>CM055816.1:61553303-61600748 GCA_029582265.1 Zoroaster sp. YZ-2022
GTCATTCCGACAAGTCGTGCGAATAGTCGTGCATAGTCGTGCGACTGTTGGACGACTGGATAGTCCCACGATGAACCACGACTACGTAAGACCACCCAAGACTTGTAGCACGACCATCGCACGACTATTGAAGACCTACCTACGACCAGCTACGACCAGCTACGACCAGTTTGGTCGCAGCCAGGTTTTTGAACATGATCGAAAACCTCCCCAAGACCGAATTCGGTCTTGCGACTACCCAAGACCACCCGCAACCACCCGGACTTGTCGCAGGACTTTTCTACGATTCCTTGTAATTTCCAGTCGCAGACGATCGTAACCTGTTGTAAGTTGTCGTATCCTCTAGTGTGACTGGGGCATAAGGTGACTGAAATTCTCTATACAGTAAGCCCTTCCACTTAACATATTTGGACTGGTTGGCCTTACCACTAATCCGAGGTGGTTCATCGTTGTTGGCGTGCATCCACAATTTGGTCAACGTTGAATCACTGTGTTGCGCTGCCAAAATCTCTCCACGGAATACTGGTTCGCTGCCAGCCTCTGCCACCAGGAGGGGTCTGAAGGGTTTGTCTTTCTTGATGACCATACTTCGGGTTTCAACGGCACCACTTGACTTCTCAGCTATTTCTGGCTTCGTCTCTGCTGCTGGTCTTGCAAGTCGCCATGTCTCATTTGGCTTCTGTGGATCAAACGCTCCAGGAACATTACCTACAATGAGATCGTACAGGGGATTATCCATGCATAAGGCTTCTACCTTACCCACAAGAAATGGGGTATCCACTGTAACAAAATTTGTGACGTCATCATTAGGTCATCAGATATCGAATTACGATAAATCAAAGTTTAATATTTTAAAAAATCATATCTCAACAACCACAAGAGGTAACTTCAAAATGTTTGTACCATTGTACAGTTCGTTAATTGTCAAAAAATATTTACAAAAAGGTGACCCCATTTTGACCTTACTTCCTGTCCAAACCGGAAGTGAAAGTTTAATATTTAAAAAAATCATATCTCAACAACCACAAGAGGGAAATTCACAATTTTTGTACCATTGTACAGATCGTTAATTGTCAAAATATATTTACAAAAAGATGACCCCAATTTGACCTTACTTCCTGTCCAAACCGGAAGTCAAAGTTTAATATTTAAAAAAATCATATCTCAACAACCACAAGAGGTAAATTGACATTTTTTGCACCATTGTATAGATTGTTAATTGTCGAAACATATTTACACAAAGGTGACCCCAATTTGACCTTACTTCCTGTCCAAACCGGAAGTCAAAGTTTAATATTAAAAAAAATAATATCTGAACAACCACAAGAGGTAAATTCACAATGTTTGCACCATTGTACAGATCGTTAATTGTCAAAAAATATTTACTAAAAGATGACCCCAATTTGACCTTACTTCCTGTCCAAACCGGAAGTCAAAGTTTAATATTTAAAAAAATCCTATCTCAACAACCACAAGAGGTAAATTGACATTTTTTGCGCCATTGTATAGATTGTTAATTATCGAAACATGTTTACACAAAGATGACCCCAATTTGACCTTACTTCCTGTCCAAACCGGAAGTCAAAGTTTAATATTTAAAAAAATCATATCTCAACAACCACAAGAGGTAAATTCACAGTTTTTGCACCATTGTACAGATAGTTAATTGTCAAAAGTATTTACAAAAACATGACCCCAATTTGACCTTTACTTCCTGTCCAAACCGGAAGTCAAAGTTTAATATTAAAATAATTTCTAAATTCAGTATTGTATTGTATTCAAATAAACTTCTCGCGAGAACTTCAACAGACGTTAACATTTGACTTCTCCAACACTTCGAATTGATGACGTCACCATTTTAACTTCAACCGAACACCTAGTTTTTGTTGTGACAAAAACTTATATCTAGTTATGATTGATTTCCGAGTACAAGTATTTTAAAACAATGTTTGTTACAGAACCAGTCTAGCGTGTGTTCTGCACGCAAATCGGGTTTCTCTAATTCCCGACATGACGTCATGAACAGCGCGTGGTAAATGGTGAAATAACACCCTCAAAATCAATAAAAACACAAAACAAAATTATCACATATTTAACTACTTGAATTAAATCCATGTCAGTGTCCCTTTAAGGTTTGACAAAAGGCTGTGGCCATTTAAGGGGTGACCATGACATTGTGACAATTACACATGACACCCTTGTGTGCTGTACTCCTTTTCTGGGAGGTCTTGCACACAACTTAAATATCTTATTCACATGAGATAAAATTGTAAGTTTCGCTTGTCCCTTTAGTATCTCTGTAGTCTTCAGATGAAACAGATTTTTTTTTTTCAAAACAGTTAACTGTCTCTTTTAGAGATGTGTTTTTATTTACTTACTGTTCAGTTTCAGTTTGTTGTGCCACCACAATTTCATATTTCTTTTCAAGATTCTTGAAGTTTGTGCTCTTCAAGAATTTATTTTCACTGTCCTTGAAAACATACTCTTGAATGAAGCCAAGGATTTGGTACTGTTTTGGATATGACAGATCCCATACATAATAAGTAAAAACTAAAAGTAAAATCATTGCAAGAAGATCATCCTGTGGCAAGCATTCGATGACTTTTCCGTCAGCCAAAATAAACCCGCTGGTGTACAGGTCATCCTTCATGTCGGACAGTACAACTAGTCGAGGGGGGTCTCCTTGCTTAGAAGCTGCCTTGAAGTTTTTCCCCTGAAATTACAATGAAATACCATTATTTAATATTTTATTAGAAACATGTGTAACTATAGTTACATCTTTAATATTTTATTTTTTACCATTACACTGATGTGTTATAAGCACTGCATACTCATACTTTTCAAGTCCTGCTGGAAAAATCCACATAGTACTCGGGTGGGATTTGAACCCACGACCCCCGCATTCGGGAGCATCCACTCGACCACCAACAAGCGTGCCAAGTGACATCTGCTCTAGAATGCGGGAGTTGTGGTTCAAATCCCAACCGAAGACTATGCCTGTGGATTTTCCAGCAGGAACTCGAGAGAAATATACAGTGCTTTAAATCACACATCGGTGTAAAAGTAAAACCAAAATAACAATCTCTATCCATGATGCAATTATTTAATGTATTAGAAAAATTATCTTGTAAATTTCCGAGACGATTTGGGTAAGCAAAACAGTTAATAATGCAATAAACACATGCTATTATTAATTTGGTTTACCCTACACTGATGTGTGATAATTGTATACTCGGTGCTTTCCGAGCCCTGCGGAAAAAAATCCACAGGCTAACTACTCGGGTGGGATTCAACCCCCGACCTCCCGCATTTTATAGAGCAGATGTCTTAACAGACCACCAAGCATGCCCAGTGTCGAGAATGCGGGAGGTCGTGGGTTCGAATCCCACCCGAGTAGTTAGCCTGTGGATTTTTTTCCCGCAGGACTCGGGAAGCACTGAGTATACAGTGCTCGTCTGCACACATCGGTGTAGGGTATACCAAATAAGAATTCATTATCCCCGATGCAATCATTTCATCCATTTAAAAAACATGCTAATTAGTGCCAAAATATGCTTTTGCCTTTCACAGATGCATCACCCAATTTGACTAAAGATTTTTTTTAAATGTTTAATTTCTGTTTTACTTGGTTATATAAAATTGAGAAAAATGTTTTTGTTACAACAGCTACTGCTCATGGAAATTGCATTAACCCTCTTGGGGGCGAGGGGTATCCTTGAAACTACAAATCTTTATCTAAATTGTTTTCATTAATCAATATGAAAAGGGTATATAACAGTAACTTTGGGTGGTATTCGGTTTTTTGATTGATCGCGGTATAGATCTGAATTTGTTTTGTTTTGTTTTTTAAATTGGGGCCACGATATGAAAGTGGCCATGTTTTTCCCCCCAGGAAATACCGCAGTATCGAAACTGAATACCGAGATAGTCAGTATTTCGGTATTTCAGCATCACCACTCGGTATTTTTCAGTAATACCGAAATACCGCCCAAGCTTACATAACAGACCTACAGGGTGACATCACAACGAAGGAAAGTTCACTTCTATGACATTTACCTCTACTAAGGTGATGGCATCTTCATGTCGCTTGCTGCTATTCGCCTTTAGAGAGACCTCCTCTTGGAGCCTTTTCATGGTGTTAAAAACATCTTTGTCACTGTCACTGGCATCCTAAACCATAAATAATTATTTGATTAGTTTGATCCAATCCGTAAATGACTATTTTGTTATACAGGCATGATATTCGACCCATAAAAAAAGTAGGATTTTTCAAAACTGGGGGGCATTCTGGACCCAAATTTTGCACGTTTGGCCAAAGCGCGCCAAATTGAAACAAGTTCCTCAAAATGTTTTTTACTGGAACTTTATGTTTGGATTTAAATGCTGTACTGTGCAATCTGGAGCATTTTAATTTTTTAAATATTTTTTTATGTCTGTTGTGAATTTTATCTGTAATTTTTTTTTAAATATTTATTTATTAATTTATTTTTTTTTTTGGGGGGGACACTTTTTTTCGTCGGAAATCCGATTTAAGTCAGAAGAAAATCATGCCTGGTTTAATACTAAAATGTCACCCTGTTATGCTACAACAAGTTGAATGTGTTGCAGACTGATGCAAAAAGTGTTAATTTTTTATTATCAAAATATAGCAGGTCAGCAATTTGAGGTTTACCATAAATAGAATATTTTGTTGGTTTGGTCTCATAAGTACTGTATAACGACAGGCATGCAACTGCAGTTCGTAAAATAAAAAAAACTGAGATGCCAGCACAGGACGAACTTGCACACTGTTTTTTGGTTTACAATGGCACATCTAAGACACAAGAACAAGAGGGAATAATTGCTGATCCACTGAAAAATTGCATGCGTAATAAGCAGAAAACAAACCCACAGATGACCTGTTCAACCGATACATAATCCATCCTAGCCCCCCCAAAAAAATTTTTTAAAATAAATAATAATAACAATAATATTGCTACTAACGTTACTACTAATAATAAATAAATAAATAAATAGGGGCCTAAATAGCCTAAATAAAAAAAAAATTATTGTACATTTTTTGTAGTCACAGTCACAACGATCCGTTTTCTAAAACTAAATTCAGACATCCACAAATCCTAACAAGCATGACAAGAGTCAAGTAAACATTCAAACAGTGCTCAGCTGTTGTCAGCTAGTTCTGTTATTGTCAAGTTAAATGCACAAACGTTAGGCCTATATACAAACCCTATACATTCTGTTTTGCCTTTACTAACGTTTTACATGCTCACAGTCATAAGCCACATTATTGTTACACAGCCTAGTTTATATCCATGCATGACGTTGACAATGCAATGGCAAAATTTACCGTGTACGGTTTTTTTTCCATTGAGAAATTTGCGACAAAGTGGGATCCATGGTTTGTTTCAATCAGCCAATCAAAGGCCAGTAATTCAGCCAATCAATGCACTAGGCAGCACACTCAGCGAGAAAGTGTTGTCAGTGTTAACCAATCACAGACCTTCGTGGCTTTGTGCATACGTTAGAACGTTTTAGGCCTACTTTTACTTTTTTTAGGCGGGAACCAACAAATGTTGAAATTAGCGGTGTTGTAACCTATATAAACATATTTTAAAGGTCAGGATACATTATATTATGCGATGTGACTTCATATAATCATGCAATTCAACATTGATCGTGGTCGTTTTGGGGATGATGCAACATTGTCATTCACGCTACACACGGCTACGCTCGGCCTAACGTTACCTAGCGCCGGTGTAAAATAACGGTAAACCACAACATGTACATGTACGTACTAGTTCCACACCTCACGTTAAACCTATAACGACCTATGGTCCAAGTACGTCGTTCTAATGAAAGTTTTTCTTGGAAATTACTTACCAAACATGCCAAAACGAGCTGTTTTCTGTTGAGGCGAGCTGTTTACTACTAGCTGACACGGCTTGCTGTATGTGTGATGGATGTCGTTCAATTCCCGCGCGCGCAGCAGCAGCTCAGAGATCGAGAGAGGCGGCGGCCGCGCCGCGGCCGGCCGGGGTTGAGCTGGTAATCGTGCTGCGCATGCGCTGGTGGGTTGTTGCGGACGTGTGTGTACGTACGTACGCGCACGGTGAAGTGCACACAAGGGTTGACTCAGTCGAATTTTGTGTCCCCCCCCCCCCCCGCACAGGAAAGTCTGTGTTTTTTTCGTACCACACGCTGCATGCCTATGGAGCTGGAGTCAACATACAGTTGAGGGATAGAGAGTTCTTCCTCATCTCTTTACTGTTCCGAATATGGAAACGTTGCGGTCAAAACACCATACAAATTTTATAAATGAACGCGCGCCGTAAACTTTTCCCTAAATCGCTATAAAAAAAAATACTTCCGATCTTCGTAGTGTCTTAGCCCAGTTCAAACGGAATTATTCTGAAAAAAAAATATTCATCTTTATATCTTGATGGCCAATAAGAACTAAGCTTTGATCATCCCCCATAGCGTGGGTTGGCAGGGGCCAGGGGAACGCCGCCTAGGCCTTGCATTATGTGTCATCAATGGAGCGTGCAGGCGAAGTTTATCATGTAAATTTAAGTATAACATCTCCGAATTTCACCCTGTATTATATACTATTAGGAGAAGAATTTAATGAAGAACACGTTGTTGTAAAGTTTGTATATTTTCAAGATAAAGCGACTGCAAAAGGACGAAACAAAAAAAGCTTGTTGAGCATGTTTTTTTTTTCAGTGGGGCTGTGTGCGTGTTTGTGTGTGTGTGTACGGCGGGCGTGCACACAACCGATAGGCCTAGTAATAATGGTATAGTCCGTGTACGCACTGGCAAAAACAACCCAAACTTTCCCATAGTACTCCATAGCCGGGGGACAGCCAATGTTAATTTACTGTATGGGGGACACACCGGGGAGCATTTTTTTCTTCTTCTGCGGTCCGAAAATGCCATTGTCGTAATGATTTTCAATAGGGAAAATTAAGTGTTTTAATTTTGAAACAAAAAAGGGAATCCTTCATAAAAAAAATTGTTTTAAATGAAAATGGCAATTTTGAACTGCAAAAAAAATAAAATAATAATAAATAAAATGCAACCGGGGACAAAATCCCCTAAGACGCGGCCTCAGCCATGACTATAAAATGGTTGTTGTTGTGTTGTTTTGTTTTGTTTTTTTGTTTATGATCGCGCGTCACGTTTTCAGTCGGCCTTTAATTAACCGACCGAAGGGAAACCACTCCAGGACTGCCCTAGCCGTGACATTTGTCATGAGCATTATATACGTGGCCTATTATACCAGCCATTGCATGCTCTTGACTGGTTCCCCGTCAGTTTTCACTTCGCAATGATAATTATCAAGCAACGGTTCGTCTGTTTAGCATGCTTTATGAATGAATTGGGTCCTGGTATCACAAAGTCGAGGTATCAGTTTATGGGCGTTTAGCATAAACGCATACTTAAAAGGATTTTAGCTTTGATATTTCGCATTTTATTTTGTTAAGGTCATTTTACAAAAGTGCGTTTCAAAAAGCTTAACACGTTTAGCTTCATGGCGGCAAGTAAAGGGTTAGCTTGTAAACGTATTCCTAAACACCTCCTCTCAACACATTTTGAATGTGTTAAAAACTAAACACTGCAGTTCAAATAAGCATAAGGCATTATACTTCAAATATATTTCTGAACACGTTGACATGTAAACATGTTTTGAATGCGTTTAAATCATAAACGTAAATTCAAATAAACATTAAAAATCTCAACACATTTAGCATTTTGACATGTTAAAGAGACACCCATTTAGGTTATAAACATATTTCCAAACACGTTCACATGTAAACACGTTTTGAATGTGTTTACATCATAAACATCACTTCAAACAAACATCAATTATCTCAACACATTTAGCTTTTTGACATGTTAAAGAGACACCCATTTAGGTTATAAACATATTTCCAAACACGTTCACATGTAAACACGTTTTGAATCTGTTTACAATCATGAACATCACTTTAAACAAACATCAATTATCTCCACACATTTAGCTTTTTGACATGTTAAAGAGACACCCATTTAGGTTATAAACGTATTTCCAAACACGTTGACAATGTAAACACGTTTTGAATGTGTTTACAATCATGAACATCACTTTAAACAAACATCAATTATCTCAACACATTTAGCTTTTTGACATGTTAAAGAGACACCCATTTAGCTTACAAAATTATTTCTAAACACGTTTGCGTTTAAACGTGTTTTGTAAGTGTTTGAACCCTAAACGCCGTTTTTACAGTGTAGTTAAAACTATTTTCACTTTGTCGCTCAATTAGCAGACCCATACTTGAGTATGCAGCCCCCGTCTGGTGCCCTGTCCTCACTACCCAGCAAGAAAGGCTTGAGAAGGTACAAAGACGTTTCACCCGTTTTTGTTTAGGCCTGCCGAGAAAGGCTTTAATTAATTCCAATAGTGAAATTGTGTATTCTGACAGGTGTGTCAAGTTGGGTCTTCCATTTTTAAACAATAGAATTCCTTTCAATTGTGTTTGTTATTAAATGTTTATATAATACATTTGACATTCCTATTGATCTAATCCATGTTAATCGTAGACATACTGAAGTTATTAAGTTTTCTCATCAAATGGCAAGGTCCAATGCTGCTCATCATTCTCTTTTTTATAGATTCCCTAGATTATGGGAGGTGCTACCAACAGATGTTAAAGAAACAGTTATTTATAGTTTATCTTTATTTGTTAATTCACTTAGAAAACATTTATTAGTCCCTGGCCTAGCAGATGCCCTAACTCAAACTGTGTAGTATTTAAGTTTTTATATTTTTATTATATTATTTTTATATCTCAAAGTGTGCCTAAAGCCATTTATCGTTCTTTGTGTGATTCAATGTTTGTTTACTTCCTAAGTGGTAGTATCAGGAGATCAACTCGACAGTAATTTAGTTTACTTTTTTGTAATCCTACAGGGGTGCTACTTTTGTTTCTGTTTCTGTTAATCTCATGTAAATTTGTGTGTATTTGTTTTTTCTACCTGTGAAATCAATAAATGAAATGAAATGAAACAAACTATTAGTGTTAATAGCCTGAATAGCACCATCATGCAAGGTGTGTTGTCTTGGGCATAGCTGGGAACAAACTCAAAACAACTTTTTGTGCAACTTGTAGTGTACTTGTTTGTGGGAAGATTTCAAGACTCAGATTCATAGCAATAGAAAAATTAGAAGTACATGTGAGAAGAAATGGCTCGTCTGAAATTCAAACCTACATGTATGTGGCTATTTTTACAATCAGTGGTGTATAAATTTAAATGTTTGCAATTTTTGTTTTGTAACTTTTAAACCAGTTGACTGATTATTAAGTATTTTCACTGACTGTGTTACTGTCCTTGGTAAAGGCTACTACCTTGGTAACTTAGTAAAGTTTTAGTATTTCTTCAAGCACATTGTTATATGGCATACAACTATTAATATCACCCCTCTATAGTAAACTGCTTTTGCATGACTTTTTGTTCATCCCTGTTTTAACAGGTACTTTCATTGAATCAATTAATTAAATTTTACCCTTACACTGTTCCTTGAATCATAAACAAACTTTGACTCTTCTTTACAGGCAATTAAGATCGATAAACAACCTCCCAAGAAGAGAGCCAAACACCAGAAGCTGAGGTTTCTTGAGACTGATGAAGACCAGAAGGTAAAGCTAGTTTTTAAACTAAGTGATCTCATGGGGTAACTATTTGTACGAAGCGTTAAAGGGTCTATCCCTGATTTTTTTTTCAGGTGACTTTAAAAAAAATTAAACCAAATTAAATGGGAACAAGTCATACATGTATGTTATTAAATAGCCAAAATAAGCATGTTTCTTTCTGCCTAACATTAGAAATTGTGTAACAGTTGAAACAGATTATTGGCTTGTGATCCGATAAAACAGAATTACAAAAAATGAAGTTATATTCTCTATGTTGGCTTGGAAAACCACAATTTCTTTAATGATGACAGCGTTTTAGACACAATTTATTTCTCAGCACAATTGGTACCAGTACCAACATTTTATACAAAATAACTGTTTAATTTAAATTAGTTAATTTGTATTTTGATAATCAGTCCAATTCTATACCTTGTAATGTTTTGCCTTCAGGTAACAAGTGAGCTTGGATCTTTGCGAACACAAGTTAACAAACTTCAAAATAAAGTTGAGCAGCTCACTACTGCTATTTTTTTTTGTCTTGAAAGTAAGTTTTTATTTTTATTTATTTATTTATTTTGTTAAATCTTATTAACCTGAATTAAAGCATTATTTATTTTAAGCACTACTTTTCAAATACATTTATTTTACACTCTGAACTAAATTTTCTCATTCATCTGATAAGCGAGTACATTTTCTTCAAAGACTGTTTTAATTGGCCGTTGATCAAGTTTGTCTGATATGCTTTGGATACACTGGTTTGGGTATGTTTAAAAAAATATTTACAATTAATATTACTAAGTGAACCCCCTTACCAGATTATGATGACATACATGTGTAGACCCCTTGTTCATAAGAGGTCATACTGTCGATCAGCGTCAACCATGTGGATTTGACGATTGTTTGTTTATTTGATTTAACAGTAGCCTTTTTAAAAGTAATTTTTGTTTTTTCCGGATTGCTGAAAATTTAAAAATAATTATTTGTGTAACATGTATTTTATCATTCATAAAACATGCGGGAGTTAATTAAAGCGCCAAAACAGGTGAAAGTACAAGAGGTCAAGGTGAAAGTGCCAGCTACTACGGCGGAAGTGTCAGAAGAGGTATACAATCAGTAGATAAATAACAGATCAACACACTCTTTTGCAAAAATAAATTTATAAGATTTTTTTTCTTCAAAAGATCTCCTGATATTTTCCAAAACTTTCTAACAACATTTTGGTTTGGAAAAAGCTGCATTAAAATAATACGGGAAACAATAAAATAATTTTCAATTAGTTTTTTTATTTTTTGGTTTTGCTTCAAAACTCTTCCAGTGTCTGACATTGTTTTCCATTCCCCGGTACCTTCCTGTTCCCCTTATGGATTTACCTCCACTTTACTGATTTTTGTTCAAGAGTTTAAGACCACTACAAAAACTGTCTTGACATCAACCATGCATAAACATTAATGACTACTTTGGTTACTTTTTATTTGTCACAGACTATCCTAATACAGGTTGTGATTAATCAACCATGCTGACTAAATCAAGTAAACATAATTATGTTTGTTTGCAGGTAATTCTGCATGGGAGTCTGAAGGTGCCAAGGAGTGTAAAGGCAATGTGGACCAATGGGAATCTTCAAAAATATGCTTCAGATGCACTGTTGTACTTCTTCAGCAGGGAGAACCTTGCAACCTCATCATTGTCAGGCACTGTCAGCAATGCACATAAAGAAAAAAGTGTGAAGCCGGCCCTGCCGAAGGACATTGTATGCCCTCTAATTGGTGAGTACAAAACATGTTTTTTTAAACAAACAAAACATTTGATTCAGTAGTTTAAAAACTTGGAGATGTGTTCCATGCAAGTCTTGACTTTAATCATTGTAATAAATAAATACATTGGGAGATTGATAATATTATTATTAAGAGTGGATTTCAGTAATTGAGAATTAGAAATTCAGTGTGATGATGTGGTCTTCACTGCCCATTAATGACTGGGTAATAATACTGATTTTCGATCCCTAAATAATAATAATAAAAGAGTTATGTAACAAACCAAAACTGGGAAAATTGTTCACAAAAATGCAACAAAAAATTTGTGTCAGGGGATAAAAGGTATATGACTCCACTATTCTGACTTGTTTGCACTGGTTCTTTTCCTCTTCAAATATTATGTGTTTTACCACAGTAAGCCTTACAACGACTTCTTATCAGTTCATAAAAATGTGTGCTTGTAGCTGTTTGCTTTCACACTGTTGTAACACTTCCTACACTTCTATTTCTTCCAGCCCACATGAAGGCCACTTTTAACGTGGACGATAACGCTGTGAAGCAAGCCATCAGAGCAAAGCTTAATACAGAGAGCAAGATCAGGGCACGACACACAGCCTCTGAATGTTAATTTTAATGTTACATTTCTAATCTTTTAAAGATGCATCATCTGTGTTTTAACTAGAGTAAAGGAAATTATAAACTTTGTTGGAGCGTGGGTTTGATTCTGGTCATGTCACTTGTGTCCTTGAGCAATGCACTTAACCACAAACTGGAACCTGTGAGGGCTGAGATTGTATGGGGCTGATGAGATGGTGTAAGATGGTATTGTAACGGATTAACCCCTTATGCTAACAAAAGCAGCTTGAGGTTGTATACTCTCAGGATGCCTAAGTCTAAGTATGCCTAATTAACAGGAATAATTATGTTGTAAAGTGCCTTGTTCATTTTTATTCTGCCAGCAAAAAACATGGATGATGCATCTCTTTAACGGTTAAAGGATGTAAGCTGTAATCAGTGTCAATCGTTTTATATTACATCTGAATCGTGCTGTGCTAACTGGCATGGGAGTGACCCTCACAAATTTTGTTGATTTTTTTTTGTTTTTAACCTGTAATTAACCCACATAAAATTAGTTTCCAGTTAGTAGTATACCATGTCACTATAGGGCACAGTTGACCTTTGACCTTTGACCTACTCTCACTATAGGGCACAGTTGACCTTTGACCTACTGACCTTTGACCTACTCTCACTATAGGGCACAGTTGACCTTTGACCTACTGACCTTTGACCTACTGACCTTTGACCTACTATCACTATAGGGCACAGTTGACATTTGACCCACTGAATTATAGGGTACAGATAACCTTTGACCTATCTGACGTCATCGTTTTGCGAACGGGGTACGGGTGTAGGCATGTTTGGACACGTTTGAGAGACGTCATGTTCTAAATTTAGTAAAGCGTATGATTGGATAATTGAAACAAAAGCATAGGCATCTCATTGGTCGATAAATAATACATATAGGAGTCATACGAATGAGAGCTAGAGCAGTGATATGAGTATATGGGGGGTATAATGTAATCTATTGGTATCACTAATAAATAAAATCAATAACAAATAACCATGAACACATGTAAACAGATCGTCAGCTGATGAAATATTTTGTTGCTTAGGGTATGAAGGCAACTAGTCACTGACATGATCAGTGAGTGTAATCTAATACTAGGGAAAAGACATACAATAGTATGGCCAGACAGCCAGTCTGTTGAACTGGACATAGGGGTGGCCATTGACAGGATTTATTAAGATTAATGGGTACTATAAGAAGGTGGACCTGTACATAAGTTAATTGGATAATAGTATCTAATACTAGGGAAAAGACATACAATAGTATGGCCAGACAGCCAGTCTGTTGGACTGGACATAGGGGTGGCCATTGACAGGATTTATTAAGATTAAGTAATAACCAACAGATCGAGCTATTATTAGTATTATATAGGCCTTACAAACTATAGCTGTAAGCCTGAGTGGAAAAGTCCTTGAATTTCATCAAGTTTGTATGAACCCTGCATATTAACAAATGGGTTTTTGGTATGACTTGAATTCATACCCATTTTGTTTTGGATCGACCCCCGTAGTTAACAACAATGTAACTATTTCATCGTACACATTTACAAGTAAAAACATCTTGTTTACACGATGACGTCGAGAAACAACATGCACGTTACAGTACACGCAAATACCAGCGATGAAAGGATACAGGGTTTAGTCAGGCGTACTCCAAATATGACGTAACAGCAATGAGTCATCACCAACCGTGATATGGTCCAACCATGTCCTTCCTCCATGGTCCAACCGTGATATGTTCTTGTTTTGTAAACTTCGTCGTAGTGGGTGATTATTATTTTGCAGTTGTAAAAGTGTTTAACGGAAGAGGGGGCTAATGCACCAGGTTTGCTCCCTCTGCTCCCTCAATTGCTCCCTCAATTCCCTCAATTACTCCCTCTCAATTCCCTCAATTACTCCCTCTCAATTCCCTCAATTGCGCCCTCTACATTTTCCCTCGAAGGAGCACGCCCTCAAACGGACAATATGGATGTGTGTGTGCGTAACTTAACAATTATGCTGTCTGCCAATTACGATGTCTGCACAGGATAAATATGAGATCTGCTCTTGCTACAATTAACCTGGCAATTATGATTTCTGCTCACTGAAGGTGTATGTTTTATGAGTAGAGTACGATTTAAAGCATGTTGGTAATAAAATAATTTCAAGTTAAAACAAGTGGTTTAGTAACAAAAACTGGAGGAAGCCGTTATTGCTGACTACAGTTTTCTAAGGAACGATCAGTTAACACCAAGTGACAATGCATTATCACGCAACGATATAGTTTTAATAATTTATATTTATGATTATATTCTAATTAATAATTAATAAAGTCTGGTGTATGATAAGTGTGAGATGTCTGCTCACTGAAGGTGTACGTTTTATGGGTAGAGTACTCTTGCGATTTAAAGCATGTTGATAATAAAATAATTTCATGTTAAAACAAGTGGTTTAGTAACAAAACTGGAGGAAGCCGTTATTGGTGACTACAGTTTACTCACGGACAGGTCTGTACTGGTCAACGTACGATGAATAGAAATGCAAACACAAAGGGAGCAGGCCTGTACGCGTGAACGTACGATGAATAGAAATACACGAAAGGGTATGGGAGTAACAGTGGCTGACTACAGTTTTCTAAGGAACTCAGTGACAGCCATATATGTTGGTGTAATTTTATGTAAAGACCCAGATTAGTGTTTGTGTCGGGAATGGATACGGTAGAAGAGGGTAAGGGTTGAATTGGATAGGGTTAACGATAGGAGTTGGACAGGGGTAAATATAAACACGCATAATAAAAGACGACAAGAGGTGCCTAAAACCAACCGGAATTCATCAGAATTCCTTTAGTGGTCAACGGGCGATATACAGTTTCAAGTATTTTATTCATCATCAAAACATACAATACAAATTTTTCAAATGGTGATTATCAATAACGTTTATAAAGAACAAAATTACAACGCATCAGCTAACTATGATTCTTTAAACAAAACAAACCCTACTTGGTAAAAGATTATTGATGTAACAAAGCCCTAGATATTTGACGTATAATAAATTGTTCGTCATACACTTCTGTTTTAATACGAGGAAAGTGTTTTCTAATAAAGTTATTTACATCCAAATCATTATCCATTGTATCCGACGAAAACAATTTGCTAATTTTGTTCATGCTCATTTCTCGGCATCGATGTAAAAGGAAGAAAATGACGTACTGTCCACAGACGGTTGACAAAGGTCCCTGAAGACGGCGAGTGTTATAAATGAAGTCGGATATTAGGGCTCATAATACAGTTGTCTATCTTACATGAAACAACGGCCCGCTTTAGAATGTCAGGCCTGTAGTTCACGATACACTGTCTATTTAAAGATGAATAGAAAGTCACCCAGAAGTTTAGAACCCATGCAGAGGCACTCATTTTCTTCGAAATTAAGTTGTCACTGCCCTTGATGTAACGTAATAGTGTAAAATAACCATAAAGGATTACTGTAAGACTAACAGAGGTGGCTATTTTATAGATTTTCTTTCTTTTATTTCTACCAAAAAAAACACTATTATAGATGTGTTTTTTTTGTGTTTTTTTTTAAATTACAATAGTCTTTCTGAAACATCTGTTCTTTCATCATCACTCTTCCTCGTTCTCTTCATCCTCATTTAGTTGAAGTAGTCCGTCAAATTTGGTATGGAGTTTAGGCATTACTCTGTTCAGAGCTTTGTTTACTTCCATGCCTTTATTTACTTTTTCTTCGAGATCTTCCGCAATATCCTGATGAGTGCCATTATCTTTCAGATGTAGGTAACTTGACAAAAAATCCTTGTATTTGTTGAAAAAGATTCGCTTGACTGCCCAAAGGGTTTTCCTATTGGCTTTTTCCTTGGCTTGAGCTTCACTCATACCCCCGTTGACGTACTTTTCATATTTTTCACACCACATCTCTTCAGTAGCCTCTTTAGCCTCTTCCAACCAGTCTCGAAAAGTGGCATTGTCTTCCAATTCAGAACTAGACTCATCCTCTTCCGATGATTCGTCATATTCCACCTCCGTATCGGATTCTGAATCATCTTCCTCGAATCGTCTTCATCCTGCGTAGATTCAGTTTCACAAGTTTCTATTTCCGAATCTTCAAATCTACGCTTTTTAAAATCGGGTTCAGAATTATCGACGTCAGAATTGTCAGATTGGATAGTTTTAATTTCAGAATCATCGTCAACTTCATCCATTTTAGATTTCTCTTCATTATGTACATGTTCTGCATGCCTCCGTAGGTTATATCTCCGTCCAAAGCTTTTGCCGCACTGGTGACAAGCATGGGGTTTGACAGCAGAAATAACATTCATGTTGAATCTCTGATGCTTAATCTCCGATTGACAAGAAACGGAAGAAATAGTTTATATATAGGCCTATAACTACTCATTTCGCTGACGATATTCACACGTATTGCGTACAGTTATACCTACCACAGTCCTGTCGTTGTAATCGATCCATCCACCCACGAGAAAATTCCCCTATCTATTGATAGGGGGAAGACCCACAAGACCCACATGACCCACACATGTGTGGGTCATGACCCACCTGCCAAAACGGAGGTCAAATACGCCTTCTTATAGTACCCATTAATCTTAATAAATCCTGTCAATGGCCACCCCTATGTCCAGTCCAACAGACTGGCTGTCTGGCCATACTATTGTATGTCTTTTCCCTAGTATTAGATACTATTATCCAATTAACTTATGTACAGGTCCACCTTCTTATAGTACCCATTAATCTTAATAAATCCTGTCAATGGCCACCCCTATGTCCAGTTCAACAGACTGGCTGTCTGGCCATACTATTGTATGTCTTTTCCCTAGTATTAGATTACACTCACTGATCATGTCAGTGACTAGTTGCCTTCATACCCTAAGCAACAAAATATTTCATCAGCTGACGATCTGTTTACATGTGTTCATGGTTATTTGTTATTGATTTTATTTATTAGTGATACCAATAGATTACATTATACCCCCCATATACTCATATCACTGCGCCACCCCTAGTATTGTGTTATGATTATTTCTTTCCATTAAGATTTCTAGTTATCCTTTTGTTTACCTAACAACTTATTTCTGTTCAGTTTAATAGTAAAAATAAATTATATATGTACATGTTTTTTACAAATCTCATTGTATTATATTATAAACCGCTGAATCATGTTACTGAAAAGGAACACACTAATTGAAATGTCATAATTCAATAGGTCAAAGGTTATCTGTGCCCTATAATTTAGTAGGTCTAATGTCAACTGTGCCCTATAATTATGATGGTCAAAGGTCAACTGTGCCCTATAGTGATAGTAGGTCAAAGGTCAAAGGTCAAAAGTCAACTGTGCCCTATAGTGACATGGTATACTACTCCAGTTCCTGATCAATTTTTAGTTATGACCTCTTGATAAAGCCATGTCCTCCAAATTGCATGGGTGAGTTATTACAGTAATATGCCCCGTCTTTATTAAGGGGCAACATTGTTTATTTTGAACAGTTGATACCCTCTGCGATTCGGTGCTCGAACTTCATGTGCCGTCCGGAGGGTGCTTGACTTTGGAGTGTCAAATGGCATACGGTAATGCTTGTTTTGAATAAACAATTGTGCCCCTTGAACAAGATGGCGCTTATTACCATGACAGGGTTTATTGAGTGATATTACTGTTCATGTATGTAGACAGGGTGAGTGGCACCCACTCTACCAGAATCTATTGTCAAAAGTAGTGTGGCATCTTCTTTCTAAGTAAAAGGTCCTTCAAAACCAAAAGGTGGGCCAGGCTTTCTGAAATGTGTACCCCTACCCCTTTTGCATGTCTGAGCTCCCCAAAAGCGACAGTCAAATCATAGTTAGAGTGTTAAGCTGGATTCGTAAACAAAATATTTTTTTCAAAAAGTACTAAAGTTTTTATGCATGTAATATATAAGCAATCTGATCATTCATCTTGTTTTTAGGGTTCTAAAATTTGTAGACAGTCACTTACATGTACATTGACTTATTCAACGTGAATAAGGAATCGTGATTGAACGAGATGCTATTCTATTTTTGACAGATTCTGTTTAATATGTTTCAACCACACACTCCATTGTACCGCAATTAATGTATCTTTGCCCATTTGAGAGATAAAATATGTATATTTGTAGGGAGTAAAAAGGGGGTGACTATATTTTGTGGGTTGTCCAAAAATGGCTTCAAGTTGGAAGCCCAAATTTTGGGTGTGTTCATTTCTCACATTGAGGAAAATATATTTATCAAACAATGAGTCAGTTTTTAAACAAAGTGTTTTGGTGTTCATGTACATTTGGAATGGTTTAAAAAAGTGTTCTTAAAGCCCAACAACAAAATGACAAATGCATAATATATTCATGTGCCAATTTTGTCACAGGAAGAGTACAAGTGACATTCAAATGGAACTAGATTGTTCATAGTCTTCTGTGAAGCTCATGGGTAGGTCATGGATATACAGTACGTGAAGGTTATGGTGGTGGTAGTGGAACAAGTTTCCTTTTTGTTAAACAGAAAGAGGTGTAATATATATTTTTCAAACTGGTGCAACATAAAACCATTAATTTTGACTGCAGCGTACATTCTTTAATTGCAACTTTGAGCTCTTGTTAATGTTTTAGAGCCCCCTTTTATGGCCTGTACAGGTATTGCCTTTAATGTTGTTTCACTGAAGCCAACCAGACCACAACGGTTTCTTTTTATCAAGTTGTCTACAATTTGGTATTTTGCCAGCGAACCACAGTTAATAAGTGAGAACACTGTTGTAAATGTTTAACAAGTTATTGTTCCAATTGCAGATTATGAATTTCCATTGGAAATTTACTTGCAGATGTTTGTTTTATATCTGATCACAACTCACCCGAGAACAGAAATATTTATTGAAACCAAAACATAATTTGAACAATAAGTAAATACAATCCTTTTTAAAAGTAGCAGAATCTTGCAAGGACAGACCAATGTTTATAAACAGAAGATAAGAGTAGCTGGCCAAAATCTTGGAAAGTGAAGTCTTTTTTAGAAGAACACAATTACATACCTTGCTTTTTATGCCAAAGATTTGAGTCACACTATAAAATCCAACCTGATACGAGTTGTTTAATCTATGCCTGACTGGGTGATACAGGACTTTGTGGTCCTGATTAAAATATGTAATATAATTTTAATAAAATGTTATTTATTTCTTTGTTTATTAGTACAAATACATTGTACATGTTTAATTTGGGTGGCAGCTTAAAACTGCATATAATAATACTTGAACTTGTTATTAGAACTTGTGATTTGTCCAATGAATAATTCATTTTGTTAAGATTTATGTTTAAGGGTATGATGTGCAACTGGCATGTGTATGTGTTCATACTCTTTCATTCTTGAGCAAAACATTCTTAAGACTGCAACTATGATCGTGGCACATAGAGCCTATAGGAATAATTCCTAAACTACTATTGACTCCCTATAAAGTCATGTAGCATTTCTCTAAATGACTGTTCTCATTGGATCCTATAGGATTTGCATAGGAATCGCTTATAGGAAGTGAAAAAGTCTTATAGCAATTCTCCATGACTGTTCTTATAGGATCCTATAGACCTATTACATGATTCGTATAGGAATTGTCTTCTAGGAAGTGCAAAAGTCTTATAGCAATTCTCTATGAATGTTCCTATAGGATCCTATAGACTTACAGGATTCTTATAGGAATTGTCTTATAGGAAGTGACGAAATATCTATAGGAAACTTGTAGACATATCTTATTGGATCTTATAGGGTTTGTCTTATAGGATTCCTATAAGTTTTTTTGGTAAGGGAACCACCATTATTAAGAGTTATCATTAATTTATAAACATGTACCTACCAGAGATCTGAAGGGTTGACGCATCATACACCTTTCCTGCGAATTTAGCAGAAACATGCTCTCCAACTTGGTATGCATTGTACTCTTTCCGTGGTCTCAGAATTGTTGACATGTGATATACATTGACAAGGCCTTCACCTTCCCATTCAATAAGGGCATACATCCTTATCCTAGTTGATATTGTAAATATTGCTAAAAACTGACAGTTTAAGACATGAGTTAAGAGCATGAAGAGAGCATGAAGAGAGCATGAAGAGAGCATGAAATCGTAAAACATCGCTGCGAAGGTAAAACTGCACTACGTTCTGGCGCCAAAAATAAATCGCTGCTTAGACTTTAAACCAATCAGAGCAGCTCGACAGTAACGTCGTCGGACATATTGATCACGTGACTACGATCGAACACCGTGTTTCGTGACCCACTCACGTTCGGTAATAAAACAAAATTAAAAAATATATAAATTTTAAAATAAATCAATACGCTATAAAGAACATATCAGGTGAACAATAAATTGAAATAAATAAAAACCAACGCGCTGTTATAAGAGAGTGTTGCTCATTGGTTACTGCTTCGTTGTCAACATATCGAGAACACTAGTCAAATCGGCCACCATTCTTAAATGTACTGTGTTTTCCCATGAGTTGTTTTGGGTACAGGACACACAATGTACATAATGCAAGTTTGGTGTTGTGTGATACAACTTCGTTCGCACGTGTTAAAGTATAATCCCAAACCCATATTGACAAAAGTTGAAAAAAATGTCAAATCGCTCCATTTTTGTACATGTGGTGCTGGGGCCAAGGATACGGAGGGAGTCCAGTGTATTGGCCCCAGAATGGGGCTAGGCTAGCTCATGAGTCAACGTGACTATACTCACACACACTAGGTTTATTTCTAACTTTTTACATGTCTATGCACTCTAGTAATTATTCCAAGACTGACGTTAATATGTAAAAATACATGTTATATTCACAAGCTACCAACAACTCAAGACAAGTCATGTATATGAACTTGAACTTTGAAGTTGGGACTCGTGTGTGAAATAGTGGTTGCAAGTGGTTGCAAATGTTTAATCATGTTTATATGTAGCCAGAATTCATGGTAATTCAGAGATCGTGAGTTCTTGGTACTTGTGCAGTTCTACTTGGAAACAGGTCAACTCGTACCCAATTCAACTCGTACCCAAAAATGTGTCCCCAAGTCAACTCGTACCCAAGTCAACTCGTACCCAGGTTAACTCGCACCCGAGTGTTGTATCGTCTAACTGGTAATTGAACGTACAATTGATAATTTTATTAAAAACAACTTTGCTAACCTTGGAGACTAGGTGCAGTGTGAATTTTCTGACGATATGACAACCTCAAGTTATAAAGAAAAGATGACAGAACAAATAATCTCCAATTTTAATCTCCAGTTTTAACATTAAAAGTTTTGAAGCTCTTGTTTTATTTATTGTATAAACCGGTTCTTTTCAGAGCCACCACATTTAAAAACAAAAATGATACATTTTGGGTAGGCTGTTTTCAGTTTATAATAAGTTACAAATTTAAAAAAAAGGTGTAAATTCAATCAATCATTTTGACTTGTGACTTCTTGCACACACAAAAAAGAAGTACATGTATTAAAGAAAGGAATAGATACACAAAAGATGAAAAAGTTTAACTCAAAAAAGACTGGAAGATCGTTGCTTGTTTAAATTAAATACATGCAGACAAGACTTAGTCAACCGTCGGTATGAGTTGACTTGGGTACGAGTTAACCTAGGTGTGAGTTGACTCGGGTATGAAATGACCCAAATTCTTCTACTTCTAACATTAGCTGTCTGTATCGTATGTGTACATCCCTGATTTGATTAACTGGAGCTCATGACATTGCCTGCTTTGTATTATTCCCTAAACTATTTAATTAGTTATTATTTTTTTAGTGACTGCAGTTTTAAGAAATTAATTTAAGAGTAGAATTTATACAAAATTTATGTTTTCAACGTTTTTTCTTCTCTTTTTTTTCAGGTCCAGTCAAACGCTTAAAAAAAGTACTTGCATACTGAAAACCCACACCTACATGTCCCAAGGTCAACTTTGTATAGATGGAAGAAAAAACACTCAATGACCGGATGTAACGAGTTAAAAACTTCAGAGTTTACAGAGATACACACAGAAGCTGACTCACCTATACCTCTTCACCAATCATCCTTGGCAACCACCTCAAGCAACTCTGCCAACATTGATGTTGAATTATCGACATTTAGACAAGGTAATTTTCACTGACAGCAAGCTATCTCCATTTTCTTTTCATTTACTAGGAAGCTTTAATTTGATTGTCGCCACAAAATGCTGGAACTATTATCATAAGGGTTTAACTATTTCACAACAAATTGTGTTCTCCTGACCAACCATAATTTTAAAAAGTATAATTAATCTGCACCAACTGTGCAACTGGCATCAGGTGAGAAATAAAAATATTAAACATTGCAAGTACCACACTAATTTTGAAGCTGACATTTAGAACAGAAACTGCAAAGTTTGTTTTGGAATGCCTGAGATGTTTTTTGTTTCTTTTCAAATGCTTGCAGAAATTGAAAGATGGCTGGTTAGGTGTAGATGATTTGAGACCACAGAATGACCACTTCCCATGTGAAGAAATGAGCAACGATGGGTTGTCGAATTGTGTCAGCAATACAGACGAATTCAGTGATGATGAAACTTCTTCATTGAGTAGTGGATCTTATGAATCAACAGACAGTCACTGTAGTAATGAGTCATATGATTCAACCATTGTTAATGATTCTGATGATGAACAGTTTAATGGAACTGCTCAACTATCCCAGCAAGAACAAAATGCCTTTGCAATGCTATCGGTTTTCATGAAACACAATCTTTCTGCCTCAGCGTCGAAGGATATTCTTGGTGTGATGAAAAAGTTGTTTCCTGACTCTGACACACTGAAGAATATGTCTTTTGAATCTCTGTGGAAAGTTTGTGGGGAAACTTCATTCAAAGAGTACCATTACTGTCACCAGTAATACATTTAGACCACAATACGTTTAGATGTGCAACTCCTGGCTGTGATGGGTTGCGATTTTTGGGACCAGATTCAAGACAGACATCATCCAAGATTCCAAGACACTCATTTGTTTTGACCGATATTGACAGACAACTTCAACATCTCATCAAAACGCCAGGTACAATTTTGTTTTAATCAATCTCTGTGGCCTACAAACGTGATCTTGATATTCAGGTTTATGTCCTGTGGGTCTATCAGAATTTTTCCTTACTTTTGCTGTCAGCATGATAATTTCTTATATTAAATGATGTGCGCATCATGTTTTCAATATTTTGAATAATCTGAAAATGAAATAATTTAAGCAAACTTGTTTCAATTCAGATTAATTTGGTAAATTGCAGTTACATAAAGCCCTTTAGTTTTTGGAAAATAACTGCTTGCATTAATTTAAAAAACATGGGACATTCACATGAATATTTTATTAGTCAACCTTGTAATCACCATGTCTCAAGAAGTATACATCCCACCTTAAAAATTAGTGCCTTTCATTAGATTTGCCTTTTACTTCAAACAGTTTGTGACGTCATCGTGACATCTTATCTTATACAGTTTGTTTTACATTACATGTAATAACATACAGAGGCATAGTCCAATTGTTACATTATTCTCTTGGTTAATAAAACATATGCCAGTCAAGGATAGAACTTTGGCCCATATTTCTAGCTATAAATGAATTGCCACCAGCAAGCAGATTTGCCAGAGAAAATATTTTGTTGGTAGGAATGTGGCAGGGAAAGGGTAAGCCACCCTTTTACCAGTACATGAAGGCATTAGGTGAGGAGATGAACCGTCTTTACCATGAGGGTGTTCATGTAGATTATCCAGAGCCAGGTCCTGTAAAGCTTGGTGTCATATGTGGTACCCTTGATCTTCCAGCAAAAGCAGGGGTACTAAATATGACACAATATAATGGTGCAGAGGCGTGTGTACTTTGTGAGGAGCCAGGTATGACAGTAAGGCAAGGAAATGGCCATTCGCGCTGTTATCCCTATCGCTCTCCGGGATGTCTTTACCCAGTAAGAGATAAAGAAAGTATCAAAGCAAACATGAACAGGGCAACCACGCAGAACAGGAAGAAGGGGTTTCGTGGAAAATCTGGATTAGTTGAGCTCACACCCCTTGACTTATCAAAAGGAGTGTTACCAGATTATATGCACAGCGTCTTACTTGGTGTCACCAAAACTTTGATGCATAAATGGTTTTCCCCTACACAGAGTGGTAAAAATCTCAAAGCGGGTGATGTCTATTAAGCCATCAGACCTCTTGGAGCGACTTCAAAGAGACTTGGAAAAACACTATCATGATCTAAAAGTAACGGAGTATCAAGCGTGGCTTCTCTACTACTGCATAGCATGCATGAGTGACATTTTGCCAGAAAAGTATCTTCAACATGTAGCATTACTTGCTGAGGGCATTCATATATTGCTAGGGGATGCGATCACTGATAATGATCTGGGCAGAGCAAGTGCTCTGCTTGACAAATTCTACCACCAGTTTGCTCCTCTCATATGGCCAAGGATCGTGTGGACTAAATGTTCACAACATTGGTGCCCATCTGTGTCAGTGCGTGCAACGTTTTGGACCGCTTTGGGCATGGAGTTGCTTTCCGTTTGAAGACTCAAATAGCTTCATCCTACATGCTGTCCATGGAACTGGTAATGTTACAAAACAGGTTCTTCGGTGCAGAAATGCACTGAGTGTGTTACGAGCATCAATGGCCGCTCCACGTGGTAAGCAATGGAATAATACGAAAAAGGCAGATGGCTGCATGATTGCAGGTTCCATTCAGTGTTTGCCTGTTGATGATGAAACCCAACTGATATTGCAAAAACTTGGGTTTGTGCGAAATATTAATCGGTTACAGAGAGTATTGAGGGTGCAAGTAGGCGGAACACAGTTCTACTCAAAAATGTACAAAAGAATGGAGAAGAAAATATGTTACGTTGTTCTGACAAGAAATGGTGAGATTGCCAGTATCAAGTATTTCGTGTTGGACCTTGATACAAACAAAGTGTATGCTTTTGTGAATATCCTCAATAAGTGTGACTCGCCACTATCTAATATGGAAGGTGGAAAACATCTACAGTATGTCTGTGAAAGTGAAGACTTTGATATGATTCATGTGCAAGATTTACAAGAAAAATAGTTTCTTATAAAACCCAACATCCCTGGTGTCATCAATTTGGCTTATGTTGTAAGAAGTCCCAACCTTCATGGTCATGCAGTCTTTAAGTGAAACCAGACAAGTGTTTGTTGTACATGTTGTAATACACCTTTATGCAGCATAATCAGAGCTTTAGTACATGCACGTTTAGTTGCACAAGTTGGAGGGATGTAAATTCTGGATACCATACTTTGTTTAATGTCGAATTGAACAGTATAAACATGGGGGTGTAAGAGCTTGGTTTAGTTAATTCAGAACTAATACACCATTAACACGTGTTGTGTATATTAAGCAAAGATGAAATGCAGCACTGAATCAACCAATTAATTATGCCCCAAAAGATTTTTATTAAATCAGGCTTTTTTAATTAATTAATTTATTTATTTACTTATTTCTGTATTTTCTGAATACACATGGACTTCAGCTCACTCAAAAGCAAAATCTGCACAAAGAGCAGGATAATCTTAGAAAAACAAAACTAAAATAATTTGATTTAATTCCCGCAATTTCAAACTACATTATGAAATAATTTTGTGAGTGGTGATTAACTCATGTATATGTAAGTTGTAATATAATACATTGAATGAATTGTGTTTTAAAAAATACCTTTGTGAAATTTATATGCAGTTTTCACACATGAAATTTAATTATACATAATAAACCCACGTACGGTATTAAATGTTTTAAATGTTTTTAAACAAATAACAAATTTCAAGATATGCTTTATAATTAATGCAGTATGGCCGCTTGTGCATTTTACCATAATTATCAACAGTAATGTTTAATTAAAGTTTGACGACTGGCATTCCTGAAATTTCTCAATTGACGACTTAAAATTTCCATTGTTGCATAGATGTTTTATAACTCAAGTTTGCACAAAAGATGTATTTGTGTGAACAAAATTTTGTGAAAATTAGCAATTTACTGTTCTATTAGGTTGTGGCAGAAAAAGTTATTGTTTAAAATAAATTGTCCTGATTGAATTCTGAATGTTTGTGTTATGGCTGACGAATATTCTTCAATATTCATAGAACTACATAAATATGACTAATTGCATAAAACTTTAAGATGAATTAGTAACTAGTGTACACCTTTTTTGTAAAACCATTAATATTGAAGGATAACAAATTTCATAGTTCAATAACAGTTTGCTTTTCTGCTAAGCATTTCATCAATTTTTCTCTATACTTTTGAACAGCAGTGAGCACATCATGTAAACATTTTTTATCTAAGTGGTTTTAGGTTTTGTTTTTTTTCAGTGAATTTAAATTGTTTTCGAAAACCTGAAGAACGTTGGAAAATTTCTTTTAAGCATTTTCCAAGGAAGTGTTCAAAAACTGATATAAAATTCCCAAACACTAAATATGTGAAATCATGGATTTCTTGAACAGTGATGAACATTCATGAATTTTATGGCTTCATATATATTCCCTGAACAGTGAAAACATTTTATGAACACAGGCCATGAAATTCATGAATGTTCATCACTGTGTTACGACCCGAAAACCTTCAAACTATAGGTGAATGCAAATTACTCAAAAAGCCTGAATTTTCTCAGATGCAACAAAGAAATCAAACAAGGTCACACTGATATAAAGAACAAAGAAAGTGATTTAATAATGAAAATATCAACTGCTTCAAATATCGATGGGTTTAACAAGCGTACAATGATTAGGGTAAACAAGTGTACATTAAGAAAAGATCTGATACTAAATTAAGAATATCTTACGGGCGGAGGGCTGAGCAGGCTCCAGCGAAAATGACACAAAAACAGTTCTCTGACACGGTGTAAATAGAGCTGGACGTGGGGCGAATTCACCTCCAACAAACGGCCGGAAATAGACGAAACCACGGGGACACAAGTCGACTACCGTGACAAAAATATGGGAAAGAAGAAATCCCAAAAATACTGAACTGTAGATTTAGTTCACAAAATGTCTCTTCCGGAATTAAATTCAGCTCTCAGATACTTCACTCGGTCAAGACGAACTTTCTCAAAACACTCCACAGACGAGTCGTAAGCGACATCACAGGTCCTAGTGAGTGAACACTGAAGTATTGATATAGTCTCATAAAGTCCTGTTTACCGAACTCTTGGTTTGCTCAAGTCCTGCTTAAAATCCTCTACCAGCCCGTATTTATAGTTTTTAATCCCTTTAAGAAAATACTAGAGATTTCTTCTTCACTTCACTTCTAGAAATTTCTGTTAAATTACATCATTTTCCAAAATAAACTTCCAGAACGTTCTATTCATAACCCCCAAACATAATCCCGCCTCCTTTGGGGTCAACACGCGGTCACGCACGGATTATCTCCACATACGGTTTGTGTGTGTGTGTGTGTGTGCGTGTGTGAGCGCATTCAAACCGGGGACGTATAACAAAAGGGACAATGGTCCCCGGTTGCTATCACAATGGAGAACAATATGTCCCCGTATTTTTGGACAAAGGAATTTGACAAAGGATGTCCCCGATTGCAGGTGTTTACACACGTGTGTGTGTGTGTGTGCTTAAGTACATGAGAACAAAGGAATGTCCACATAGTGATAGCAACAAAGGTCTGTGAACGTACACACCATTCGTTGTGGGGTCCAAAACACAATAGAACAATTGGACCCCACAAGGTAACTATAGAAAATCTTGTACCCCACAGGAGAATTATATAGAAAAGGGATAATAGAACGAACAAAGGAATACCCCACAAATCAATGTGCGTGAGGGTGTGTGTGTGTGTGTGTGTGTGTGTGTGTGTGTGTGTGCACGTGTTAATTACGTCAAGTGAGGTCTTCCATGTAAATTCATACTCGCCAACCGAGCACGCGATGCAAAACGAGGACGTCCTCTATTTGAACTAACGTGAAAATTTGCAACTCTGAGCATATTTATGACGGCCAGTGAAATATCTCACGTTTTGAAAGCCGTCCTCGGTCTTATGAGAAAAACCGACGGAGTGTGACGTAGCACATTCGTCCGGGACTTTACGGAATCGCCTGGAAATGTACCAGCGCCCTCTCTAGTTACAATACTTTGGACATGTTCGTGGAGACGCGTTTGCTATTGTTGTCATCAGCTAGCAGTTACGAAATGCTTATTGGGATACTCAAAGATAGCGTCCTTTCCAGTGCGTGCCTTAGTGCTAGTGCTAGCATCTTTTCCTTCCTCCATGGTGCTAGAGAGAAGACGGTATTTTTCAGCCGCTCACAAGATACAGGTAAGCCAAGTCAAGTGTACTAACGATTTAAGTACTAAAATGTGTCTATAGAAAATTACTGGAAAGTTTAAAAGTATGCTCTCAGATGCATTTGTTATTTAGGCTAAGTTCAATGCAACGTTTGTCGTAGGCTGCCTGTAGTGTAATCATTTAATATAATGACATTAAAATGTAATATAATACTTAGCGATCACAGCCTCTTGGGTTTAATATTATGAAATGCCACATAGCTGACTTATTATAACTCTTTTATAATCATTATATTTTAAGTTTATTGAACAATACATTATACCAAACACAGTATAGAGCTGTCATTTTAACACCAAACTAGGTCCTATTTATAGTATTACTAGTAAGTGATGGTTGAAGGCCATGGTGTGGATGAATTTCCGTGTGGATGATAGTAAAACTATACTAGTATAACTATAGTAGTAAACTTGCGGGTACAACCATGTGTAACTAGTAATCTCTTTGGGAGGAGTGTTGGCTTTGAAAAGAGCCGTTGGTGGTCTAGACATTTCGAGCAGAGTACACTGTTCGAAGCGACGACCACCAACGGCTCTTTTCAGAGCCAACACTCATATATCTAAAGACACATGTATACCACAGTTGACCTTATTTTTTGGCAGGTTATACTGTAACCAAACTCCCAATAATAAATCACCATCAGCCATTGATACCAATAAACCATACCAAGCCTCCATCATCCATTGGGATTTTCAGCAGTTATTTTGTAAACACAGACTTTCCATAGTAACCTACCACCAGCAACTGAGTCTGGAACAAAGTAATATGCCCTGCAATATGTCAATCACAAACCACTTAAACCAATGGACATAATTATGAGGCATTATGTTACTATGCAATATAGCTATGAGGAGCCACTGCCTACCATAGCAATGGCTTGTAGTGGCGTGAATGGCTTGCTTGAAAAATTTCACTGATTGTAGGAGGGTTAGTCTGTATTAATTCAGGTTTGTGATTTATATTATTTTTCCCCAGTGAGTCAATGCCTTTGCTATAAGTATCTTTAGCAACATGGAACGCAGGGGTCGTCACCAAAAGAAGTTGCCCTGTAAAGTAAGTACCTTACACACACATTAATGGGGTTTGGCCGTAGCTCCCCCACCCTTCCCTTTCACTGCAGCCTTTCCCAGATCGAAAATAGCGTGTATCCACTGCTGATAAATATGTCTGTTTTATTTCATTCTAGCTGGTCCACCCATCATCGCCACAGTGCAGGGATGACGGTGGCCAACCAACCCTTTTCAGTGTTACCCCTGAAGCTTCAGGATGTCATAGCAGCCCGACTAACGAGCCACACAGCTCACCTGACGATGTTGAACCCGATGAGAACTGCGGCGTGACAGTCATGCAGACCAGTAATATGGGTGGTCAAAGGAAATGGGACAAAAAACACTTTTGTTGTTACTGTGACGAACCTCAGGCTAAGTTGCCCCGTCATCTTCGGTCTTGCCATAAGGAAGAAAGAGAAGTTGTAGATATTACCTCGGAGACCGACCGTAGTGCCCGTAACAATCTTCTGTTGAAAATACGTAATGTTGGTAATCACAGACACAATTGCAAAGTACTTCGAGAGGGTGAGGGTGTCCTCATTGTGGCATATAGGCCCAATCATAAGGCATATCCCCATGACTATGGACCGTGCATATATTGTTTTGGTTATTATGTACGCAGTGATCTTTGGAGACACCGGTGCCCAATTAAGCCTGTTCTCAATGCACATACTGATGGAGGCTGTATGGCAGCTTGTAGACGTGGACGAGTGGCTCACAAGAGTGATTTGTTGAAACCTCCTCCTGTTGGTGTATCTTTCAAGTTGAACAAAGTTTTAAGTCCCATGAAGAGGGATGATATATCTCTCATAGTCAAAACCGATTCACTGATTATCGAAGTAGCCAAACGTGAATACCTGAAGCTCGGCCACGACGTAGCTCAACATGGCTATTATCCGAAACAAGCTACGCGAATTGGGTCGCCTCGTCATCCAACTGCGAAAAAACACCAACCTACCAAATGCATCACTTGAAGTATTCATCTATCCCCACCACCTCAATGATATATTCAAGGCTGTTCAGGATATCGCAGGCTTCAGTGAAGTCAACCAGTTGTATAATGTTCCATCTCTAGCACTGAAGATTGGGCATTCCATCAAGAAATGTGCAGTCATTCTCAAAGGAAATGCTCTGGAGTCCGGGTGAAGGCACAAAGCACAAACATCCAACCAGTTCCTGCAATTGTGTGAAATGAAATGGAGAGAACATGTGTCCACCCATGCGCACAGAACACTGTACCAAGGAAAGCGTAATAAACCCACCGTTCTCCCCACAAATGCTGATGTGGTTAAAATGTCATCGTTTCTCAATGACACTGGTGACAGGCAATTGCGACTCCTTCAAGCTGCCCGGGGGAAACAAGTCAGCGCACCCTGGAAGATATTGAATGAGGTCACACTGTGCAGCCTCATTATGTTCAATCGGAGAAGGCAGGGTGAGGTTTCCAAGATGAAAGTGGATGATTTCAACAAGCACAGTACATCTGTTGTCAATAAGGACTGCGTGCTCACTGATCTCGAAAGGCACCTCTGCAAAATGTTCAAAGTCGTTGAAATAGTTGGTAAGAGGGGCAGAACTGTGCCGGTCCTTCTCAGCAACGAGGCCATGACGTGGTTGAATGCTCTGGTTGCAAAGAGAATTCAAGCTGGAGTTGCACAGGATAACGTGTACTTGTTTGCACGGTCTTGTTATGGAGGCATGAGCCATATTCGAGGAAGTGACTGTCTCAGAGCGTATGCAAACGATGCAGGCCTCGACAATGCCGACAGCATCCGCTCTACCAAACTTCGGAAACATGTAGCGACTGCGTCACAAATTCTTGCCTTGAAGGACCATCAGCTGGAAACCCTGGTAGACTTCATGGGTCACGATTTGCGAGTCCATCGTGAATACTACCAGATGCCAGATACCGTCCAGAGGGTTACTCAACTGTCACGACTTTTCCTCAGCTTGGAGAGGGGCAACTTGGAGTCCCAGCATGGCAAATCACTGCAAGAGTTACATGTCACTGGAGGTACGTACAGCCACTGTGAAAACTAATATCTCCTCTGTGTGTACCTCACTTTTTTTGTTCTCTCCCAATTGCCTACATGTAGGTGACCGACATTTTCTCATCCCTCTCGCCCCCTCCACCGTGGCCAGCACATTCTTACGCGAGCAGAAATACTTTAATCATTTCTTTGTTGTTCTTTATTTATTTGCAGAGGGCTTCACCACTGATGACGGCAGCAGTGATTCTTCTGACTACTGTGACTCGAGTGATGATTCTAGTGATAACAGTAAGTTGTGGCTGTTTATATTTTTTGTTTCCATCTGTTTTTCAGTCCATCTATTTTTCTCTATCTTTCTTTCTATTTCTCTTTCTCTCTATTAATGGAGTGTCGTGGCCGAGCGGTCTAGCTTACCGGACGCAAGTTCTGGTGTTACAGCAGAATGTGGGTTCGAATCCCGGCCGTGACACTTGTGTCCTTGAGCAAGACACTTAACCATAATTGCTTCTCTCCACCCAGGGCTTAAATGGGTACCTGTGAGGGCAGAGTTGGTTGATTAGCCCTATATGTGCTGTAATGGCAGCAATTGAGCTGTATACTCCCCAGGGAGCTGAGATGGTTTCAGGAATGATTTATGAGCCTTATGAGCAGGGGTAATATTATGCGCCTTGAGCACCACTCAGTTGGTGGATACGTGCGCTATATAAGTCCACACATTATTATTATTATTATTATTATTTCTCTTTCTCTCTGTCTCTAGCGGGCTGCACCGAGAGTGAATGATTTCCTATGTCTAAATTGTCTTTTTAATTACTTTGTGATATAGGAACTTGTGAAGCCAGTGTCCCATCCACAAGTCGGGCCTCCCCGTTATCTCGAAGAGGGCAGCATCGTCCATGGACTGTAGAAGAGAAGAGAGACGTCATGGAGGGACTACAGAGATTTTTTTCTGATGAAGAAACTACCCGGCAAACGTGACATTGAAACGGCCTGTCCTGTGGCACTCGCGACTCGAACGTGGCGGAACATTAAAGACTTTTGCAAAAACACAATGAAGCTCTATCAAAGTTGAAAGTTAGAGTGAACTGAAAAGGTATTGTACGCCTTGTGAACAGACAATAGAACAATAAGTTCAGCCAAAAAGACAAATGTACCTCCAAATTGCCCAGCGGGCAGATTTATCATTCCTGTGTTCATTGACTAATTATGCTGACTATTTATGCTGACTAATTATGCGGAAGATGCTTACAGATAGTTAATATCTCCCAAGCACTAAGAAAACATGATGCCATATGCCTAAAGTGCAGGTAATCCTCACAGACAGTGATTGTGTATGTTGTCCTCCGTTTGATAGAATACCAAGTATCTTCTCAGTTTGCAGTGGTCTACATGTATGTGTGTGTGTGTGTGTGTGTGAGGGTGTGTGTGTGTGTGTCTGTGTGTGTGAACGTACACACCATTCGTTGTGGGGTCCAAAACACAATAGAACAATTGGACCCCACAAGGTAACTATAGAAAATCTTGTACCCCACAGGAGAATTATATAGAAAAGGGATAATAGAACGAACAAAGGAATACCCCACAAATCAATGTGCGTGAGGGTGTGTGTGTGTGTGTGTGTGTAACAACTGTTCTTCGTGACATTTTAAAGTTTGTTTCATGAAGTGTTGATGAACTTCGTTTAGAATCATTGTAAACCATGAACATTCACCAAATGTACATGATTAATTCAGAACCTGTTGATCTGCAGTCAAGAATTTTATGCTTATTCATTAATGTTCTTGAACTGCAAAGCAAGTTTAGATGAACTTTCATGAACATTCATGAAGTTCATAAAAGTCCACTAAATGTTCATTAATTTAATGGATGAACAGTTCATGAGCTCGGTTCATGAACTGCTGTGATGAACCTGTTATGAACTGTTGATGCATGTTCATGGAGTGTTCATGAACATTCTCGCCTGGGCATGTTCACCATGTTACATTTCATTGTTATACCTTGTCTGTACGAACGTAGGCGCTCTGTAAACTACGAAAATGGACTGTATAATAATCTTTAAATGTATTTGTACAGTCAAAACATAGTTGCGGAGTTCAAAGAACCTTAAAGCTTAACAAATAGTTAGACCTTAACATATAGTTCCAGGTAACGTTGTGACGTCATGGTGAGGAATTATTGCGTAATTAATTATAATAAAACAATAGTATATCTTGTGATCCACAATAGATAATTTCTTGATTCCTTCATAATCATACAGAACATGGAGGACTCAACATTTGATACAAAGACATGACCTTATTGACTCTTACTTCCGGTCCAAACTGGAAGTTCAAGTTTAGTTTAAAAACAGTGGCAGGTTTTTTTTTAAAGTCAGCTTTTGCTATCTTGAGAAAACAGACAGAATTTTACCAAATTTGGCACAATTGATACCCATATTATGAGGAAAATTTGTGAAATATGAATGACGTCACATGATTGAACCGAAACTTACGGTTAAAATAATTTAAAATTATATGGGATGACTGAACCGGAAGGTAATGCATTCAGTATAACACAATATCTGGTATTTTAATGCCATATTATGAAAACTCATATCTCCTGAAGTAACTCTTGTCTTTTAACAACTTTGGGTGATGACGTCACCACGTACATATGATGCACACTCGATCACCCTGAGTTTGTTTTTTGAAATGGATAAATTTTCCTTGTCTCTTAGTCCCTTCTTTCTGTCTGGTTAACTTTATTTGAAATCGGGGTCATCACTCAAATTTCATTTATTAAGGAACGGAAGTGGTGACAATCTACAGGTTGTAACCTTCTAAGTTATGTATAAAGTCAAAGTAAACACTCTACATTTCAAATTAAAAAACAATCCATGAAACTAGAGGATTCAGTGGCTGTATAGTGACAAAGTAAAATCAGCGTGACAGACGGAACGGAAAATACACTCAATTTTTGGAAAACGACTTTCATTGGAAAAAGCTATCTGTTACCCTTTTAAAGTTAATCACTTTTATACAAACAATCAGTAAACATTATAACTTAGTTATTCAAAACATGGAACTGGAAACACCAAGCTCATTAAAATTGTGGCAGGCGGGACGTGACAGACGGGACATTTTTGCACGCTCAATAAAGCAGTCATTTAAACTAGTCCTACGATGATCAAATGTAATTTTTGGAATTCATTTTGAATCAACAACAACAGCTAATACTACAAATTGATAATAAAGTTACTTTCAACAACAATTAATCAGAGAGTACCCCTTTAAGGGACAGTATATTGGAGCACATTCATTCACACCTGAATTTAAGCTAATTTTGATTTATGTGTTTCATTGGTCAAATAATTAATCAACATTTCACTTCAAAAGGCACTATTCTTTAATATCTTACTATTTTGCCACTAAAAGTATATGCAAAAAGATAACAATAAACATTATGCACTAGATTCAGCTTTACAACCTGAGTGAAAGTCAAACATTTACATGTTGGCACTTTTGCATTAAAATCAATTCATTTTTCCTGTTTCTTCTTTGAACAATGTAACTTGGGTAAACTGTTATGTAAGGTTTTCTCTGTCTAACCTATACTACAGATTCACCATACTTGTAACTTCAAACCATGTACTGCAGACGTTTGAGTCTCTCTACCCTCATGAGTAGATACATGTACCTCTTACAGTTGATTGGCTGTGCAGTACTTTATACAAATTCAATGTGTGCATGCACACTACATGGGTATTTTTATAATTAATACTTAGTTTACGTGTTTTTTTTGGAAAAATTTATCAATTATATTATTTTAAGGGACATGTAGTATTAAAATGTAAAATAGTCTATGTTTACACTCTTCAAACCTAAATATTAAAAAAAAATATGTGACAGACGGGACAAAATAACAAAGATTGAATATCAGATAACTAAACATCGAAAGCTATTTGTATTTTACTTTCTAGGTGTGGTCACCTTGATATAAGATAGAAATTCAACTTTGAACCAAACATCTTTTCATGTAGAAAATACAAAACCGTTTAACGTTTTATGCCCCTGTCCCACTTAGGCGATTTTTAGGCGACTACAGGCGACCAGGCTGTCACCACATGGTCGCCGGGATGTCGCCTGTATGGTCGGGAGTAGTCTCCTCAGTCGCCCAAAGAGTCGTAGCCTTTTTCTGGTCGCCGCGGGATTTTCAAAATGTTCAAAAAAAATTCGGCGACAGTGGGTTTGACGCCAATGAGCGTAGCTTGACTTCTACTGACGTCAAAAGGTCGATTATTGGGTAAGAATACTGTCTACCGACGCCTCTGCAGTGCGCTCTCCTCCAAACGAGAGGGGTAGCCGTACAGGGAAGTTTTGCCTATACTATAACATAGATAAATGCAAAAGCTATTTACAGATGTACATTCTTTATAAAATGATGATGCTAGACCAAGTATTATCTACATAAACCTACGACTGCTTGAATTCCAAAATTGTAAGATTGCAATCAAAACAGCCAGGCAATATTTCCGCTGATGACACCTTACGTTACTACGGTAACTCAAAAAAGGGTGTCAATATGTCAGTGCAATAAGGTCCATTTGATTTGTATTATCTGTCCTAAATAAAACTACACTACAGTTCTGAGGGACACATAGCACTACATTAATATTACTGTCAATACCCGGTCCAAAATCAGTATAAAATTTATTTATTGTTTAAAATTATATTTAATCAAACACTAGTGTACGAACATATATGTACAAATATTACAATATTATAGTAATTTTATCTAGTTTTCTTTTTTTTGAAGAGCTATCCTTTTTAAGAAAGCATTTATCCGCCCATTTGATTAATTTTTAATTACAAGTTCTATAGTCCAAATATGTTACTATTAAAAACTACACTTTTGGTGTTCATATTGGGCACCTCGACCAATACTAACACCATGGAAGAGTTTACACTATGGAATAGTTAACATCAAGGGTAGGTAGTTACGATGATCAACATGGGCAGGTTTTACTGGGATGGACCCTCTGCTGTCGATACTCGTCCTGGGTGGTCTCTCTCTCCCTCTCTCAAGTTTATATATCTTCTACTCCATGTTAAAGGCCATCTATAAATGAAATAGACCAACCAAAGCTATCGAAAATATGGGTTTTATAATGCAACAATTTGAATAAAAAAATATTTCCTTGTTTGTATTCCTTTAAACCGAGCTTAAATTAATCTATTTCAGTGTATTGGAACAACTATACTTCTCTTAAATCCACTCAACATTTCGTTAGTTTATTCTAACATTAAATAATCCACAAGGGATATCACCTTATTTTGTGAATCGTTTTCCTTTTGAATCATAGTTTATTCATTTATGTCATAAAGAAAACTGGGTTTTAACTTACGGTTTGTATTATTGCAGTGAATTTGAAGACGCTTGGTTGAGTATTGCTGCCGCACATAGGGCCAATATGCCCTGCCAAAAGCTGGAAATTTTTACCCAAGTGACTGCTTCACCTGGCTATGGCCTTTGCATCAGCAATATGCAAGATGGGGCACAAATCTACTGGTGGACTATTGGTAGATGGCTAGCAAAGCTCTCAACCTCTCTCTATCAAACTTGCTTCCTTGTACATTTACACTTTCACTACTTCCCACTATAACTTTTCCTATAACTACATCTCTTACATAACAATTCTAGTATTTAAAATAACCCTCCTTTGCTCACTCTTTCCATTCAAATAAAAGATATATGGATCATTGGGTGCAGCTACAGTTTCTGCTGCTGTTTTATTGTATACATTCACAAGATCCTACAGCACAGTATTATTTAAGTCTACAAAGACTGGGTTTTAACAGAAGGAAACTTTACACAAAAGAACTGAACAATACACAACGACAATTAACAAACCATGGCCTGATGTAGCCTTACCTTGTTAAACTAAACTAGGGTGAGGTTAGACTACTTTTGACTGCTCCATTTTATTTACAGGTAAGTTTTTAATGAGGACTAAACCATTTTGTTTAAAGGTAAGTAAAAATAAACATTTCAAAATGGATGTGACAATTACTACCTGTCAGCACTGCGGCTGACAACAGAGACATTTTGCATCAGCAGGGCCTGTGTGATTTCTTCCTTTGTTTTTTGTTTGTTTTAGCAGTAGCTGTCAATGAAATTACTTTGTCCTTGGGCAAAGAAGCTCTGGAGGTTCTTATTTACAGGAAAGCTGGCCTGAAACCCGACTTTCCCCATGTGACTATGCAGTGAGCCTCGTCTACAACAATGACTAATTAAGTTTTCATCGTTTTTAGTTAATTGTTATTTCCAAAAATGATAACACTAGTATGACTTTGGCTTTCATCAGTATCACTGTCAGTGTCATTACTGCAATCTGATGTGAGCTTCAAAGCCTGGTTCTATAAGGATCAAGATATGAATCAAGATATTGAAAATTTAGTTCAGTTTATTATGTCGTGTCATTATTAAATTGATTATTCTTATTAACTCTTCATTTAAAGCTTTCATTTACTGCGTTGCGAAATGTATATGCTTACTTAACTATTGTAAAAGAATATCAAAATGTACGAGTATATAGTCTATGTTGACGCTCCTGTCAAAACAGTTATTGCCTGTATTATGTAATGATTTAACACCCCCTGGTACAGTTTTTTTTTCCAGATTCGGATTAAAAAACAATACAATGAAATTAAAATAAATACTGAAAATGTATTCAAATTTGTTGTATTATATCATGCACACACAAAAGGTAGTTGTGTTCAGTGTGTATCCTCTTATTAATACTTTCCAAATCACATTTTTTAAAAGAAACACTCTTATATAATTGCTTGTAATTTTCACCAAAAAAACACAAAATATCAAAATCTTCATTAAAACCATCAACACAATTAGGGTTGATATTCTTTCTCCCCTTATTTTATTGACCTCCATGCAAAGATCCCTTGATTAATTACTAGCAAAAGCTTCAGCCATCTTCTCCATTTTATCTTTTCCCCTCATAACCTCTCTCACCGCCCGATGGTATTGAGCCCTGGAAATGCGATGAAGTTTTGGAATCTCACCCTCGTGTTTACCACAAGCTTTCCATTGGTGATGCCACATTACCTTGTCTTAATTGCTCAAATTTCTCAGACCAACCTGGGATGTTCACACCCCCTGTAGTAGTGCTAACTCGGCTATGAACCTACGTTAACCACTTTAGGGACCATACAGGGATGTCGCCCCTCACAATGACTGGTGTGAGGGTTGCAGCAACAAACCCTTTCTTCGAACCTGCAAGCTCCAAAAAGGAACCGTATCGCACTACACAATAGCCCCTCATTAATCAACGCTGCTCACAGCTCAGCCGGGGTGGGAGATGACAACCTTCACGTGGTCCACCCTGTTTCAACTAATGTCATCAAACCGATGTATGCAGCTACTAGCACTCTAAGCTGCTCATCATCATACGAAAGAAGAAGACAGCTCAGCCACACTGTAACAGGTTACTTGCCTTGCTTCCGCACTGTTCGACTACCAAGTCAAACCCTGCCCGACACTGCCACAGACGCTGCTTTTATAGGCTTCCTACGCTGCAGCCTTACCGCACGTGACATAGCGCTACCCAATCACTGCACACTGGCAGCGATCACCGCTTTCGGCCTGTTCCATAACGCAGCAGGGGTGAACTAGTATCCTGTCGCGCAACATAGCCTCCTGACAGGCCTGAAATGTCCTCATTCAGAAATGCCGAATAATTTTAATAAACGCGACAGGGTGTACATCATATAGAAAATCTGAGTTTCAGTTCTTTTTATATAAAAACATACAACTTTTCAAAACTCTTTTTAACAAGTTTCGTTAAAATATGTAAACAATTTTAGGAGCAACAAAAGTATAAAAGTATAAAATATATTATTTAGACTTTTAACAGTAGTAACACATAATAAATACGCTAAGAACATGATTACAAAAATATTACATGTTTTATGCGAAAGAGGTAGACAACTTACCAAGATGTTCATCGGTTCTTTGCTCTATAAATGCTAAAGCTCGTTTCAATTTAAAGGAATACTTTAATATTAGGCTCTTTGGTATTATGTAGCACAATAGACAATAATTTGTTTGTCAATCACAAATATACAATAATTATCAGTCATTAAACCCCGATTTGGACTTTAAGAATACAACCAGTTCCAGGGCGTAAATGTAAAAGGTTAACGCTTCCTTACATAGATATAAAACTATAAAACAATAAGCAAGAAGACTCTACTCGTCCATCTTTGGTCCACCGGCAGTTCCTCCCGGGAGAGCATAGGTGCAGTCCACGAATATGTCCTGGAAGGATGGACGCTGTCTGGTCTCACGGTGAATCATTACATTGTCCACGTAGGTATAAGTCTGGATGTGCTCCACAATCGTGGCCAGTTTTGGTACTCTTGGTCTCCTTAGTTGTATACGTGGGGAAGCCCTTGGCTCAGAAGATGTCAGTGTTGTTGCAATAGATGAAGTTCCCAGTTCCACGGATTTCTTCGACGGTGGAGATGTGGTCGTGACTGGGCAGGAGATTTTGACAGGTTCCTCCTCGTCAGTCATAATTTCCAATGGTGGCATTGACGATGCGATACTAATGGCATCATCCTCGACCTCTGGACACTGTATGTTGGGGCGAGGCATGGAGGGGTGAGAGGAGGGGGGTGGCATACTGCAGAGATGCGTTAATGATTGGAAAACTTGCTCGGCATCCTGACTTTTTACACTTGCTCTTGACATCCATCAAACTGGTTACCCGCCTCACATTAATTCCCTTTACGTGAGGAGAAATGTGAGCACTTTTCTCCCTTGAGTGCTCCATTCTAATTGGCTCCGGCTTCATCTCCGCCACCTCTGACACGTTGTCTGCATTCTTGAATTTATAATGTCTCCAGACATTATCCCTGTGCTTGTCAAAGTAATCACACTGTCGACAATATAGGAACGTTGGTTGACCACCCTCTCAAGTGGCTGAACGACTGTCCACAGCGTGTACATTCCAGCTCCCTGGTACCTCCTGCCAATTCCATATTACTCAATATATTATTTTGTTGCAATGGCGCAACTCGCCTCTTCGGAGGGGATTTTCTCTTTGCACACTGGCTACATCGGCGAAGACAGGTCCTCACATCGGCCGCCATGCCAGACCAAAAATAGCTCTGCTTTACACAGGCCAGTGTCTTCCTAACACTAAGATGACCTCCGAGCTTGACACCACGCAATTCCTTGATGAACTCAAAAAATTCTCTCGCAAAATGTCCCCGCCCACCACAGTTATGGCAATTCATATTTGCCTTCGTTCTCTTCCACGGGGGTGGGGAACCACCAATCGCTCCGGGCACCATGCCAGATGCCTGCTTCGCCTGTTGCTGTGGTAACAACACGTCCAGCATCTTCTCCAATTGTTGAGCCAAATCGCTCACACACTTCGAATGCTGACTTAAAGTCTGCTCAACCGACTGAAATCTATCATCCGCGTCTTTGCCTATTCCCCGAGCAAACTTGAACGACCTCTCCATTGTTCGTTGGGCCTCGACCTTCTGAAAATTGTCTGTCTCAAGAGCAGCCTGTAGTGCCTCCGATAAATCCCTTGGCCTTGCCCGAAATATGCCCTCTCGCATAAACTGGTCAGACACAGCGTCTACAAAATTTCTTCTCCAAACGATCTCTTGCCTCCTCGGAGATTCACAGCTAACTCATGGATTGCTTGATACAACTCTTGAAGTGTTTCTTTAGGTTTCTGCCGTCGATGACGTAATTCAACAAGAAACTTCTCTGCCTGATGGCCCAGCCCAAACCTTCTTTTCAACAACCCAACCATGTCATCATACGTCTTTGTATGCCCGTGATGAGCACCAAGTATACGGACAGCATCTCCCTGAAGGCTAACTGTGCATCATCCCATCGGTTTACCACCCAACAACTCTCAAAGTGCCCGTAATATTCATTCCACGGAACTTTACCATTATACCTATCAGGTACAATACTTGGACGGCGGATAACCTGCGAAACTTGCTGAATCACCCCCATCCTTCCCAATACCTCTTACTTCTTTCTTCAGCTGACAAGGCCTCGCCTTGTCTGCTCCAGAGTCATCGACCTTCACGCTATCAGCCATACCAGGTGGGCGTGTAGCAAAACTCAATATCTCACTATGTAACTTCTTTGCATCAGGTGTACTTACTGTGTCAAAAATTGATTCTTATTCACACTCTTATCCACAGCAAAGACAGCTGGGCTAGACATCTTGCCCCTAATTGGAATTGTCCAATCAAACATACTAAACTCACCACCCCCTTCCTTAGGATGGGATCCTGACGTCTCGACTTCACTCGCTAATGGGTCCTCCAAAGTGAGGTACCACGACGTCACCTCCTCAATTTCCGTCAAACTCCGGCCAGGAAGCTTGAATTCAACATCTGAGTCCACTGCCACGTGCTTGATACGTGATCCTTGCACATCACTACAGAGCTTACTGATTGGGCTCGCCCCAGTCGACTTCATCTCCTTCAAGGCTGTCTCCAATCTCAAAATTCGCTCCATATACTGAACTTTCTCCAACTGCAAAAGCTGAACCTCCATCCGAGACCTATGCAGGTCCTCCAATGACGTAACCACACTCGTAGCAACATGGACAACTAGAAAACAACAATAATTAATGACCAAATTAAAATCACGAGTAAACTGACTGTGTACAATTTCAATCAATTAAGGTGTAAACAAAGAAAATTTGACTAGTCAAGTAAAAAGTCGCATCAGCACTCGCAACGTAGATGATGCTGTCAAATGTGCTCTCACCGTGTCAGGATATGACGACACTAATCAGTGTTACAATGCATACTCCACTGCTTTACGTGTTGGATTTGTACTCTTGGATCTGGCTATGGTCGTAAAGAATGCCTATATCGGGGAGCAAAATCGTGCAGGATCGCTAAAGTTGATTATTTCATTCACATTATGAAAACTGACTGGAAGACACTTGTTTCTTCTGCTGCATATCTGCAGAGGCAAGAAAGAGCCAGGAAACAACCAAAATTGTACCTTTGACTGAAGATTGTGTGAAATTCACTTCGTTTCTAAACAAAAATGAAGGAAGCCTCAAAGGTGAAATAAAGAAAAATACTATGACTACTTCTGTTTACCAAAATCTTACTTGTGTTACACTTTTACACTTTGAACAGTTCAACATTACAAAGAGGGTTTTAGTAACAGAAGACAAGAGCATGATGAGGTGATGCAGTGTCTAACAACCCCAGAAAAGATTGCATTGAAGAGGCTTTACCTTGTTATGGTACGAGGGAAACGAGGAAGAGGAGTGCCAATGTTATTGACACCTCACTTAAAAGAGAGCTTTGACATACTTGCGGATTACAACAAAGGTAATCAATTCATCTTCTCCAGAGTTCTCAATGAAGCAAGCCACAAACCCCATCGGAGCCTATCATGTCATGGCGCAGCTAGGTAGCGAAAGCTGCTAAGTTGAAACACATTCGCTGCACAAAACTGCGGAAACATCTAGCCACTTTGTTACAGCTTCTGAATTTGAAGGAGAATGAAATTGAGCAGCTTGCGAATCATATGGGTCATGACATTAGTGTCTACAGGGAATATTGTCAGCTACATTTTGAGACCATCCTACTGGCTAAAATGAGTTTAAAGGGAAGTCTCTTCAGAATGTGAACATTGAAGTGGATGAGTCATTACCCGCAGGATTAGAAGACAGTGACAATGAAAGTAAAAGTGATGATGTACAAAGTACAAGTGAGCGTGAAAATCAACGCGAGGATGAACATAATGAACGTTTACCAGTTTCACGTAAACAAGCTCAGTACCTGTGTGACGCAGCGGTCGGTGGGGGCGCTGTTGCAACTCTAGTGCCAGTGTCTCCTACCAATCTGATCACTGTGGTACAAATAAATTTATCTTCACCAAGTCCGTTGGGTTGAAATATACAACCAGGCAGCTAATAAATATTATTACTAAATATTACTACAACGTAAGAACTAAGAATGACGCCTGTCTAACAGTTTCAACAATTTATTTACATCTCAATTCAAAATATGTTGGCATTATAGTAACCATACAATAATGTCGTGCTCTGTTTAACTCCGTCAATACTCTAAACGTAGCCCTCTGCTCTAAGCCAATGAATAATTACTCCGCCAGTCCCAGACGTGGAATATCGTCAGCTACCGGCTGATGAATATAAGTTACTTCGCCAGTCCCTATGATTGGGTTAAACATCATAATCGTCAGCTCTCCGCTGGAACACGTTAAACAGTAATTTGACTTAATCATAAGTGAACATTATAACGATTTTTAGCACAAAAAATCACTCGTAATCAACGTGTGAGGAATTATTGCTATAAAGATTGAAGTTAGTTTGTTTGTATTGTTCTACATGTGTTACATGTGACCGAACTGTACCAATTACGCGCTAATTCATTTAAATTTTCACTTTCTCACATTTTGTTTTACTAATAAAATATAATACGTCTTTAAATTAGGAATTTTGAGACAAAAACCTTTAATTCATACTTTATAACACTTTATTATAAATATTTTAATGGTTACAATTGCAATCATTCCATTCCTATCTTAGTATGGAAAGGTTACAATTGCAAACCTTCCATTCCTATCTTGGAATGGAAAGGTTACAATTGCAAACCTTCCATTCCTATCTTGGAATGGAAAGGTTACAATTGCAAACCTTCCATTCCTATCTTGGAATGGAAAGGTTACAATTGCAAACATTCCATTCCTATCTTAGAATGGAAAGGTTACAATTGCAAACCTTCCATTTCTACCGTAGAATGGAAAGGTTACAATTGCAAACCTTCCATTCCTATCTGGGAATGGAAAGGCTACAATTGCAAACCTTCCATTCCTATCTTAGAATGGAAAGGTTACAATTGCAAACCTTCCATTCCTATCTTGGAATGAAAAGGTTACAATTGCAAACCTTCCATTCCTATCTTAGAATGGAAAGGTTACAATTGCAAACCTTCCATTTCTACCTTAGAATGTAAAGGTTACAATTGCAAACCTTCCATTCCTATCTGGGAATGGAAAGGCTACAATTGCAAACCTTCCATTCCTATCTTAGAATGGAAAGGTTACAATTGCAAACCTTCCATTCCTATCTGGGAATGGAAAGTTTACAATTTCAAACCTTCCATTCCTCTCTGGGAACGGAAATATTACAATTGTAAACCTTTCATTCCTATCTGGGAATGGAAAGGTTACAATTGCAAACCTTCCATTCCAATCTGGGAACGGAAAGGTTACAATTTTAAACCTTCCATTCCTATCTGGGAATGGAAAGGTTACAATTGTAAACCTTCCATTCCTATCTGGGAATGGAAAGGTTACAATTTCAAACCTTCCATTCCTATCTGGAAATGGAAAGGTTACAATTGTAAACATTCCATTCCTATCTGGGACATATCTGGGAATGGAAAGGTTACAATTAATAATAATAATAATAATAATGAACATTTGTAATGCGCCAGTATCCGTCAAAAGAGACGCTCATGGCGCAGTGACACATCAGTGTAAACAAGAAAACAAAATACATGGTAAGAACAATGCAATATAAAATATTTTAATGGTTACAATTGCAATCATTCCATTCCTATCTTGGAATGGAAAGGTTACAATTGCAAACCTTCCATTCCTATCTTGGAATGGAAAGGTTACAATTGCAAACATTCCATTCCTATCTTAGAATGGAAAGGTTACAATTGCAAACCTTCCATTTCTACCGTAGAATGGAAAGGTTACAATTGCAAACCTTCCATTCCTATCTGGGAATGGAAAGGCTACAATTGCAAACCTTCCATTCCTATCTTAGAATGGAAAGGTTACAATTGCAAACCTTCCATTCCTATCTTGGAATGAAAAGGTTACAATTGCAAACCTTCCATTCCTATCTTAGAATGGAAAGGTTACAATTGCAAACCTTCCATTTCTACCTTAGAATGTAAAGGTTACAATTGCAAACCTTCCATTCCTATCTTAGAATGGAAAGGTTACAATTGCAAACCTTCCATTCCTATCTGGGAATGGAAAGGTTACAATTTCAAACCTTCCATTCCTCTCTGGGAACGGAAATATTACAATTGTAAACCTTTCATTCCTATCTGGGAATGGAAAGGTTACAATTGCAAACCTTCCATTCCAATCTGGGAACGGAAAGGTTACAATTTTAAACCTTCCATTCCTATCTGGGAATGGAAAGGTTACAATTGTAAACCTTCCATTCCTATCTGGGAATGGAAAGGTTACAATTTCAAACCTTCCATTCCTATCTGGAAATGGAAAGGTTACAATTGTAAACATTCCATTCCTATCTGGGACATATCTGGGAATGGAAAGGTTACAATTAATAATAATAATAATAATGAACATTTGTAATGCGCCAGTATCCGTCAAAAGAGACGCTCATGGCGCAGTGACACATCAGTGTAAACAAGAAAACAAAATACATGGTAAGAACAATGCAATATAAAATTACAAGGAACAATGATTGTAAAAAGGCTGACTGGCCCTGGTCAGAATATGCTAGGCAAAGACGATATTCTGACAAGGAAAAACCCTGCATACACAACCATGCAAACAAGGTTGATTTGCGATACTCTTCACATATTAAACAAAAACAAAAGGTATAAATACATCTTCATAAAAGTCAATAGTTAAACATAAGTAAATTATACATTAATTTTCATCAAATGAGTTTTGAGAGCAGTTTTAAATGAAGCAAGAGATGGACATTGTTTGACATGCTCAGGTAAATCATTCCACAAAGAAGGAGCAGCAGCAGCAAAAGAACGTTTTCCCCAGGATCTCTTTGTCAATTTCTTACTCAGAAGAAGTTTATGATGTGATCTCATGAAATCACGATTTGAGTGATACGGTTGAAGTAATTCTGATAAATATGATGGTGACATATCAATGGAAGAGCGGTAAACATACATTAAGATTTTGAAAACAATCCCGTTGTCCTTAATCGGGAGCTAATGAAGATCTCGCAATATTGGTGTGATGTGTTCTCTTGGTTTAGTCTGGGTTACAATTCTAGCGGCTATGTTTTGAAGACGGGACAGACGATAAATTTGTGTATCTGGTAGACCGTATAAAAGTGAATTGCCCATGTCCAGGCGGGAGGTGACATACGCATGTACAAGTTGTTCCGTAGCCTCTTGAGAGATGTATTTTCTGATGAGGCCGATGTTGCGCAGATGAAATGAGGAACATTTAGAAATTGAAGAAATATGATCGTTAAGTGACATGTCACAATCGAATATAGCGCCCAAATTGCGAACTCTAGTAGATGTAGATATCTTGGAGGTGCCAATACGTAGATGAGGAATTTTTTACTTTTTCACGCTGCTGTTTTGATCCAAATATAATAAACTCAGACTTGTCATTTTAAGAAATTAGAAGACATCCAGTTACGAATTTCATCAATGCATGATTCAAGTCGACGTATAGCAGTGTCAGCTTCAATTTGATCAGGGTTAAATGAGATAAATATTTGTGTGTCATCAGCATAAAAATGGTATTGCAGATTATGTTTCCGAATGATTTTCCCAAGGGGACCAGTGTAGTGGAAAATAGTACAGGTCCAAGAATGGACCCTTGTGGCACACTGAAGAGCAGCATGGTAAGTACTGAACATTTGTTTTTAATTTGAACACACTGTGATCTGTCGGTGAGATACGACTCAAACCATTTCAGAACTATTCCATCAATACCAAAAGATTGAAATCGTTGCAATAGAATACGGTGGTCGACAGTATCAAAAGCAGCTGACAGATCGAGGAGTACCTCAACGCAACAAGTCTACCATTATCCATAGCGGTAAGTACATCATTTTCTAATCGAAGTAGAGCAGTTTCAATACTGTGGTTGGCACGGTGAGGCAGACTGGCAATTGTATCAAGAAGGTTGTTAAGCTTTGAAGAAGAAATGGAGAGACTTTAGCTGTAGAGTGTACACAACACGTTCAAGTAGCTTTGAAAGGTGGTT
>CM055816.1:61601248-61628685 GCA_029582265.1 Zoroaster sp. YZ-2022
ACATCAAACCCCTAAAATCCCCATTAAAATGAGCTGTTAAGGGAAAAATATCAAAACAATTAACATTATAATATTAAAACCCAAATTCCTAACCATTTTTAACATAACCGAACCTTCCTAACTCCCTGGCCTTTTATACACATAACCTGAATCCTTCCTAACTTAGGATTTGTTTCACACATAACTGAATCCTCCAAATCCATGTAAAGCAAATGATGTACCCTAATCTGTGACATATACAATCAGGCCCCTCCTCATGCATGATAATAAACAGTGTCCTTTGACCCAAGCATGACTTGCAATCACTACAACATGGATGTAAAATTACAGGGAAAGCAGCTAATAACCAATCCTGTATACCAATAAAAGGAAATAATAGAAAACATCTGTGTGGATACATTTTTTTGTGATTAACCCTCCATGATGCCCAGGCTGAAATTTTGGCCTGTAGCACCCACCAAGACAGTCACTTGAGTATTTTTGGTTGATTCCAATTGTTCACATGTGGTAAGAGTGCGGGAGATAGTGGCAAAGTCAAACACACTTGTGTATGTCTTACAAGTTATATGCTGAGTCACACAGAGCTGTAGTACTGCATAAGTTACAGTCGAGGGGTTTTTGGGATTGACCCCCACCAGAGCCACATGTCCTTGATTTATTTGAGTGCACTGCCAAAGTAAATGGGTTGGAGTGACATACAAATTTTGAGTGTCTTTGATTGTTAAACCTATAGGGGGATTAATACTTTATAATAGTGGGGTTTTCAGTTTGTACATGTTGACCAAGCTCCGCCACGACAGCGACGCTCGCAACAAAAACATCAAAATTTTAATCAAAATGTTTACTACTTTACCTGTCAAATCTACATGTAACTAATAGCTCATTTGGAAAGTTTTAGTTTCAGCTACCCAACAATGTACATAAAATAGAAATGGAAGTATCGATAAACCTGGGTTTTTATGAATGAACCACTGTCGCCCGCCCAGCCTGGTGTTCCGAGATCGGGCGGATTCATGCCGAAATTGCAGGATTGCTGAGGGCATCCACTTTGGAGCTGTTTTCCCCCGCCCGAGTACACTGTGATTGACATGGACGGTTTCCATTGAGTCAAAGGGCCTTTTCATACCCATGCTTCTCGATCATAACTACTCTACAACCGGGTTACGAAGAGATAAAAAATAAACACGTTTTCGGGGGAAATCTTCGTTGAAAGGAAGAGCGGGGTCTGAATGAATTTGCAACCCCTTTTTTATCATATGTTTTATTATTATTATTCTGGTTTATTAAAAGCATTTAGCCCAGCTAATTTTACAATGTTTACAATTTAAAACATTAGGGGTACAAAAAAATTTCTGTAAAAAAATTATGATATAGAAAACTACATAAAACCTGAAAAACAACACAATTAATGTAAAAGATAAATTATTTTTGGTTCAAAATACTGGGCGGGAAGGGATCGGATATTTTTATATCTGTTTGTTTTGTACTTATATGAAAAAATTGTTTTACATGTTTCTGAGTTGATATAATAATAATAATGTGGATTTTATACGAAAGTATCCACCAACCAAGTGGTGCTCAAGGCCATTAATTTTTATCCCTGCTATAAGGCTCATGGTCTAAATCATTCCTGAAACCATCTCAGCTCCTGGGAGATAAGCCCAATTTGCCATTTCTAAAGAGCAAACCAACCTCCTTCACAGGTACCCATTTAACCCCTGGGGGGAGAGAAGAAATGATTAAGTGTCTTGAAACAAAGTGTCACGGGGATTCAACCCACATTCTGTTGCAACACCAGAACTTGAACCGTAAAGCCCGGGGGGCCAAAGAATTATATTGAACATTAAAACCCTCTTTTAAAAAACCAAGACGGAAACGCCAGTTTCCCCCAAATTTTTTGCAAAGTTAGGGTCTTTCAATCTTGAGAAAAACAATTGCACTAATAAGGGCATGATCGTAGTTAAATAACCCAAGCCCAAAATAATTTTAAGAGCACGTTGAATACTCTAATTTGTTGACATGAGCTCTAGTTAACCCGCATTCCATACTGGAAAATATGAAAGTTTGAGTCGAATTTGTTTAGTTTTGGGGGAGAGTGTTTTTTACATCTTTCAAAAGCTCTTATGAGGGAACGAGCACAACGCTGTGCGTGGGATCACGGTGTGTAGGCTGATTTAAGTTTGTTGCCATTACGGATGACAGTGTATGGACAGTCGCTCATCCTAAGCTGTTATTTGATTAAATAAAAAAGGATTCCTCAAAACCATCGTCCGATTTTCTTGATTTAAAAAACCCTTGTATTTCTTTCATCAAGACCTTTAATTTGATATAAATATTGAGCATATTGGTTTAGAATAATTTTTCACCGAAACCTTAATAGAAGATAGGACCAGCCAGTAATTAAAAATTCTGTATATATACATGTTTTACATAAAAATTCAGTTAGCAATTACTAAAAATTTTAGGAAAGAAAACAAACCACGTTAGTCATACATGACAATACATTGTGGTGGTCCCTGCAACCAAGGTAGTTTTCAGTGTCATAACAAGAAATACATGCATGACATATACATGTATCTTTTTCTGTCATTTAAAATAAAAACACTATGAAGAATAGAAAATATAAATTTAATTGACATTTAAATTTCAGGTTTTGTTTTAAAGCCCTTATTATTTACACACTATCCACAAAATATTTTCAAAAATCACTATGATCACAGATTTACATGGTACATTTATTGGTGTTAAGTTGTTTATGATATTAAATATTCCTTGAATTATGTATGATGCTATTCATATTTGCAACAGTATTTAAATTTTCCCCAACTGAATCGAGTCCTAACTTTGTGGGTTGAATTTTTTTAAATTATTCAGCTAGCACCGAGATTCACTGCCAATTGCAAACAATTATTTGTAAAGTTCATTTTCCCCCCAACAGGCAGTACATGAATGTTAATGACTGATACGCGCATTGCTCATGAAATGACAGATTTTTCCATTAACTTAAAATGTACATCTTTCTTGCTGCTGACTGCATTTCCTCCCCCAGATTCCACGTGTTGCACATGTCCGCCGGCAACACGTAATACAGAGTCGGGTAGAATGTCGATCCAACCCCCCAAATTTTCTCATTCAATAAAACCCAAATAATGTAATCTTACCACCCAGTAAGGTGGAGAACATAATGGAGATGATACATTTTCCCAAAAATTATTCCAGGATATTTATTTCATAAAAAATCGGGTTTTTTTGGGTTGATGACTTCCTCAGTCATGTCAGTCTGATCTTGTCAACCCCCCAAAATGACCAAACACAGCCTGCACAGTGGCAATAGAATCCTTCATGAAACATCCCCACCCGATCACAACTTAATTTTTGTTTGTTAGCGTGTCAATGGAAAGGTATATATCCATTTTCCTGGAAAAAGTGAACAGCAAATTTCTTAAAATGTCAATCATGTCATTGTCACAATGTAAAGTCTATTTATTTCCGTTCCAATCCCCAGCCAAACCATTGTATTGATGGGAAATAGTGACTACCAGGTGGGCCTATCAATGAAAATCTATTGGGGTAGAAAGTCAATCCGACTGCCACTTTTTCTCATTCAATATAACCAATAATGTAATCTACTCACCTTGTAAGGTGGAGAAAATATGGATGATGATGGACATATATTTCAAATTATTCCAGGATATTTTTTCATAAAAATCAGGATTTTGGTGTACAATGATTTCCCCTAGTCGTCATTTCGATTTTTGAAAACTCCAAATTAGTGACCAACACAGTCATCATTGACATGCGTAGTGGCAACCATTAAAAGGGTCCTCTATTTTCTGAAGGGGGGGATTTTGTTGAAGGGAAATAAAGTCCGAAACCATCAAAAAGTGGGTTTAAAGATACCTTCGCTTTCGTACCACCAAAATCGATAAAATAATTTTTTTAATGAAAGGTAGGAGGAAGGAAAAATTTCTCTCCAGACCATGGTTAAATTACGGGTGAGGGAAAATTCTATTTTCCTCCATGGTTAGTGGTTGCAAAAAATTTCCAAAAAGCCCTTAAAAGTGGCGGTGAAAGACATTCTTCCCTGAATTGTCGGGAGGGAAAACAGATCGTAGGCAGACGTCCAGGGAAACATCTGCGATGTAGTGTTCATCGACATTAGCGGAGCGGCACCGGCATCGCGCCATGCATTGAGCGTGAAGCAGCAGAATGCAGGCCGGCAAAAATGCTAACACTTAGTAACAGTTCAGTACTACTGGGTCGTGATCAAGGACCGACAAAAGCTTTCAACTCTTTCCATTACCCAAAAATTGTTGCTCTAAGATCGTCATTCCTCTAGCTGCAAATGCGTACAGAGATATACAAACATTACAACCCCCGATCACGATTTAATAATTTGACAACACCCAACCCAGCGCAGAGAATTAGTCAACACCCTTGAGACGCCATTTTTGAATGAGGAAATAATGCATATTCATACTGGAAATTTTAATGACAAAAGCTTGTTGGACATTATTTGGGTACATTGTTGTCAGGAGGATGAATGCGCGCGCCGTAGAGCGATGAATTACATGTCAAAATATTGATTGATTTAATTTTTTAATTCACGTGGTTGTTGTTTATGTTGGTCAAATAAATAATAGTAACAAGAAATTGGAAAACTGTTTCTCTTAAAAGTTTTCCTTTTTGTTAACTTTATATTTATTTACATTTATTAATAAAAGTTTGTTATTTTTTGAAAGAATAAGATTAAGGGACAATATTGTCCACAATCAACAGGGCATGAATCGGAGTGCTAGATTTAGATTAACTCAATGACTAAAATAATACCCACATGTTGAGGTCATATTACCATTGTTCTGCATTAATGAGCCAGTAATTGAAGGGACAATATCGTCACATCAGAGCAGACTTCAACAGGGCATGAATCGAGTGGTTAGATTAACTCAATGACTAAAAATAATACCACATGTTGAGGTCATATTACCATTGTTCTGCATTAATTGAGCCAGTAATTAAAGGGACAATATCATCACAATCAGAGAGATCTTCAACAGGGCATGGAATCGGTGTCCTAGTTTAAGATGAACCAGTGACTGAAAAATACAGGCTCATTTATGCAGCAACAGTAACATGACCAATATCTTGTGGGGTATTATTTTCAATCACTGAGTTAATCTAAACTAGCACCCGATTATATGCCCTGCTGATTATGAAGATATATCGCTTTAAAATTTGACCATTTTGTTATTTTTAAATTAACCTAATTCTATACCTTATTTAAGAGCAATTCTTCATTAATGTACAAATCAGTCAGTGGAAAAATGGATGGTCAAATTGTTTTTTTTTTGTTTTTTTTTGTTTTTTATTATCATCATCACTTTGGTGATTAAATTGTGCACCAATAAATTTACAACATGTGCACCACATCAGTAAATAGCAATGAATGGAAGAAAAAATTCAATTAATTGGGACGGATAGTCAAGTCGCAAATGAAGCCAGGAACATTTACAAAAAAGCATATGTACATGTATTCCTAGTTACATAAACGGAGTACTAGGATACCTATTTTTTAATGGATTCAGATTATTCGTAAACATCTTCCTTTAAACCAGAGAAAAAATGCCATATATGAATAGTCAAATATTGATTTTTTTTTTACAGTGGATGAACCCGTGCACACACTAGGTTTGTTAGGTACTGCCATACAATTTGTTTTATAAGAGGCACTTGACATAGTTATTCACAAACATCATTTCAACCCGATCCATTTACACCATATCAACTGTACACATGTACATACATGGAGCTTTTTCATGGACAGAAGTTGACCACAAACCCTGCAATATTAAATGGCCTGCAGACCAAGAAAACCTTTCTAGTTTGTGATATTAAATTTTACAATCCTGAATCTCTCTCAGATCTAAGCAGATGACGATTTTCCTATTTGGGACTGTTTTAAATGATGCAACCACATTTGTTGATACACTTTTAGGCGTGTCAGGTTTTTGCATAATTTTATAAGTATGTCAGGGTTTTCCACTTCATGGATGTGATGAAACGCACACCATCCAATGATGTTAAAAATGCATTCCCTTCGATTTGCATATTTTCTCAATGATTTTGTTCTTGTTATCATTACACAAAGTTTTATATTTCTTGTAAAGGGAAGGTAAACCACTTTCTAAATGGACTATTTGACAAAATAATAGACATTGGATGAACCTTCAGCATACACTGTTTGTTAGGGTACTGACCAGAATATTATTAACAAAATTCCTTAGGGCCATTCCAGCTAAGAACACACTCAGGAAGTATCATACAATTAATGTGTGCAACTGATTACTCTTTATCCACGCCTCTGGTAAATTATTATGTGAAATTATTTATTTAAAAGAAATGTTACCTTTTCTACAAAGAACTTTCTGTAAAAGAACAATGTAGAAATTTGTACAAAAAGTGACATTAAAATGAGGATTCAAATGGCACATTAGCATCTGTTTAAGACAGTTGTTTTCTCCACAATTCATTTGAATGTTTGGGAAGATTATACCAAAGATGTCCAGGACTTCAATCGTATAATAACATATAGATGTAAGTATATTTGAGGAAGTTCACACTGGAAGACCAAGAATGGCAGGGAATGTAACTAGCTGGAAGGAATCAGTCAAACAAACAATCGTTTAGGAACCCCCTGTCTTCCCTTGGCAGGTCTGCTAAGGGAAGATTATTGGGTGATTATATTCGTATAAAATACAATATATAATCCCTGAACGTTTTAATCCTTTGCAAACAAAATAACCCATATTTGCATAAATTATAATACATAAATAAAACGTCCCTGGATGTTTGTTTCCATTTCTGGTGGCATACAATAAGTAAAAAAGTCAAAACAATAATGGGACATACCCAAGTTGCTTCAAAACGAATTGTAAGCTGTATGCTAGTAAATAACTTTACTGAATAAATGTGACATCAATGGAGCTCTATCACACACCAAACATTGTGTAGGATCAATTCATCGTGATATGTCTCATTATTTCATAACAAATGTACTAATATTTTAAAAAGTTGGACTGATTGTCTGTTTGAATTTCACAGCAGGTCTGCTTGTGACATCTCGCTGGCCTTCTTCGCCATATATGAGCCTGCCTCATCGGGTGCATCTTATCGATGACTGGCCTAGCGAGGGCCTCCCTTCAACTTTTGCTCTGGTATTCCGCTCAAGCTCCATCCCTTCAGGTACTCCCTGTGTCTCGGCCCATCGGACTTCCTTCTGTCTCCGGGTGTAGTCCATCTGGCCGAGGAGGCTGTCCTGGCACGTTAGGTTCTCTCTGCGGATGCCCATGAAGTTTCGCCTCCTCAAGACGCTTTGTGCTCCTCCATGGCTGCCTGCATCAGTTCCCTCGCCTTTTGGAGTTCAATCTGCTTTGCATTAATCGCCACTGTGGAGGAAAGGAAAAATACACATCAAGTCTTACAGTCAGTTCTATAGATTTAACCTCACTATTTGAGACTGGCAAGTAGTATTTGAGTCCTCCTCGTGTTTAGCGCCTGAGTCTCGAGTCATGAGGGTCGAGTATGACTCACAAAGTAAAACCAAATATTGGATCCAAAACAACTAACTTTTTTAACGATTCTGCCTCTCTATTACAATTCTACAATGTGTATGGTAAACGCTTGTTGTTGCACAATTATCATTATTATTTTTTTTAAATCAAATAATATTTACAACACAATTCTCCACAATGAATCATCTATACTGGGATTAAGAATTTTGAGCAGGCCATCTCCTGAGTCCGCATACATAAATGCTGGTGTCTGAGTTTGTGTACATGATGACTCAAGTCCAAGTCCGAAAGTCACCAGTCATAAAAGTCTGCTAGCTAGCAGCCATCAGACGCATCTTTGTGCTTTGAGAAATCAGGCTCTGCCCCTGTGTTGTTGTTTATTCCCATTCCCATATTTTCACTCAGATAAGTTGTACATTTGAAACAATTGTTTTTATTTTATTTTCCAACAGTGGTGCATATTTATGTGAAATAATTTTTACATTTTCTTTTGATCTGTTGGACGGCGTTGACGCACAGCCAGCACGCTATTTGTCCATGAGGTTTCCTGGCCTCCCTCTGCCTCGCCACCACTCGCTGCCTCCTTCTGCCACTGCCTCCTTTGGACCCCCAGTGCATCGATGAGGGCTGCCATTTCCCCTGGTCTCGCCTGGGCCCTCGCGAGCCTGGGTTGCTTTGAGGTATGCAATTTGCATCGCTTGGTCCTCCCTCTCAGAACTCTTTCTGCAAGCAAATAATTATAATCTAAATGTCACAGTGCCATACATTAAAAATACATTTGTTTTCTATTATAAAAGAAAAATTAGAAATGTTCCAAACAAAATAAAAATAAATTTTCCAGTACAATAAAGATCAAAACACAGGCACCATCTTTTAGGCCAAAGACAAAAAGTCTCCGGTTTCTGGTTATATGGTCGGCTTCAAAAATCAGTGTGGTGATGCACTGTTTTTTTTGGTTTTTTGATAATCTGTTTTTTGTCCAACCAGTAAATACGCAATATTGGAAACCAGACCAAATTTCCCATACACAAAGTGTGGTGGCTATAAGAGAGGCCACAAATCGGGTCAAACGCTCAGTACCTCTACATGTGAAAAAAGTCATTTTAAACACAGCACGGGCAGAATTTCAATCGATTGACATCGCTTAATCAGCAAAATAAAAGAAAAAATATGATATGCCAATGTGCGGGGTCTGAGGTGACACGCAAGAGAACTGAGCTAACAATATTGTTGACCTCAAGAATTTCTCGCCACCAACTGACCTTCCCTCTGTGCGACCTCCTGGGCCTCGCTCCTCAGCGTCGCCCAGCAGCTTCCAAGATGTTCATGTCCAGGGCTAATTCCTCCCGCATCTCCTTGGCCCATCGTCCTGGTCTTTGAGGCGATGTTCATGGCGATGTCCTCCCTGGCCTGCTGCTTGCTTGGCTAGTTTCTCCTGGTAGGCACGCTGCTCCTCCATTTTGGCGTAGCTCCCTCTCCTCTTTTCTGCGATAACGGAAAACGAACACTTATGAGTTGATTTGAAAAGGGTAGAGATAGGATTTCATTATTCTTAGATGAATAACTTTCCATTTTTCTTCTTTTGAAACCCCCCCCCAAAAAAAAAAAAAAAAAAAACAAGCAAAAAATAAAAATCCAGAAATTGTTTTTAAATAAACCATTAACCTTTGATAATTTCATTCTTTAAAATCCACATCAAATCAATGCTCGGGCCACTATCACATTTTTAAAAGTGACAAAAAAATTGTAAATTATTTATTTTTTGAATACTTACATGTATATAGTAAGGATATAGTTTTAAATAAAAGTAATGTGCTCCTCATCAGAGTGGTACCAGCACCATCTGTTTTGGCCATTCTGGAGACACTCAAAAGCACTCAAGCAAAGGGTAAATTTACATTTTTACATTTTTAAAAGTTATATTTTTCCTCATTTGATGCATTTTCTTTTGTCTTTTGATAAAAATCCTACAAGGTGGGAAACATTAGACCAATGACTTATTTTTTTTGGTGCAGCCTTATTGTCTGGAATAACCTTTGAGCAAAATCAATTTTATCTAGGAGTCCAACAATTTCTTAAACATTGTTGCTGGCTTTTGGAATTTCATTCTGAAACAGAAAGGCAATTTCTCCTTGGTATATGCGAAATTCTATCTTTCTAATGGAATTTTTCAAGGAGCACCAAGGCAAAGACCAGGGGCATGGGGGAAATTCTTTCGCTGCCTCTCTGATGTCATAAGGCCTGATTGTTGATGCATGATGAATGACCTACCAGCAGTCTGCCTCTTCCTTGAGTCGCTTTTGCTTCCAGCCTCTTGGCCTCGAGGGCGGCCTTCCTCTGTTTCTGTAGCGTGTCAAGCGCCTCCCGGTTCCTCGTGTGTGCCTGGCCTGTGCCTCCCAAGGCCTCCCTCGCTGCCTTGGCCAGCATGTCTTGGTGCCAGAGCGTCACGCGACATCTTCTCCTCCGCCTGGTGTTGTTCATCGATCTCAGCCTTGATGCGGAGCTGATCGCCGCGCCCAGGCAGACCTCATCCATGTGATGCAAGCGGGTCAGGTCGATCGTAGCTCTTCGCATTCTTCCCTGCAAGTTAATCAAGAAAAAGATATTCACCACTGGTTTTGAATTGGAATAATCAATCAACTGAAAAATATGGAGCTTCAACAGACCTGTAAACCATCAAAGACCAGGGTCCTATTTCATGGGGCTGCAGAATTCTGCACTTACAGTCACCATACTGGAGTTTACATTTCTAAAGCGCTTGAATTCTTGGATATACATCATACACAGTATACATGACAGTATGCATGCGCATCAATCAGAAAATCCTTGCTATGGTTAGTGTTTTTTCCCACTCATAGTAAGAGCCAACAAGAAATTGGGCTTAGAATATGTTCTAGGATACAAATGGGGTTTAGAATATGTGAAATTCAGGTAAGAGTCCTCTTGCAAACCGGTGGAAACGATTTCACTTTTTCTTGGTGACAGCACCTCAGATCAAAAATTATTTCTAAGGAAGACTGACTGATAAAATTTCAGGTTTCCACTAGGTTTCATATTGCAATTACTAATGCTTCACCCCTGCAACTGAGATTTTCTTTTTTTGCTTATGTTTTCTACTTGCCTCCATCTCTGGTCCAGTTTCTTCATGCGACTAATCTCCAGACGCTCTTTTCTCTTTTCTCCTTCAGGAATTTAGCTTCCTCTCCCTCATCTTAGCCTGACGCCTTCCATCATGGTCTCTTGGCTAGCCTCCATCTCCTCAAGGTATTTAGCCTCGCTCGCGCCAGTAGATCTCTCGTAGTCTGCAACAAGAAACTTTTTTTTTTTTGTCAGTGCTCAAAACGCCCACACCTTTAGAGGGAAGGTTCAACCATTCCATTCCTTTGAACCAATACATTAAATCAACTTGTGTGAACGCCTTACAGCTCAGTGCAGAGTCTAAAAAATTACTTGTGATTTAACTTCTCTTGGAAACAATTACTTGTGACTTAACTTCACTTGGAAAAAAAATCAATTGACGCTTTTAGACTTTGCATGGTGTGGAGTATTGATATCATGTTCGGCCTATGTAACACCATGTATTTATCTCAGCTAACATTATGGGAGGTACATGTACAGGTTCTGAAAAGAACTGAAAAGAACTCTGTTAGTTGATTAATCCTTATTCAACCTGTCGCTCAAGTCAGATTTGTCTGTTCATCGGAGAGTAGTTCATAGCCAACTATCGTCTTCGCTTTCATTCATCGCTAAGGAAAACATGGTTCAGGGAGAACTTCATGGGACTTCAGATTCTCATTGGGACTTCAATGGAGAAGACCCCTGTGAAGTCCCACATGGTTCTCCCTGAACCACATTCCTCTACTTAGCCGACAGCGTTGAGAAATGAGCGCTCGACATTGGTTCTCCCCGAACCATAATCTCACTTAGCCACAGTCGAGACACGTAGTAGTCCAACAAGGTTCCTTTTTCAGAACCTGTACCACCAGTTGCGCTTTGAGCTTGTTTATTTGATAAAACACTGTTATATTAGCAAATATTGTTACCGTTTAGCAGTTTTGATGCAGCTTCCAATTGCTTGTTATTATTTTTGCTACCTGAAAACGACCAACCAAAAGTGTTTAACACAGAATGGACATGCAGGCTTATACTTAGAACCAATTTGAGTTGATTTATTTATTTTATTTTTTATTTTTTGCTTGATTTTTTTTTACCCTTTCAAGTTTATAATATTGGACGGAAAAGTTATCTCACTTTTTCCGTCCATTTGTTGATGGAAATTTTAGGTAATTAAAAAAAAATAGTAATAACTCAACTCTAAATTATCTTTAGGGATAAGCATGCATGTCTATTCAAATGTTGAAATTCTTTTTTGGTGGGTTCAGATATTTAAAAAAAATTACAACCATTAGAAAAACTGCTAACGTGACGGTAGGAAAGTGGCCCCCTTTATTGTGTTTTATGTCTTACCTTTCCCTGCGATCCTCCAGTGTGAAATCCTGCTCTAGCATCAGACCTTTGACCTTCCTCTTAACTGTATTCAGCTGGACTTCCCGTTATCTGTGATGCGCCTCCCCAGTCGCTTCTGAGGTCGCAGAGGGCATTGTACTTGTGTTGGCATACCGCTTCCTCTCTCTGCATCGTCAGTATGCCTTCTTTTTCCAGAATCAGGGTGGTCTGGAGGGAGTTTGCTTGGCATTTTGGCCCTCTGTGATGATTTAAAAAAAAAACATTTTTGTCTTGGACCTTTCATAAATGGCGTAAAGTCTTTACAGAGTGATTCAAATACCCAGGCCTCAATTTCACAGAGCGCTACATCTCTGCTGTTGCCCTGGTCTTGGCCCTGGTGCCCCTTTGAAAATGTTCCCCATAGACATTCTGATATTCTAATGGAAGAGGAAAAGTCGCTGCTACTGCGAATAACTTTTACCCTGAAAATCTATTTTACTGCGTGAAATAAATAGTTCACAGCACTTTCTGGCATGACACATAATAACACCGTGAAATACTCTTGGGAATTTCCTTTGCCGAAAACGCTTATGAACTTCTTTTGTGGCAGTTTTGGGGCAGCTCTACAATTTCTTGGAAAGAGCGCTACGTGGAACTTGCCATGAAATTGCAGTGAACATTATTACCAATATCTGAGAGGAAGAGACACTGTGAAATTGCAGTGAAATTATGGTGAACTGTTATTTCACAGCAAAATGGATTTTCAGGGTAAAGTTATTCAGTAGTGAGTGGCCTGCTCCCTTCCTACAAGAACTAAATTCCAGTCCTGATACCTTGACATTTATTTCCGCGCCATAAAGAACACTTAATTTTTCGTATTGATATTGCAGCATCATCAGTGTTATAATAAATAAAATCTGGTGGACCCCCACAAATTAAGCTGAAATGCTTATTTTTAGCAATATTGTACTGTGTAATTTTGACCAATGTGCCCGAGTAAATATTTTGCATGCAGTTTTGCCCAAATAGGCAAATTTATATTGGTAAACATATTATTTAATTTCTGGTGTTATTGGTTTAAGGTAACCCAAGGGAGTAACGTTGCGGTCTACGTTAACACTGACAGAAAATGAATGACCAAAATTCAAACTTCAAGTCAAATCATCAGCTGACTATTAGTATTACCTCATTTATCATATTAGGCCTACTGTTCAAATTATGTTTTTATCAAGATTACAATAGAAAAGAAGGGGTAGAATGTCGTATCTTGGCCGCCACTACCGTTTTTCATTAAATATAACCAATAATGTAATCTTACCACTTGCTGGTAAGGTGGAGAACATATGGATGATGATGGACATATACTAAAATTATTCCAGGATATTTATTTCATGAAAAATCAGGCATTTTTGCATATAATGGCGGCGACTTTCAGTCATGTCAGTCTGATCTTTGTAAACCCACAATTAGTGACCAACACAGTCATTGCACATTGCGCAGTGGCAACCAATAATAGGATAGATCCTTCTATTATTCTGAAGGGGAGGATTTTTTTAGAAGTGAATCAAGTCAAGTCCCCAAACCATCATCATAAAAGTGGATTTTAAAAGATAAGTTTTTCGCTGTCACCACCAAAATCGATAGAATGATTTTTAACTGGTTTAGGCTCTAGTGGTTGCAAAAAATCCAAAGCCCTCTTTAAAAAATGGTGCGGCTGGATACGACATTCTTTCCAAAAGAAGAATGAATAATTGGATAATGTATGGTGTATGCCAATCATTTAGGCCTAACACATTATATGGTTATTGTTATGAATGTCGGTTTGGTCGCTCAAGCTGCACCTAAGTCAAGTTTCTGTACTCCAGGTTTGTATCAGCACAGTAACAAAGGGTTCCAAGTCCTTTTATATTGAACAAACAATATGACTGTCAATCACTGTTGATGGGTTCACGGAAATGTGTTGTCGCCATGTGGTTTGTTTCTTGCTTGGGTTTTTTTGAGCTGATTTCAATAAATTCAATTCCCCAGCATGAAAATAAAAATCTAATAATGAAATCTCATTCCCAGAATTATTTGCATTTCTTTATTATTATTTGTTTTTGCAAATTTATCACTGTTCCTTCCCTTTTCTATAATTTTCAAGTCTCGATTATTTTGGATTTACATTTAAATAATTATTTTCCCATAAATTTTATGATTAAGCAAATGCATTATTTGCATTTCTTTTTATTATGATTGTTTTTCAATTCTACCTAAATTTTTTTCAATCAGTGATCAATTTTGTGATCAATTTTGTGATCAGTTTGGCACTTGTTTTTATAGTAACGGAAAAAAATTGCATTGCATAATTTTTTTTAACCTGTGGAGAAAAACACATTTATTTCGCCTTTTTATTCTTCACTTAATGCATGGTATCAATCTCTTTATAGAATTGGTGGTCCTGAAAAGGGACCCGGGTTTGTTTGTTGCTTGGCTGTTGTTGTGGCTTACAGGGCTGGACCCGTCAGGTACTTGGCAGGCTGCCAGGTAGTCCCGATACACAGTTGTGGATGTCGCATCGACGCCGCCGATGCTCACAGGAGCAGGTTTGCAAGACTGGCTTAATCTCCTTTGTGCGCTATAATGACTGGGTAATGGACTAAAACGACTTGGCATTACGAAACGACTTGGGTACGAAACGACCTGCTTCGATTGTTATAACAAACATTTGGACAGGATGGAATAACAATCATTGTTAAATGACTAACATGAACGTTAATGATGCTTTAATTATGAACTTTGACATAGTCATACTCATCATAGGCTAGTTAAAAAGTGAGTGTAACATGATTTTGTGTGAATTGTAATAATAGTATTAGTAGGCCTATACTTACAATTGCCACTGAGCTTGGAGTTGGGCCTGTGTACTCCCTCGTCCTACGAGGTTTTTGTGTTGCCAACATGATGTATTATTGATCTTTTCCACACACTCTCATCTGGAACCGGTCTCAGTGACCTGTTGCTGCTGGTTCGTCCGTGACCGTGGTCTTGCGGGCGCCTTTTTGCGTTTGGTGCGATGCCGTTGAAAACTCGCGGTCGATTGTACGGTAAACAGAGGACTGTACCCCCAAAATATATCCTTTTGAACAACAACAACAAACTAACACAACGCTATAATACTTGCCATTATTTCTCAAAGCAATTAAAAAACTGTATTTAACGAAAAATGTAATAATATGTAATGTTATATTTAGCTACATGCAGCAAATCAGTGCTGAAAGATCAGAAAGCTGCACTGGCGGTACGGTCATCACAGAATTATTGATATGACGTCACGAACCCAGCAACAAAATAACAGTAAGGCGCCCTCAACTTTAATCTCCCGTTGAGTCCCTTTGTTCAATGCGCACGCCGCGGCATTCCGGATACTGAAAGTAGAAGTGACACTTTGCAGTGGTCTTTTTTGTGTGGTATTATGCTATCCGGGAAGCAGCGTACGTGCTCCTTGACTACAGTCTATCTGAGTCGCTATTCTACCAATGTCATTGAACATGATTGTATCCTTTTTAAAAGGAAACAAACTTTGCAGTGAAATATTTCAAACTCGGATTAACAGCAACGAATGTGCTTAAATGAATTTTAGCATGGGACCCACAAAGAATTAATGTTGGGACATACTGTAAAACTATGCTTCTCAGCTCCGTGATTATTTTGAGAAAGTATCTTTAGGCCTATAGGCCTACAATTGTTATTATTATTTAGCTTCAAAAACGAGATTACGTAAACAGGGTTATAACAGCACAAACTAGCTGATCGATGACCTGCATGGGAAATGTCTACATTTCTGATGAAAGAAAAAATAAACTAAACATCCTATCCTAACCCCGCCCCCAACGGCATTCTACGATATTTACACATTCAGCTTAAAGCATATTAAAAAAAATTTGCAAAAATACTTTTTGTAGATTGCAGAAAATGTTTGAACATTTTTTTGTAAAATTTCAAGAACATTTTAAAATTCAAAGGTAATAATAATAGGCCGCCTATGTGCTTCGCTTCTGAGGAGTTTGTGCAAGCATAGAGCCTGATATGAGGCCCTTGCTCGGTACAAGTATACTGAGGGACATTTTATTAGTATTTTTATTTATTTTACTTGGCCCATAAAGTGTGGGAGGAGGTTATCCTATACGAAGAGTAACTCCTGGCCTGGATATTCATACAGGTGAGTGGCTGCGACCGTAGCCCGTCAGCATCATAAGAGCCTGTGCGCCCTTTGCGCCGCTGGGCCGGGCGGACCCTGCACATGCATGCAGACCTGCTGTCAAAGGATTTTCCATCCCTCCTGTATTAAAATGGTCCGGGTGACAGAAATTATCCTAGGATATAAGGTGTCCTCGGTCAGATATTTTAGTTCTTTCCTGCAAAAAAATGAAGCTTTATATCGACATCATAAGACGTACTATGTTAGGCCTAGGAAAAGGGCGGGGCCCCGATTGCGATCGGCCCGGCTGTGAGATCGACTTAGGATGAAACGCCCCGGAGTAAGTTTGACTTTTGACACCAAATTCAGGCAATTAGTTTTTTAAAATTATCTTAAACCTGCTATTTTCCTTCAAGGGAAAATGAAAAGTTTCAAATTAAATATTTCCCCAAAAACATTTTTAATTATATTATAAAACTTACTTAGTGTAAAGTTGGTACACTTTTCAATCATCCTAAGAAATTATTTCGTCTGAATTTATGATATTTTCTGAAAAACTATAGAGGGGTGAAATTATCAGACATGGAGGAAGGAAGGACCTCCTCCATGATTATACCAATGTGCTCAGTATTATGCCCGTAATGGTGCTCATCATTGAATTATTTTCGGGTATTTACGAAAGCCCATCATTAGTGCCATCGTCATTTTATTTTCGAGAGCAGTTATTTTTATTTTCAAGAGCAGTTATTTTATTTTCGAGAGCAGTTATTTTTTTTCGGAATCTTTACGAAACAAAGTTTGGTCGCGGGCCTTATTTTATGTACAACAACGATTACACAGGCCTGATAGCGGAATGGCCCTCTCTTTCATTGCCACAGACGTATTTATACTTCGGTTTTACCGCTATTTATATTTTCGAGAGCAGTTATTTTTTATTTTCATTTATATGCTGAGAGCAGTTATTTTATTTTCAGAGCAGTTATTTATATGCTGAGAGCAGTTTTTTATTTCAAGAAGCACATGTTTCGCGCGGACGCTCAGCCTGTGTATGCAGTGTAGCTAGTGCATGCAGCTTGCATACATTCCTCAAAAGCGCAGCTGTAATACTCAGAATGGCCCACCAGAACTCAATGCGCTGGTTGCTCTGACTGCTTCCTTCGAGGAAGCTCCTCTCCCCTGCAAATGCATCTTGAGAGTTTCTTCTCAAGAACTGTTGGCATCTGTCGAACAGAACTGTTTTCCGTTCCAGCGTCGCCCCGAAGTAGTCTAGGACAACCTACTTTGTTTCTCACAGTTTCCATGAAATACCCCGCAGTCACTATTTGTCAGAGAGGCTTCAAGCCAGAGGATCTGTCAATGACCCGTCGATACATCCGTACAAACCCCTGTTAGGCTTTAGTTTGTCATAAGAGTCCAAGTGCCACACAAAGTTTGGGCCTCTTCCGTTGTATGTCCTTCTCTGTAGCCGCCGCCGCCTTCTTTGCTCGACCTCCTGGGTCTAGTAATCCCAGAAGATGGCGCACTGTTTCTCGGCTTACCAGAATTCCATTCTGAAGGCATCTCAGGTGCATCCACCGGTAACCACAAAGTTGCCCTGAGGTACTAAACTGCCCTTCTATAAAACATGCAACATCAACGATGTCTGTGTGGTGTTTTCGGCGATAAAGGCAAAGTTCTCGCAATTTACGGTTTAGGTTACGCTTGCTGATAAAGATATTATGATTAGAAGCAAGTGAAGCAATTATTTCGTCATAATTAAGTCCTAAACTAAAGTAACGCCTGATCAAATGCAGACTCCGTGCGTCCGAAACCGCCGCAGCCATAGATGATGATGGCTTCCGGAAATCGAACAGCTGCTTCAAAAAAGACAAAAATAAAGCTGCTTGAAAATAAAAATAACTGCTCTTGAAAATTTAAAAAACTACTCTCAAAAATAAAAATAACTGCTCTCGAAAATATAAATAACTGCTTTCGAAAATATAAATAACTGCTCTGGAAAATAAAATAACTGCTCGAAAATAAAAAATACCTGCTCGAAAATAAAAATAACTGCTCTCGAAAATAAAAATAACTGCTCTCAAAAATAAAATGACGATGGCACTAATGGGCTTTCGTAGGTATTCATTCATTTCGAGTATTTATTAACCATGCTTCTGAATTTTTTGTGAAATGTGTATTTTTTTGGTCCTTTCTACAAGGGAAAGTTGACTTTTCAGATAAGAAAACAAAATTTCGAAAATTGCTTGTAAAAAATAATGACAAACAGTCAATGACATCTTTTCATCTTTAATGTTGTCAGTCTGGTACATGTACTTCCTCTATGTACACTGTAAAGACACTCTAAATGGGCCCACATACTAAATGACGTATCCCATAATTATGGTTCAGTGCATCTGGTGTTGTAAAACCCCGTTAGCTTATGCATTGCACAACTGTCATTGTGACAGCTGATGACTCAAATCTCAATATCAACAAAAAGTGAACGCGAAGGCAAAGCATATGCAAGACAGTGTTTAAACCATCAAAGTTAAAACAAACTTCAGCAACTGTTTAGTTAGACCATCTAATTGACTTGTACCCATGTGTTGACTTGCCACGATATCAACCCTTCTCATCGACTACCGAGAGTAAATTTAACACGGCCTGTTCATCAGTGTTCCCTGCTGTCAAGTTGAAAATCACTTAACTCAGCATTGTCTTTGTGCCAGACGTCTGCAAACCATAAAAGTCAAACTCAAACTAAAGTAGGATATGGCAAGCTGTTGTAAAGCTCAGGTAGGCATTCTTTTCCAAAAAATTTGGGGTAATGTCGTATCCGACCGCCACTTTTTCTCATTCAATTATAAGTTTTATAACCAATAATGTATCTTACCTACCTATAGTTCATGAGTTTAAGGTGGAGAAACATATGGATGATGATGGACATATACTCATTCCACATTTAGGATATTTATTTGATGAAAATCAGGCATTTTTGGTATATGATGACTCTCAGTCATGTCAGTCTGATCTTGTCAACTCCCCCACAAGTGACCAACACGGTCATTGGCTACATGCGCAGTGGCAACTATTAATAGGATCCTTCTATTTTCTGAAGGGGAGATTTTTAGAAGGAATCAAGTCCGAAAACCATCATAAAAGTGGATTTCAAAGATAGTTTTCGCTTTCTGTACCCCACAAATCGATGGAATAAATTTTAACTGGTTAGTGGTTGTAAAAAATTCCAAAAAACCCTTAAAAAGTGGCGGTTTGATATGACATTCTTTTCCATTAACAAGTACTAGGTTAGGTAGCCACACATGAGTACATGTAGCCCTAAGTTGTTTATTCTCTAACAGAATCTGTGTAAATTTGGCACACCAGATATATTCACCAGGGGTGACAATATTGAATTTTTTTGATAGTCGATTATTGATGGCCATGATATTGGCGATATATGATATTATTGTCTCAAGATGCGGATTTTTTTAATACATGAAAAAATGTACATATCGTATAAGCTTGGATGATAACACGATAATATAGAATATCGATAACTCAGAAATTCCATGTAAACAAAATTAGGCCAGTTTTTTCAGCTTTCGGAAGTGAGAAACAAAAGCGAACTACTTCAGTGAGATGTTGGATCACAAAAGAGCCACCTTACGAATTTGCTAATGTCCATGGTGCATGCGCGAATGGCGCAATTTCATGTGTCGCTCAGATAAGCGCTGGTGATTTATTGTGACACTCAGAGTAGTACATACCTGTGGTTATCAGCCCAAAACCAATTATATATGAATGAACCAAAAAAATAATCGCGATACTATCGAAAATTGCAATATATGTTTGACGATATATCGTGGATGAAAATTTTTTACATCGCCCAAGCTTAGTATTGTACTTGAAAGACATTGGACACCGAAATAACTACTTTTACAGGGAAGTTGCATAGGTAATAAACAGTTACTCTAAACAGTCGCTCCAAAACGACCCGAGTTCTTAGATTTTTTTCGCTCGGTGCGACAAACATAAAGAACTCACCGTGACGTCCATAAACAAACCCATGGTTTATAAACGCATGCACAGTTCAGCGGTCATCATCCACGCTTTAATCCTGGTATCCAACATCTGCTGAATGTGAACAATCTCACAATGTACACAGTGCGATTATTCCAGAGAGGTACCACGTGATACTGGGACTAGCCTTTAGTTAGTTATGGCCCACGCGACATCCAGGAGCACAACGCACGAAAAAAGATGCACGCAAGTAGTGGGAACATGAGCAGCACATGCGTCGTGATTTCAAACTGTTTTTTAGTTCTTCACGGTACTGTAACTTCATTAATATTATCGTTTAATGACACAAAATTTGGAGACAGTTTATCACGCGGGCGATATTTTAACTAAAAAAGAGTGATATAAATTTGATGTCGGCTCTATTTTTGGAATATCAGCAATATTTTTGGAATATCGTCAATAAGGCGATATCTTCAAAACCATAACTGATTTAGCCAATAATTTTTGGAATATCATATCGTTAAGATATTATCGTGATATCGTCCATCCTTAATTCACTTATCATTCTGCCAATGATGTCATATCAAATGTTTTAGCACAAGAATGATAAATAAAAAATAACTCAGATTCTCTAAATCTTGTTATTTATTTTATTTTTTTATTATAAACCATTTTCCAGGTGAATTGTTGCTTCAAAGGCTCACCATGTGCCTGCGTCTGTTGCCCGGTCCGTGAATCAACAAGCACCAGAATCTTGTATGCTTGCTTCTTCGTCGTTGGCTTTGTCTTATCTTGTATCTTTGTGTCAAAGACTGTTGCACAGGAACTTCCAAAAGTAAGTTGGTGTAAAAAAATATAAAAAAAATATTTGTACATCCTTTCCAGATCTCATCAGTGTTGGAGTATAAACTCCAGACTGGGTGTGTGGGTGTGGTCGTAAGACTGGTCTACAGCTTGGGTACTAAAACACAATAAAAGTTCTTGTGATTTTACTCAGACTTGGCCTGATAGATCTATTTCTTGTCGTGGGAGGGGGTAGGGCTATGCATTTTCGAATAATTTGGTAACTGGATATTCGGATTTTGATTTCGATCGAAGATTCGATATTCGAAGGCCGCTAATTGTAGATTGCGCCACGTGATAAAACGAGCGTTACCGATATGGTGCGCCAAAAAATGTACTAAACGTAATGTCGCCCGGACAAGGATGGACTTGCTAAGTGGCGACCAAATGTAGATGAGAGGATGATTGGGACGGGGGATAATGATGGAAGCGCCAATATACAAAAAATAAATAAATTTAACAAAATATTTTCTTTGAATATTCGAACCAGAAAAAAACAACCGGATATTTGAACTATCGATCGACTATTCGAATGTTCGGTTATTCGACAAAGCCCTAGGAGGGGGAGGGTCTGAAGGGGCTACAACAATGAGGGGGAGCTCAGGCTTATCTTTAACAAAAGGAGATGACACCTGACAATGGCGCGGTATTAATTGGTTTCAAAATACCCCCTATATATTCTGGCTAGGAACCTTCCTGAATCCTCCAAAATCCATCAGTGCACTTTTGGAAACATGCCCTTATCTTCAAAATTCACCATGCATTTTCGTTGATCTTTCATATTCACCATTTATAATATGGCCTATACTTTTTACCAGGTAGTAATTTTCCCCATTTGAAGAGGTGAAAGTACCAGTTTCTAACAGCGCCGAATTTTCCCCAAAAAGTGCCCCTTGGAGGATTTTGATGGATTTGGGGTGGTTAAGGTTAATGGGAATACCTTAGTCAAGTTATACTTGGGTGAATCAGACTTGTGCTCTGTTGGCTTTAGTTGCCAAAATGTAGGTTGGAATCCCATGGGTTACTCGGTGTCCTTGAGCAAGACACTTTACTGATTGCTTCTTTCCACCCAGGGGTTAAATGTGTACCTGCAAGAGTGTAGTTGTATGTGTGTTTGATTAGCCAGAGAGTACCACCTCACCAGGGCTATATACTCACCAGGGCTATATACTCACCAGGGCTATATACTCCCCAGGGAGTGGACAATATTTCAGGAATGATATTGAACCAGTGAGGAGGGATTATACATATGTAATGCACTTCAGAATAATATTTTAGTAGCCACCTAGACACATGGGGCAATACCTCTTTAACTTTTTAATGGAAATGTCAACCCAATTCCCCCCTGTGGCAGCGACATTCATTTTTAACCCTAACCTTCCAAAATCCTCAAAAATCCTCTTTGCAAAAGTGAAGGATTTTGGAGTGATTGAGGTTATTAGACATACTTGCCTTTCCAAGTGAGCGCCTTACAAGCAGCAACTCATAACAGCTCTCCAGTTTTTGTGCTAAGTAAGTGTTTTGTAGCTACAAGTTTGTCTTCATTTTTATACTAGTGGATTTCTTATTACACCTGGAATCTACTGGACGTTTTATGTGAGTATTTGTACATTTGTTTTCTTATAATAAGTGAAAAACTGTTGTTTTTTTGTATGTCTGTGCAGTAAAAATTTACTGTTGAGTGTATACACATTTTGGATCTTCATTTTATTTGTGCAGTCAACTCTGATTTAGATTATAGCCTGTAGCTAGAGATTATAACCTGTAGCTTGACCACAAGCCTTTTGTTTGGATCAACAACTTTGTGATCAGACAATGGAGGTCTACATCCTGTTTATTCTACTCCTGCTATCCAGACCATGGTGTCTCAATGACTCATCAGTAGATGGTTACAAGATGCACCACAGATTGTTCAATTAAAACCGCCATCTTAAATTCTTGAGACGCCCTATATCATAATACTATGATAATTCATCTGCCACCTTTCACCTGGAACTCTTAATTTCTGGTGACATAAACCCAAACCCTGGACCTGAAACACTGATCAACAAACCCACAAACGCCACTCAGCTCCATAAAATTTCCTACAGCCGTAATGAACTACTCAATCTTCAGTAATGCTCCATGTACTGATGTAGCTTTATCTTATTTAGGATTGAGTCAATTGAACTGTCTTGGAATACTTGCTAATCAACCCCAAACATACCACAAGACACATAGAGGTAAAAAGCTGGTCGTCAGAGACTTACACAACTAGCACTCCAGCCTTACCAACCCCAGCAGTGAACTCAACCACATCAACAAGCGACATTGGGCATAACTTCAACTCCAAATGTTCACGATGAGTCTAAACTTCAGCTCTGTGTCTTGAATACTCAATCCATATGTAACAAATCGGATGAATTTGTTGACTTTGTACTTCAAAACAATTTGGATCTTGTTGCCATAACCGAGACATGGTTTAAACCTTAATGATGACTTGCCACCCGTGAGTGTACTCCTGCTGGCTACTCTCTCCATCATATCCCCAGACCAATAAAGACCCGTGGAGGGGTTGCACTACCTTTAGATCCAGTTTATCTGTCAGTATGAAAAGTGTTAACATTGACTACCTAACATTTGAATCTCTGCATGCTGAGTGTAACGGCAACACTAGATCTGTTCGCCTTGTTAATATTTATCGACCAGAAAGGGATGTTGATGGTAAACATGTAAACTTCTCCAGTTTTCTGCAGGAATTTGAAAATTAATTGTCGATTATCTCTTACACCCATCAGACATTATTTTAACCGCGATTTTAACATTCATATGGACATTATTTCAAACAATTATGCAAATCAGTTTAAAGATCTGCTCTCTGCTCATGGACTTATACAGCATCACAGCACCCACTCATCGGTATGGTCACTGTCTTGACCTCATGATAACGCTGTGAAAATACTTCACCTCTTATCTCGAATATAACTATTCATCCTGGCTTATCTGATCATTATGCAATCATGGTAAATTTGAACCTTAAAAAACCTCCCATACCTACCATTTCTGTAACTACCGCCACTGGAAAAAAGTAAATATTAAAGATTTATGTCATGATATTGAATCTCAACTGGAAAATGTAAACCTTGAAGATGGTGAGCTGGATTCTTGTGTCAGTCTATTTGAATCTACTGTCCGAATATCTTGGATGATCATGCCCGCAAAAACTCGAACTGTTAAACCACAATCTGAATCCCCTGGTTCAATGATGATATCCGTGCTGCAAGGAAAATCCGCACACAACTTGAGCGTAAGATGGCGTGACAATGGGAAACTGGAGTACATCGGCAAGAATACTGTAACCAACGTGATATTGTGAAGAACATGATTAACCAGGCAAAATAACTCACTACTCATCTCTTGTGGAAGATAGCTCTGGTGATCAGAAAAACTCTTAACATTGTTGAAAAGCTGCTTCATAAACCCAAAGCTCCAGTGCTTCCATCTACACACCCGATCAGGACCTCGCAAATGCTTTTTTCAGACTTTTTGTCACAAAAATTGAGAATATCCGCGTTTTTTCCCTCAGTTCCTGTCATTCTATCACAAACACCATCACGCAAGGATCCACAATGTAGACTGTCCATGTTTGAGCCTACTAGTGTTACGGAGATCAAGAAACTCATCATGAAATCGCCATCAAAATCATGTGAACTTGATCCAGTGCCAACTGCTAATAAAACAAAATATTGATGTGTTTGCTAAGTATATCACAATTATTGTAAACAGATCTCTTTCTTCCGGTTGTTTCCTAATAGCCAGAAGGTTGCTCATGTTAAACCACCCTAAAGAAACCCAATTTGGACAAGGAAGTTTTCAAAAATTACCGACCAGTAGCTTAATTTAAAGTACCTTGAAAACAATCGAGCGAGTTGTTTCATCAATGGATCTCGACCATGTTCGTGCAATAATAACCTGTCAGACACATTTCAGTCAGCCTACAAACCATTTCATGGAACGGAAACTGCTCTTCTTCTTCACAACAATGACATTTTATCTGCCATGGATGAGGGGAAAATCACTGCATTAGTTTTGTTAGACTTAAGCGCCGCTTTGACACTGTCGATCATAAAATCCTTCTCTCCGCCTTCAATATCATCTTGGAATACATGACACAGCCCTGGATTGGTGTAAGTCCCACCTTTTAAATAGGCCTCAGCATGTTTGTATTGGTAACGCTATCTCCGAGCCTGTTACTTTTGACTATTCTGTACCCCAAGGCTCTGTGCTCGCCCACAGTGGTTTACTGTTTATACCTCCAGTTCGTGATATCATTTTGAAGTATAATTTAAATTACCATGTTTATGCTGATGACACGCAGCTTTACATTACTTTTAAATCTTCTCAAGAACCCGCTGATTCCTGCATTAAAACACTGGAGAAATGTATTCAAGAGATTCAAGTTGGATGAGACAAAACTTCCTGAAATTGAACGATGAAAAAACAGAATTTGTTCTATTTGGATCACGCCAGCAATTGTCTAAAGTTTCTCTTCCATTTATTACACCATTGGTGACTCAGAGATAACTCCTCATTACATGCACGTAATTTGGGTGTTATATTTGACTCGACAATGACTTTAAAACCACATATCTCCAACATTGTTCGTGATATCATCATTTCATATCAGAAATATAAGCCGTAATTAGGGAAATACTTGAATAAAAGTGCTGCTGAACAAATTATACATGCTTGTCACATCACGGCTTGATAACGGGAATGCTCTCCTTACGGTCTTCCCAGAATCAAATATCCTGCCTTCAGCACATACAAAACACAGTAGCTCGTGGTTGTGACTTTGTCCAGAAAGTCATGCCATATCACGCCCAATCTTGAAAGAACTGCACTGGCTTCCTGTTTCACAGAGAATTGTTTTAAACTTATGCTAATTGTTCACAAATCTTTTAATAACATTGTTCAATTTATATTTCTGAACTACTTAAAGTCTACACTCCATCACGCAATTTGGCGCTCCAGCAACATGTCACTCCTCAAGGAAGCAACTTCAAAACGGAACTGGGGTGATAGGTCGCTTTCTGTCGCAGCCCGAGACTCTGGAATCATCTTCCAACTAAACTCAAATCTTGTCATAGTATAACCAGATTCAAGTCGATGCTTAAAACTCATCTTATGTCACAACTCTTCAAAGATGATGTATATTTGTAATTGCATTGTAGGTACATGTATCTCGTACATAATTTGTTTTCCTATGCTATCATTGTATATTGTTTGTATTAATGTTTTTCTTGTTTCTTTGTTTCGCCACTTGAGCGCCCAGCAGGGTGGATATGTGCGCTAAAATCTTTATTATTATTATTATTATTATTATTACATCCATGTTTGTTGTAGTGATTGCAAGGTCAGTGCTTGTCAGTGCTTGGGTCAGTGGACACTGTTTATTGCTCCATGCATGTAGGAGGGACCCTGGCCATGTACATGTATCACAGATTAGAAACACATGTGTGCATACATGTCATGTGCTTTACTACTGAAGGATTTTGCAGGATTCAGGTTATGTGTAAGCAAATGGGCCTCCCGGAGTTAGGGTTAATAAACCAATTCAATTCAATTAAATACACCATTTACTCATGATCGCCAATCACAACTCCAAACATGACGAAGTTTCTGACGCCAGTGTTATATCTATAACCAAGTATTCCAGCTTCATGATAAAACTGCCCTTTAACTGCATCCTGCTGCCTTTTTAACTTCATTTGATATTTTCCCTTATATTCCAGTATCCTAAGCTTGGTGGAATTCTGCCGCACCATCGGGTAGGTGAAAACCGCAGTAACACTAATTGGATATGCATCTGTGTACCGATATGCTTCTCAATGGCCATATTCTATTTTATACTACTTGGGATAACCATTGGCATAAGGACGAGCAAGTCATGGCGGGCTGTGTACACAACGGTGAGCATAACTGATGTCTGACCTTGCATTAAAGATTGATGATGTTAAAGCAGATGAAAGCTGATGATGTTAACAGATGACAGCACAGAGGATGACATCAATAGATTAAAGCCATGCAGCTATATTGGAGATACTGGAGTACTTCATACCTGGAATTTCATTCTTGTAGGGGCAAGGCCATTTTCCTGAGTAAAGGGCACTGCCCTTTACAGAATGTCTGTGGTATAATTTTAACGGGCACCAAGGCCAAGACTAGGCAACAGAGGCCAGGGCCTCTGTGGTTTCTGTGAAATTCCAGGCCTGAGACAAATCAACTAATAAAATCCAGTGATTCCTTCACCAAGGGTCCAGCCTTATTCGCCCATGCATGATCATTAGAGGGGGCTTGTTTTATAATCACCTGAGTGAATGATTTTCTTGAGATCATTGCCTGTAATTAAATATGGT
>CM055816.1:61629185-61696685 GCA_029582265.1 Zoroaster sp. YZ-2022
TGAAAATTTTGAGAATATAATCTAAACAAAATTAAAGTTTCCCCTTTCACAATTTTTAAATTTTAAGTTTTAATCAGGGTTGGGAAATTTCACATAATTGCCGGGGGACATTGTCATGATTAAGTGTTCATCATGTTACATGTCCATCATGTTCTGTCTACGATGGCAATCAACTAAAAATTGATCATGATTGAGATGCTCACCAGAATCCAGCATGTCCAGATAGATGCTGCTAAGCAATCGTTTGTTCAGTCTATGCCTTTCCCATGGTTGATCCAAGGTCTATCAGCCTAATAAGCATTTTCCTCACTTTTTGATGATCTTGGACGTCGGGGGCATCTGGTTGCAATCAATCCAGGAATTCTGTGATCGTCGGTGTTTACAACGGATACAAAATGTAAAGACTGGAACCTTGTCCTCTTGTTACAATCACAACGTGTGCAATGCAGAGGTACCAGTCTAAATACAATCTGCAATTGCATGCACAGGTTTCACGGTCGTAGACTACGGGAAATGCGATCGTGACATTTGACCTTATTGTTGTTTTTGGACATTTCGGTAATTACATGATACCGTTTTGTTTTGAAGAAACCTCCAAAAGGATTATATATCATTCTATCAATCCCATTTTTTTCACTTTTAGGCCGGTGTGTACCTTTAATTCAAGGTTTGGAGAATTTCATAATATTTTATAAATCAGAATTTATTGTACTAGTTAGCAGATTTTATGCAAACAATTCCTAGTTGCAAAATCTTCCTGGGGGAATCCCACTATATTTAAGTAAAATTTAATGTTAAAACTTGGTACATTCATTATCATTACATACATGTACCAGGGACGATTCGTCACAAATTTTGCATAGCAAACTCAAGTACAAAATTGAATTTGCATACAAAATAATTTTTGTATAGCAATCCGAATTTAGTGTGGAAATTTAAAATGCTTAAAATTACAGTATTAGTGTGCATGGTAAAGGTGTTTTTTTTTAAGGCTTTGCTGTGGTTTGGTTCATAATATGAATGTCCAAATGTTACCAGAAATAATAATTTTAGTGTCCGGAAATTGAGCCACAGGTTGTAACAAACTCACGTGTAACTATTTTATATTGCAGTCATTCATGAAAGTTAGTCCTCCGTCCATTTTCTTTTTGTTTACATTATTATATCGATCGCTAAAACGAGGCAGTATCACGAAACAAATTACCGACTGCGACATGTTGGTGCTTTTCAAAGTGAATTTAGCTGAGTGTAACATTACTTGTGGTATGATCAAGCTTGTTTTGATTATTAAAATTGGTCAGGGAAAAAAAGTGATTGAAAGCGTGATCGTATTGTGTGCGAAATGATTCTAAATATCACCACTATATATATATAAAATTATAAATGAATGCTCATTTGTTAATTTTCAAAAACTTATAAAAAGAGTTAGTAACGTTTCTAGAGTTCCTTTGTTGAATACGGCGTAGTGATCGTATGAAGCGCACATGTGAACTGAACACGGTACTGTTGTAGGCCTATAGGGGTGGCTCAATTGCTCAATGTTCCAACCCCAATTAAACTCAGGAGAAGAAAAATAAACACGAAGAAACTAAAAAAACTGGGCGGTTGTTGCGTGTTTTCCATTTTGGAATTTGCCTGTAGTTAATTCATCAGCAGAAAATATTGCATGCACATAGAATAAAATTGAGGATAAAACCTACGGATTGCTGGAAAATAAAATTGCATGTCCGGATGTACAAGGTTTTACCTATGTGCCGTGTTTACTGTTGCATCAATTAACACCGTCGCGTTGTGAAGTCATCGTTGACCACATACGTACATGTCGTCCGCAGCAGCGTACCTCCCGCGTAGGATGGACATCGGAAACAAACCCAGTCGGGACGGATAGCTTGATATTTTTGGTCGGAAATATACATAAGCGTTATTTTGGGAAAGGTTTGTGAATATGATTTCAAAAATATTTATAAATCTGTCGAAATTTGTTCAAAATCTGCGATGCATTGTTTGAAATTCGCCATGAGATTGTCCAATCATGTACATGTATGTCGCATTTGCGATGCGATACAGAAATGTTCACTGCATACTGCATGTATACAAGAAAGCGATATAATGAAAACCATATCCGATCATTTAAAATGCAGCTTAAAAATGATAAATGATGAGTTAATAATTACTAGTACCAGTTATTATCCCAAACTCAAATGTTCTGCCTATGTTTGCGAGATAACGGGTTGATGGAAATCCGCTTATATTTGATAAAGTTTCATTTATTCAAATAAAACAGTTAAGCCTAATACAGTTGTTTCAAAATTGTAGTACACTGCATTGAATAAACTATGGTAGGCTGTCTTGCTAGCATGTCTCTCAAAAAAAAAAAAAAGGTATTAAAGGGGTGATTGCTATAGATTTTTTTTTTTAATAATTAAAATTACAAAAACAGCAAATAATAAACCAAAAGTGACTTGAATAATTTATAAGACAGTCAAATAAAGAAATGAAATAAATGGAATAAATATTACTTTTGTTTAAAGATATTGCCTGTGTTGGCTCAAGAGACCTAAAAATAGAGTTTAAAAGCGAATGAATTTTAAAAGATTGACAGTCCAAAAGACTGCACATGCCTCGCGTTATACAATAAATTGTGTGGTCACGTGCAGTGTCATATTGCTAACATACATGTAGATGAACCCTGGCCCTCCCCACCCCCAGGTGAAGAGACATATTGTATCTCACCTTCTGTCACCTCAATGATGGAGGTGCCGTAATAGTGACATCACCTCGATCTCATGTCGTAGTCGTCTCAGATCAGCACATTGTCAATCTTGCTCTTGGGGATACACTTGACAGCAACCTAAAAAAACGACCAATCAAAATCAAGATTATACAGAAATCCGATGACCAACTACATGTACATGTATGTCGCCATAACTGCAGTAGTACCACACTGTTAATACAAGTTATGATGTATCTGTTGTCCCTGTTTCAATGTCTTGTAAAGACATAGTGCATAGCTTCACATTTTACCAAGTCAATCAAGACAAATCCTATTTTGGCCCAGTCATGCACTGGTATCCACCATGAGCATTATAAAGTGTGAAGTCGCAGTAACAGTTGTCATGAAAAGGTCTACCCTTTAAGTCAATCCGTACTGATTAATTGACAAGGTGTATAAGTCTATTAAAAATGTTGTACTTAAAAGAAAAATATTAACATTGATATTAATAATTAAGATAAGAAATCACATTCAGGCACAAAATTAAATTATATTCTAAAATTAATTATGAAAATGTATCAAAATAATCAAAGGTGTCTGGACTGTTAAAAAAAATACATAGATCAAAAACAGACTGAAAGGACATAATGTAACAATAAATTGATGAAATTCTCCCTTTATCATCAGGCAATAATTATTTAATTCAAGGAATATTTTTCTATCAAGGGAATACACACATGTATGTAGATGTTAAACACATGTACAACATTGGTAATTTACAAGACTGTCAAATTTAGACATTACTAAAACTTGATATTAAAATATACCTAAAATCTTTAGAAATTATTCATGTCAGATGCTTTCTTTTAGAGAAAAGGAAATGTATGGCAAGATTTTGAAAAGTATAACAAAATGTTAGCTTTATTAACATCTTGAAAACATGGTTGAACCTGTATGTTTCAAAACACCAATGTTGTACCTCTTCTTTAACAAGTATCTATTTCAAACTGACCACAAATTAACAAGCTGGTCACAAAAACACATTGATTTTATTTCAGAAATGCAGATGCACATGTACATGTATGGTAAATCAATACCTTCATTGCATGATTACTGTTAGCCATTGCTGTCATGTTGTTTGTCTGCCTATTGTTCAACATGAGGCCACTTTGGAAGGCCAGCTTAGAAAATTGTGAGCTGGGATTATTGTGTTTCTCTCAATGGTCTTATTTTGCCCAAAACACCCAGGTTATCTGTGGGTCTGGGTTGAACAATGGGTCTTGGGATGTCTGGGATGTCAGGAATGTCCAAGGAGAAATGACATTGACAGGTAGAGGAGGGAAAGCAATAAAGCCTTCTGTTCACAACATCCTGTTTAACCCTACTACACACAGAGGCCACTCCCAACCACTAAATGTCCAATATGTTGTACACATATTGTTTGTGCATATAAGCCACACTAACCCTTATTTATAAGTAATCTTTTATGTAAAACTCTGAGGCCACTGAGATCACTGTAAAAATCTATCATTGGGATTTTCAGCAGTTATTTTGTAAACACAGACTCTCGAGTAATCCACCACCAGCACTGAAACATAATAGTATGCCCTTCAATACATCAATCACAAGCCACTAAAACCAACAGACATATGAGGTATTATGTGTCACTCACTGAACTCTGAATTTTATAAATTTCTTTTCTAATTGGTGAGCCTGGTCCAATAATCACTTACAAACACAAACACAAATGAGGAAATATGGACACAATTCTTATACTTCCATAGACATTATATTCTAATATTTACACTATTTACAATTTTGAATATGAAGGAATAATTCTTTAAATTACACAATAATCACTTTATTTGTCCCATAAAGTGCTAAATAAATCAATTGAGTAATAAGCTTAATCCTATGGGTATTATTTTAGAGTTTTGATTTTTAATATGAAATTCGTTCTTAAATAAGTTTCTTACAAGGTTATAGGGTTTCTTTGAATAATAATTCTTATTAATAATAATATTAATAATAATAAAGATTTGTAGCGCACATATCCACCCTGCTGGGCTCATGGCGCGGAAACAAAGAAAAACATGAATACAAACAATATCAATGATAGCATAGGAAAAAAATTATGTACTGAGATACATGTACCTACAATGCAATTACAAATATACATCATCTTTGAAGAATTGTGACATAAGATGAGTTTTAAGCATCGACTTAAATCTACTTTATACTATGACAAGATTTGAGTTTAGTTGGAAGATGATTCCAGAGTCGCGGAGCCGCGACAGAAAAAGACCTACATGTAGATCACCCTCAGTTCCGTTTTGAAGTTGGTTCCTTTAGGACAATAGCATGGTGGCCCTGGAGGACATCCACATAAATATGATGCCAATATGTATTCGTCAATTCACGACTTGTGCCCCAGGTTGTAAATACTGACACCAATATTGGCGTCAATATTCAAGACTCGGAACTTCTCAGTCATTTATCTCTCATTGTGAGGACTTGATTTTCAGTAACATCCCAATGGTTTGGTACATTATTATTTATTATTATTAGGCGTCTATAGTTACGGCAGGCATCTACATGTATAGTTACATCTGATGACTGGCTGCCTCAGTAACTTTGTCGTCTTTCACGGCAGGGTAAAGGGCTACTGATACCTTGGGACATCTACCATTGGCAATCTAAAATTTAGAATAATACAAAAAACTTCATAGACTCTGGCTTTAATATTTCATTTAAATAATCTTAAATACAAGTTCAAATTGTCTGCTATGATTAAAACTTCGCATCAATTTTGAGGTGATTAACGACATGTTTTGGCAATTAAATACACATACATGTATGTACACATTAATATCAATCTGTATTATAATTATCTCAAATTTAACAATCTTTCTTAATAAACTTACGGATTTGTTTCGATTGGGTGTCTTGCTTGGTTAAGGGTTGCTGTGATCTGGACAGATTTGTTGTCAGTGGATGCAGCTTTGGCACTGAATTTTGCCAAAGGGCCGAGATCGGGACAAGTCGGTACAGATTTAACTGAATCTTGAGTATCAACTCAACCTCCTGAGTTTAAGGTTGCTGGTCATTGATCCTGGTCGTCAAGCACCCTCTTATCTCTCACGTCTTCACTCTCAACAAAGCGTTTCGTTCTCTCCTCTAACCCCACTCAGTCATCACATCACCTTCTGTCTTTTAATATCAAAGCGCTACTCAAGCACCTGATGTATTGTTTTGAACAAAACCCATGGCTGGTAACAATAACATAAGACGTTTGCAACAGTTTGTTTTGGGGTTTTGGGGACTGCCACTTGACTGACTGGCGTGACCTAACCTTTGACGGCATTGGACAACGTCGCAATTGAAAGTTATCAATTTGATTATATATCTAGGGTGAAACAAGAAATGCGCAACTAAATCTTACTTTGTATAAAACAACCAGAATTTAGTTACACTATGCAGTATAGCCATTAGGAGCCACTGCCTTCCATAGCAATGGCTTGAGTGGCCTCAATGGTTTGTTCATAAATTTGCACTGATAGTAGGATGGTTAATGATGGGGATGAAGGGGGGCGAAGTGGACTAAGAAGAAATTTCAAGGAGGGCCATCAAAGAAGATTCTTCACACTTGATAAATTAACAGACACTTATGAAAGGGAAATGCATAATTGTCACAGTGTTTGCTTCATCCGTGGTTACTGATGTTCCAATGTTTATAAACAGTTTGCTTGTCTTATCAAAGAGTAATAGGGTTTACAGATCAGTGTCTGTACCAATTTCGAATCGATCTTGAACGTACTGGGGAAAGATTGATCCAATGATCCAAACTACGATTGAGCGTCCCTTGCATGTTTGTAAAAACTAGTGGATCAAATTACAAGGATGTGTGTGACTTATATAATAGTCATTGGTAGATATATCACATTTGAAAGTTCCATAGAGGGCTATAAAACAGATCTGCCAAAAATTTCAGAAAGATATCTACTAGAAAACAGGGCTTGTTTCTCAATAACTTTGCTAGATATCATGTATTTGTGTGATCTTGACTCAGTACAAAAAATAAGAATACATAATTTGAGCATCAGTCAGTTTTAGTCCCATTGGGCTATACATGTACATGTAGCTTTTCCTGTATGTGGTGTAAGAACAGCCCAAAACAAGCCATCTAAAAAAGTTGGCGTGAAAAATTTCCTTTATTAATTTTAAGCATTTAAAATCCAGAACCCTTACTGAACATTACCAGTAGGGTTTTCAGGTGAAAAATTATTCCTAAACCAATATGCTCAATATTTATATCAAATTAAAAACTTGATGAAAGAAATACAATGGTTTTTAAATCAAGAAAATCGGACAGTAGTTTTGAGGAATCCTGTTTTATTTCATCAAATATACAGCATTCGATGAAGCGACTGTCCATACACTGTAGCCTACATCCCTAATGACACCAAAACCATTGAATCAGCCTACACACACATGTGATACACACCACAGCGTTCGTGCTCGTTTCCCTCATAAGAGCTTTTGAAAGGGTGTAAAAATACACTCTCTGCTCAAAACTAAACAAAATTACGGCTCAAACTTTACATTATGATAGAAAAGAGGTGTAAAATTCATTCAGACACGCTCTTACCTTTCAACTTGAAGATTTCACCTCGAAAAATGGTGTTTACTTTTATCACTTCATAACCGGTTGTAGAGTAGTTATGGAGATTGAGCAAGCATGGGTATGTAAAGGAGCCCTTTGACTCACTAGAAACCGTTTCATGTCAATCACAAAGTATTCAGGTGCGGAGGCAGCTCGAAGTGGATGCCCTCAGCAGAACACGGCAAATTTTAGCCCGAATGCGCCCGATCTCGAAAACTTCGCGAAAGGCTGGCGGACGAGAGTGGTTCATTCATAAAATCTAGGCTTTCGTACGTACTTCCGATTGCTATTTTATGTACATTGTTGGATAGCTGAAACTATAAGCTTTCAATGAGCTATACATGTGATTTTGACAGGTAAAAGTAGTAACATTTTTGATTTAAAATTTTGATGTTTTTGTTTGCGGCACGCTGTCGTGTGGCGGGCTTCGGTCAAGCCGCCCAAACTAAAACCCTACTTAAAAGACAGAACAAAATTTTAAAAATCCAAACATTTCTAATTTTATGCCAGGAGTAGGCCTATACTCTGAAACTGCATGGATCTATTATCAGTTAATCGAATTTTTGTTTTAGGCCTGATGTCACCACTCATCTCTATACTAACTTAGTGGGAATAACTGAAATCAGTGTCAATAATCAATAATTGATCAAGCTGTTCACATATTTCATCAACTATCGACGATAATGTTCAAGGAATAAACAGTGTAAAATCTGAAATATTTTATTTTGTTTTGAGATGTACTAAACTGCTTTAGTAATATTTTATACAATCTAACAAATATTTTTTTGAGGTTTTTTAAATGTTCGGAAATATTATTTAATGAAGAAAATGATAAATGAATGGCATGAAAATACCTCTTCCTGGTGTCCAACTGAACAGCAAGTTTCACTTTTCCATAAGTGCCGCATCCCAATGTCCGAACAAACTCAAATCGGTGGCTGAGCTTGGCCGATGTCGATGTCTGATTGCTGATGCAGATGTGGGATCCTGTTTCTTGAATGAGTCGTTGTGGATGATAGGACAAGATAGAAGATGCAGGCGGGGGGAGGAATGTTCTCCATCTGAACCTGATGATGCATCAGACGAGGCACAATCATCTGATCCAGCCATTGCTTGTGGAAGTTGACTGTGGTACATGTCCTCTCTGCTAACTGAACAGAAGCAATGCCAATCAACGAACTAATGTCTATTAAACTTAGTAGGCCTATGTAATTTTGGCGCAGTCCTGCGCGCGATGCATGTGTATACTACAACTAACTGTTAACGTTAGTGAGCGTGTTGTTGTAGCTGTTTGCTGAGCTAGCACCTAGCACTGTAGCAACTAGCATGTCTGGTGAATTCAGTAGCTAGAACCTATATACAACTTCAGCTTATTTTCCATGCAAACACAACACAACATATTGTTGACTCGTGTGCAGTGCGAAACAATGTGAAACCGTCAGAGGTGCAACTAACCCCCTTGCGTCTGGTCCCGCCTTGACGTAGAGAAAGTAAGCAAGACTATGCGGTGACACCATGTGGAATCTCAATTGAGTATATAGTTCTAAAAAGAACTGGAGGTACAACTCGACGTTTCGATCAGTATGCTCTGATCGTCCTCAGAAAAGTAAACAAAGATTTACTACACAGCCTACTTCCCATTTAATACCCGCCTGTCCAGTGAGGTGACAACAAATGCTGCCGGTAGAAAATCTTAGTCTTGTCAAGACCGTTATGGGATCCTAGTTACACGATCCGCGCCAGTCGTAAATCACCCACCGTAGCTGGCGCTATACAATTTTGACGATCAGGCAGGGCCGCTAAACGGTCTTGTGCATTTTGCAAGTAGTTTAGAAACATTCCGAGGACATTCCAAGCGTGCCACTAGCTGTGTGCATGTGAGCGTTGCATAATTTATCGCTCTGTCTGCAGGCGGGCTCGGTTGACTTGATTTCAAGTCTGAGATCGCGGTTATTTTTGTCTGCATCAGCCACGCAAAACGCCGTTTACCCCTACTGGCTATCACAGCCTAACTCGCGATCTGTACGTCTTTTGTATGCGACTGGTACATGCAATAGCTAAACGCACCCAACAAAGTGGATGAAGCTAGTATTGATTTCGCTGAAAGAAAATTATTGAGGCTGAAAGTCAACAAATTACTGCTTTTGGCATTCGCACAGGGTATAGGCCTAGATTTATTTATCAATTTAACCACCGGGTTCGGGAGCTTACCTTACTGCAGTTAGTGGAAAGATATTGCTTTGCCTGTGGATTGTGTGTCGACGGAAACATCATTGGCATTGCGTATCGAAATGGAATTGGTAGGCCTAGGTACCGTTTTTTAAAAAATTAAATTATATTTTGTGAAAATGACTGGGCCTATAGGTCATAGCTAAAAGACGATGACAAAGTACCGGAAAGAATGTCGGAAAGAATGTGGTATCCGGCCGCCACTTTTAAGGGCTTTTTGGATTTTTTTTTTCAACCACTAACCAGTTAAAAATTATTCTATCGATTTTGGTGGTACAGAAGCGAAAACTATCTTTAAAATCCACTTTATGATGGTTTTCGGACTTGATTTCCTTCTAAAAAATCCTCCCTTCAGAAAATAGAAGGATCCTATTATAGTTGCCACTGCGCATGTACAATGACTGTGTTGGTCACTAATTGTGGAGTTTACAAGATCAGACTGACATGACTGAGGAACGGTCATCGTATACCAAAATGCCTGATTTTCATGAAATAAATATCCTGGAATAATTTGAAGTATATGTCCATCATCATCCATATGTTCTCCACCTTACCAGGTAGGTAAGATTACATTATTGGTTATATTTAATGAAAAATAGTGGCGGCCAGATACAACATTCTACCCGTCGAATGTCGTATCCGACTGCCACTTTTAAGGTCTTTTTTGAATTTTACAACCACTATAAAGGCACTAACCAGTTAAAATGATTCCATCGATTTTTGGGGTGAAAGCGAAAACTATCTTTAAAACCACTTTTATGATGGTCTTCAGACTTGATTTCCTTATAAAAATCATCCCTTCAGAAAATGAAGGATCCTATATAGTTGCCACTGCGCATGTACAATGACTGTGTTGGTCACTTATGGGGGAGTTGACAAGATCAGACTGACATGACTGAGGAAGTCATCATGTATCCAAAAATGCCTGATTTTTCAGAAATAAATAACCTGGAATAATTTGAGTATATGTCCATCATCATCCATATGTTCTCCAACCTTACTAGGTAGGTAAGATTACATTATTGGTTATATTGAATGAGAAAAGTGGCGGTCGGATACGACATTCTACCCAAGTACCCTCTGCTGACATGTAATATCTACAGGTTCTCATATATCGTTCATTGTCGGCCTATTTTGAAGAAATATTCTGTGACTGTTTTATTGCTACATGTAAGTTTACTTGTGAATACCAAATAGGAATGCCTATACTAAAATCAACAATTGGCATTTATGACTGACCTGCTCAAATAGCTCAAATTCAAAAGCTTTGTTCCTATCCTGCCCACTGCCTTGCTTCTTCCACCCATATTTTATGCCCTATTTACATGGATGAATCCATTGATAATCAATACTAGCCTCTTATCAATATCAACTTCTCATCAGCTTCAGCTAATTAATTCAAGAATGTGCCAGTGAACCAGAATTAACCATTCATTATAGACACAGTGTTAATCCTCATGATATGATGTTTTGTTTGTTTTATGTTCGTTTGTTGTTTGTGTGTTATGTAGTCAGAAAAAGTGTTTGAATGGTTCTTCACTTCACTTACTTCACTTTGATGATTAAACAAATCATGTATTTAGCTGCCCTACCCACAGTGCTTTCTTACCTCGTTTTGTTGGATATTCTCCATTAATTAAATTTTATTGTCATGATAACATTTCATCTTTTGTCAAAATTAAAGGGCCATTCATGAAGTGAGAGCTCCATATTCTGGAGGTGTTATGGACAGCTTGGAGAATTGCATTCCATTTTGAAGTAAGTAGGCCTACATGCGTTGTTGCGTTAAGTCACTGGAGGACGATTGCTGAAAGCTTGGGCCTGAGGAACTATGGGTCGAACGCTCTAACATCAAGTATGTTGTTATCAAGGCGACTATAAAAACTTTGAAGCGTCTTTAAATGGATTGCCAGGAGATTGAGGAGAAGGGTTATTTTGTACTACGGTCATACATCAAGAATGTCAGTGAACTGCGCTCTTTATTTTGACGTCTTCTTTCAAAGGAGTCACACTCATTCGTTGATATGTATCATACAACACAGAAGTGCATATGTACAAAGAAAAGTTATCGACAGATTTGCACAAGAAGACGGGAGGTTTGAGTTTTGTTTGCTACAATTGTGTGGTCTCCATACTGTGATATTGGTAGGTCACCAACAGAATTTGATGACCTATTGTGGGAGGGCAGGCTGGGATGGCACCCAGTAGAGATGAATATACCAGTGCCAGGCCACATGGTGAAAAAGTAGGTGAGCTGGCAGTGGTAGGTCATTTTAGGTTGGTCAGAGGTCTGAGGTTACTAGGGTCAAGGTTATTTGAAAGGTAAAAATTGAAATAATGAATTCAGATTATGTTTGAGCAGGTGGTTTGACTAAGTCTCGTTGCTAGGTCTGACAAGTCTCTTGAGTAGGTTTGTTGTCCATGCTGAGTAGGGATAGGGTGAAAAAGTAGGTCATTTTAGGTTGGTCAGATGTCTGAGGTTACTAGGGTCAAGGTTATTTGAAAGGTCAAAATTGAAATAATGAACTCAGATAGTACAGATGAATATACCAGTGCCAGGCCACTGGTGAAAAAGAGCTTATGGAATAATAAAAGAAAAGTAGAAAACATACATTTCGTGGTTCTGGATGGATCCTAGAACGTATTGTATGGTTAGATTATAAAATGAATAAAGTTCAACATTTTTGGGTGGTTCTTACATTAAGCTAGATTTTGGATGTTAAAAAGTGAGCGTGTATTAATGTACAAAACAAAGACGATGAATGTTTTCGATGGTCAATACGTTGCGCCCTCTATCACGCTGAAAAGCGAGAGAAGGAGGAAAAGAAATAAAGATGTTTACTTTTTAAAATCGTATAGACCTAGTATCTATCCGAAAGAAGACGGATTAAATTTTTCTGGAATTTCTTTCCCAACACCAATCGATCAGATCCAAAAATTTGAGAAACAAAATTTTATTGCGATAAACGTTATATTTACGAAAAGAATCCAAAAGAAATAAATTAAATGTTGTTTATCGTGCAAGCAACCGAATGATATGAGACGTATAAATTTATTATTGATTCAGAAAGAAGTAGATGGTAAATTAAATCACACACGTTTGGATTAAGAGTTTAAGTAGATTATTAGCCTATCAATCGAAAGACAAGCATGAAAATTTGTATTGCGATATATGTTTTCATGGTTATACGAGAAAAGACTTGTTAGACGAACATTTGACTAAATGCGATGAATCTGAGAACTCACCGACTTTCTATGTGATGCCAATCGAGGAAAGAATGATAAAAAGATTCATAAACTATAGAAAAAGGTAAAAGTTCCTCTTGTCTTTTACGCAGGGCTTTGAAAGTCTACTTTAAAGGGTGATACATTTTACCAAGATCACATCCTTGTGGGTATTCATTGATAGCTGTGGGATGGGATGAAAATGTATGTTAGGGTTACTTACAGAGGAAAAGATGCCGTTAAACACTTTTATATAACTTGAATGTTACATCATTCAAGATGATTGACAAGTTAAATATTACAAAGAAAGTTTAGAAAATAAATTTTATTACCAAATTGCAAAAGAAAATGTTGAAATGCTACTGAATGTTGGATATGCGAAAAAAATTACTGACGAAAGAGCAAATGGAATTTTTAGAGCGTGAAATTAATAATTGTACTAAAAAAGAGAAAAAGAAACTAACAAAATTTTAACAAACTACATAAAAGTACTTGATCATTGTCATTGACTGAAAATATCGAGGGCTTGCGCACAGTGAGTGTAATTTAAAAATTTCTTTCACAATTTACGAGGATACGATTCTCATCTTATTATGCAAGGTGAGTCGGGTAAAGGAAAATTAAACTGTATTCCAAACAACATGGAAAAGTACATTTCTTTATCGCTTGGAAGACTACAATTTATTGACACTTTAGAATTTTTACCAGATAAACTCGATAATCTCGTTAAAAATCTTTCAAAGATTCATTTCACATTACATCAGCGCAAGCTAATCCAGAAGAATTAAAGCTACTTTTACAAAAGGTATTTATCCGTACGAATACATGGATAGTTTTAAAGGTTTGAAGAAACTCAACTTCCTTCACAAGAAATTGTTTATAGTAGTTTAAACAACTCAGGCATTACGGACGAAGAATACGAACACGCAAAGAAGGTTTGGAAAACATTTAAATGTAAAAATTTAGAGATTATCATGATTTGTACGTGGCCCTCGATGTTCGTTTATTAGCGGACGTGTTTGAAAATTTTCCTACTACTTGTTTAAAGCATTACGGTTTAGATCCAGCTCATTATTATACGACTCCCGGTATGACTTTTGATGCCTTATTTAAAGAATCAAAGAAAACTATAGGATTATATACTGATTACGATATGCAAAAAAATACCGAAGATGGAATACGAGGGGGAATATCGATGGTTGGAAAGAGATTCAGTGGAGTAAACAATAAATATTCACCGATTACGATCCATCAAAACCTTCGATATTTATCCTATATATAGACATGAATGGTGAGTACACAAGGGTGATGTGTGATTATTTGCCGAGTGGAAATTTTAAATGGTTAAGCCAAGAAGAAATTAATTTACTCGATATAAAATCAATCTCAGCAGAATCACCCACATGTTATATACTAGAAGTTAGTTTGGAATATCCTACATCTATTCATGATCTTCACAAAGATTTTCCACTCGCGGTAGAATCTCTAGTTGTACAAGAAGAATGGTTGTCTGCGTATCAGCTTGGTCAATTGGGTGACGAGCCCTTGTCAAAGGAAAAAATTAGTTCTAACTTATTTGATAAAAAAATTACGTTCTTCATTATAGAAATTTACAATTGTATTTACAACTTGGTATGAAACTGACTAAAATTCATCGCGTAATCCAATTTGATCAAGACCCTTGGATAAAATCTTACATGGAAAAGAATACGAATTTGAGGAAAATGCAACATCAAAATTTGAAAACAATTTATACAAAGTCATGAATAATCAAGTGTTTGGAAAAACGATTCAAAATGATCGAAATCACGTGAACGTGAATCTCTTTAGATTGAATGATGAAGATGACGAAAAAGATTAAATAAAGCAACAGCGAAGCGACTTTAGCCAATTGGAAGATTTTTGAAGCGTGTAATATAGGGCAGTTCATACTCATGAAATAAAAACTTTACTCAACAAACCGACAATTGTCGGAATGGCTATAATGGATTTAGCTAAATTTTACATGTACGATTTTTATTACAATCATTTAAAAAAGAAATACGCTGAAAAGTGCAAACTACTTTACACAGATACAGACAGTTATATTTTGGAGATCGAATCTCCAGATCTATATAAGGATATGCAAGAAGATGCACATTTGTACGATTTTAGTAATTATCCTAAAGATCATCCGTTATATTCGGAAGAGAATAGAATGCAGCCAGGAAAATTTAAAGATGAAACAGCTGGAATTCCAATTTTAGAATTTGTAGGTTTAAGACCTAAAATGTACTCGGTACTTTTATCGAATGGTGAAGAAATGAAAAGAGCAAAAGGAGTAAAAAAAAATCCTTTAAAAAAATATATATTTCACACCAAAACTTTAAAGATTGTTTATTTGAAAATAAAGTGTTTAATAATGATGGTAATCTTATGAATTTTATTAAAAGTATAAAACATCTACTTCATACGATATGTGCATAAACAAACGTTGAATTCGTTTGATTCAAAACTTTTATTTTAGAAGATAAAATCAACGTTTTACCTCATGGACATATTATTAATAGAATATAGAATTATACAAAATTTGTAGGTGGATTTTCAGTATCTCGCGGTACAATTTGTAATTCTTCTCTCACAAAACTACGTTTGGGCCCTGAGTCTAAATAATACAAGATAGGTTGATTTTGTGCTTTCATAGTTCTACTAATGTTGTAAATTTTTATACTCATATAGGATCAGTCGCGCGTCGTCTCGTATCTTTTCAGCTTACCGGTGCGTATAAATATCTAACTAACGCGTTTGAATCAATTCTTTTTCTATCGAATACCTGGTGAGGCTGGATTTTGCTCGACAAATGTCATTTTATAGCATCTTTAGGTTTTAAATTTATGAGTCTGGTTTTCATTATTTAATGCTTTTATAACCAACGGTAATCTTTTACCCATTCAACATTTCTTTCAGCAGCATGCGCTGGAGCATTAAGCATGAGAAAACAATCTTTCGCCTAAAGTTCTGTTGAATCGTTCTACATACCTTGAGCTCTATGGTTACCGGCTTCACTTCTTGGACTAATACATTATTTTTCTCATTATTACATTGACGCTCGCCATAAATTCTTTTTCCGGATCGACTTTAAAATTTTTGGCCAGGTTAGCGGAGAACGTTTATAAATTGTTTCAAACGCATTAGCAACTTGAGCTGCGGTTTTATCGATTAACGGTTCCGCTTCTTTGTACGTACTGGCTTCATCAGAAACAGTTAACGCGTACTTGTATGTATTTTTACCTCACCGATAGTATCGTGAGGAAGAAATAAATTTGGTTTTTCTAGACTCGAGTTTGAGCTAGTCAGTCTAGGAATGTATTTGGGATACGTAAATAAATTTGCCACAGTCTTGCTTTTTATCCATTGTCGAGTTATTCCATTTCAAAACATTAACTTCTTTTTTAATAGTTTAACATCAACTTTGGTGTTCCAGCAGCCTTTACTGAAGGCTCAAAAATAGCATCTTCTTTTTTGGCGATGGTTTTTATTAGAGGAAATAATATAGAAAACCCACTAAACCAATTACTCCTGCTATTATGATGTAATTATTTTTACAATCGTTGTTTGCGGGTAATTTTATTTTTTTCTTCTGCTTCAACCTTTTTAAATTTAGTTTATTTTTGTTATTAAGTTCCGACTTTTTACCAGCTGCGACTCTGTTTGGATTTTTTATTTTAGTTGGTGTTTTGTTACCACCACCGGTGTGGTCGCTGCTGACGCTATCTTTGATTGGTTCTCGTTCTGTTCCATCGTCTTTATAATTTAGACAAGAATCTTTTCTTTTAAATGTTTCGCCGTAATTAGCGTTGTTGCGATCGGTGCTAAGAATATTCTGTACTTGTAGTATATTTCACATAATCCGCTAGAAAGAGCGTTCAAAATAAGTGGGTCTTTTAAACCGAATTAATTTTTCTTCATCGTCAATCATAAACTCATACCCCATCACATCAACAAAGTTTAAACAGACCCCTAACGCTTTAGCGTAAAGAATTATAATTGACGAACCTAACGAAGATATCATCGTGACCTAATCTCGCTTCGTATCGTACGTATAATTTATCTTTGTCCACTAAACTAAAGCTTCAATGTCACTGACAGATACTCTTACCAAAATATTTTTTGGAGTTTCCTCCAGCAACGATGGCTAATAAACGATCGTTGCGTTGATTTTCATTAGCTGATTCATCGATGTCTTCGTTTAAAATGTTTCCAACTTGTTCCATTATTATATAATGCAAAAATTTAAATTTTTATTTAAAATTGTCAAACAGTTTGTTAATATAATAAAACATTCAACGAACATATTATATAACTATTTTATTATATAATCTAGTCAAGTTACCTAGTACGACATAGTAATGACTTAGTAACGACTTAGTAATGACTTAGTAATGACTTAGTACGTATTCTAGTCAAATATCGCGTAATCGGGAGGTTGATCCGTTTTAAAATGAATTTGCTATGTTGGACTTTTTGAGTAATTCATGCATTTGTGTTCTCAACCTTTCGTCGGTATGACATCATTTTCTCGTAGACAATTTTCAAACGAATCTCTATCTTACAATAAAATATACACAATCCACTTTAATTGTTCTCAAAACTTTTCAACACGGTATTATATTTTTGCGATAGAATCCAACAGCTGTGATTAGGGGTCTACCGCTAAAAGCCAATTGAGTGATCATACATTTATTATTGTCATGTATTTTTATACTGCAATTCTTTACTCGCGCTACAGTGGTCGATAATAAACAACGTTTCGTTCCTTTGTAAATCTGCTATAAATTTCTATCGCTTTGTTTAACGAATTTATACTCAGATCGTCAACAAACACTCTTTCATCATTCCAAACCCATTTTCTATTTTGATAGGCGAGATTAACCGAGACAGTCGGGCATAGAATAACTATAGTTTCAAAATATTTTCGATATTCTTTTTCCAAACAAATTTAAAATAAATTCTGTTTTTCCGCATCCGGTTTGTCCACAAATTAAGGCAGCGTGTGGATATTTCGGTAACAACATACTTGTTAATACTAGTCAAAAAACAGATTCACAAAATTAATATATCACGAATGAAATCGTCCATTTTCGATATTGAGTTGCGCATCCATAATGATAAAAGTGAACAAGTATAATTCACCCGCGGTTTCCGCTTCTCTATCCATTTGAAGGGTAATTCCTTCGGATAAGTTTTGTACTTGTCTTCCGCTTCCGTGCATTTTGTTGTCATCGATGGTTCTCATATCTAAAAACAAACCGTATCTATTGAGTAAATAATCGGCTAGTTTGATGTTGGATAAATGTAATGCTTTAGTAACTCGCATAGCAAATTCTTTTCTCGAATCTGAACAATATTTTTGTATTTCTTCCAGTGTTGATACCGCGCATTCCCTGCGCGTAGAGTTGATTGGGAACTCCTTCGATAGTAATGGAACTTTATCGATTTTTGATTATAAAAATTCGTTTCTTTTACGTCGGCCTTTGAATAAAAACAATATTCCTTTCATGCTTTTTGCCGGCGTATTTAGATTTATATTCCACGTTGTATCGCGTTTGTTTAAAGGTGTGACGCTCTGTCTCAAGACTCTATCGTACAATATCACCACCTTTGCGCAAATTGATTTTTAATCGTTCGCGCAAGATGTGGGTTATGAACGACTTCATATTCTAAGAAATTCCGCTTATAATGTATTTTGCATTATCATCCGTGCTTTTGATCACTTTAGAAAATTTATTAAACTCGAGTTCGTAGGGTCAACCGATCTCCGATTCTGATTGATAATACGGTTGATGATCGGTTAATAATTCAAAATCGAGAGGAATATGATATCTATTTTCAAACAATCCGCGACGGCTTTGTCTTTTCCTCCGTTGTTTGTTATACTACCGTCGCTAGCACCTACTTAATTTAGTTATATTAGGATATTCGATTCCTTGGTAGGCTAGATTTTCTCGTTGGTCTTTGTCAACCACTCGAGTAGTATGTGTGCCGCAAATCAGTCCTCTTTGTGGAGAGTTTGTCTGCAGTTTGTCTGCAGTATTTTGTCTGCAGTTGTCTGCAGTGGTGAGTGGTGCGTGTGGTGGTGCAGTTGTACGGTGAAGGTGATGGAGTGCAGTTTGTGTGAGTGCGCATGCGTAGCATGCATGCACTACTCCCTCCACACAAACTGCACTCCATCACCTTCACCATACAAACTGCACCACCACACGCCACCACTGCAGACAACTGCAGACAAAATGCAGACAAACTCCTCAAAGAGGACTGACGTCATGTCAGTTTGATTGATTGATTTTTTTAAATTTTTTTATGACGTCATCATGACGTCATGTCAGTTTGAATGACGGTATCACTCAAAGTAGAAAATTATGCCATTATTCAGTGATTTGTGACAGTAGGTAAATTCCGGCAAGTCAAGACAAGTTTTGAACGACGGCATCACCCAAAATAAACGAATTGACGTCATGATGACGTCATGATGCGTCATATTCAAAAACAAATCATTAAATTTGATAGAGTATCTAGAGTTTTATTAGAAACAAATCTTAAAACACATTTTTTTTAAGTTGCTTTTAATTGTAATTTGTTTACATTTCGTCTGGTGTCTTCCATTTTGGCGCAAATTGACTACACCACTTTTGAACACTTTTACATTTCGGCAATTGCACCACACCACTTTTGTGTGAAGGAATATAACTTTGATAGTTAATGTTTGGTGTGATAAAAGCCTAACAATTACCAATGTTGGTGGCATGACATATGAGCCGATATTGTTGTTAGATTTAGAACGAAAATCATTTAACAGGGCTTCAGTTTTGTTATTTTACTTTATTTGTTTATTTATTTATATATGGAACTCCTTGGGGTGAATGGTTTGATCTTTGTTGCATCGCGCGTTTTCAACAACAATGAGACAACATCGTATTATCAATCACTTTTGTGTTGCTCATGTAAACATAGGACTGTGTAGATATAATTCTTTGGACTATGGAGGTTTCTTGAATTAGAATACATGATTCACTCAGCCAAAATCAGACGGAGAAGGCAGCCAATATATTATTACACTTCTTGGGCAAAGCATGTACCGTTAACGTCCTAGAATATTTCAGGCAGCAGAACAAGGCGCACTGGACTTACGAACTTATAGGAGACGGGGCAGGAAGAATTTCTTCCGTCATGCAATATGTGGCGGCCCAGAGACTCATAACCGAGGTACTGGAATTGTATCTGAGGGCCTATCAAGAGGTATCCACACGAGCTAGAGGCACGCAGTCAGAACAAATCTACCACTACTACGTTCAAGGCTCCCCACATATTCAAGAAATGTCCAAGATTCTGGGGATGTGGGAAAGTAAAACAACAAAGCTCTTTTCAGAGCCAACACATATTCAAGAAGAGAATTGTACCGAGTCTGTTATGAATATTAACTGACGATTTAATCATTAACAAAAATTATATTCGTGTATGCCTGTGTTTTAATAGTAGCTTTGTCTATCGACAAGAGGATAAGTGTGATGCTACAATGTCCTGAAACTATACTGAGCCTCACCTAATAACACGTTCATTTCGGTAATTGCAAACTTTAACATTTCATTTCAAAGTGAAAACTATTTACGTGAATTCGTTATTTATGGAAAAATTGCAAGAAATTGTATTTATAGCAAACTATTACCGTTTTTATACATTTGTCAATGAATTTAAAGGTGGAAGTTATTGCAGTTTATGTGGTGGAGGGGGGCAGTGCGCAAGCGCAGCGTGCATATTGATGATTTCAGGACTACAAAGTTGAGACTACAAAATAAGTGTTCTGCATAAAATGAATGTTTTATCTTTATTAAACTGTACCGGTACTAGATATGTTTGTTGTGCAATAACGAAACATGTTCATTTCTAACTGGTCCGATACACATATGAGTTGAGAATTAATCCTAACCAGAGAAACAAAGCTCAGAACTTGAAAAAATAAATTTGAGTTTGAGTTATATTTGTGTTGTGATTAATTCATCATGCCAATGTTCCATGTTCCATAATTTAGATGCTCTTAATTCACACTGACTGTTTATTGAAACAGGGAAATAATTGGTCAATTGAATTCCCAGTCAGAGGAATTTGCCCACGCTGTCACCTTGATGTTGAATCAGAAATCAGAAAAATTCTTTTTTTTCGCATCACTATACAAGGACTTTAGGAAAATGTATGTTTGTTGATATTATCAAAACAAATGATCACTTTGAAGATTTTAAATGGCAAAGAAAGACCAGAATTTCATATGAACTCTTCAGATGAGCTACCATTAATTGCGCTGCCAAATATATATTTTCTTTGTAAATCAAAATGAAAGTATGCTCTTTGTAAACACTCCTTCAACTGCGATTATTATTATTATTGAACTGGTAAAGGGTTTGTTTCAGATTTGGGACAAAACCTATTACAATACAATTAATATTATGTGAAACTATGCCCGTTGTGGGCACTGGATATCTGAAAAATACAACAGTAATAAATAAACCTATGAATGAGAATGTGAAATAAATGTGAGACTTCCAGAAAAAAAGAAAATATGTTTCTCCCTTTATGGAACAATTTACTCTGTTGGTAGAGTTATGGAGGGGGCGAGTTAGCGGTCATCGAACTTACATGTAGTATATACTGTTATGAAATGATCATCATGGTCACAAAGCTCGAACAACTTACGCCATGCTTATTTCCAACGCTCATCTCTTTATGAATGACGAAGTTTGACGGCGAGGCATTAACCTCAGCACATTACATGTACGAAGGTATACACCCACAAAGGGTATTTTATTGAATGTCCGTCAAATTTAATTGTTGGAAAAACTCAATGAGGTTGACAATTATGCTGCATTTGTGGGCACTGAATGTCCTGAACAATAAAGCATTAATAAATAAATATGAATGAGAATGTAAATAAATGTACAGAATTCCCAGAAAAAAAGGGGGGAAAAGAAATGTTCTCCTTTATGGAACAATTTACTCATTGGTAGAGAGTTATGGAGGAGGGGAGTGCTTTGATGTCGAACTTACATGCAGTATATACTGTTATGAAATGATCATCATGAATAAAAGCTCATTCCTTACGCCATGCTTATTTCCAACCATCTCTTTATGAATAATGACGAAGTTTGACGAGGCATTAACCTCAACACATTACATGTACGAGTATACACCCACAAAAAATTATTTTTATTGAATGTCCGTCAAATTGTTAGGAAAACAAACTCAATGAGGTTACTAATTATGCCCACATCCGTTTGTGGGCACTGAATGCTGAACAATAAAAGCAGTACCGGTAGTAAAGTGTCGGGGGGATTGACAATCGTTAGGTCCGACTTGATTTATAATTATTATTGTATTTCATCGAGGCCTAGTCTATCTTATGAAAATGAAATGTTTTGTTTTGTTAACGGTTTTTGTTACAAGGGAATCTGTTACAGGAGCAAAACACGGTGATCCAATCGATGGGTATTAAGGGATGAATTAAAAGAGGATACAAGAAATTAGCATACACCAAAATGTATCGTCAATGGCCATACATGGTTTGAGGATTAATCCGGTGAAAATAAATTATAATATAGTATACTTTAAGAACAGTTCAATCATAAAAATGAGAATGTAAATATGAATGAGAATGTAAATCGTGCTGAACTTCCCAGAAAAGAAATTTTCTCCCTTTATGGAACAATTTGCTCATTGGTAGAGTTATGGAGGGGTTACACAAAAAGGGGAGGGGAGTTAGAACTTCCCATGCAGTATATACTGTTATGAAATGGTCATCATGAATAAAAGCTCTCTCATTCCTTACGCCATGTTTATTTCCACTACATCTTTATGAATGACAAAGTTGACGAGGCATTAACCTTGGACCCTATTATACAGGTAGTGTAAAGCACGAAAGACGCGTGAAAGACCCAATGAATGTTTTTCTCTCACCCGTCTGTGCTCTTCTTTACTAACGTTATTCTTAAATATCGCATAGGACATATTTAAACGGGTGTCTGCAAAAACTTCACTGCATTGCTTTTTAAAGGTATTAACAACTAATATGCACCAATATCCTCTTTAGTATGACGTCTTTTTCAAAACAAGATCCATTGCAACGTCAGATGGCGGCTAACTTCTTTCAAGTCATACATCAAAACAAAGTGGTCACAATAAGGAAGATAAAAACTAAGTCATTTAAGGACGAACAATAATATCAAAGCATTGAAAATCAATATTTTATATCTAAAAATGGTAAAAGAGGAGAAAAAAGAAATACTTATTTGTTGTTTGACAGTAAACATGGTATTATTCTCTTTTTGAATAGTTGAAACTCTGAAAAGAGCTAGTAGTATCTGAAAAGAGCTGGTAACAAAAGAAACGACGATCCCTGCTGCCGGTGTAGAGTTTGACGAAGTGTAGTCAGTCTTTGAAGTATTCTTTATCTTTATTATTTGCGGTCATTAAGCACCAATGCACATCCAGAATAAGGACAACTGCCAAATATAATTCCAAGATATAATCCAAAAGAGTCTTTACTATCGTTTTATCAACAACCTTGAAAAGAGGCCCTGTCCTTTTTCCATACGTGAAGGAACTTAACGATTCTTGAGTTGTAACCTCCGATTCTTTTCAGAACTAATTACACTACTCAATGAGATTTTCACATGGTGTCAGTCTTACTTAACAGATCTTATTTTGGATGCCGGCAACACCTCACAATGCACGCCATTAAGCACCCCGTTAATAACCCATCCATATCTGAAATAAAAGACTATTATAGTTGTTCATGTCAATCGAGGATGCCAAAGGGGATATGCAAACGGGTGTGTTGCACTGCTAACAAAGTGACCATGTAAAACCCTCTTGCTATACGTTGCATAAACAACTATCGATCTTCTTTGTTCCAATGAATGCATGTTGGAAGTGGTAGTGGAGATCCTGTGTTTACATATATAGCCTCTTTCAGTTGTCATAAAAGTAGGGCACAACACAATATAAATCTTCAGAAGCTATTCAATCTTAAAAATTACGTAATAGTGTCCAGTTTGTGCTGACTTCACAGATTTGTGTTGACTTGTTATCCCACGATGTTGTAAGTGGTATAAGTTCCATAACACAATTCGACAATGCTCTTTCTTTGATACCACAAACAAATGTTCATGTGGGTTCATGTTATCATGCTTTCAACCAAAACACCTCAAAACGTATATCATCAGTCATTGTTCATAAAATTGTAAGGACTGAGAAGATATATAAGACTTGCTCATTTAAAAATCTTATAAGGAATACAGTAATCACCAGAATAAACAGATCTTTATTATTTGTTCTAACTATTCTGGTATTTATCATTTACTCTATTCACATCACAAGAACATTTATCAAGAAATGTTAAGAGCAATTACCATGCGCATGTTTACGTTTTACAACTGGCTATTAAAATGTTTAAATTAAATGAAAAAAAAGAAATAATGATAAAAACCACATTGAAAGAAAATAGAAACGCAACTTGTGAAAACAAAATGAATGAATAGATGAAGGAATGACTTTTTTTTAACTTTTCCAAGATAATACTTTGTTACTTCTCAATTTACAGAAATAAAGTACAGAACGGAAAACGTACATTTGTGAACTGAGTGCATAGAAAAACCGGTAAATTGATGACGAATGCATGGAATTACACAGAATCAGCAATATCATGAAATTTAAGCTAACGTGACATATGAGTGCATTGTTATATTTTCCATGATAAAACATGGTAGGAAAGCTCGAAAAGGGTGGTGTTCAGGCCCATTTTTCGTGAAAAAGGGACAAGATTATTCTTCAGTTGAAAATATCTGTATTCTGTAATAATTTTTCTCTTGATACGGTATTTCTATACTGCTAGAGTTTTGAAGTTAGAATGAACATACAACCAGTATACATTAGATTTTAAACAGACAATTAAATAATTTGATAGATTAACATTCTCTCCTCGGTCAGCCTGTAAATGGTGGATCAAACCCAGTAAATTTCAATGTTGTTATATAAATCCAAACTTCCATTATATTGTCCCAATTGTTTTACTCAAACAAAGGGAATAGCCGGAACACGTGAAACACGGTGAAGGGGTGGCTATTATAATCACATCTCGGTCAATGAACGGGTCGGTATTTTACCTACACACAGAATCATAAACAAGCTAGTGACGTCATAAGTCATCAACATGGCTGAGTGACCAACCACTCGTTGGACGTGTCTGAACAGGTTTTTCAGATAAGACGAAATGTATCTATTAATTTAAAAAATGACATCATTCATCGTGCAAATCAATAAACACGTCATTATTATTAACCAATCACAGACCAACAGCGCACTGTTTCTATATATATATATGGACTAATGATCTATTTTTATTTGAAAAGACTTAGAGTTGATGGTAGCCATTAATCTATAATGGGATAATAAATACTAAAATAAAAGAGAATTTCTTGAGTAACATTTGTTGATATATTGATGATGATGATTCAAAGTATTAGCGTCTGTTGAGAAGAAGAAGTGTTTGGGTGGATACGGTTGTCTCAATGCTACATATTTGCTTCTTAAATATATGAATTCTGGATAATTTTGAAATCGAACATCCTGATTCAACACCAAAATCCCTATTCACACTGTGGCCGAATACGAGGAAACTTTTCTTGTTTTCTTGGCTGCTGTTCAACTTCTCAATGTTGGAACATTTAGTAAAAGTTACAATGTCATGTATTACTCCTTCAATTCAGTTAGGTTAATGAGAAATTAAAAGGTAATGTTGAAAAATATTGACAATTTGTTACAATTAATTATGTCTGTATTTTCATTTGACAGGACTGTATATTTTAAACAAATAATAATAATACAAAATAATAAATAAAAACAACCAGTTAGAGCTTGCAAGTACAAAGTTACCAAATTACGCACGTATGTGAAATACAAGTACACTTGTTTTCATTTGCTGAATCAGCACTGAATGATAATTGTTCCAAAAGGAAAAATAAGAACTAGTATAAAATAAATAAAGTTACCCATCGCTTGATTTTCGCTAAAACACGAATAGATTGATAAATTTGGGAATCTATTTCTCTTAACGTATTCGATGTTGTTTCAAACAGAAACACATACAACTTTCATGAATGCCACGCACCATGAACAAAATACATGCAACATGCAAAATTGTATCTACGATATACGTGTGATAAATGTCCGACAATAACAAATGCCATCTATACTGCCAGTACCGTTGTTGATGGATGTTATTTTTTATTTTTTCAATATCTCAAATGAAAGTATTTAAATTTCCCGACTAAAGAAAATTTAGCCTTTTTAATGTAACATTCAATTATTACCGTCAAAAAAAAATTGGGATGCATTATTTTTTTTTTTTTTTTTTATTTATTTTTTGTTATAAACAAATGCAATGAAAAAATTAGTCCGGTGTTAAACAAAGACGATTAAATTAACGTAATATTTAATACATTTTCATCAAAATAAGTGGTAATAATAATATTAATAAGGTTCTTTGCGATCGAGAATTTCTTTAAGTCACGATAATGTTCCAACCGGAGGGAACAGTGTCAACATTTTCAATTTGTACCCATATGTTTTCCTGTCTCATAAGCCATTTTCCCTGCATAATTCAATTTACACAAAAGTAACCTAAGTTCTTAGTTAAAGCTGTAACATATGGTTTCAAATAATATTATTAATTGTATTGTATTATATTTTTATTCCCCAAATCTGAAACAAATCCCTTTACCCGTTCAATAATAATAATAATCGCACTTGAAGGAATGTTACAAAGAGCATACTCTTTCGTTTTGATTTACAAAGAAAATATATATTTGGCAGCGCAATTAATAGGTAACTTCATCTGAAAGAGTTCATGAGGAAATTCTGTCTTTCTTTGCCATTTTAAAATTCAAAGTGATCATTTGTTTTGATAATATTGGCGGATTGCAAATGCCCCGGACTGATTACTCCCAAGTGGTCACCCCAAACAGTGTGGTACATCCTTCAAAGCGACCCACAGACCGGTGGTGCAGGCCCGTTTGGCGAAATGTACCGCCTGATACACAGGACAAGCAACAACACCCTCTTCTTTACTTTACAACTAAGGGACAACAGGACAGACAATTGACAGGACAACAGTACGAGTTATGCAATAATTAATTTCGATGTGTACTAGTTTATTAGGCAAGAATCAACTTCTTGAACCTCTTATAAATGATTAATTCCCCTGTACCCACATTATAAATAACCCCAAATTATAGTAACCTCTCGCTTTAGCTAGCTTAGTAAGCGCCTTGTATATCAATACCCTCACAGTTGCAAGCCAGCTAGCCCTGCCTCCTCTATGGCTAAGCCCTCCTGGTTTGGATCTTCCTTGCTTAATGTAGCTCCTATAGCTACGACGAGTGCCTCCCCTAGAGCCTCAAAAAGGATCACCCTTTCCCGAGTTGATGGACCAAGAACTAATCCCTAGTTTCTCCATGGTATCCCACCGTGGTCCCACACTCTGATGTCAAGACTACCCTGCAGTGGCAAACGCTCAATATGAATAACGCACACTTACTGTAGCCTCCTGTGTGCTCCTGGGGCAATCACTGTAAACTTATCCGTCCCAGACAAAGATCCAAGCAGCAACTGTTAGCTCTGATCCCGCACGCGCACGGCAAGCGCTGCGTACGGCACCAAATGCTGTGCCGCCCTCCTTTGTTCACAAATGGTTAGTAACTGCGCCCGCTTGCGCTCGCCTTGCACAAACCATGGCTCCATTTGCGCTACAATATCAACAAACATACGTTTTCCTAAAGTGTATATAGTGGACCAAGAAAAAAAAAAATTTTCTGATTTCTGGTTCAACATCAAGGTGACAGCGTGGGCAAATTCTCTGACTGGAATCTTGACCAATTGTTCCCTGTTTCAATAAAACAGTTTGTGTGAATTAATAAGAGCATCTAAATTGGGAGGAACATGGAATGACGGTATGATGAATTAATCACAATACAAATATAACTCAAACTCAAATTAATTTTCAAGTTCTGTATCAACATCATGGATAACAAGTCCAACACAAATCTGAGAAGTCATAATAAAATTGGACACTACTACGTGCATGTGGCACTGAATTGAATAGTTTCTCACAGACGTATATTGTGTTGTGCCCTACTTTTATGACAACTGAAAGAGGCTACAAATGTAAACTGGGATCTCCACCATCAACAATACAACATGACGCTTTGTGGTAGTCCAAAAATGGCCAACTCATTTGACCTCTAAATGTACAGTACATACGCATGTACTTCGTATACAAACGTAATAAGGTTTGACAGTGTTCACGACCCAGCAGAAACACACACAGGGTATTTACATATTGTTTATAAATGTACATGTACAATGGTACATTGCATGTACATAACAGAAGCAGTTTTACTAATGATGATTCTGTTGCCATAGGCAGAATGTATGCTCCAGGGTATAGTTTCTTAAATGTATCTCGTCCATCAAATAATCGTGGAGGTGGCATTTGCATGTGTGTTTAATCATACTCAAGTTACTCATTAAAGCAAAATGATGTTATGTATTCCACTTTTGAGCAACCTCACATTACCAATTGTTCTCAATCTATTAATTTTGTTGTCGTGTACAGACACTCCACCATCATCATCTGCTAATGTCGGATTTACTGTCGCGAACTATCTTCATAGAATTTGACAATTTTGTTACAGAAACTCGCCGTTCTCCCAGGAAGCTAATATTGATGAGGGAGTTTCAATATCCACTGGGATAACCCCTGTAAAAGTGATGTTAACCATTTATCTACAACCATATATTCAGCTACAGCTACAACCTTATATAATAACATGTCAATGGACCAACTCACATTCTTGGACATACGCTAGATCTAGTATTTACCAGACCCAGGAGGATTGTTGTTTGTCAAAAGAATGTACAACCCATGAATCACTTATGTCTGACCATTTACATCATATGTTTTACCATGGATTTACCAAACCAAGACCTATGGAGATTACATCAACACTACGCGACTACCGTAAAATCAATCAAAGAAACGACTTTGTTAGGTCTCTGAATGAGTTTGTGTCCAAACCTTCATTTCATAGTGATTGTAATTCTGTGTTTGGATGGTATGACTCTGGAGATGAGAAATTTACTTGAAATATATGCTCCTGCAAAGACAAAAACTCGTCAAACAAAATTCTATGCCATGGTACAATGAATTGATTCATCTTGCCCGCCATAACCGCCGTCAAAACTGAACGCAAGTGGCGAAAGTCTCGATCAGACCAAGACCGAAAATTGCCTACGACAGCAAAAGAAATGTAACCGATATTACTATTGTATCGCTAAAGGAGGCCTGTAGTAAACCTCACGTTTGTTGGAAAAACTTGTGGAGAAATTGCACTCAAGACTCGTTGAACACATGGACTTATGGCTAACCCACATCAATCTGCATATAGGTCAAAACATAGCACAGAATCTGCTCCTGATCAAAGTAAAGCATGATATTATGACTTCACTCAATCATTGTAATGTTGTACTCGTATTATTGGATCTATCAGCAGCCTTTGACACAATTGACCATCAGATTTTGTTTCTCGTTTATCCAAGCGTATTGGTGCCAAAAAAGGAACAGTGTTAAATTGGTTTCGTTCATATCTCGATGGCTGGACAAACCAAGTGGATATAGTAGTGAACTTTCGGACCCTATTACTGTCAACTTTAGTCTACCTCAAGGCTCAGAGTTGGTGACATTGCACATCATCATTGAGTAAACCATCATGTGTATGCTGTTGATGCGCAACTCTATGTATCCTTTAATCCCAAAAAAAAACGGTGATCTGAAAAATGCAATTTCTAAGCTACAGACTTGTATCAGTGATATCAAAAACTGGATGAATGAAAATAAGCTATGAAACTCAATGACAGTGAAACAAATTTTTTATCGCAACTTCTCCACACAATCTCAAACGTCTACCAGATATCCACTTTATCCATTGGCAATGCCTGCATTAGCCGTCTGACATACCATAAAAATCTTGGTGCATTCTTTGATACCGTCTGACAATGTCTTCTCATATTGCAAATGCCAGTCGAACTGTCACTTTTCACCTAAAGGAATATAACTCGCATTTCGCAAATTCATTGATCAAGAAACTTGCCATCACGCTGTACGCTCTTTGATTTTATCTCGTGGACTTTTATCCTCACTTCCAAGTCATACATCATCCGTTTGCAACGTCTTACAGAATTGGGCGACTAGACTTGTTTTCACTGTAAATAGAAAACACGATCCTGCACCACTGTTAAAAATCACTTCATTGGCTTCCAGAATATCATTTAAATTGCTTCTATATGTGTACAAATCACTAAATGCCTTAGCAACCAATATATTTATCAAATTGTTTGGTGTATGTTTCAAATAGGCATTTAAGATCAACAGATGACTATCTCCGCCTTGAATATCCTATCACAAAATTGAGCTGGTGATAGATCTTTCTCTGTTATTGCATCAAACTATAGAACAATCTTCCTGTTTATATCAGACAATACTGTTTCTGTTAATGCCTTCAAGAAGGCTCTTAAAAACTCAATTGTTTCCTCATTAATTTTGCATCAATTTATATGTATTCTATCCTGATTTGTATTTATTATGTCATATTAACTTTTATGGCATATGGCCTCTCAGGGGTAATGGCGCATGATAAACTCTTGTTGTAATGTAATGTAGTATATTCTTGGCAAGTGCAGCTGCTGGTTTATGCAGTGAGCTGTTACCATTTGTGCGCTTGCGTGATATTCTCTTAAACACCAAGTTGAATATGCATGAAAAGGTCACATACCTCGACCATGCAAACAGCCCAAGACGTTGCCGGAAGAGGGGTGGCGCGGCCGTGAGCGAGGAATGAATAGCGCCCGCAGCGGCTTATTGGTTTATCCGTCACACCGGATCGGCGCGGCGTACGCGTATACGTATAAATCACGGTAACGTCTTGCACCAAGACTAAGCAAGGACCTGTGTTACGATGATATAGTGGGATGCCCACGCTTCAACTTGTCCCATCATATTGTCGCTATCAATTAGAAGAGAACTTGTTGTGATAAAACGTATGGCTGGTACAAGTCTATCATGTTTATTCATTAGTACCCAACTTGTGGTTATCTATGCAACGTATACAATTGTTAGTGTGTGTTTGAAATCGAGCAAACATCTCATGATGCTATAAATCACTGTGTTAAACCTATCGTCTCTCTGGCATTGTCACTATTGCCACATGGTGTCGAAGTTCTGGGACTCACCTGGACAGGTACTGTAGGCCTAATAGAAACATTGACTAGAACTACCAGCGAAACAGTTGGATGACTATCTGTTGCTGATTCTGGAAAATTCCATGCATTCAGAGTGTACTATTAGCGTGCCATACAAACGAGTTGTTCATAAACTGACCCCCGACCCCACGACCCTGAGACCCTCGACATCCGCTCACGTGTAAGCAAATGGGCCAAGGGTTAGGGTTAATAAAGTTTAGAGATAAAAAATTACTAAAACTTGGGAGGATGAGAACAAGTCATATTAATTAATGGTCTAATTTGGAATTAAACCTTGAGAGAGAAGAATATTCCCCAACATCTATTCTTATTGTAGAAAACATGTTTCTTAAGAATTATATATTCTTACCGAGTCAGGTGAATTCTATAGAGATTGGTGATATAGATAACTTTAATTCTATAGAATTCTATAAGTAATAACTCTATAGAATTATTTTTTGGTTTCTATAGAATTTTTGTAATTTCTATAAGAGCTCTATAGAGTTCTACGGCGTTCTATAGACTTCTATAGAACTTTTTGTAGAGGCATATAAACGAAGCACACGTACTCGCGGAATTCACTGCCACCAGTGCATGCAGTACGAATGTATGTACAGTATGTATTTCATAATGCACATCTTGCAAAGCATGTCACAATAAGCTAGCCAGCCGGCCTACTTGAATCAAATTGTATCCCAAATAGGAACCTGTTTACGGCCCGAGTTCGAAATAGGCTAGCTCAACTAGCCTGTTGCCTCGTTGCTGCATGACGACCTGTCGTCGCGAAATCAACGATTTATAATGCTGCCTGGCCGTTATACCATTCCAGTAGATAATTTCATATTCTATCAAAAAATTGCATACTTATGTCGGATTTTTTGCTAGTTGGGTGAGGCGCTGATTTTGGCAACGTTCGATCTTCCTACAACGGTCGTAGAAGGATATCGCTTCCAAGACGGCCCATGAAACTCCGGCATCCTGATTGGTCAATAAGCATTATCACAAATTGGCGTAGCACTATTTGAATGTACATTTACTTGATGGACGTGAAGAAAAAATCCCAGCAATTTTGTCTGCTCAACATTTTAGCAAAGCATAATTATTGAGAAGAATAATTATGTCACAGAATATGTGACTCTTTTGTCCATTCGATCCTCCGGGCTCCGTTTGTTCACGTTCAGTGGTACGGAGTGCAGCGGGCATTCTAAGTGGGGCACTTCGAACACAGATTCCGATTTGGGATACGATATGATTCTGAGCGCGCGTACGTCGTAGGGTCGAGGGGTCGAGGGTTTAGAACAACCCCATACAAACTGTTATAGTACAGTGTGTTTCAGTGTAGGCCATATGTTGTACGTGTATGCATTGCACTCTGTGTGAACTTGTATTCTGACTACTGTGTGTGCAAATTGATACACTGTTGCAGTTATGGAGCGGATCATACCACCAAGTGCGCAGAACTTACCGGTAATATTGCAGAAAACTGCAGAAGGTTAACAACGTTTCCAGTTAGATAGTATCAGTACATCAAGGCCCTTTCTACACGAGACCGTTTTAACAAGGGACCTTGACTAAAAATCGCATCCATGTTAAAATAGCAAGTCAGTCGATATGAGCTATCATGTTAAATAATTTACCACGGACCTCATCTTTTATGACAGAGATCTGAGACCTCCTCAAAAATCGCAACGATGTTAAATCGCCACGATAGGTCGTGTGAAACGTTTCGTGCGCTTAAACAGGGACCCTTGCTTTGGCGGTATCATTCGCATGCGCAGAACGCGTCACTAAATCAACACAATAAATCCCGGATGTGTGTTGGTAAAACAACTTGTACATGTGCACGTCCTTCCAAGTTGGCGACATCCGAAAAATTCGTGCTACTTCTCTTGAATTTCATGAAGAATTTGAGTCCATGGAAATCGTCGAAAAGAGCAAAAAAGGGTTCAGAAGAGGAATTCTTACAACTGTTTATTTTTCTCGTTGGATGACAGCCTTACGTGAAATCGAGCTCTGTGAATCCGAGTCCGTCAGGGTGTTGCAAGCATGTGATTCAATATCCATAATAAAATGATAATAAAATTGTCAGGAAATTTGGGGAAAGTGACTTAAAAACATGTGGGAGAAAAGTAACGTTTGACTTCCACGTACCATTATATCTTCAGCAGGAAAACCACTGGTAACGTAGAAAGCGTTCAGTGAATAAGCTCTGCGCGCGGTACCAGTGAAATATTGGATTGCACAATCGCGAGCTTTGACCGTCCATGGAAAACGGGGACATTCGTTTTGGGCGTGAGTGGAAGTCGTGTGAAAGTTTATTAAAAAATCGCAAACGACCGAGGTGACAGACAACTGGCGCCCATTACGAGGACCTTTGTTATCGGTGCTCGTGTGAAAAGGGCTAAAGAAGGACGACAACAACTAACATCAATTCTGCTGCACATTATTGGTGTGAGCCAGCCTTGATGTTTATAATACATTCAAATGGGACGAAGAAGGTGACCAAGGGGACAACGTACATGCGTATGCCAAAAGTAATGGCTAAACTGAAATATCACCCCAAGACCAACTTGGCGCTGGAAGATTTCACTTCAATAACTATTGCCAACAGCCTGGTGAAGGAATTGATGCATACACTCACTAGACTAAAAAAAAACAGTAAAAAGTGTGAATTTGGACACTACAAGATTCGCTGGTCAAGGATAGACTGGTATGTGGCGTTGTGAACAAATGACGAGTAGAGGCATATAGCGAGTGGAAGACTTAACTCTCGAAAAAGCAGTCAAAATCTGCAAGGCTGCTGAGTTAGTGAAAAAGAGCGTTCTAAGGAGCTACAATCGCTAACACCGACAGTCAATGCCGTGCAGAAAAAATTATCTACAAAACAAAACGCTGCAGAAAACCTCAAGCAACAGCAAAGCCACTGAGTGCACCTAAAGGAAGACAATTCATGATAACGGCAAACATCACTGCAGACGCTGTGATAACTTCTGGCATGTTCCGGAAAATGCCCGGCGTATGGTGAAATAATATTAGCTTACTCGCAAAGGTGGCTCATTTGCCAAGTGTTGCTTCAGAAACGTCACAGGGCCAAGTACACACTGTAGAAAATGAAAGTCAGAGTGATTTTCTCTACAGACACTATCACGGTGGATTCAGTAACACACAAACAGATGACTGGATCTATTCCTCGCAGTGAATGGTACGACCATACCCGTCAAACTAGACACAGGGGCAGCAGGTGAACATTTTGCCAGAGTCGGACTACAATCGGCTGAAAAATAAACCACAACTACGCCAAGCACAGAAACACTGAAGCCTACAATCACAGCCAGATCATAGTTAAAGGCAAGTGTGTGGTCACTGTGGACCAAAGTTCAAAATACAAAATACTGTTCTTCGTGGTCCCAGGAGATAAACAAAGCATTGTTGGGTGAACAAGCTTGCGAAATGTTAGGGCTTGTCAAAATAGCATGTGCTGTCACGAATCCAGGCCACCACAACGACAACAATTATATCTATGTAAACCTGCTGAACAAATACGGCGACGTCTTTGAAGGACTCGGTTGCTTACCGGGTATGCACCAATCATCATTGATAAGACAGCTGATACCAGTTGTGCATGCCTGCGCAAAGTACCATTCACACTCCATAACGGTCTAAAGAAGAACTTGAACGTATGGAACGACTTGGCGTCATCACTAGAGGTAGAGGAGCCTACCAATTGAGTTAATTCCTAGTCGTTGTTAAGAAAAAGAATGGAGACATCCGTGATATGGATCCGAGAGATTTGAATCGTGCTATCAAACGAGAGCATTACAAAATACCCACGAGAGAAGAGGTCATGTCACAGGTTGCAGGTTAAACTTACTACTCCAAGCTGGATGCATCCACAAGGATTTTGGCAGCTTCAGCTGGACGAGAAAACAGTCACTTCTGTGCATTCAACACGCCGTTCGGTAGGTACAGATATATGAGGTTACCGTTTGGCATATCGTCAGCACCAGAGGTTTACCATAAAACTGTACACCAGATTTTCGAATCAATCGATGATTGTCAGTACCATGCCTGATGACATCTCTCATCATCTATGGAGTGATTAAAGAGGCTCACGATGGCAGCCTACAAAAAACGGTGGAGCAGCACGTCAAGTAAACTTGAAGAAGCTGAACGGGGAACAAATGTGAGATTTATGTCACACAGCTCAAATTCATTGGTGATCTGGTAACGACTGATGGTGTCAAACCAGACCCGCATAAGGTCGCAACCAATCAACAACATGCCCAAACCAGAAAACAAGCAAGAACTACAGCGCTTCTTGAGCATGGTAACATGTGTTGTGAAGTGAATGGCAGGATTCTCACAAAAATCAGCCCCACTTACGAGCCCAATAAAGATGACAATGAATGGCAATGGGGGTCAGAACAGGACAGAGCATGGATTGACCTGAAGGATGGAATCTCTGAAGTGCCAGTATTGCAATACTATGAACCAAATTGCCCAATACGCCTATCATCCGACGCAAGTAAGGACGGCCTTGGAGCAGTTATCCTGCAACTCATCGACGATGAAATGGACACCTGTGTCCTATACGTCGAGAGCCGCGAAATAGTGCAGAGACTCGTTATGCGCAGATAGAGAAGGAGCTTCTTGGGTGTCTTCGCATGAGAGCGCTTTCATCAGTTCATTTACGGAGCTGCTGTAGAGGCTGAGACAGACCACCAGCCTCTTATCCAGTCTGTTCAAGAAAACACTGAATGATTGCCCTCAGAGTGCAACGATTGCTGCTCAGGGTACAGAAGTATGACTTCACATGTAGTCTACACCCCTGGGAAGCAACTGGTCACTGCTACTCTATCCGTGCACCAGACCATAAAGCTGTGAAAAAAGGGGAAGCGGCACAAGTGCAAAAGTCTTGATGATGTCGTAGAAGCATTTTGTCGACATGATCATTGAGACAATATGTATCTGACATGAGATTGAAACAGATGTGCAGCGACTCGAGCTGACGACCAGCTGACCAACCTGAAGCAGAATTGATACTACGGGGTTGGCCAGAGGAACGACACCAATGTCCAAGTGACATTCACCCCTTCTGGAATAATCGAGCTGAACTGTCAGTGGCCGAGGATGTGGTATTCAAAGTACTAGAATTGCCATCCCTCGAGTGCTGCATGTAAAGATGTGTGCTCAAGGTTCACTGAGGGCATATGGGAATAGAAAAATACGGCCGTCGTGCCCGTGATGCCGTTTACTGGCCCGGCATGAATGCCGAAATCAGTAACATGGTTAGCCAATGTGACGCTTGCCAGAAGCATCAACCAAGCCAGCCTGTGGAACCACTAAATCCACATGAGATACCAGTTAGAGCATGGCAACGAGTTGGAGCGAATATCAGCTATCGGTGGAAAGGAGTATGATTGTCAATGACTATTACTCTGGATATCCAGGGTGGTAACCCTAACCACCACACGAGCAAAGCCTAATCCAATGCCATAAAATCCATGTTTGCTCGACACGGCGTGCCGAATGTTGCCATATAAGACAACGGACCACAGTTTGCAAGCAAAGAATTTGCAGGCTTCATACAAGACTGGGGTGAACATCTGACCTCAAGCCCACACTACCCAAGATCAGCCAATGGCTTGGCAGAGAGTGCTGTGAAAACTGTAAAGCAGATGATCAAGAAGTGTCAGGAAACAAAGCAGGATTTTCACAAAGCTCTGTTAGCCTATCGCTCTACACCACTTCAAAATGGACTTTCCCCGAGCCAGATGCTCATGAACAGGCGTGTTAAGACAACCCTGCCTGTTCATCCACAACGTTTGGAGCCAGAGGTGCAACAAGGTGTGGTCTCCGACAAGATTCAGAGAAGAAAACAACAGAAACAAGTGCATGATAGGAAAGCACATTCTCTGGAGCCACACTTAACCCAAAGGTCGAGTGAGGGTGCGTGACCATCGCCACCAGGACTATGGACAGTGAGAGCCACTGTTCTCGCATAAGTGGCACCCCGATCTCTAGAAATCAAGGCTGGATCTTGCATCACCTTAGAGGTGCCATACGAAAGGACACCGTACCTAACCAGACATTTGTTGATCCTAAATTGCTGGAGGAGGAACTGACACTACAGCTAGCCAAGGAGGAACATCCTGCTGGAACAGAGGCTACAAGGATCTTGCCACTCCTGCTAGGTCACCGCGTGAACAAACTTTTTGGAGATGCCCTCACACCATCAGATTTCCAGAACGCTTGATTGAAATACTATAACTCTGTTGACATTTGGGCATAACACTGTATTTACTATATTTATCGTGTTAAGCATTTACATGTATTCCTTTAAACTCACTTTAGATACATGAAACAGATGAGTTCAGCCTGAGTTTAAGTCAACCTTGCAGATAAGTTGTTTTGAAATGTTTAAGCTCAGTTATTGTTTGTAAAACAAACAAACAAACAAATAAACACCCCAACAAATAAAGCAAACAAAGTTTAAAACCTCTATCTCTAGGGAAAATTATTTGTGATAAAACATGTATTTGGTACAAGTCTATCATGTTTTATTCATTAGGGCCAACTTACCTTGATTTGCCATGTAACGTACTGGTGATAGTGTGTGTTTGGCTCCCAACAAACGATCTCATGATGCTAACAAATCACTGTGTTCAAGCCTCTACGTGTATATCGTCTCCAACATTGTCACTATTACCACACTTATTAGTAAAACATGACGACACGTATCAACGAAGTATGCAGGCAATCCGACAACAACTCGTTCGACTTGTCATATTTATAGTGCTTTATTTGAACTGCCATGCACATGCTTGAAATCAATTACTCAGAAACATCTATATAATTATAAAGATATGTAATTATAAAGGTATGTTGTAAAGATGGATATTAATAATTTATCCTACCATGCGCCACCGAACGTGATGTCAAACTCACTATTGTGCGTCATTTGATAATGGAATATAGAATACTATACCCATTACCAGAGCCATTTCCAAACGATGACTTTGCATAAACGTGTTTGTTTATAACTAAAGGCAATAATATATCATAATAAGTCTTTCTTTTCACATTACTAATTGATGATAACAGGTAGATGGGCAAATACATTTTCATGTATAAGTTTTCTTATGTTTTTACTACGGTTTAATCGACGCCAATAAATTTACGTTGCAGAGTGAAATGTTGCTTTTCTGGTTTCTGGTCTAGAAATTAAGAACCAAAATACACACATATTTTTATATTTGGCATAATGAGTAGCTAAATATACACTACTAATAAACTACACACACAAACGATTCTTTACAGCTATTTATTCAGCCATTATATTAATAGTATATTTAATACAATATATTTATCAATTCTTATTTTTATTATAATTTCAATAATCTAACGTAACAGGTGGCTTACACTTTCGATCCGAAGCAAAGGTGAAAATTAAAATTAAAAAAATCAGTTTTTCAAAACTAAGGAGACCCGAAAATTAAGAAGAAAATTGAGTACAAAGCGAAAAACTTGTTTGGCGTTTAAAATGTTATCAGAACCACATCGAGGCAGACATTTGAAACAAAAGGTAACCTCCTTTTAATAAACCTTTAAAAATGCAGAGAACATTTTCCTGTACTGAATTCTAACCATAACCACCTGGAAACAGGCACATTATTATGACACACATTAGTTTATTTTATTATTAGTTTTTATTTAACTATGTATTTATTTATTTTATTTTTTATTTATTTTTTTTTAAATGTTTTTTCACCTTTGTCCAGTTAAATTTTTGTTAATTAAGGTAAAAGTATTATTATTGATTAAAGTATATTTTATAACTCAAAATGCAGAAAATCCTATCTCAAGAAATAATGGTTAATGATTATTTTGTACACTCAATAATAATAAAAAACAGAAACTCTCGTCAAAATATGTAATGGAACGCAATTGAAATTCAGAAAATAATGTATGTATTATGTAAATACAAAGTAACTTGTTCAATACAAATGATCATTATGTAGACCTACGAGTATGGAGCATAGGTGACTCAATAGCCGTGAGGAACGGGCAATTGTCAAATTTTACTAATTTGTACCCTTATTTCGTGTAAACCACCTGATAGTTTTCTTTTCTTCTTTGGTCTCTATACTCATTTGTTTTCTTGTTTTCTGTGGAACATCGTGTCCATAAAATTAACAATAGATTGATTTGCGATAATTCAAGGTAATGCCTCTAACTTTTACAATGATCAGGGGGAAATATGGCCGCTCACGGAAGCTTCATCGTGTTGAAATCTCTGCGTGTCATCAAAAAGCAATACCACACCGTTTCAGAACGTTATTACTCAACAAATTGGCTCTTACCAACGCGAAGAACTATTATCATGCACCAGCACACATTCAACCAAAGCCAACTCTACAGACCATTCTTACTACTCGCAAATCTTGGAATTTTGAGTTGGAAATGGAACCGGTACTGATCAACGAAATAGCGGAATATAGGAGCCACACACACACAACTGCAGCAAGAGGTAAGCACACAAAGCAGAAAAGCAATAAAGACTCTTGGAAGCGCAAAGTACAATCGTCGCAGACAGTAGAAAAGAGAACTATAATCGCATGTCACGGCGCTGCCGAAGACCTATATAAGACATAAACATGGCTCTTTAAGCACAAAACAAAATGCCAACGCCATGAAAATGTTGATCGACAAAAGAAACCTTCCGGAATACGAGCAATGTGGGATTATCACCCAGTGTGCAATCAAATAATACATTATCTTTATACACATGTGGAACGTTTGAGGGGGCTATGAGTCCACTGAATATCACACACATCATCACGACCTTAGTACCATTTTGATGTCCTGATATTAACAGAAACATTTGCTTCCTTGAAAAGATATCCCGCATCTGTGTGGACTGACATATGGTTCAATAGCACGGCTACAAAATTACAAGTTGGGGAGGCCCACAGGAGGAATTTCAGTGGGGCTAAAGGCACTGGAACAAAGAAATGGAACACTTATGTCTACACTACAAAATGAGCATGTCATATGTGTTAAAACTGATGTTGTTGAGATAGCGGCATGCTGCACTTCAAGCCCAGCACAGATCTCACCTCGATATTGCCAGGTAGGTATTATATCCGACGCCATCAGCCACCTCCCTCGCCAAGAGACCTCTAATAGTTACAGGATTTTAACTGTCGGATCGATACTGGCACCCACGCGGATGTGACCTAACTGATGCTCTTCAAGATGCCGAAATGACCCTCTTAAATGATCCGATGCACCAAAACTTCTTTTGTGTACCACCAATAATGGCAACCGCACCATCACGATTTGGTTTTCGTATCAAAAGCAACATTGTAACAACTTCAAAGTACGCCGTTGAGCCGTCCCTTGAGACGAAAGCATCGAATTGGTGGTAAAACCCACTTTCAGCTTACGACCTGCTCTAAATCTTTGAGGGAACGTTCCAGACCTATACGCCGCACAGACCGGGGGCAACTTGCAACCAACTGTATAATGATACCTTGTATATGAATACCTCCAAGAGACTGAGACTGGCCCTTTTGCGGGTGAGGCTGATACTTTTTGAGCCATGGATGAAATAACAGAGCTGTTGCGGTCGATGTTATTAGATCTCACCGCTGCGTTTGATACGGTCGATCATGTTATCCTGTTGAATCGGCTTAGTTCCACCTTTGGTATATGCGGCGAGGCTCTCAACTGGATTCGTTCTTACCATGCAGGAGCCGGTCGTTTTCAGCGGGTTTGTGCAATAGCAAGGGGACACTGAATCATGACCCTCATGCACTCCGTTTTGGGAATCCCTGACAAGGCTCCAGTTGTTGGGCCACTATTTTTACAATGTTATATAGGTGAAATTGGCGCCATTGTCGGAGACATAACATCATGTATCATATGTACGCGGACGACGTCCAACTGGCCTGTCATTTAATCCAAAGATTGATGGAGATGACCTGGAAGGACTGTTGTAGCAAACTGACGTCGTGTATACATGAAATCAGTGAGCTGGATGACCAGAAATAAATTGAAACTTTAACAATGAAAAGACTGGAGTTCTTTATTTCATCCTCAACTCACTGTTACAGAATTGATCAAGGACACATTTCTATCAACATCGGTGACAGTGTCATCCTACCTTCTTTGACAATAAAGAATCTTGGTGTTGTGTTCGACAGCAGGACAATGTCAATGACTGAGCACGTAAAAATCCAACCATCAAAATAGTCAATTTTCCACACCTTCCGAAATATTTACAGAATACGTCGCTATATTGCACGTTGACAGCTGCCATCACCTCGTCCGGTCACTGATTTTATCTCGCCTTAGATGTATGCAAATTCTTTACTTTTATGACATATCAGCAAAAGATCGTAAAAGATTACCAAACTTTGCAAAACAGGGCAGCTAGAATTGTCTTTAAGATCTGATAGAAAGAAACCATCTGCCACTCCTTAGAGAGCTCCATTGGTTACCAGTTGACGACTCGGGTAATCTTTAAACTTATGTTATTCACCTTTAAAAGTTTTCATGGACTACTTCCATCTTATCTGGCCCGAATTACCCTTACTCAGGTACATCCCGAGTAGATCCAATCTAAGGTCAGGTGACGATACACTTCTTCTCAACATTCCCCGAGACCAAAGCACTGTTGGAGATAAGGCTTTCTATACAGCCGCTCCACCACTCTGGAACTTTCTCTACCTGCCTCTGTTCGCCAATGCCTACCACGACTCAAAGTTTTAAGAAGGCCCTCAAATTTCATCTGTTTCTACCAATAATGTAGGTTCCCCATATACGATTGCTTCGTGCTTTGTTTTGGTGTTTGTTTTCTGCTTTGTTCTGTTTTGTTGTATTTGTAAGATTGTGAGGTATTTTGCAGTGAGTATAAGATTGTATTTTTACTTTAAGTCAGTAGCGCAAGTTTTGTAAAGCGCTTTGGCCATTTTTTGATAAGGCGCTATATAAAGTGCCTTTATTATATTATTATAATAATGCATTTAATTTTGATAATTAGTGCCATACATGACTCCAAGGATTACTAGTAATTCAAATCAAAAGGCACATGGTTTTGATAGGAGATTGCTACATAATGAAAAAATGAGGTCAGGGTGCTCATATATTGGCCACCGTAAAAGCGCTTCCAAAATGAGTGACAACAGATGGAACTCAGGTCAAAACACCACAGTGACCTCGTAGTACAATTCCAGCGAACAAAGAGAGACACAAAAGAGGCAACGTGTTACGAGGAAACAATGTTGGCTCAATAAGATTGCTAAGGCTGAGAAAACCATGATATTAACGATTTTTGGCATTTTCTGGAGGCATGGAAAAAGAAAATCATCACCTATGCAAGTCCAACCCGAGATCACAGGTACACCCATTTTTTCAAACATGTTTGCAATCCCCACAGACCAGTAGCTAGCCTGCATTCATACCTATTATATCTGATGATATTCTTGATGCACCTATCACATTAATTGATGTTAAGAAGAGCTATCAATCATGCTAAGTCCAGTAAAGTCACCAGGACCAGATGGTACATAACGTACGACTGTTACAAAATTTGCCATGAACATTCTGTCCCAACCCTTCAAGAAAAATTATATGACTATATATTCACATAAATTACATGTCCTGCCATATGGCTGGAATGTCACCTCCTCACCCTTTATAAGGGCAGGTCAGTTGACCTCACCTGATGCGTATAGGAATAGCCTCCAGTATGTCAGTAAGCTTTACACATATACTGTCTCAGCTTCGACTTTATGTTTGGGCTGAGGATAACGCCATAATTCCTGAGCAACAACATGGGTTTAGATGTGTACAGTCCACACAAACTGCTATATCTGAACTGCACGCACTAGTAAAAGACTCAATCAACAAGCCAAAATGTCCTCTACGTAACATTTGTGGAGCTTCACCAAGGCATTCGATAGTGTGGATAGATCATTACTTCTCCAGAAACTCACACACCTGGGTGTTTCATACAAGTTCATACACGCTCTAGCCGCAATGCTAACACAGAACTTCACAAGTTACCGTCAGTAACTGGGTGAGTGATTCAATAAAACTGACCAGGGGTGTTCCCCAAGGTGAATGTTTATCCACCTCACCTTTTCTCGCTCTTTACCTCTGACCCGATAGGTGACATGGAAGATGTCCACATTCTCATGTATACTGACGATGTAGCTATCTGTTCAAATAACTTAGCCTCAATGCAGCATGCCATGGACAATCTGACCACTACTGTGAAACTAATAGAATGAAAGTCAACACTGGTAAAACTAAAGTCATGAAATTTCGTGGGGAGGAAACTAGCATCTTCTGATGTAATCAAATACAAGGGAGAAAATCTAGAGATCATAAAACAGTTCACATATCTGGGTGTTGTATTCCAAACGCAAGGTGGCTTGACAGAGCACCAAGCACCTTCATAACAAAGGTATCGCAACATGTGCAAAAGTTGCTATGAGAATCCCACTCACCAGAATATCTCTGACCTCACTTGAACATATTCTAAGTATAGTCCTCCCAACCTCGACTTATGCATTAAAACACTAGCCCTTTAACCTCACCGAGAATGACTTTTTGTTTCTGGATGAGATTCAGGAGACTAATCAAACTGTGGTTTGGTGTGTCTAAATAATGCATCGACCTCCTCTTATGTCTACCATTGGATGGCAATCGGCCTCATTTTTGGTGAAGAGTCACTCCAAACAATACACGTCTTAACCCACTACATAGCACATATTCCTGCTCCTGAAAATCTCTTGTGACCGAACTGAGGCGTAATCTAGGCATGTGGTATGATGGTCTTCACCATCTACTCTGCAGTACGACAAACTGTTATAGGCCAAATGCGTGCATTTGCAAACTATACAATCAACCAGCAAATGATAAGACTCATCTTCAGCATTGTCGGTGGCTGGCTATAGGTTGCAACCCTACCTCAGGTGTATTCATCAATATGATGAGCATCAATTATATTGTTAAAACATTATACAGCTTGCAATAAATCCATAGGCATAAGTATATACCGGTAAAAATTCTAGGTAATAACCTAAAGGCATTGTTTTTAATATGTAATAATTCTAGTTATGAGTGGTTGCTCAATTTGATACGCTGTGTACTTATTATACATTATCTGAATAAAACGATATAACAACAATGTGTCAATGTCCATCCTTATCGAGGCTTGGCCAACTTGTCAGCATAGTTTTGGGTCCACCGAAACAAATGCAACGATGTGATTATTTGAATCAATTTCATTCGTCAACTCGTCTAAAGTCCCCGATTTCTGGTTCCCAGTCTCCGTACCGACTAACGTATATTACGCTATCGTATTTAATACCCGACGGCCTAGACCCTCTAGCAGTTCGTAAAAGCTTAAGTCGTGCGTGTGCCGTAGTATAGGCAGCGATGACAACGTTTGTGCGTCCGGATGGTTCAGCAAAATCTTCAGTATTTTCCATTGGACTTCCACCATCTCCTCGTTTATAAAGCTGACGCTGTTCACATCAATGCCATCGCTGGTCATGAGGTCCAAGAATTCTGCCGGGTCGGTGACGTGTGTTGTTTTGATCATGTTGGTTCTCTGCCCAAACTTGCCCAAAAGCTGTTGAGCATCAGCTTTGCACTAGTGCCCTCAAACCTGGTTTTCTCGATGTGGTCCCACTCTAGATGAATTCCTTCCTGTCAAAATACATTGAATATATTGTTGCTTTTGCTGGGTCGTCTGGCTTTCATTGAGGCCAATCTGGCCTCTTGCTTCCAACTTCGGAAAGCATTCACGTAGGAAGCGAATAGCCTCCCTCTTTTGTATCGGGATCATACACAGACACTTCATCAAAATGCCAGACTTCGTAAATCTTCAACACTCTGTAGCCTATCTGGAGTGCTTTCTGTAATTCCTTGGTGACCCACGTCCCCGTCAGAGCACGTTTTTCGTCAGAATGTTGGCAGGGAGACTGTTGCTGCGATTCGCTGCACTTTGAACATAAAGGAAACATTAGACGACTGGAGGCCTTATAGGGGATGACAGGATGATACAGCTTTCTCGGAGGAAGTACTTTACACTTCACCAGACCCTTGTACTCGTTGATATCACAGATTTTCTGTGATGATCGTGAGATGCCCCACTGGATATTTGCCATATTTGTTGACGTATGGATACAAGCTGGTGAAATCAACGTACTTTATTGTAACCGGGAATATACAACCCTGTCGGTTATATTATGGACGCAACGTTAAAAGGATTTTTTATTGTGGTTGTGCGTTTTGTATCTTGTTTTGCTTTATATTAGTTATGTAGTGTTGTTATTGCCTTCTCAGTGTTACATTTAGGAATGTTCGGTCCTATAAAACGCGTTATAAAACACTTGATAAAGCTAGGGTCTTGCCACCACTGAGGGGCTGTAACACCTCGTCCTTGTCTGCTGTGGCAATTTTTGGATTGCAGTGGGTAAGGCGATTCGAGCCTGGCTGGCACTTGCCAACGCGCTGCCGGTGACGGCGGTTGCGAAGGCGAACGTCTGTCCAGAGCCTTGTGGTTTCGTCTTTGTGTCAGGATGTTCTTCGACTATTACAATACATGTCTGATACAGGTAAAAGATACATTTTATTTATTATTTTATTTTATTTTTCACTGGAAATTGTCTTTATAGAGTTTAGTAGGGAAAGATAAGTTTAAGTAAAGAAACATTTTCTTTTTGGTGTCGAGAAAAATTCTATAAGTGTTCGGTGAGCATTGGGAATCGACGTCAAGTCGACCACAGTACCAGCTAGTTCATTAATTTAGCAGTGGGAAAAGTTACGATAACGGTATACGTCTCGGTGACGTGGCTGCGAAGATTAATGGAGAAAATAACTTCCATTCAGAGTGAAGCATAACTCGAAATAATTTCGTGAGGGCTAGCTTTGTTTGGGATTATTGGTTATCTGACAGGCGTATTGGGTGAATCCTTTACAGGAGGCCGTCAGTATTTGTCACTTTAATATAGTGATGGCAGACTTTTATAATTTGTCGCCGTTGATGTCAATAAGTAAATTGTTGGGATGTTGGGAGAATTTAAACAAATAATATTTTCGGAAGACAGGAGAGGCATATAGATTAATCGAGTATGTGTTTTATGTATTTTTAAGATATTTTAAAGAAGTGCGAAGAAGTTGGCTTGGGTTGGAGAGTGATAGATATTTCTTTTCGGCTGTAATTCAAAGTCAATTCGTACAGTCCGATTTGAGTAATCTGGTCCTCCCATGGGATTGCAGTTTACGAATGTGTTGTTTTATAGTTATGAACGATGGACGTTCCGCCGTTTTGTAGAGGCATAGCATGTGAGGTCGTCATGACATCGGCATATATTTGTCATTACATGCACATAGATAGTGACCGCAGAACTCGTGTAAAAGATTGCATGCACTGTAAAAAATTACCGTAATTTTATGGTGAATTACCGTAATCATCCCTTTCTCATTGTTTTACGGCCGAAACCCGTATTATGGCCGCTCCCATTGCACTCTGGGATATATCCAATATGTAAATGATCTGACCTTACTGACATAGCTTTGCGCTCAGATCATTTCAATGTTTAAATATGTAAAAATGGGTGATTTAAGGCCATTTCAAATAATTTATTGTTAATTTTATGATTAAAAGGTAAGATTTTGATGTTCTTTTCTATGTTTATATAAAAAAAGTACATTCAAAATTTAAAATATTGAAATATAGATTATAATTGCATGCCACCATGACTAAAGAGTTTCGAAAAGACATTATATATAACGGATACATGTTCTGTGCATTAGTAACTGGAGAATATCAGAAGTGGTTGAAAGAACCAGACTACGTGTACGTGTAGGTAAGTGAAAAGACATTGTGTAGGTAAGTAAAAGACATTGTGCGGGTAAGTGAAAGACATTGTGTACAGTAAACAGTTGCATTGATTAATTCCAATATATATCTGCAGATCTATCCCATAGCAGATGCCACGTTTCCATCCATACAAAATCCCATTTAAATGTACAGCACAATTTGTAAAACTTCCACCGTAAAATTTACGGTGCTTTACCTGGCAGTGTAGTAAATGTATAAAAACGGTAAAAAGCATTAAAATTACGGTTACCAAAATACGTTACCCGTAGTATTAACAGACTTTCACCGTAAAAATAATGTATTTTAACGTAAAATACAATACGGTCCACACATAAAAATACGTTGAACAGGTGGCAACTCGCTGCACGACTTTCGACTGTAAATTTTACGGGTATTATTTACAGTGTGGTTTTGGTTATGTTTTAGCATATTGAAATTCACTTCATTTTAGACCATCGTCTATACCTGCTGATGACAGCTGAAGGCTGTTTTAGCCAGGGACCGAGACTTTATCATGGTGCCAAAATGGTGGGTCCGTGATCTGTAGACCAGTGCCGCTGGTATGTTTATGATGGTCCATTAGTTATTCTGTTGATTGTTTTATGGAGTTGTGCAAAGGGATCGGGGATCGGGGATCGCTCTTAACGTAAATGGTTGTTGGGTCTGGTATGTTTCGTCGGAAAGCGTTATTATTGTTTGACATAATATTGTTAATTTGCCTTAATTCTTCCATTAAATTTTATTATATATACCATTTTGCATTAAAGAAACTTGTGGTTAACTGAATAATTCAATTAGATTGATATAGAACATGAGGTGAACCGTATTTTGTGCTGACTTAAAGTTGTTATTTTTCTGTTTGTTTTAACAGTTTTTTTTAGTTTTTTTTGGTTTGGGTTTACGTTTCATTTTGGTTGCAGTTTCCCTCGATTTGTGATTTCATTAAAGTTCATTGGTCACAGTATCCTTACTTGCATTCTGTGTATTATTCCTGGGTGTGCAAAGCTCGGTTACATTATCTTTTCTCCTGGTCCGGCTTCTTAGAAGAGTCTGGTCACATTAGTGCTCCACCACAGAATGCATCACGTGGGTTTTCATCGCAGCATCCCCTTTAGTAAAGTCACCTCATTTTCGATATACCGGAATCCATTGGTGATGATGAATTGTCGTTTCTCTACGGTCTTTTGGTGCAATTCTTCCATCGTAAGTTGGCTGAGGATGCTTGGTATTACGAGCCATGCAAGTGTCCGTGATGGATACAACAATGGAACTCCAAGACAGCTCCACCCATCTTCGGCTTTGTATTTACCGATGGGCATTTCACCGTTTATTCCAGCGTGTTGGATGTATCAGCCAGTTTGGTGGGACACCATTTCAGCCATTGGAAACCTTAATGGATTGTCGTTTGGCCGGTATCCCTGGGGTGGTATGACTCTGGTGCACAGTTCAGGAATTTGGTTCTGTACCAAATTACACGCTGAGCGATTGTGATGCAGTGCTGAAACGGATCAATACCTGGGGTGGTGTCATCTGCACTCATGCTCATAAATAGGGACGTAAAGTTCAGGCAGCATCGGCGGGTATATCGACATCTGATTGGCAGTATTTTTATGATTTCCTGCTTGAAGTCAAAAGCATCATGCTGATGCTTATAATACCAATCTACAATTTCTGTCTGTCTGTCGGTTTCATGCTACCGGGGTTGTGGTACTTCATTTCGGGCAAATGGGATGATACCTTGTCTTGATTGGCTCTGGTATTAAAGAAATGTGGAAAATATCCCTTATCTAATTCTGAGGCCAAAACACCGGGTAATTTAGAAAGCGCCATGGGCAGAAAATTCACGGAATCGATAAACTTCATGTCATTGGCGGCAACCTCGATGCTCATCACTTTAGCGCCATTTAAGATGACCTGTGGTAAGATGGCGTTATCGTAAAGGTAACGCAGAATGAAGTAAGTCATATCCTTTGAAATTATGACAAATGACTATGGCGCCTGCATTTTCTCCTCAAACAACCATTCGCAGAACTCCCTAGTAGTGTTTGAACCATAGAATATGCTTTGGCGATCACAGCATCTTTGACACAGATCGTCATCTTCCGACCTAGACATTGACTGCACACTTTATGGACGATGCAAAGATTTGACTCATGGGTGCCTGTTTCTTGAGTGCATACACTCTAAGTCAAAGAAGAGGTAATACGTCATCTTTCTGTCCTTTATCATCCTCTCCAGACTTGTGTTTCATTACAGTGTCGTCACTGGTTGAGCTGTCAGTGTTACACAGTAGCAGGTTGCATAAATAGCATAGGTGGTCCTGGGGTACCATGCGTATTCTTTACATGTGGTGCAGTATTTTTCCACAGAGGTGCTCTTTTCCATGATGACGTCTTCGACTTAAAAACTGACTGCAAGACTGACACCTGTAATCCGTTGGTTGGAGGATGGACCTCTATAGATGACAGCATTGAAATGTTCTTTTGAAACAACCAGAATTTGATAACCGGAAAGCATATTCTGGGAACATTTAATTTTCTTCAACACCACACTGCCCTTTAGACACCCCAGCTTGCCGGTGAAGATCTTCAGCCAGTGTTTTCTGTGAGACTGCATCCATGACGTATGGCCTCCCATTTTTCATGTTTATCAATGTTAGCTTTGGCGGTGACGATGGCTCTAGCGCAGGGTCGTCTTTGTTGTTGATCTGAATGATGCACTGTTTCTCTTTCAGAAATCGTTCCAGATTAACGTAACGTTTCTTGGGCATCTTACCACCTATCGGCATGGACACGTGTGTGTTCATACGATTGTAGGACTTGCTCAACCCTAGCCAGAAACGAAATTTGTCTTTCGTGATAAATGGAAGCTGTATTGGGTAGTCAAGTTCAGCACATGTCACCACAATACGGATGAGATCGTGGGTGCGGTGTCTTTCGTTAAGAAGACTTTCAAACACCCTGTGCAGGGTTTCAGGATAAGTGCAGGCAGGTCGTGGACGTCTAGGTTGTCATTAAATATTACCGTGTAAGTCGTTCCTTTGTGTTAAATTTCTTCACCTGCACTTCTTTCACCTTGTCGACGTGGTACAGATCGGTGACCTTCATGATCCTCTGACGTTTAGGTGCAGTTTCATTTTCTGAGATATCACCATGGCTGGTCTGCGTCACATCATCATGCTGACGGTGGTGTCTGCGAAAATTATCTAGGCGAGCAAACACCTTTCCACATACATCACATTGGTGCTGGGATACATCGTTGTGGCGAGCCAGATGACGGTTGTAATTACCACGTTTAGAGAACGTTTTTTTGCACACGTCACAGGAAAACATCTTTCGATTAATAGCTTAGATCTGGGGTCAAGAAAACAATAAGAGATACTTATTAATTACATGTTTACGATTTAAAGGTGAATATAAATTATATTACATTTGCAAATAAATCCTCTGTATTTCACTTAAACAAAAAAATACTTTAATCTTAACAAAAGTGACAGGCGACAAGGCACACGTAATTTCGTATACAACATTACAAAATTGCTCCTATTGTGTTGTTTAATAGACTTGTTATATCTATGTACAGCTGCCATGGAGCCTATTTAACATTTTTCTATGTTAATTCAATCTGTCTGTCAAAAATATGTAGTCGTTTCGTAAATATATTCATTACAACAATTTAATAATGTCTGCCCGTTCACAACATTAATTTATAGTTAATATTATGTTGATATTTTAAATACCAATCCAAACTATCGTATGAAAGGCAATATCGTTGTTAATATTGTACTTCGTAAACAATATGCAACATTATGTCCTAAATAGCATTGCAGAATATCATACACTTTGGTAGTTTGTTGTCAGGTAGTTTTGGTAATTGGAAGATATAGCATTAACATTTGAAATGTACGTTCATTTTAAACCCTTTGGGGCCTATTTAGTTCTAAAAATATGTATCATGTAACTTAGTGGTTTGGAATGAACAACCTATTTGTGGAAGTTTCATCACAATGGTGTTCGTCTTTTTGAAAATGATAAAAACAGGTTTTAACTTTTATTAAATGGGCAACATTTTGTAAATTATATAGTTTCTCTTTTCTCTAAAGATGTAGCATTTCATACATCATACCTTTACACAAAGTAAATAGATAATAATTCATCAAATTGATAATCTGGTAATTACAATGTTGTACCTTCCCTTAAACGGGTTGCGTTTTACTTCAATGTTTTGTAACACTGAAACTTCACTTGAACAGTACGTCAAATACAACTGTGCAAGCTAATATTATACTAAATGAATATAAATCAGTTCCCCACTCAGCGTGACAATTGTATGATAATCACTTAAGCATAACATACATAATTTAGCATTGAAACGTACATTTAATAGCATAGTGATGTAATTTTGTTGAATTTGAATTTTCTAGTGTTAAATATGTAATCATTAAAACAAATTTCATTTTCTACAGATTGGATACCTTACCTTCTGCTTTATGAACAGAAAACGCCGTATGCTTTGCAGTTGGTCAGTTCCTTCTCTCTCAAATCAGAACGTTGAACGAGCAGCCATGGCAGAGGTGTGATCCTTTTATGTTATTACCTAAAAACGTTCTTGGCTGTGATTGGTTGGATTTATTACGACGAAGAAGGGTTAGTTGGTCGGTGATTGGCTAATTTCTTGAGTAATTATGCCTGCAAATTCCGTTGTGGACACTTTCGTTATGTTTATGCTTTGGGGCAACATGTGTGGACACGTCAAACGATTTAATTGTTACGTATTTCGGACAGCCCGCATAATTGTTGATAAGTGACGTAATTTTGTACAAGTTCCCCTCTAATTGATATGACAACATGTTGGGACAAGTTGAAGCGTGGAGCACAGGTCCTTGCTTTGTGCATTGACCAGCTACTATGGGATTCAATCTCTATGATTGCATAATGATGAACGCGTGATTTCATGTGAAGAGATCAACACTTGACGCACTTTGCACACTTGTGACGTCATGTTACCAAATATTGACTTTTTCTGTATGAGGGCTATACGTGTCAAGACTCCGAAGGTCTGACAGTTCTTGCTCTATGGTCTTATCATACTGAGTGGTTGAGGCTCGTGTACTATGTAGGTCATGTAGGTAATACAACCCTTTGTAACAAAACAAACCATTTCATTTCATAACATAGGCTAGGCCTAATGAAGTACAATAATAATTACAAATCAAGTCGGACCCAACAATTGTCAATTCACCCCGACACTTATTACTGCTTTATTGTTCAGACATTCAGTGCCCACAAACGGATGTGGGTATAATTGTTAACCTCATTGAGTTTTTCCATCAATTTGACGGACATTCAATAAAATAAATTTTTGTGGGTGTATATATGCAACCTTCGAACATGTCTTATGCTTTGATACATTAATATTTTCCACACAGTGTCTTTTCTAGTATTAAAATGGTCTTCATGTAAAATTCTTTTTATCGAGCGCTCGAGTATAATAAGTCTTGTAAGTTTTAATTTTATGGTAAATGTTATGTTTTCCTGTCTCGTGAACCATTTCCCTGAATAATTTTTTTAATTGAATCGATTCAATTGTAAATTGTGTTTCTTTTATGTACATAATTCACCGTGTATTGGTTCATTGTAAATATTAGTACTGTTTGATATGTATTCCAGCTGGATTTTTGTGCCAAAATGGATTTTATTGCCTTACTTGATTAATTTTGGGTGCTGATTCAAAAAAAAACTTGGTACCATTTTTTTCAACCACGTCTTCAGCCGCTATTTTGAATTTCAAAATGGCGGCCTTTTTAACAATTTATAGTATAAAATGGCAGTATCATCCCAGTATGAATGCCTAAAACCATTTGTTAATATTTTTTAAATCAATTTTCATGAACAGGAACCTCATCATACTGTAGAATGACCATTTGAAATACTACACTGTTAAAAGTTGCGTAAATAATTAACCAACACTGTTTACTATGGCGTTATGGGTCTACCTTGCCCATTTTTGTACACGGGTACTCACCTTTACCTGGTTCATTTTGGTACACGGGTACTTACCTTACGAACTCTAAACCTAACCTAAATCTAACCCTAAATCTAACTAACCTAACCTAACGCCTAATCCTAAGCCTAACGCTAACTCTAACTAACCCTAATCCTAAGGGTTCGTATGGGTGAAGTACATGTGTGCCAAAAATGGGCCTGGTATACCTATTTGGCTTTACTATGTAAACCCACCAACTGTCTGTAAATTAATGATGAAGAATTTTGAGAAGTCAGTTGAAATTTACAAAACTTGTTTAACTTTAACTTTTTATTCAAAATGGCCGCCAATATATATAAATTAAATCGGGAGGGTGGCCTTGGCTTTCGATCCAAACCGGACCTTCATCAGAGGCTTTGACATAGTACAAACATAAAACACATCCATTTATAGGGAAAAGGAAAGCAAAGGATCATGGGGCGGGATCCAAAAGGCGGGAAAATAGTAGCCAATTAAAGATAAGCATCCAGTCTAGAAAAGCCAATAGGGTATAAGAAGTGAACAAAGGAGGGATTATTGAGCCACACAATAAGTAGATGTGGCAGCTTATTGGTAAAAGCTAGGGTAAGGAGGGATTATTGAGCCACACAATACGTAGAGGTGGCAGATTGGTGTAGTAAAGCTAGGGTAAACATGAGGACAATACACAAGGGATACGACAACAAAAGGTGGGTTTTACACCATACAAATTGAGGGTTGGTGTGTGTGGGTGTAAAAGCTAAATTAAAATTGTCCTACTAAGAGACAGTTGAAAAATGTAATAGTATACAAGATAAGATAAAGCAACAGGTTAATGCAAATACCTGAAAAAATTACAGGTTAAAAGCAAATACTTGAAAAAGAGGCAGGTTAAAGCAAATACCTGAAAATAGAACAGAGTTAGGACAAAGACCTGAAAAAATAACAGGTTAAAACAGATACCTGGAAATACGTAAAGGTAGCTGGGTTATTTGATACCTGTGTTGATATTGAGGCCATAAGGTTGAAGTGTTTTGGGTTGATGTATCCAGTGTGACTCCCTAAGTTTGCGATATGTATCATTGCTAGTGCAGGCTTCAATTACAATGAGTTCAACATCATTAATGCTATGATTAGGGTTGTTAAAATGGATTTCCACAGGGTAGGGTTTTAGTTTTCACAGAGGAAACATGGTTGGCAAAGCGGAGACACAATTTGGTCTTTGTCTCCCCTACCATATTGTATACCACGTCTTTTACATGAGATTACATATATAACATTTGGTTGTGTCACACTGGGATTTAGTTCTGATTTAGTTCTGATTGTGTAGGTGAGACCAGTACTGTGGCTTTTCACCTTCTGAGCAGGTTTGAGATACAAACAGGTTTTGCATCTAGAGCAGGTACAATTAGAGCACCCCTGTGGTGATTCATGATCGGTGACGTTAAGGTCACTGTTGGTGTTAGGAGCCTGGCGAACCAATATATCACCGAGTTACAGGGGCAACGGAAAGCAATCAAAAGGGGGGCTCAGGGATGGCTGAGCGTAACCTATCGGAGGAGTGTAAAATAGTCATGTTATCATTTACGATAGATGAAAGTCTGGGTAGTCTGGGGTTTTCTTGTTACCCTGAGTAGCCCAGAGGGTGCTACAAGGGTACAGAAGGCCCTGTTGATAGCTAGTTGGACCTGCGTTTGCTATGACCCCGGGATACAAGGTGTTGTCTCAGTTCAGACGACCGTTTCCTGTATAAGGTATCAGTGGAACAGATACGTCTTATACGGAGGAGCTTGACTGTAGGCAATGGCCTCTTTGCAGTGCTTGGGGTGACAGCTGTCCAGAAAGGAGGTATTGATGAGTGTCAGTGGGTTTACAATAGACATCAGTCGAGATGCCCTGGGATTTGTTGATGGTGACGTCTAGGAAGTTCACGCTATTGGGAGAGTAGTTAGCAGTGAACTTGATGGTGGCATGGAATGAATTAATGTAGTTGATGAATTCATCTAGGCTATCTTGACCACCACACCAGATGGAGAAGATGTCGTCAATAAATCTCCACCATACTAGAGGACGGTGGGGGCAGAAGATAAGCAATCTGTCTTCAAGGTCAGAACATAAACAGATTAGCGTATGATGGTGCCATCTTAGTTCCCATTGCTGTACCTTGTACCTGGAGAAAGTTTCTGTCTAGGAACGTGAAATTGTTTTAGTCAGTCGGATAACATCTGTGAGGTGTCTCACAGAAGGTTTGGTTTGGTTAATAATAATAATAATAATAATAATAATAATAATAATAATAATAATAATAATAATAATAATAATAATAATAATAATAATTAATAATTAATAATAATAATTAATAATAAAGATTTGCAGCGCGCACATATTGTGACGAAACAGTAGTAGACTTATATGTAAGTTTAGGGCTCTGATCACGCTTGCGCTGGCAGCGCGCAGCACGCATTGCGTGGGGTCCTGTGAGAGCTACAGAGTCGCGTGATCACTTTTCGCGGGCATTCTTGTTTGCTGAGCGCTGATGCTGAATGGTCGCAACGTAAGCTGTCCTGTTGCTGAGTTGTGTGGTTGCTGAGGTATAGCGGATTTGGAAGGCCGATACGTGCGTGGACGCAGCAAGGCGATTGTCTTGTACAGCGTAGCGGAGGCAGGAAGCTACTGCTGGCGTGATCAGTGAGGTTCGTTGTAGATTATTACAATTAGGCAGATTTTAGGACTGTTTGGGGAAGGATTGTTTTGGGAACGTGAGTGAGCGTGAGTTTTACACCTATTATTGGGAAGGCTGAGAAGCATAGGAGGGTTGAGGATTACATGCTGTTTGTAGTACACCTCTGGTGGGATTGACGGCTGGATTGTATTCCTATTGCCTTTGTGCTTGCTAACCCGGTGAGGTTCATTGGTTGTAGCGCTCTGGGTTCCTGTGAGGGTTATGGTAATCCTCAGGTGTAATCAACCCCGTTAGATAATCTGTTACCGATATTTCACTTGATCTGTATTGTGGTTAATATTATAACCTGTTGTGAGGTATACCTGTTGCAGGGCTAAGCTGGCAGTGAGCTAGCCTAGTTGAGGTATACTGGTTTTAAGATTCGTGGTGAGGTTTACCACGAGGTTATTCTCACTGAGGTATATTGTGAGGATTGTGTATAATTATGTTCTGAGATACATGTACCTACAATGCAATTACAAATATACATCATCTTTGAAGAATGTGACATAAGATGAGTTTTAAAGCATCGACTTAAATCTAGTTATACTATGACAAGATTTGAGTTTAGTTGGAAGATGATTCCAGAGTCTCGGAGCCGCGACAGAAAAAGACCTATCACCCCAGTTCCGTTTTGAAGTTGGTTCCTTTAGGAGTGACATGTTGCTGGAGCGCAAATTGCGTGATGGAGTGTAGACTTTAAGCAGTTCAGAAATATAAATTGGAGCAATGTTATTAAATATTTGTGAACAATTATCATAATTTTAAAAACAATTCTCTGTGAAACAGGAAGCCAGTGCAGTTCTTTCAAGATTGGCGTGATATGGCATGACTTTCTGGACAAAGTCACAACACGAGCTGCTGTGTTTGTATGTGCTGAAGACGAGATATTTGATTCTGCGGGAGACCGTAGAGGAGAGCATTCCCGTTATCGAGCCGTGATGTGACAAACGCATGTATAATTTGTTCAGCAAGCACTTTTATTCAAGTATTTCCTTATTCGGCTAATATTTCTGATATGAAATGATGATATGCGAACAATGTTGGAGATATGAGGTTTTAAAGTTATTGTCGAGTCAAATATAACACCCAAATTACGTGCTCGTGATGAGGGGGTTATCTGCGAGTCACCAATTGTAATGAATGGAAGAGAAACTTTAGACAATTGCTGACGTGATCCAAATAGAACAAATTCTGTTTTTCGTCGTTCAATTTCAGGAAGTTTTGTCTCATCCAACTTCGAATCTCTTGAATACATTTCTCCAGTGTTGTAATGCAGGAATCGGCAGGTTCTTGAGAAGATTTAAAAGTAATGTAAAGCTGCGTGTCACCAGCGTAGACATGGTAATTTAAATTATACTTCAAAATGATATCACGAACTGGAAAGGTATAAACAGTAAACCACTGTGGGCTGAGTACGAAGCCTTGGGGTACAGAATAGTCAAGAATAACAGGCTCGGAGATAGCGTTACCAATACAAACATGCTGGGGCCTATTTAAAAGGTAAGACCTATACCAATCCAGGGCTGTGTCATGTATTCCAGAATGATATTGAAGGCGGGAGAAGGATTTTGTGATCGACCGTGTCAAAAGCAGCGCAAGTCTAACAAAACTAATGCAGTGATTTTTCCATCATCCATGGCAGATAAAATGTCATTGTTGACGCGGAGAAGAGCAGTTTCCGTTCCATGAAATGGTTTTATAGGCTGACTGAAATGTGTCCAACAGGTTATTAGCACGAACATGGTCAGAGATCCGTGATGAAACAACTCGGTCGATTGTTTTCCAAAAGGTACTTTAAATTCGCTACCGGTCGGTAATTTTTGAAAACTTCCTTGTCCAAATTGGGTTTCTTCAAGAGTCGTTTAACATGAGCAACCTTCTGGCTATCAGCGAAACAACCTGAAGAAAGAGATCTGTTTACAATAATTGTGATATACTTAGCAAACACATCAATATTTTGTTTTATTAGCGAAGTTGGTACTGGATCAAGTTCACATGATTTTGATGGCGATTTCATGATGAGTTTCTTGATCTCCGTAACACTAGTGAGCTCAAACATAGACAGTCTACATTGTGGATCCTTGCGTGACGGTGTTTGTGATAGAATGGCAGGCACTGGGGAAAAGAACGACGGATATTCTCAATTTTTGTGACAACAAAGTTTGAAAATGCATTTGCGAGGTCCTGATCGGTGTGTAGATGGAAGCACTGGAGTTTTGGGTTTATGAAGCAGCTTTTCAACAATGTTAAAGTTTTTCTGATCGCCATGAGCTCTCTTCACAAGAGATGAGTAGTGAGTTATTTTGCCTGGTTAATCATGTTCTTCACAATATCACGTTGGTTACAGTATTCTTGCCGATGTACTCCAAGTTTCTCATTGTCCACGCCATTTTTCGCTCAAGTTGACGACGGATTTTCCTTGCAGCACGAATATCATCATTGAACCAGTGGGATTCAGATTGTAGTTTAACAGTTCGAGTTTTTTTGCGGAGCATGATCGTCCAAGATGTTACGGACAGTAGATTCAAATAGACTGACACAAGAATCCAGCTCACCATCTTCAAGGTTTACATTTTCCAATTGAGATTCAATATCATGACATAAATCTTTAATATTTACATTTTTCCAGTGGCGAGTAGTTACAGAAATGGTAGGTATGGGAGGTTTTAAGGTTCATATTTACCATGATTGCATAATGATCAGATAAGCCGGGATGGATAGTTATATTCGAGATGAGAAGTGAAGTACATGTATTTTCACGCGTTATCATGAGGTCAAGACAGTGACCATATCGATGAGTCGGTGCTGTGATGTGCTGGATAAGTCCATGAGCAGAAGCAGATCTTTAAACTGATTTGCATAATTGTTTGAAGTGATGTCCATATGAATGTTAAAATCGCCGGTTAAAATAATGTCAGATGGGTGCAAGAGATAATCCACAATTAATTTCTCAAATTCCTGCAGAAAAATGGAGAAATTTACATGTTTACCATCAACATCCCTTTCTGGTCGACATATATTAACAAGGCGAACAGATCTAGAGTTGCACGTTACCTTAGCATGCAGAGATTCAAATGTTAAGTAGTCAATGTTAACTGTTTTCATACTGACAGATAAACTGGACCTAAAGAGAAGTGCAACCTCTCACCGGTCTTTTTTGGTCTGGGGATATGATGGAAGAGTAGCCAGCAGGAGTGCACTCGCGGGGTAGCAAGTCATCATCAGGTTTAAACCATGTCTCGGATATAGCAACAAGATCCAAATTGTTTTGAAGTACAAAGTCAACAAATTCATCCGATTTGTTACATATGGATTGAGTATTCAAGACACAAAGCTGAAGTTTAGACTCATCATGAACATTTGGAGTTGAAGTTATGCCAATGTCGCTTGTTGATGTGGTTAAGTTCACTTTTGGAGTTGATTGGCAAGTATTCCAAGACAGTTCAATTGACTCAATGCTGAATAAGATAGAGCTGCATCAGTACATGGAGCATTGCGAAGATTGAGTAGTTCATTGCGGCTGTAGGAAATTTTATGGAGCTGAGTGGCGTTTGTGGGTGTGTTGTTCAGTGTTTCAGGTCCAGGGTTTGGGTTTATGTCACCAGAAATTAAGAGTTCCAGGTGAAAGGTGGCAGATGAATTATTATAATATGATATAGGACAACTCAAAAATTTAAGATGGCAGATTTTTTTATTTTTATTAAGCTGTAGGTTTGCATGCTGTAGTCATATTCTAAAAGATGAGTCATTGAGACACAATGGTCCGGATAGCAGGAGTAGAATAAACAGAATGTAGACCTCCATTGTCTAATCACAAGGTTGTTGATCCAAACAAAAGGCTTGTGGTCAAGCTACAGGTTATAATCTAAGTCAGGGTTGACTGCACAAATAAAATGAAGATACAAGTGTGTATCCACAACACAGTAAAATCTTACAGCAGAGACAGACAAAAATACAACAGTTTTTCACTTATTATAAGAAAACAAATGTACCAATACTCACATAAAACATCCAGTAGATTCCAGGTGTAATAAGAAATCCACTAGTATAAAAATGAAGACAAACATGTAGCTACAAAACAGCACAAAAACTGGAGAGCTGTTATGAGTGGCTGCTTGTTAGGCGCTCATTCACATACTGGTTGTTGGATCTGAGAGCGTTGGCTCATGTATTTATGCCTTCGCCATGGGGATGTTAGTAGGCCTAGGCCTATATAAGGAGGAAACATCCAGAGTGACAAAGAGGGCCGATTTGGGTATTTGATGTTTAATACCCTCTAGTTTACGGAGGAAGTCCGTAGTGTCCTGTATGAATGAAGGGATATGAAAGACCAGAGGGTTGAGGTAGCTATCAACGAACTCCAGAAATAGCCTACGTTCTGTTGGGCTACCATTACCCAACACAATGGAACGACCCGGGTTACCTGCCTTGTGTATTTTTGGGCAGTAGATAGAAACAGGCCGTACGAGGGATCCTGTGGGATGAGTTAAAGGTATCCTTGTTAATACCGTTGCAATTATCTATTGCTCTATGGGGCCAGGTCAGAGGCCAACCATATCTGCCGAGTAGCCAGGGATCAAGCCCCGATCAGATGCAAACAGCCCGGGTAACAGCAGTAGCGGGGATCACACAATTAACGGGACACAAGCCTTTTATGTGGTTGTACACAAAGTAGATTTATATGGAGAAACTGACCTGAAATATTAGGAAAAAAATTGGCTGATGCCGGACTCGAACCCGCGACCTCTCGATTACCGTACGAGCGCTCTACCAACTGAGCTAACCAGCCCCTATGGTGGTGGGCGGTCCACTTATGCCAATTATCTATTGCTCTATGGGGCCAGGTCAGAGGCCAAACCATATCTGCCGAGTAGCCAGGGATCAAGCCCCGATCAGATGCAAACAACCCGGGTAACGGCAGTAGCGGGGATCACACAATTAACGGGACACAAGCCTTTTATGTGGTTGTACACAAAGTAGATTTATATATATATATATAAAACATAAGCAATTAAGAATAATGATTTTTATGAAGGTTCCATTTCATCAAAATGTAGCAATTTCAACAATAAAACAGTTCTCAGTAGTCGGTAAGTTAAGGTATTTTCAAAAATACGAAAAATGGCAGCTGAAGATGCTCTTTTAAACAAATGGTACCAAACTTTTTGAATTCAGCATACCCTAATTTACAAAAGTAACCCCAAAAATCCATTTGGCACGAAAATCTAGCTAGCCCCAAATATCTGACATATCATACTGTACTATATTCTTCACATGATGGTAACCATGCAGTTTAGATAAAGTCGCGGCTGTGACGGTGCTAACTAAGGAAGGTCTAAAAACATGTGCGTGAGTGGTTGCTGGTGTTGAGGGCCCGGGGGGGGGGGGGAGGGGGAAGGGGAAGGTTTAGATTTTTGTGTATCAGCTGGCCATCGGTTGCTGGCGTGTTGCTGGCGTGTCGTGCATGGCTAGGGGTAGAATGTTGTATCCCTCCCTGTTGGCCTTCGGACTGAGGAATGTACCCCTCAGGCATATACTCCCCTGCTGATCGAGTGGTCGTCGTGGGGAAGGAAGGGAGGGATATAAATTTGTATCCCTCCCTCCTCGACAACCAGCAGGGAGGATACAAAATTCTATCCCAAGTCCTGTCACGACGGCCAGCGGGGGAGGATCGATAGAACATTCTATCCCAAGTCCTGTCACTACGGCCAGCGGGGGAGGGATAGAACATTCTATCCCAAGTCCTGTCACGACGGCCAGCGGGGAGGGATAGAACATTCTATCCCAAGTCCTGTCACGACGGCCAGCGGGGGAGGGATAGAACATTCCATCCCAAGTCCTGTCACTACGGCCAGCAGGGGAGGGAATCTATTTTTTTTATCCCGTGACTTGTGCACAGAACGTCCAGACAGGGGAGGGGACATCTTTCGTGTTATACAAAAGTGTTGGTGGCGTGGGACACAACATTATATCAGTAGGTCTATATGAAATAAATTGTAATGCTTTTAAAACTTGTATTCAGAAATGTAGTACAAGGAACTTACTTTTCAAGCAAAAGATTTGTAATTTCAGTCACAATAACTAAAATTGTGCGGTTTATTAGTATTCACTGTATGGACATAAACAATTTTGTTAAAGAGGGCCGCGTTTTTTACAATTTGAAAAACGAGCGTAATGTTCACGATAGGATTCAAATATGAAAGCCAAATGAAGGAAGCCATTTGTTAATAGGTTGCAACAGTTGAAGTTCATAATTTACAGAAAATAAACTTACGATAACTGTTATGAATATTGAAGCGTAAGTCTGTACTTTTTGGTTGTTGTTGTTTATTTTACTTAAACAAAAAACCAAGCACGTGTGCATCAAATTGAATCAAAATCTATGGCATTTCTTAATCTTAAAAAGATGGTGGCCTCAAAAAAAAGAATTTAAATGTGAAATATATTGCAATCATTTCACAATTCATTCTTCTCTCTCTCTCTCTCTCTCTCTCTCTCTCTCTCTCTCTCTCTCTCTCTCTCTCTCTCTCTCTCTCTCTCTCTCCGGGTAGGTCGTGTATTTATCGAGCTCCAGGAAACAGTATAATTTTGTGAGATTTACGCATCTTACGGTTACAAATTTTATATTAATCTCACTCTTATTGTTCATACATCATACAGGGCAATTTCAACTTGTCAGGTTTAACTGTTTTCGTGTTTTTCTGGGTTCTTTTTTCCAATTTTTGTCGTTTTGGTGCTTTGGCTGGTCACCATGGCCAGTCAGGCGCAACAACCTATTGAAAATCAGCCAAGTGTGAGCAAGGGTGGTGAACGCGTTTCTATTGTTCCTGGTAATAGCCCACTTACCAGGGACAATGGAATCGTGTTCAAAGCGCTGAACACAGTCTCCGTACGCGCGCCAATATCTCATTTCACTGGTTAACCAAATTTCAAATGCACAAGTGGTATCAGCTTCCAGGATTTCCAACGGTCGAATAGCAGCATATCTGAGCTCGAGGAGGCTGTCGTCGAGGCTGTCCAAAACGGACTGACCCACGATGGCAGCTTCATCGAGCTCAACCCACTGGTCCAGCCAACGCTTTCTAATGTTTATCCAGAGATACCGAACACGGTACTGATACACAACCTGTCATCTTTCTGCAAGTGGTGTCTCAGGTAAGATCCATTCCCCTGGGTTTCAAGGAAAAACATCTGTCACATATCATGTCGTTCAGGCGGCAAGTGCATGTTCTTCTTAAACCGAACGTCACTCCGCCTGAGCACATAAATTTCTTGTATTTAGGCACACATTATCGCGTGTCTCTGTCGACGGAGTCAGTACGTTTGCTTTTCATGCGGTGAGTACGGGCCCATTAGCCGTGCTTGTAAGAAACAGGGAACCGATGACATTGACAAAAACGAGACCAATCCCTTAAACCCACCACCCACCTTCGTCCATAACCCCACTAACCAAAAAAAAATCCGATCCTAAACACCCACCTAAAGTCTCCAAAAAACCTGGTCCGCTGGATTCCGTAGGGGATGCGGATCGTGCGGGGCCCTCGGGTGTTCGGACCGCTGCGGGTTCTGGGGGGCCCTCGGGCCCTGTCGGGGCCGCCTGTGCGAAGGCTGGACATGCCGCGCCGGTGTCGGGGGTGCTTCAACTGGAAGTGCCTCACGTGCTGGTGCGGGGTCCAGCGCGTCGGCCTCTCGTTCCGGCGGGAGCCCAACAGGGGTTGGGCCCTCGTCCGGGGCGGGAGGCTCGGCTCGTGCGGGCGGCTCGGCGGGGTCTGTGGGGCCTTCTTTGCCCGCGGTTTCTCCGGCGTCTGAGGCTCCTGCGCCGTCCGTGGCCCTGCGTCATCCAGCCCTGCGTCATCCGCGGCCCCATCCTCCCCTTCCCCACCCACCACACCCACCACTCCTTTCCCCTCCCACCTTCTTCCGCCCTTCAACCTATCCACCCATCCAAACCCGGTTGCTCTGTCTGGGGATCGCCACCTCCACCATCTAGACTTTTTCTGATGTCGTCTCAAAAAAATCTTCCACTCAATCCTCCTACAAATACTTCAGTTCTCACTCCTATAAAGACACCCTCTCCTCCCGTAAACTTGTGAAGAAGGTGGCGATGCCCATGACAGTCGACTCCCCTTCCATCACCCAAGTCCTTAACCAAGTCCTTAATTCACAATCCTCCCTTGTCTCCACCCCGGCCTCGTCGACGAACGACCAAGATGACATGTGGGAAGACAGTCAGACTACCGAAGACGAGGCGGTGCCTGATTGCCTTTCCAACACAAAAGGTCCTCTGTCTTCTAAAGAGCTCATGAATTTCTTGGCCTCCATAAAAATCGAAAAAAACCTATCGAGGTGGCCAAGAGATTTACTGCTAATAATGCCCGGACTTGTGAAACAACTTAAACCGCTACGCAGCAACCCACTCCTCAACAGGGCCTACAACAACGCGTAACCAAGCTGATCAAGACTTTTAGATAAGTGATTTTCTTTTGCTTTTCTTTTATGAGAGTCTTGATTAGTTTGGTCACAATGTGTTACTATCACTGATTTCCCTGAACACAGGCGGCTGTTCAATGCCAACCAAAAATGCCGCCATACATGCTTATTTTGAAAATTTCTTTCCTTTTCCGACATAGTGCTCCTGCAGAGACTTATAACCTTACGGAAATAAGCTCCTGCTGGAGCCTATACCTTTACTCTATCTCTTCCTTCCAACTCTTATGGCTCTGGGGTAACTACACTCGTTAATAATAAAAATTTAGAAATTATTTCAAATCTTAACATTTTTCCAGGACATCTTCTTTATACAAAAACTAAATCAATGAAACTCTTTTCCACATTTATAATTTGTTAGTACCCCAGAGCGACTCTTGCTTTTAAAGTCTTTAATTCTTTCTCTAAACATTTATCCTCTTGTGACAGTGACGGTGTCGTTGTGGTCGGAGGTGACTTTAACTGCACGGAAAATCCTGCATTGGACCGTCTGCATGCGCCCACCGAGCGTAGATCAGAGTCGCAGCAGCTCTCAAGGAAACTGTTGGTGCACTCTCTCTGTGTGATGTTTGGCGTAGACTGAATCCCCAGAAACAACAATTTACCTGGCTGCGGAATAACCCTTCCAGGGATTGTGGTGTTTCCAAAGCCAGGTTAGATCGTTTGTATCTTCATCCTGATATGTTATCCTGATATGTTATCCTCTATTCATTCGTGCAAAATAACACCCTGTTCTCTTTCTGATCACTCCGCTATTTCTTTAAAAATTCAACTACCCTCGGCTAATTTCCGGGGTAGCGCCTACTGGCATTTTAATAATTCACTTCTTCAGGATGAAGCATACAAACAAATTATAACTTGTTTCTGGGGAGAATGGCGTCAAAAACAGTTCGATTTCCCCAATTTAAATTCTTGGTGGGACTTTGGCAAGTCCCACATCAAAATAATTACTCAAACATTTTCTAAAAAAATTGCTTCCGAGAAACGCGAAGCTCTTTTTAAAATAAATCGGACTATTGACGACCTTCAGTCTGCGCCGGAAATCACACCGGAGACCAGGCAGGTCCTCTTAGAACAAAAAGAAAAACTTAATTCTATCTTAAAAATCGAGCGCAGGGCGCCCTCATCAGGTCGAGATTCAAACATGTCAGCGAGGTCGATACCTCCTCTTCTTAATTTTCTAATCTTGAAAAATCTAAATCCCGTTCTAAAACTATCTCCAGAATCCGTTTGGATTCTGGAGAAAATCTCAAAATATTTCTGTCATAAAAATCATGTATCTAATTTCTACAAAAACCTCTATTCTAAAAACTCGACCGATGAGGGCGCCCATAGCTTTTTGGGGACCTGCCTCGTCTTGATCCTGTAGAGGCAGAGGACCTGGAGCGTCCTCTGTCTCTAGAGGAATTAGAAATAGCTGTTGGCCAACTTAGCAAGGATAAAACGCCTGGCCTGGACGGCCTGTCCGGTGAATTCTATCAAACTTTTGGAATATTCAAAAAACGACCTACTTTCTGTTTTAAATTATTCTTTTCTCACCGGCGGGCTCCTCGTTCGTTCAGGAGGGCGGTAAGTACTCTTTACCCAAGAAGGAGATCTGGCCGACATAGCCAATTGGCGGCCAATCTCCCTTCTAAACAATGATTACAAAATCCTTGCAAGGTTGCTCGCTAACAGACTGAAAGAGTGCATCAGCAGCGTCGTAGGTGAGGATCAGACCTACTGGTCCCTGGACGTTCAATCCATGACAGACGTAGGTCTGATAAGGGGACATCATCGAATATGCCAATGAAAATGATGTCCCTTTGGCCATCGATCAACCTCGATCAGCAAAAGCGTTCGATAAAGTTGATCGCGACTACCTCTTCGACACCATGAGAGCTATGGGCTTCGGAGACCGTTTCCTCGACTACATAAAATCCTGTACAGCGGTTCCGAGTTTGGTCAAAATCTGCGGTTCTCTGACGGCCCCCTTCTCCGTTGAGAGGGCATCCGTCAGGGCTGCCCACTCTCGGGACTGCTGTACTCGATTGCTATTGAACCTTTTCTAAATCGCCTAAGGGGCGAAGTCGGGGACGACGGTTTCCGAATACCCGGCGCTGACGTCTCTTGCTCGGTGTCTGCGTATGCAGATGATGTCTCCGTTTTGTCACCTCCGAGCGCGGCTTTGACGCGATCAAAGACACTACGATCTCTTTGCTCGCGCCTCTGCCGCGCGCCTAAATACGAGAAAATCCCGGGGTTGTGGGCGGGATCTTGGATCGGACGAGGCGACCGGCCGCTTAATTTTTCGTGGAATGACGATGGCCTGTCTTTCCTCGGGTTCGCCGGAAACACCAAAACATACACTGACAAAAACTGGACTATTTGTAAAACCGATTATCCGAAACCCTCGCTAGCTGGTCTGGCATCTCGACCTCCTTTCTTTTAAAGGGAGAGTCTTGATGCCAACCAGCTAGCCGCATCAAAACCTTTCATTGTCTGGCGGCACTCGCTCCGCCAGACGATTTCTAAAGTGAACTCCACGGCGGCTGGTTGATTTCGTCTGGTCCAACAGAGACACCGCCTTAAAGAGCAAATTATGTATCAGAAACCTGACAAAGGGGTTCGGCCTTGTTAACCTCAGGCACGAGTTCTCACCTTTAGATTAACGCGTCTTTTTCGTTACCTTAAAGGTAATTCTCATTCCTCTTTGTTTTTCTTCAAAATCACCTCCGTCGCTACAAAAACTAAATTATGACTTCCATCTCTTCTATTTGAAGACAGACCCCTTTTGACATTGGATTACCTTCTTTTTATGGTGAGATCATGCGTGCCTGGAGGTTGTCTGGAGCTCGGTTAAAAATAATACACGACTCAGTCCAGCCATGTCATTAATTTACCCATAAATATTCCTTTAATTCAAAAATGCTACTGACGATGGCGTATCCCTCTCTGAGCGGCTCTCGACACGTGGGGTCGGCCTGGTGAGGATCTTCTCAACTTCACTTCCGGATCGTGGCACCAGCCAATGACATCATCTCCTCTTCTAGTACATCTCGTCCTCCATCTTCTCGACTTCTTCAAAACCAGCCTTTCTTCGATGCACACGATACTCATCAGACTGTTCCCCTCTCTATTCGACGAGAGGGTTTTCCTACCTGTCTCTGCGCTACAAAATGTTCCATCTAAAC
>CM055816.1:61701685-61715659 GCA_029582265.1 Zoroaster sp. YZ-2022
CAAACTCCTCCGCTCAACAAGAAGGCAGCGCCTGCTGGCACTTCAATAATACACTCCTTTCTGACAAAATTACTTAGAAATTATTCGTTCCTTCTAGTCCTGGTGGCTTAAACCCCAAAAAACTCTTTTCTTCTTCTCTAAATTCGTAATTGTGCAGTTTTGGTAAATCCCACATAAAAATCCATTCACAAATTTATAGCCATAAATTAGCGCAAGAAAAACGCAGAAACTCTTCACAAATGGGTGAACTTTATCGCATAGACGATTTACAGTCCGCGCCGGACCTTCTCCGCCTCAAGCTAGAGAGGGTCCTCAAAAGAGCAAAAGAAATGAACTAAACTTTGCTTTTAAAAAATCAGGCTCAGGGCGCTCTCGTCAGATCGCGTTTTCAACACCTCAATAGAAATAGACACGTGCTCTTCTTATTTCTTCCAATCTCGAAAATCGCACTCTATTTCTAAATCCTTTTTCACATATACGTCTCGAATCCGGCCAAATTACAGAAAACCCACCGAAATTAAAACACACATACAAAACTTTTATAAAAACTTTATGCGTGTCCCCGACTGACAGGAGAGCGCATTTAATGAAATCACTGAGGGGCCTCGATAGACTTGAAACTCCAAGAGGCGGAGGACCTCTCGATTGTCCTCTTCTCTTGAGGAACTAGATCTACGCCGCCAAATCGAAGTAGCCAGCAAAAACAAAAACCCCCGGTCTAGACAGGACTCCAAGATTTTTCTGGCCCATTCTAAAAAATGACTATCTCGATGTTTTAAATTCTTCCATTAATTTCCGGTATCTCTTCTCGCTTTCTCCCGTGCTGTCATCACTCTTATCCCGAAAAGGGAGATCTGTTAATATTGCTAACTGGCGTCTCGGTCACGCTTCTCCAACTCCGACTACCAAAATCTACGCCAAAGCTGCACTTTCGCCGGCAGATTGAACAGTGTGTTCACATGGCATCATTAAACAAGATCAAACTTGCACTGTGTTTCGGGAAAGATCCATTTCGATAACTTGTTTCACTCATTCGTGACTTTATTTCCTTCTCTAATTTCAATAACTCTCGCCAGCTGTGGTCAACTTAGACCAAGAAAAGCTTTCGATAACGTTGACCACGACTACCTTTCGGAACAATGAGGGCCATGGGCTTTTGGGGAGCGTTTTCTGCGCGCATTTTACTACTATACAGGCGGTTCGAAACTCTCGGTATTAAAGTCTGTGGTTTCCCTGACTGCTCCCTTCCCCTTCGAAGGGGAAATTCGTGAGGATGCCCACTCTCGGACCTGCTTTATTCTATCATAATTGAACCTTTCCTCAATAATTTACGTTCCTAAATTAAATAAAAATAGTTCCTTGCTCCCCGAAACGGATACTTTCTGTTGCGTGTCGGCGTACTTGCAGACGATATAACAGTTTTGTCCTTCGCCTCCGAATGTGTGGTTTCAGCGCGATCGAAAGGCGTACAGCCCTTTTCAGTCGCGCTTCTGCTGCTATCGTCTTAACTATAAAAGTCCCAGGGGTTATGGGTTGGATCGTGGAGTTCGGCGGACGAAATGACCAGGCCCCTCGGTTTCTGCAAAATGGAACAGCGAGGGCTACCGATTTCTTGGAGTTCACCCAGGAAATACATACACATATGAAAAAACAAACTGGACCAAATAAAGTGAAAACTCTCTAAAAACTTTAAGTTCTTGGAAGAAACTCTTTTATCTTGCTCTTTCTTTTCAAAGGTCGCATACTTGTGGCCAATCAGTTAGCAGCTTCCAAGAATTTTCACTGTTTGTACAATTTACCTCCTCCCTCTGTAGCCTTAAAGTGAACTCCAGGAAATGCTCACATCGATTTCGTCTGGCCCACAAAAAAACACACCTTAAAAAGAAAGTTACTGCACCAAAAACTGACAGAGGGGACTCGGCCTTGCCTGCCTGCCAAGCAACGTCTTCACTTTTTCCGTTTTACCCAAATCCAACACTTCTTACAAAATTATAACCTCCTGCCTGCTTCTTTTTTCCAAACACTATCTCCATAATTATCAAAAGTTAAATCACTAGACTATCATCTTTTCTTTTACCAAACTAAATCCAATTTTTTTCTGCTCTCCTGAATATATACTACTGAAATAATGCGTGCTTGGATGGCTACCGGGCTCAACTTCAAATAACACACGACTGTCTTATGCCATGTGTTTCAACCTTTCCCCATTAACAGTTCTATTCTTAGTCTTACAGCTGACGATGAGGCGTTTGCTGAGGTCGTGCCGATTCTCGGCGCTCGGCTCTAGCGTGTGGAATAAAATTAGTGCGCCACGTCATCAACCCCACCACCGGAGAATGGACCGCGGTCAAGACCTTTCACAAGTAATACCCAGAGCACGCCCACTCTCCCGTCGATATCTTCTCAACTCCGATCTTCAACGTCTGCACTCTGTTCTCGTCCGCATGTTTCCTTCGTTTCTTCAACTCCAAAGGTTTTCTTCCACGCTTCCAGCTCTTCTTCTTCGCATCTGTCACCAGCCAGGAATCGCCCCTAAACATCAAAGATTTCGTCCAAACATCAAAGGGACTCTCACGCATCCCATCGACTAATTCGCTATCATCAACTCCACTGTGAACCAGCAGGTATCTGCCAGAATACCACCACCGCTTTCTGGCACCTCGCAAGGTTTCCTCGACAAAGAAAATGAAATACAATGGAAACAAATCTATGAACTTCCCACAAAAAGAAGAAACAAGGGGGACATGCAATTTAAACTTCTACACAACGTCATTCCTTCTCTCCCAGATCCTTCAACACCTCAACCCCGACATCTCTTCTTTTTGCATGGATGGTGCGGTGAGAGGGCTGCACAATCTGGCACCATGTTCATCACCTGTCCTTCTATTCAACCAACCCTCAATCTACTTCATCGCCTCATCTGTCTCCTGCTTCCTGATCTTCAGCTAAACTTCCAACATCCTATTTAAGGCACCTAATTCCACACACGCTAGGCATACGCAGTGAGGGAGGCTGTGAGACCCAATTTCCTCATCGTCAGCTGCCACTGGGTAATGTAATATACCCTTTATCGCACCTCGTCGTTACACCGATCCTTTAATTATCTGGCGTTTTCAACTACAATAGAATCCTTCTTGAATACAATTTCTATAAATCTTCTCATAATACTGTTACCTTCAATAACAAATGGTCCTATAAACAATGTTCTTTTCACCGTCGTTAATGGGGAGTTCACATGGCTTTTCTAACCGCCATTTTTCTCTCATATAAGGGCAAATTTTGTATTAATGTTTGAAAATACATTCTTGCTGTATGTTTCTTTGCTTTTGTGATTCATTAAAGCTGGCACCTGGCAATAGGTTTTTTATTGATTTAAACCAATAAAAGTATATGTGTATTAACAATAAACAAATTGTTTGGTGATTATTGTCAGAGTTTATATGTTTAAAACAATGTGAAGTTGTTTGGAGGTGACTCCGCCCATCCCTTTTGTGACGTCATTCGAGGGAAGGATTCGCCGCTGATCGAACATCGACCCCCTCGTTGCCCTCGGTGCCTGTGTTTACACGTGTGGTTTGGTTTGTTATAAAAAAAGAGCATTTTCGGCATTTTCCCCGCTTATTATGCCGACCAATTGTGTATTGCTGGATGCAACAAAACAACTAAAGATGGGGTCCAGCCTGCATCTGTTTCCAGCTGATCCCCAATACCATAGGCGGTTATGGCAGCGGCGAAAGTCCCAGGATAACAAAGGGCGAGAGTGGTCCTGTCCGACGTCGTTTTCAGCGCTATGCAGTAACGCATGCGGTTTTTCGTAACATAGCGGCATTGCTGCCCACCTATATCGTGAAAACTTACATGTACTTCCCCTTTAGGCCTTGTTTTACGTTGTCGTTTCATCTGAAACTACTGGAAGTTTACAGGTTAGGCATACATTTTGTAAGTATATGTGTGCTGGCAGTTCATGACAGATTTGACGGTTGTGTATAGACTAGTCTATGGTGCAATGACCAATGTGTCATTCTGTCCAGTTTGTCGAGATTAATTACATATTGTTCAATTATTCGCTTTCTTTCATGACTATAGTAGTACAGTAGTCATATATATAATTCTTCTATTGCTTTTTTATTCATTTTTAAAATATGGAAATGGTTTGAGGCTTGATTGAGGTTTCTCATTGTCGTACTCTCGGATTCCGGTTACTCGGATTCGGTGACGCATCAAATGCCGATCAGGTACCCAGACGTAATGTATGGGGCCAGACTACACATTTTCTCTTCACATCTCCGCCTCGAATGACGTCCTGAACAGCGCCACCATACATCAAGTAGCAAAGGGTGGCCTATTCTAAAGTCGTAAATACAATAAAACCACTATTTCTGTAACTGTAGTTGCCCGTTTATTCACATTCCACCTCATAAAAATGTATATATTTATGACAAAAGCTACATTTGGACAAAATACCAGTGCAGGTACCTTTAATTTGTTTCTAAATAAACTTCATTAACTCTTTGTATTTTACTTGTGTATGATGTTTTGTTTAATGTCTATATTTGTTAAATTAATGTTTTATTACTAGTTTTTTTTTTTTTTCCTCAAAAGGGAAACACCACCTGTATCTAAATATCCTAGAGAATTTTTTTTTCTGCTTTATTGTTTAGCTTTAAAATTTAATGTTTATATTTGCTTAATTACGAACAACTTCTAAAGGTATTACCAATGTTGTTGAAGTGAAGTGTTTGTTACTTGTTCCATAGCGATTATGACTGCTTTTTGTGCATATATATTTATCAAATGGAATTGTAATAATTTTTAATTGATGTGAATAAAGTCTCCATTTGAAAAGTCAAAAAAAGATCTATCTACACACACACACACAACACACACCACACACCACACACACACACCACCACACACACCACCACACACACCACACACACCACACACACACCACACACACACCACACACACACCACACACACACACACACACACACACACACACCCTCACGCACATTGATTTGTGGGGTATTCCTTTGTTCGTTCTATTATCCCTTTTCCTTATAATTCTCCTGTGATTACAAGATTTTCTATAGTTACCTTGTGGGGTCGAATTGTTCTATTGTGTTTTGGACCCCACAACGAATAGTGTACGTTCACACACACACACACACACACACAAACATTACTATGGGTCCCCTCATATTGTCGGGTTTATCATCAATTTCGTATTTATTTAGGTAAAATCATTTCGTTTTCTGTAGTTTTGGGACCTTGAAGTTTGGCCACCATGACCAGCCACGCTAACTTTTCAAACACAAAAAGGCTGGGTCCGGGATGACTGCACCCGAGCCTCAATGTCTACCAACTGGTCCCATTGTTTCTGTCCCGGGCTGCGTCCCGATAAGAACGATGAGATTATCGATATTCCAAGCCGATGCCAGTGTCGTCAGTGCATCGACATCGACGCCATGACGGATACACTGGCCTCGCTTCTTATCTCGGCATCACCGAATCTCCCATGGCCGGGTTGCAGTCTACTTCGGCTCGAGGCAGGCAGCCCTTAACGCTGTACAAGCTGGTTTTCATACAACGGCTCCTACCTCGAGGTTGACACCCTAGTTCAGCCTACCGTACGCCTAACAGCTTAACGTATACACTGAAATACTGACCTGAACATATTACCAGCTATCACCTTTCTGCAAAGTCGTTCTCTCAGGTAAAGCCTTTACCCCTGGGTTGTGAAAAAAAAAAAAAAAAAAAATTCCCATTCTTTCTTTCGAAAAGGCGGTTCGTATGATTATGCCCCAGACGTCACCCCCGAGGTGCCGCAACATTTCCAGCACTCGAGGAGAAACTCATGTATGTCACATACTGAATCTACCGTTAAATGTTTCCCAATGTGGCGGACTGGGGCATGTTCTCGCTCCTGTGAGAAGAGTAGGAGCTCTAACAAGACAAATGGCTCAAATCCCTCAACCCACCCCAATCTTTTGCACATAAGAAATCCCGATCCTAAACGCCCTGCTAAAACTGCTTTGACGCACAATCCCACCATAAACCCGCACAATAACCAAACCTACCCACTCTTCTGCCTCTGTCCACCACTCCCTCACCATCCCAACCTCTCCCACCTCAAGGACCATCTACCTCCATGTTCTTTCCTCCCTTCCTCACTCCTCCCCCCCTATATCCCTCCCTCCCAAACCCTCTCCCTCCAAACCTCTACTCCCATATCCTCCCTCCCATATCCCTCGCCTCCCATATCCCCTCCCCCCAAACCCTGCCCCCTCAACTCTGGGAACCCACCATCTGCCCGTCTTTTCTCAGATGTTGCAACAAATTACCCCAACTCCGCCCCCGCCAAACACCCCCAACCTCAAACACCCTCCCCTAAAAAATAATGCGGTTCATTATTTACCACTTGTGCGATTGTTCCTGTCTCTCCTCTCCTAACATGCCTTACCCTATCACTACCTAAATCCTCCCCACCATGCACCTGCACCCAAATTCCCTCCCGCCACCACCCGCTCCTAAATCCCTGCTCTCCCCAGTCAAATTCCTCCACCAACCCACCCGCTGTAGCAAACCGTCCCCACTCCCATCCGAATTCCCGCCCAACGCCACCTTCAAAAACCCAGCCAGACCCCTCCACCACCTATGTCCACTTCACCCCTCCAACTGCCTCGACACCGACTCGACAATGGGAAGACTCTCGGACGGACGACGACGAGCCGTTCTCTGAGTGTTCTCTGAAAGAACCCGCTCTCTACAGCGAACACCCATTTCCTGTCTTCTGTAGCAAAAAAAAGAACCCCAGCCGATTGCTCATAGGGTTACGAGCAATCTGCCGAGTTAACCAAACAATTAAACCCTCAGAACCCACGCAAGCGTTTCTAAAGCATGCAGCAAAGACTGGTAAAACTCGTAAGGACTCTACGAAATAAACATTCCTTTCTACATGTATTTTTCGCTGCATACTTGCGATGACATCGTTACTCCACCCTCAACTTTTACAGGAGGATGTGGCCACTTTGATAAATGCTTCCATAAAAACATATGTAGAAAAATCTTTGTAAGTCCCAGATATAATCTTTTCCCTTCAAGAAACCCATTTTTTAACTTCACAGCCCCCATTATGGAAAATGTGTTGTGTCCTCCCTGTGTGCCCCAAGCCCCACCGTATAGATAAGAATAAAACATTATAGTTAAAAACTCAAAAACAGTTATTTACTTCTAAAATTATTTCGAATGGACACATTCTTTTCACAAAAATCATGACTAATAACACCCTTTTCTATCTTTACGTTTTTTTTAATCCACCAGAATGACAAGCTAGCTTCGGAGCTCTATCCGGTCCTTCCGCGAGCATTGTGCTCAACTTGCTGACGACGACCTCATCGTCATCGGAGGTGACTTCAACTGCACAGAGGACCCTGTTATCGACCGTCTGCGCATGCCGGTCGAGCATCGACCAAAGTTGTGCCTCAGCAGCGACGCGGTGGAGTGCACCTGTCGTTGCACGTGATATCTGGCGCAGCCTTAACGGGTAATGCCAAACATTTTCATGGTTCAAAGAAATAACCCATCGTCCGTCTGGCTCTTGTCCCGAGCCAGACTCGATCACATGGCCCACACAATATTTTATCCTCATCCCATTCTTTACAAAAATCATACCTTGCACTCTTTCTGACCATTCTTTATCTCCCTTCAAATTAAGCTCCCCTCTGCTGGTCAGAGGTTAGCACCTGACATTTAATAACTTCCTTCTTTCCAAACAATTCCTTACAAAGAAATAATCTCTAACTGGGCCAATTGGCAGCATCAAAAGTGTTACCAAACCTCGTGTGGTGGGACTTTGGCTTGAGTCCCATAAAATCCATTACCCTAAAATACAGCCAAGGTACCAAAAAGAAAGACGAGAGGTTATTTCTGAACTGAACCAGAAAATTGAAAAATTACAGTCTGGCATGAATCCTGCGCCTCAGGCCAAAAGAGGTCCTCCAGGGCAAAAGGAATATTCTAAATGAACATCTTAAAAATAAAGCTCAAAGGCGCTCTCGTTAGATCACAGCACTTTAAACACCTAAATGAAACTGACTCCATCCACATCTTACTTCTTTAACCTGAAAAAACAATTCAATTTCCAAATCTATCTCTAAAATACGACTCCTCTGGCACCATCACTGAAAGCCAACAGAAATAAAAACCCACATCCACTTCTTTACCAAAACCTTTATGGTCAGTACCGACCACCGGCAGAGCGCCTTTGATGTAATCACCGAGGACCTCAATAGGCAGGCCTCTCAGAGGCGGAGGACCTTGATTGCCCTCTCTGTCTCTTGAGAACTTGACCTTGCTGTCGAGCAACTTGGCAAAAATAAATCCCCGGCCTCGATGGCCTTGGCTCCGAATTTTCAAATGCTTTTGGCCCATTCTTAAAAATGATTTCCTTTCTGTTCTCAACTTTTCTTTTAATTCCAGCTCCTTCCCATTCCTTTTCTCATTTGAGTTATTGCTTGAATTCCCAAGAAGGGAGACCTTTCAGACATTGCCAATTGGCGTCCGGTTTCCCTTCTCAGCACCGATTATAAAATTTATGCTGAGTTGCTCATGACGAGCTCAAACAGTGCATTCACAGCGTCGTCAACGAAGATCAAACATATGGCCGTATTCATAAAATAAGTAATTGCCCCACTAGTAAAATGCTATAAGTAAAAGCAACAACTAGGTAGTAAAGGTCCTGTCTAAGCAATTGCTAAAAATCTTATTCATAACCATTTGTAAATGATTACAGTTGTTACTTACCTCGGCTAGTAAGTTCTCAAGTAGTTGCTATTGTACCTACAGTACTGTCCACGAGTCTCGGTATTTGGTGGTATGAAGGTGTTTGCAAAAGCCATTCCACATTTCTTTGTCAAACCTAAATAAAGTTCTGTAAATTACAGGGTTTTACTTCATAACGATTATGCCTGATGTTATACACCTTAGGTTGTGGTCTTGGACGTAAAAACATGACGAAAATGTGATATGTCTGTATTGGCTAAACAATAGGCCATAAAATTAAGGTGCTTGGCCACAATCACTAGTAAATGCTTGTCGAAGGTCATTTATGAATACAAATTATGAAGTAATTTTAATTTCTCTAGCATTTACTTATAAGTAAAAAACAAGTACTAATGCTTAAATTTGCCAGCTTTTACTTGAAAGTCATTGCTTTATTTCTATGAATACACATTTCAGTAAAGGTTAGTAAGGGGGTTGTTACTTTAGTAAAAGCAATACTTATTTTTATGAATACGGCCTATTGTGTACCAGGCGATCGATTTATGACATCAATTTTGATCCGAGACATTTTAGTAATACTCGGATCTTAACGACGCCCGTTGGCCGTGGTCAACCTCGATCAAAAAAGCTTTCATTCAGCATTGACCACGGCTATCTTTTAACACAATGAGGGCCATGGGCTTTGGGGAATTTTTTCTCCGTCATTTGGCTCTGTGCAGTGGTTCCGAGAGCCTGATCAAGGTGTGCAACTCCTGACGTCGCCCTTCTCTTTTGAGAAGGGTATGCGGCAAAGGGTGCCCTTTCTCTCTCAGGACTGCTGTGCCTCGATACCATAGAGCCACTCATAGACAAACTTCGTTTAAATATTAACAAGAGTGGCTTTTAAGCTAGTACGAATACTGCTCGTATCGGCATACGCAGACGACGTATCTGTGTTTGTCACCCTCTGATGCAGGTTTTAATGCGGTCGGGGAGACTTTGACCTCTTCGGCCGCGCCTCTGCTGCTGTAATAAATACAACAAAAATCCCAGAGCTTGGGCGGTTCGTGGGCGGACGGGTCGATGACCCCCTCGGTTTCTTCAATGGAACATGAGGGGCTCCGAGTTCGCCAGGTTCATCTAGGAAATACCTCTAGCTATGAAAAATTTAATTTGGAAAAAAATGCAACGAAAAACTTTTAAAAAACATTAACATCTTGGAAAAAATTTATCACTGTCCCTCCTCTTTTAAAAGGCAGAGTCCTCGTCTGTAACCAATTGGCTGCTTCTAAAACCTTTCATGCCCTCATGTTCTTTCTCCCCTAGTCACATCCTAGATGAACTCCAACGGATGTTAATCGATTTCGTCTGGCCACACAAAAGCACCTGCTAAAGAGACGACTTTTGTTTCCAAAAACCCGACAAAGGGGTGCCGGTTTAACCTGCCTCAAGCACGCACCCTCACATACAGATTTAACCGGATCAAGATTTTTTTAAATAACTACTCACACCCTCGTTTTCTCTTTTACTCATTTATTTATAAATATCAAAACCTAAAATTCGATTTTCAGTTATTTTTATAAAACAAACCTTGATTCCCGTATCTTCCCAGTTTTTACAGCAAGGTGTTGCGTGCTTGGACGGCCTCGGAGCTCAAATCATAATAGCACACGACCATTAAGTCACGTCTTAAATCTCCCCGTTAACAGTTCTATCATGGTTTTCTCTTGCAGCTGACGATGACCCAGATTCTGCGCGCCTCCTGGCGTAATAGATCAAACAAGTTCGTCATCTCCTTCATCCTTCAGTGGGCGTTGATTCCGGCGCCAGCGACATCATCAATCTAAGGGTAGACCACGCCCACTCGTCTCGTCTTCTACATCGTCAACTCTTTCGTCTCTTCGCTCCGTCGTCGTCCGTCTGTTCCCCCAACGTCTTTAGTCATCCGTGGTTTCATCAAGTCTTCTCCCCCTGCAAGTGTTGACCTAAGCCAGATCCGCCCTCGGGAATCAAACTATCGACCAACATCAACGGAATCTCCGCACCATCCAAAGCTATATATCGAAATCAACCGCCACATCAATGAACTCCTGAACATGCCAAACGTACTGGCAGACGTAGGCTTCCTGAATCGACCCCAATGAAATAAACTGGAAAGAAGCATACGAACTGCCCTCATCAAAAGGAAGGCGATGTACGAACAAACTATTTCACAATATCCTACCGTCGTTGCAATTACTTCACCACCTTGACAACAACATTCTACCAACATGCGGATGGTGCGGAGAGGGCACGATCTGGCATCTGTTGTTTATCCTGTGTCCGTCCGTCCAGCCAGCACTAACGCTTCTTCACACCCTCGTTAGTCGTCTCCTTCCCGGTTTTTCCTCTCCGCTTCAACATTCTACTGGTCCCTTGATCCCGCATGCCCGGGAGACGCGACAAACAAGCTGTACGGTGCAAATCATCTCATCGTCAGCTGCAAGAACGATATATTATCTTTATAGAACGTTCCAATTTATAAATCAGTTTAATTTGGCAACACCGTTTAAAAACAAAAATACTATTTGATTTCATTATTTTTAAACTTAACTGTAATCTTAACGAATTTAAAAACAAAATGGTCTCAAAAATGCATTAGTTAAAACTGTTAATGGTGAGTTGGCGTGGCTTTTTAACCGCGTTCGTGATAAACAAACCCAAAAACAAACAAAATTATTCAATTTAAAAATAAAAACCAATCACATTTCTTGTGTTTTTATTGTTTTTTATTTAACCTTTTCATCTATTCAATGTACCTTTATTTCAAACCAAACATTTTATATCTCCATCATTTTAAACAAAAAGTCATATTTGCTTTATTCAATATTTCTCATCAAATATATTTTATTCATGTAATGTTCTCATCCCTATAAATTTTACTCAACCATTTGTAATTTTTATCTCGATCATGCTATAACATTGTTTTTGTTATAATACACCAGCTTTCCTTTTTAACAAAAATTCCTTTTTCATCTATATAATATTGTATCTATTACTTCACTGGGTTTTTAACAGAATATATGCCATTCATAGTTTTATTTTTATCACAATTTATACAATGTCATTTTCTGTAATGTTTGGTTTATAAAAATGTTTGTGAAATATAGATTATATTTGAAAAGTCTCTCTCTTCTCTCTCTCTCTCTGCCTGACCCCTCTCGGTCCACCTCTCCCCCTTTTCGACCCACCTTGTGAACAGCTTCTCCAATCTCTCTCTGATTGGAGGCAAGGCGTACCTTTCTGTTCACAGGTGGGGTCTCTACTCCTTTCTTTTCTTCTCTTTTCCGTTCTCTTTGGGAGCCGCTGGAGTGGTTTAAGACCCACTGCGTGTCCAGTGGCTCCCCACCCGGGGATCTTCAGGAGTCTGCTTACACCATGGTGCTTGCAGTCTCCCGTTTAGAAGAGCCCTTTCCTTCCTCTTCCACTCGACCTTTGTTTTTATTTCAGTTGTTTTTGATCCTGTCAATGTTTGTCTTTCATTATAAAATGTATTTTTGTTATTACCTTCTGTTTAACAAAGTTAACCGAATTTAGTTACTTTTACAGTAATATTGGTAAACCACTAATTTTGGTAAAAACATTTTTTATTCTGTAATTTGTACATTTTGTATTGTTCTGCTTTGTAAATAAAGTTTTCTTTGAAAAGTCTCTCTCTCTCTCTCTCTCTCTCTCTCTCTCTCTCTCTCTCTCTCTCTCTCTCTCTCTCTCTCTCTCTCTCTCTCTCTCTATCTCTCTCTCTCTCTCTCTCTCTCTCTCTCTCTCTCTCTCTCTCTCTCTCTCTCTCTCTCTCTCTCTCTCTCTCTCTCTCTCTCTCTCTCTCTCTCTCTCTCTCTCTCTCTCTCTCTCTCTCTGTGTGTGTGTGTGTGTAACTGTAGTCAGCAATAACGGCTTCCTCCAGTTTGTTACTAAACCACTTGTTTAACTTTAAATTATTTTATTATCAACATGCTTTAAGTACTCTACTCGCCATAAACGTACACCTTCATTTGAGAGCAGACATCATAATTGTCGGGTTAGCAAAAGCAGATCTCATATTTGTCCTGAGCAGACATCGTGTTGTCGAGGGCAGACAGCATAATTGTTAAGTTACACACACCTCCATATTGTCCGTTTGAGGGCGTGCTCCTTCGAGGGGAAAATGCAGAGGGCGTGGTGAGGGAATTGAGGTGCAGAGGAGAACAAGTGAGGAATTGAGAGTGCAGATTGAGGAGCAGAGGAACAAACCCTGAATGCAATCGGCCCTCCCATACTACTTCGCACATTCAAGCAATATCTCTGCTGATCATACCTATGTCACTTCAGGGGAACTTGCGTCTTCATCCAATGACGGGCATGCAATTAATATAACTTTAATGTGAACATGCCAAAGTAATAGAACTAAATGTATTAATTTAAATTGTTACAAAAGATAGATTAATTGTAATCTTTGTATCCCAAAAGCGACAAAAGCATTTGCACTTCTGTAGTGTTTATATTTAAAAAAGTTTAAAATATTTAAATTTGCATTGCTAAACCTTAAAAATCAACATGCATCAATCTTACAAACTTGTATATTTTGGTTCTCGTAAAATTGTTTAAATTCTTGTTATTTGTGTTATTGTCCATAAGTTTGTTACTGGTTTGCAACATTACCCGCATCGCATTCCAATTTACCTCACTTCAATAGCACCATTTCTTTCAAACCAGTATCCAACTGTAACTTTAAAGAAAATAATCATCAGTTTACAAGGTCTTTTACGAATCTACAGTTTACTGTAGATTGGTAAAATAATCTACACTTTCCTCAATAGTGTGACATCATAGAAATAGTTTAAAAAGTACATAATGTGTGTACAGAGTGTGTACAGCGTGTATATGTACCAGATGGGTCAAGGTAACTTATTATTTTGTTTACATGTAGTATCATGGTTTTATGTATCTTTTGTTGTAATAGGGAACATGTTGTGGCTTTGTGAGGATTTGCAGAGATGAGATCAAGTGTTGGGGTTTGTTCTGATAAGGTCATCTACGGGTTACACAATACAAATAAAGCAGGAAGCTACCGAATGAATTTATGGTGTAGTTGTGTTTTTCTCCCGTCAACCCAGTGTCAGCCACTACATGTACATGTATAAATATATTTTGTACTATTTTATAAATAGAAAATTGGTTGTTGCAAACCTTTCCC
>CM055816.1:61716159-61808659 GCA_029582265.1 Zoroaster sp. YZ-2022
TGGAGACTTTTATGCCACTTCACAAGCCCCCACTTTATTGGCAATTGAGTGATGTAATGCATCACGTGATACCGTGATGTCAGTTAAAGAACGATTTCCTATCAATGCACAGCTGTTTGATTGTGTGTGTACGTGTCCGATGCGCTTATGTCAAAACTCCAATATATGTGTATACATATTTTCATCCTAAATTTCCTTGAAAATATATATCATGCCTAATTACAACTGTGGGGGTACTGTGTTTATATTATAATTTAGGGGAGGTCGAAAAGGTAATAAAATTGGTCTAGGGGATGTCAGTCTTGGAGACAGGGAAATTGTTTATGACCCCACTGACCCCACATGTGGTCAGTGGCCGATCAGTGTCAGTCCACCAGATGTCAGCTTACAATAGATTCAATCCTGCTATTGACCAACATAGTACCGGTAGTTCCTCTGCTAAGAGATGGTACGAAAAACAACTGCTGCCCGGTTTGGGGGTTTGTGATCAGAGTTTTCCTTCTCCTAGGTGGGCTGCTTTCCAGGGTCTACGAGCCCCACCTATTCTGGGTTTGGAATCTCAGTTACATTTTCTTGGGAGGGCTACCGACCAAGGCTAATAGCCCTCCTGCCCAGACAATCTGGTTTTGAGGCGCCAGAAACCTAGTACCTGCCTTCACACCTCTGCCTTCAGTATGAAATAGAATCAGCACATGTATGTACCTGGGCAGTAAGAGTCTGGCTAGGAGAGGCTAAAAATATAACGCTGACCATTTGGGATTATTTCATGGAGACAGGAGTGCTAGGCTCTCCTGCCCTATCCTGGTCAAATCTTAAATCTATTGATCGCTTTTGGTGCATGTACGCAAAGTATAAATAGACCAAACCAGGAAATGCAAGTAATCATCCGACCAAGATTTTAAAGATAAATATAACAAAATTCATGTTCAATTGTTTGTGTCCTAAGAAAAGTTCGCATAAATGACAGCCAAAAAGGGAGGGGTAAGGACCCCATGACCCCCTCCCTTAGGATCTGCCCCTGTTTAGTGAATGAATGCTGGATTACAATGAGATTTCATGTGGGGAAAATACAGCATTGTGTAACAAGACTGATATGGCTGACAATGCCCAACCAATTTCATCTTGCTTAAGTTTCCTTTGCATCACAAACAGAGTGATTAAATATTGGAAACGCACTGGAATCAACTTCTAAATATATGACTTTTACACCAAAAAAGACCACATTCACTTCGTGTTATTATTTGTACATACCACTGCATGGTGACCCAGAGTAGCCAGTATCGCACACGCATTCTTCACCACCAAGGCCATCATCAACACATATTTCATTCGCACCACAGGCTGGTGAACATGTCTGAGCTGAGAGTAAAATATACAAATCAACATGGTTATCATCACATAAGTAATGGTGTTTAATGGACGTCCATACATTGTAGTGCCAGTCCTAATAAATATGCACAGTACAAATATTGTACATGCATGTGCATCAAAAGATAAGTAACAACTTTCTGACAAGGATATAATTTGGAACAATCCAGGAACCACTGGAAACATCAATGAAACACTGTTTTCCTGAATTAAGTACAAACTTCTTCCAAATTTAGGCAAAATATTTTTAATAGTAGCCCTATGCTGGTGAACATGGCTGGTGAACATGTCTGAGCTGAGAGTAAAATATACAAATCAAAATGGTTATCATCACATAAGTAATGGTGTTTAATGGACGTCCATACATTGTAGTGCCAGTCCTAATAAATATGCACAGTACAAATATTGTACATGCATGTGCATCAAAAGATAAGTAACAACTTTCTGACAAGGATATAATTTGGAACAATCCAGGAACCACTGGAAACATCAATGAAACACTGTTTTCCTGAATTAAGTGCAAACTTCTTCCAAATTTAGGCAAAATATTTTTAATAGTAGCCCTATGCTACATAACAAATACAAGGTAATGTGATTGAAGCTTTGCATGGTGGATTGGATAAAAACTATTAAGTTTACGGATAACACCATGTGAAATAATCTCTTCTTGGAAGAAGTGCTATGGTAAGTAACCATATCTATTATCTATTAAGTACATGTATTTAGTTATCTGTAGTATCTATATTAAGTTATTTTTTCTTATTTTTTATATAGTATTGTATTACTTTTGTATCTCCTGGGCGCCTAGGAAGAATACCGGAAGGTAAATGGCCTACCCAGGTAAAATATTTTGAAATAAATAATAAATAATAAATAAATAAATGGTTCTGAAAAGAACTGGTATTGAGGATTCTTGACGTTTTGAACAATATACTCTGTCCGTCTTCAGGAAGAGGGTATGTAAATGAAAAATGACAAAGATTACTTACCATTACATGCTAATGGGATCATTATAAAAACACATAGAGATACAAATGCAAGGAACTTCAGCATCGCCATGTTTTGATCATCAGATTATGTAGCTGTTGGTAAAAAAGAAACAAATGGAATTAGAAACACAGTTTGAGTTTTAATTACTTGAACCATAAGGGAACAAATTTTCAAACAAATTATTTACTCAGACATTTTCCTTACAAACATACCCAGGAATTTACAGCACAAAACAAAAGAACTCTATTAAAATATTGCCAACTATTCTCAAGTTAACATGCACCTCAAATAAATACAAACTACAGGTACAAAACAGTTGCATTTTCTGCTCTGATGTACTTCCGTGTACATACATTAAATACTCTTAGGGTAACACATAATGTCAAAGCTGGTCTGTACCAACCACTCACTTTTGTGTTGTTTAGGGTTCAGTGGGTTTATTAACAATACCCTTGATCAACAAGGCCCGTCGAAAGGTCGCAAACTAATGGCTTATAATTATATCGCCCTGCTAAGTAGAGTACTGCACTAGTTCACAGATCCATATCAATTTTGCCAGTTGCATCAAGAAAACAGTAATAATGTCACAATTACATCCATACATGTATATTACAATTTGCATTGCAAAAAGTTGACAGATTCCTCTACCTGGTTTCAAACGTATCCTTTCCGTAAAACATACCATCACAGAATTCCAAAATCCTCCTGTAAAAACAAATATCTTACCGCCCACCACGTTTTACGGAGAGAAAGCAGTTAGCCTATAACTGGTCCATCTCTATGAAATGATAAGTTGGTAGTGGGTAAGTAGAAGCAGCCGAAGCTGATGTTTTACACAGCAATTAATTTGTTGCTTGTTAAATGTTTATTTTCAATATTACTTTTGGAATATTACTTTTGCGAACGCGATAAAAACTAAGGTGCGCGCGTGAGATACATTTCTTTCACACGCCGGGCAAACGTTCAGTTTTACAAAATAATATGAAAATGAGCTGGCTTTTTATTGTCAATTAAATTACGATAAGAGGTCTAAAATTGTAAATATATCACCTTGTTTTTTCCTGTCATTTTTGTGGTGTGGCCTACAATGCACGTCAAGCCTCGGTTCACGTAAGACCCCCTTTCCCCCTCCCAAGCCCCCAAGAGGCTGAACGTTGTAGTACGCAAAGGTGCAAGTCCATAACTGTCGCTTAGTTCCCGTCCTTAATTCCCGTCCTCGCTATGTCTATTAGAACTGTCGATTTTCATCCAACAACATTATCCTTATTTTGGCAGTTTTAAAAATAATAATTACCATGAATAAATGCTCTATACATTTAATTTTAACTTATGTGAATTGTTTTAGAAATGTATCCAAAAATATTGAGAGAAGGTCATTATTAGGCACTTTACCAATGTTATAGTTACATTAACGCTGTGCCCCTCACGACATTTGAAGAAAGATTCAGACAATGTCATACATAAACGTTCAGATGGACAAAGATTGTTCACATGGAGTAGCCTATAATTGAGTTTTTATTTGCTAACGACCGGCCACATCGCGTCAGCATGACGTCAACCTCTTGTAATGTAATGTACAAAATGTACCTGTTTATGTACTCAAAACATACACAATATTAGTATTAACTGAATGGAACAACACAAGAAGCAGCACGACGCAACGACATGGGAACAGTTCACGCCATCACCAAGAATCTGTGTGGGAAACCAAACTATCCCGGTAAGGGGAAGCTGCCTACAACTGAAAAGGAACAGTAATCAAACAGCTGGGCAGAACACTTCAAGAACGTTTTAACCGTCCTCAACCTGAGAACCTTGTACAAGTCGAATAACTCCATGAAATGCTGAACATTAATACTGAACCACCGGGGAACGGACAAATCAGCAAAAAGGCAATCAAGAAGCTAAAAACAATGGAAAAGCCCAGGGATTAATAATACTACTAATAATAATAAAGATTTGTAGCGCGCACATATATCTACCCTGCTGGGCACTAAAGGCGCGAAAACAAAGAAAACATGAATACAAAAAATATGTACCGAGATACATGTACAATGCAATTACAAATATACATCATCTTTGAAGAATTATGACATAAGATGAGTTTTAAGCAGCAACTTAAATCTAGTTATACTTGTGGAGTGCCATGGTCGAGCAGTTTAGTGCATCGGATTTGTGTTCTGGTGGCTAAGTCGTCAGAATGTGGGTTCGAATCCCGTCCGTGACCGTGGTACTTGTGTCCTTGAGCAAGACACTTTACCATAATTGCTTCTCTCAACCCAGGAGTAAATGGGTACTTGTGAGGTCAGAGTTGGTTGTTGTGTTTGATTAGCCCAATTGAGCTGTATACTCCCCAGGGAGCTGAGATGGTTTCTGGAATGATTTATGCACCTGATGAGCAGGGGGTAATAATGTACAGCGCTCTGATACCTTGTTTAAGAGCACTTTAAAATGCCTGACATTATTATTATACTATGACAAAATTTGAGTTTAGTTGGAAGATGATTCCAGAGTCTAGGAGCCGCGACAGAATAAGACCTATCATCCCAGGTCCGTTTTGAAATTGGTTCCTTTTGGAGTGACATACTTGTGGAGTGCCATGGTCGAGCAGTTTAGTGCATCGGATTTGTGTTCTGGTGGCTAAGTCGTCAGAATGTGGGTTCGAATCCCGTCCGTGACCGTGGTACTTGTGTCCTTGAGCAAGACACTTTACCATAATTGCTTCTCTCAACCCAGGAGTAAATGGGTACTTGTGAGGTCAGAGTTGGTTGTTGTGTTTGATTAGCCCAATTGAGCTGTATACTCCCCAGGGAGCTGAGATGGTTTCTGGAATGATTTATGCACCTGATGAGCAGGGTGTAATAATGTACAGCGCTCTGATACCTTGTTTAAGAGCACTTTAAAATGCCTGACATTATTATTATACTATGACAAAATTTGAGTTTAGTTGGAAGATGATTCCAGAGTCTAGGAGCCGCGACAGAATAAGACCTATCATCCCAGGTCCGTTTTGAAATTGGTTCCTTTTGGAGTGACATACTTGTGGAGTGCCATGGTCGAGCAGTTTAGTGCATCGGATTTGTGTTCTGGTGGCTAAGTCGTCAGAATGTGGGTTCGAATCCCGTCCGTGACCGTGGTACTTGTGTCCTTGAGCAAGACACTTTACCATAATTGCTTCTCTCAACCCAGGAGTAAATGGGTACTTGTGAGGTCAGAGTTGGTTGTTGTGTTTGATTAGCCCAATTGAGCTGTATACTCCCCAGGGAGCTGAGATGGTTTCTGGAATGATTTATGCACCTGATGAGCAGGGTGTAATAATGTACAGCGCTCTGATACCTTGTTTAAGAGCACTTTAAAATGCCTGACATTATTATTATACTATGACAAAATTTGAGTTTAGTTGGAAGATGATTCCAGAGTCTAGGAGCCGCGACAGAATAAGACCTATCATCCCAGGTCCGTTTTGAAATTGGTTCCTTTTGGAGTGACATGTTGCTGAAGCGCAAATTGCGTGATGGAGTGTAGACTTTAATAAGCTTATCAAATGATGGTTATCCATCAAAGTTCATACGCTAACAGCTTGACTCATTTCTCTTTATTTACTTACCTCTTGTTCTTGAAAAAGAAGTAGATATTTTAAAAAGCAATACAGACATGACAAATCAAAGTATTCTATTAATCACATATTATTGATTTATTTTACATAACACATACAACTTTTAACTGATATCAAAACTCTTAGTTTTAGTAGTAGAGGTACATACATACGGTGGAGAGATTTATACATAAGGACACAAGATTGTATTGTTGTTTTAACTTGTATAATATAAAAGTGTAATTATACAAAGTGTATCTTTTCATGACCTTTTGTCCCTACAAAGTCCACCCCACAGTATGCGAAGTGTAAGTTGTAACTTATATCTTGTCCCTGCAAACTCCTTTCCATCTTTATAGACTGAAATACAGACAATGAATCTAAATCTTCTAACTCCTGACTGACGGGAATTAAAATATCAATTATTTCTCTTTCAGTTTGGTGCATGCATTCCACTGAGTTGTTCACCTTCATATTCTCTGAAGTTTTATAACGAAATGTCTTTGAATTATCTTTATAAATAGTTTAGAGATAGTGTTAGCAATATTGTATCAACTCTAAGGGCATACATGTATGATGCTGATGCATACGTGAATGATGCAAAGTGTAAATTGTGCTGATATTGTTCCAACAGAGTCCATAAAGATGGGAAAGTCTTTGCAGGGACAAACACAGGTGACAACTGTACTTACTTTTGTCTTGTTTTCAAGATTTTACAATAATCCTGAAGTACTCAAAATCCAAGGACATGTTTTGCTTGATTTAAAAAAGAAAGAACAAAAGTTCGCCCCAAACAAGGCTAAAAGCCACTCTAGGTAAGGGGCTACAAGAAGAAATCATAGAAGATGAAAATAACTCAGGAGGACTGAAGGTAGGATTTGATATTCCTCTTAAAACTGTCTAGATTGGTTTTAATGTTTGGTATTTTACAGCCAAAATGAACTATACCTGGCATGACGCCAGACTTCAGAGTCCTCATGTTTGGGTGTTGAGTTACTATATGTTGTTGGATTTTGATAGATTGACAAAGGTTCATAGCAAAATATCTTTTTTTGGCATAATATAAGTAAAAAGGAAGAAACATACATGTATCTTGGCACAGTTTCATAGCGCTGCTTACTATAAGCAATAAATCAGCGCAAATATAGGTGGTGCTTGCATAAGTGTATTTTAAGAGTGGTGTAGCATGTGAATTTTGGCTGTGTACATGCGTACTTCGCATAAGTAAGGATTCCCCAGGTACGCAGCTAGTGCAGAAATTCAGCGCTAAAACCTGTAAGTGGTAAATGATGATCATAAGCACAGAATGCCACAGTATGCAGTGGCATGAAACTGAGCATTGGTTATTGATTAATATTAGGGGGGGTATTAACCCAATTTTTTTTAGATGCCCCCTCAAAATATGTACCAACCTATAAGAAACAAGGATAAAATACTCAAAAAATCATTTGAGAGCGTTAACCCCCCTGTACATGCCCCCTGAAGATTTGTTTTTGTGAAACAGCATGGCATCCTGACTTCTTGTGCAGATTACCTGTATACCGTCGTTGGGGCACCCGTCTATTTTGTTTGAAACACAGTGATAGGGAAGCAATGAAGAGAACATCACTTCAGCAATTAATTTAAAGTACTTTCTCATGTTTACCTGTTGAGATTTTAGCATACTATTCCATGACAACCTTTCAATTGCCTTATGAAACAAAAAATCTGATTAAAAAGTAACATTTATATGAATAAAACACAGTGTTCCCGTGGGTTTATATGGATTGCAACTGAAGATTTTATTTCATTATTGTATCAAACTTATTTTATCCTGGAATAATATAAAATTTGTATTTGCTTTTAACATTCTTCTAGAAAAGAATTAATTAATAAAATAGTATGAATGTAAAAAAGTAGTTATTGGCCTCAGTTATGTTTTGAACCTAGCAAGTTCTTTCTCAGAGAAAGAACCCACTAGGTTTGAGATGTAAGGCCAGTAACTACTATTTTACATTTATATACTACGGGTCCTTTAGGTTGGTAAGCAGTTTGCAACAGCCAATTCTCTATTTATAAAATAGTACAAAAATATATTTATACATCTAACTAACATTAACAACATATTTCATGGTTTAGCAGGGATTTTGGATTGTATAATGCCAAAATGTATTTCTGTAAATGATGCAGTAGATCTAATGTTCTTGAACAAGTTCTGCTAGTATGTAGATGTGAAGCATCATCTTTAGATACAGTAAGATTTGTGATGACATATTGAAATAATCTCTTTTGATCAGTAAGGGTTCTGAGAAGAACCTTTGGTTACCTCAACATTTCAATCTGTATGCTTTGATCATCTTCAAGGAGAATGTGGAATGCTGATGCAGGAGGGGCTTAAGTAGCTCGGTGGAGGAGTCCTGATCACTAGATGTAGCTGTAGCTATTACCTTTAAAAAAATATGAAAATCATTTATAATTAATTATTTGTAAAATAACAAGTCAAATGTATTATTACACAATTTATTTATAATTACACAATTTATTTAAATGTGCTTAAATATCAGCCACACACCATCCCTTAAAAACATTCAAATAATAAATCCCATATGCCACTATTTTATTTTAAGCTAGGTTTCAACTTCATAGGTTCAGGGGTTCATCATCATCATCATCATCATGTCGGGGCCGCCTGAGTAGTGACGACATCACGAGCCAGAGCACGAGTCCTCTTCCTCCAGTTGTCTCGGTCCGCCATGCAGGAGCGCAGCTCCTCAGCGGATGTGAGGTCGGTGTCCCTCTTGAGCTGGTCCACAAAGGTCAGCCTTCTTCTCCCCCTTGAGGCGGTGCCCTGGGTGGGCTCCCACAGTATGGTCGGGTGGGCGGCAAGCTCGGGGTGGCGGACGCAATGGCCAGCAAGATTCAAACGACGCTCCCTGATCTTATCCGTCACTCTCTGCATGCCGTTGTAGAGGTCGACGTTCCTCATGCGGTCCCGCCACGATACGTTGAGGGCCATGCGAAGCATGCGGGTATAGCATCCGTCCAGTGACTTCTCGTCCTTGGTTGTGAGGGTCCACGTCTCCGCGCCGTAGAGTAGTACGGACTCAATCGTGGAGATGAACAGCAACCTTTTGAGGCTTGTACTGAGGGCCGACGTCCACACTTTCTTCATATTGTGGAGCGCAGACCACGCCAGTCCTCGTCTGGTCCTGAGGTCTTTTTCGCTGGAGTCGACATAAGCCCCAAGATATTTGAAGTCGGACACGATTTTGAGCAGCATGCCGTCTCTGGTGTGGACGGTAGCGTCGGTTGTGTTGTATGCCAGCACCTTGGTCTTCCCCACGTTGAGATGTAGTCCCATCTTCAGACACTCTTCCTCCACTGACAGTAGAAGTGTACGAGCCTGTTCCACAGTGTTTGAAACCAATGCAATGTCATCGGCGAAGTCCAGGTCAGTGATTGTCACTGGAGGCACTCGCCGACTCTTGCGTGGTGTTATGGTGAAACCTAGCTCCCCCTCTCTCCCGTCAATGGCTCTCCTCAGTGCATAATCGAGCACGATGATGAAGAGATATGGAGCGAGAGTGTCACCCTGTAGCACTCCCGCCAAGATGTTGAACGGTTCAGTGGTTCCGTCGGGCGTGGTGACACTGGCCCATGTGCAAGCGTAAGACGCTGCCACTATTTCCACGAGTTTCTTGGGTATCCCGTATGCACAGTTGTAAACCTTAAATTTATTTGGGAACTACCAACTTTGTATTCTCTTTCACTTACTATTACTATTATATCATCGTGATTGTACAAACTATACTATTTCTATGACAGTAACCAGTGGGTTAATATTTCATGTTTAAAATGATAACAAGTCTCAGGCATGTCAAATACAATGTTCCCAAGTTAACTCCCATGGAAATTTCTTGCAGTAATACTTGTGGGTGCATGGTGAATAATATCAGTCCGGGAAAACTCCAAATACGGCAACGTTGCTATATACGGCAACCTTGAGTTGCTGAATACGGCAACGTTTCATTATACGGCAACGTTAAGGTTGCCGTATACGGCAACTCTTTCATTCAAACGCAAAAAGGGAAACGAAATATGCAAAATTGGATTAGTGAAAACCATAAAAATATGTTCTTTGGTTCCTTACCCAAATTCCTATCTGCGCACATCAAAAAGTTATCTGTGCATTTTCTTGCAAATGACCGTTTAAACCCAACACTCTAGCCAATCCGACAATTAAGGCGTGACTCCATTTTTGACGTGCAAGAATACATCCTCAATCAAGATTATTATTTTACGCATGGTTCATGAAACAAAACTTTAAACATGGTTGTTCTCAAAAATATAATAATTAAAATTAAACAAATAGGCCCTAACATTATTTATGTTAATATGAGTAAACACCTTTTTTAAAATTGTATTTTAAATATACACTACATTGGAAATTATCAACGTCTTTCTTCGCGGGAAAAGCTCTGGAAGCGCGGGAAACTAAAATCGACGACAACATTTATACAAACAAAACTCAATTATTGGATAAAAATAAAAGTAAAAGAAGACATATTTTGCATTTATACATTGTGATTAAAGCCAGCACCTTTTGACAATGATAAATAGCCTTGAAGCTGACGTTGAAAGTGAGAAAGGACGGCGAAAACACAAGACATGTACCAAGAAATTATTGAGAAACCTAACCATCGCCGTTCTCCTTTTTACGAAGCCGCAGCATTGTTGCCGTTTAAAAACTTGTACCGTAGGGACTAATGTCCGATAATGTAATTTCATGTGCCTTTGGGCTTTTTAACGCTTTTTTATGTGATGGGAGGGGGGGCTGTCGGGTATAGCCAATTAAAAAAAGGTATATACTGTATATAGTGATAATTAAAGTTTTAAACCTTTGAAATACGAAAGCAAAGGAGCTTGAAATTCAGACGAGATGTAAAGTGACATTAAGTATTGAACCTACTTGGAAGTGGTGAGAAAGGCTTTGGCCGAAGACCTGGTGAATCACATCACTCCTCACTTGGCCCGTCCTAGTGACCCGATCATTATATTAGGCTGAAGAAGTTGTGGCAGCACCACTTTCAAAATTCAATAAAGGGAAGGTACAAAACACCAGTAACTTTACAAAGAATCTAATTGAACATTACGAAAGTCATCCACCAAAATATTACTTCCGAGTTGAATTCTGCAAATTCCATTGTCAGTTCACTTCAAGCAGACAAGTACAATAGTACACTTCTCCATTTATCCATATATGCTGACAATGATGGCAGCGCAAATTTAAAAACAATATTTCATTTTTATCAAAGTTGTACCTTCCCTTTATCAAAGATTGTGTTCCAGCCCTGTATACATTTTAAAGTTGGTTTCAGTTTTAACAGTTATAAGTTATAACTTTCATGAACAAAATACACAGTAATTAAACATTAACAAATGATATTTTTCTTAATTTGATTTATTTAAATATTTCTTTGTAATGACAACAAATTTATAATTTACTAAATATTTATTTTTAATAAGTACTTGATTGCAATCACAGCTTGGTAAATAATGAGTCAAATTCAAAAGCAATATTTATTTTTTATAAATATTAATATTTATTTAAATTTCTAATTTACTAAATATTTATTTTACTAAGTACGTGATTGCAATCGCAATTTAGTAAATGAATCAAATTCAAAAGCAATATTTATTAAAATGGAGAAATTATTTCAATTTTTACAGCAGATCTTTGTGATTATACAAAAATTACTAGTCCTTGTTTTTACAATGCGCCTAAATAAAACTTCAATTACAAAACATTCGCTCTGTCAATACCTTTACTTATAAAAATTGCTTTGTATAATTAGCATGTGAACAAATTACTGGAATAATTGAAATTTTCTCTGAAATTCAATATTTGACAATCTTGCCTACAGAGTGCTGTATGTGTTGATTTTTATTCTAACTTGATTTGAACCAATGGACAAAAACAAATATAAAATAAATGGTCTCGTATTTTTTTATTATAAGAGGTCCATATTTTCATTAATACAGTTGTTCAATTTATAAGACCATGCTCTTCTGCCAAGTAGATTGCTTACACTGCTGGTAACCAAGCAATCAAGACACCAGCCCCTCTCCCCAATCCACCAATTACACACATATTTCTACTGCCGCACCCTACTGGTCACACCCCACCCATCCCCAATCCCCACCCCACCCCACATTCCAAATGACCCTATCCACATTGATTGAACAATGATTAAGATGTTTAATTAAAGACACAGAACAATAAAAACATCGGTTATTCAGTAGTATACCCCCTTGGCTGTATTTCGCGTTTACACACCGGAAGTTGCATTATTCGGCAACTGGTTGCCGTATACAGCAACGTTGCCGTATTTGGAGTTTTCCCGGACTGATATTATTATTATTAAAAACAAACTTACCCAACTAAGGTCACAGATAATAACTTCTGTCACTGCCCAACTTTGCCAGCAAACAATCCTTTTAGATGATATGATGTATATACATTTACTAACCTAAATATATAATTGTCTTAATTGAGTTAAAACCCATCAACCATGTCAACAAACAACGAACAGCTGATTAGTAATCATTCTAGATTATAATGTATGGTACATAATCACATACACAGTCTGGTAACCACCATTATGTATGTCTCTACAGTGCATATGGAGTCAGGGAACCTTTACGTTAAACTGACAACAGAGGGCGCCCTTCAACCAAAACTTTCAGGGGGCATGTACAGGGTGGTTAGAAATATCAAATTTTTATTTTAATGATTTATTCTTGTTTCTAATAGGCCTGTACATGTTTTGAGGGGGGCAGAATATAAAAAAGTCAAAAAAAGTGAAATAATACCCCCCCCTATTAATATGTTTGTATATTATTAAACAGTTAACTACTTTGTTTATTTGAAAATTTAATAATTTAACATGTACGTACACATTACACAAAACAAATAAATGTTGCTGAATACATCAACTTATGAAAAAGCAAATCTATAATTTAATACTGTTTTCAGCTTTCATAAAGTACATGTAAACAGGCGAAATGATAAACAAACAATGGGACGAAATAATAAAGTATTCTAAAATTGATTTACTTTAAACTTTATAATAATAAAGTTTAAAGATTTGAATTGATTGTTGGTGGTTCAATGTATTACACAAAACACATTCATGTTGTTCAGTACATCAATAGGAACAAAACTGTATACCACAGTTACACACATCTATTGTGAAATGGCGTTTTACTTATACTATTAAAAAATCACTGCTATTTACCAAACCAAGAATGGAATCGAAAATATTCTAGCCATTTTGTTTGTTCTTTCTACTGGTATTCTGTGTACCTACAACACAATATTATATGTGTTTCTTGATCATGGTAGAGATAACTGGCTATGTCAATAATGCTAAATTGGTGACAATAAACAAACTGCACTCGTCATCATTTCAACAACGACATGCTTTCCAGGATTGAATTCAATATTCATGCAAATTACAACTGGTCTCTGCCAACAGCCATAGACTTGTGTACAAAAACATGATACCATTGTGTATAACCACTTGCTATATCTATATCAATGGCCCTGGGACTAAATGCAAACAACATCTGTTTGTAGGCATACCTGACCCAGAAATACCCCCAGGGTAAATCCTAGGTGGCCTAGTTTTTTTGTTTTTTTCACCCTGTGGCTGTTATGTGTCAGTGCTTGTATTGCAGCGCAATACTGATTTCAATGTTTACATGGTTGCAATGGCTGTACTTCAAAAGAAAACCTGTCTGTCTATGGCTGTTTGGTGTATGGATTGTAGTGGATGTGGGAGTGTTGGCTTGGGGTGGTAGGGGGGGGGGGTGGGGGGTATAATAGTTGTGGTTTACTCTTGTAGTGTTGTAGTGGCCTAATCAAACAGTAAATAGACACCTGCTGAGTGGTTTGGGGATGGCAGTTCGCATAGGGTTGGGGGCGCGGATTTCGACATGTACTATTATTTTTTGGCAAATCAGTGGGTGTAAATTGCCAGAATGTTCAAATCTTTGGTGTGTGTGTCCAGGGAACTTCCATTCATCTGTTCAGACCATTAGAAAAAGATTTGTGCCCCCAAACACAGTTATTTACCCCCCAACATAAAACGCCTTCCGCGTGCTCCCCTTCGTGCCTGCGCACCAATTTTTTTAGTCGGTGTCTCCGAGGGTTAAAAAGAGTTTCCCGGTTAGGACAGATGAACCTACGTGTACGTAGAGGAAATACAGATGCCTGAGTGGCTCTATACACTCCCATAATCCTGTGTGGAAGGACTCAAGTAGTCGTCCTGTGTGGACACCACCTCCTTAGTGGAGTTTTAGAGATTCATGACAGTGTCCTAGTTATCATCAACGAATCGAGGGTCCCGTACGAAAGCAGTACCATATTCCGTGGGATCTACCTACTTGGGGGGACATTGCCGTCAAAGCACATATTCACCAACACCAAACTATAACCAGCAAAGTACCAGACACCCTACATCAAGAACCTTCCAATAAACTGACATAGGCCGGGATTTTTAAAATTTATTTATGGTGATGGGATAATTAGTTTGGTTTATTTATATTAGGGTAAAACAAAACGCAGTAGTAAATTGTATTTATCGTTATTAGTTATTTTATATTGCGTGGTGGTCCTCGGTGTTTTGTTCTTCTTAAATGTTAATTTCTTTTGTTGATTCATTTGCTGTGTTGCCACCCTATGGGAAAATTGGACCCATCGTGTGACAATTTTAGTCCAAGAGCTAGCTGAGATTTATTTGACATGAAACCTACAAAAGCTTTGACTGTTTGGTTGGGTACAGGTAAGCCTACCTGACCACAGAAACCCTTGTCTTAAGTGCAGTCAGTGGTGGGTGGGGGTAGGGGAGGGGGGCCTTTTTAATTACCCCTGAAATTCGCTTTTATTTGACTTTTGCCTACAAGGCTGATATCCATGCCATTTTGTAAGGAAAACCCTACTAATTATAAATCCGCAACTTAAGACAAAATTTTGTGGTGGAAAGGTCACTTAAGACAAGGTCAAAGGTTAATTTGCACCAAATGACCTTTAATTCTACTTTAATTGACATAGAACTACAAAACTGAAAAATGGTGGAATATGTAGAGTTTGATCTCTTCATCAATAATCACCAACTTAAGATAAGATTATGTGGTGGAAAGGTCACTTAAGACAAGGTCAAAGGTCAATTTGCACCGAATGACCTTTAATTCTACTTTAATTGACATTATAGAACCTGCAGAACTAAAAACTGGTGGAAAATGTAGAGTTTGATCTCTTCATCAGTAATCACCAACTTAAGACCAGCTTATGTGGTGAAAGAGTCACTTAAGACAAGGTCAAAGGTAAATTTGCATCAAATCTGGGGTCATCAGACAATACCATATTATCATGAATATACAAGAACCCAAAAAAAATCAACCACTAAAAAATGTATTAACCACAACTGATAAATCTGAACGTAAATAGAGTATATAACTCACAGCTAAATTTTGATGACAACGACTGGTCATTTATTCTCTGCCATACAAAACAACAATAGAAAAGAAACAGAGAATTTTACAAGTCAACATTATACCCATAGAGTAATCCCTCTGACTAAATGGCTGTATAAATGCAAACTCAAAAATGCAAACTCATGCACATTCTGTCAAATATTATGTTGAAACAATTCAGTTGAACACATGTTTTGGAAATGTAACATTATCTAGAACACTTTGGTTAAAACTAACGGACTGGCTGAATATTCTTCCTTTTGTTGCATTCCCCACTTTTGTGGGTCAACAAAATAATAGTCGGACACAAACTTTGTTGTGACAATCTCAATCAATGGGGTTGGTTTATTATTAACATCACTATTTAACAATGGCACTAGTAACATGTATGACAGGAGTGGTAGCGTATAGGTACATGTCAATAGTTAAACTTATATACTTGTGCTAAGTTCCGAATAGGGTGTACGAATACCAACTATTGGATACAGTCAGTGGGGACCATCGTTCGTTCATGCGGCTTGTCACTCGGTATACGGTACGGGCACTGCTATACCGAGAGACGGTCGGCTGGTCGGTCTCTACGACGGGGACCACCGGGGCTTGACTACATACACGGGGTGTCTGGACGGGGCCAGAGTGTGTAGGCGAACCAATGGCCATGTCGACACCCTGCACCATTGGTTCAACGAACGAGGCTCTGGACCGTAATAGTTCGGTATATCGCACTGTCATAGATCGGATCGAGTTGCACAGATATCATTCGGAACCGCACTTCCGCTCAGATCAGGAAATCTCGGGGTTATATAGGAATCTGGGGCCTAGGAATAAATAAAACATTAGCCTAGTTTAGCGTCTTAGCCAATGAGAAGCTTGGCTTCCGCGTCTAAGGGTAGAAACGTGTGCAAAATCAGGGTATACAGCAGGTCCTTGTTCCATATAAGGAAAGGTATTTGACAAAAGTGAAGTGATCGACAACTTAGAAAGGAGGGCGTGTTCAAAGGGAAAATGCTTACTGGGCATGTTAAGCTATTTGCTTGGATGCTAAGCTATTAGTGCATGAGGGGAACAGCGGCTGTGCTTGGGTAGGGAGCACTATACACGCGGGCCACGGCTAATGACTGAGCAGGTCAGTCACGGTGACTGTTTGGCCGTGGTTCACCCACGAACCGTGTTCGGTGTGAAGGGGTGGACTCCGAGGAAAGTATTCGGAAAATAGACTAAGTCCAAAGGACGGCTCCAAGCCACGTGGCGGGAGGGTGTGGCACGCACGCAAGGCTCTCGCTGGTGTTACATTATGCATTGTGTTGGCGCTGGATATGCATGAGCAAAAGTAGCGTCCATGTATGGATTGCATATTCATAGCGGACAATCGAGGGTCCGGGGAAACAACCCTGGGACTTAGACTGCTTGAAATTGCATCGTAAGCAAAATATTGGGAGTGGAAGAAGTGAAATAGAGGTTGCTAATATTTATCAAATTAAAGGGTAAGATTCGTAACACTTTTAACAAACAAGTTCTCCTCGGAAATCCAAATAGTCCTCAAATATTAGTACACATTATCTAATAACAGAAGAATTTGTATATAATGATAAACTAAGGGAACAACAATCTCACTTTAAATCCCCTTTCAATGATAAAACACAAAATTAATATAGAAAAGAAATACAGAAAAAACAAGACTTTATAGAAAATTGGGGAAACGTTTTATATCTTTTTTAAGGCATTAATTGCACCCTTGCACCTTTGCACTTGGAAAAACATCCACGGAATACAGATGTAACTTTTAGTATATAAAACAAGAAATTGTAATAGACATATATCTTATGGAAAATAAAAATGTGAATTACAAAAAATATATATCAGGGGTCATCAAGCATTCTACTAATTCTACTTCGCGAAAGTACATATTATTACATGGTGTTACCGCAAAACGATAAGATACCTATATTCCACCATGCAAAGACTCAAAACATATAATGAATGGAAAGTCATACTAGGGCCATACTATCAATCACAGTTAGCCCATTACTGACGAGTTCTTGTTACAAGGATTTAAGTAAGACTCTTAGATCTAGCATGATGCCCTTTGGGTACTGATGGCTTTACTATAATAACCCATTCCTTAATGACAACTGCACTACCAAATATCTACCTCGTAATTTGATGCAAATTTACCTTTGACCTTAGTAGTGCAGAGGGTCTGACCAGGTAATTCCGCTTGTTTTTGGGGGCATATAGACACTAGACATCCGTATTAATCCTTTCGATCGATAAACTCTTGAGCCATTTAGTGTAGTAGTAGTACAGTGTTTGGGCACTGAGTGGTTTATCGATATACAGGGGGATGAGTATTACTGTATAAAAATACATGTGAATACATGTGAAATATACATGTGTCACCAACCAGGAGATTCTCATGGCACAGACCAAGAAGAATTATGACAATTATATTTTTGGGTATATTTGACTTAATAATTTATGTATAAAATGCTGTGCCTACTATAATACCCAATGTGTTTTATTTACTTCTCTATTTTTGTTTTCTTGTAGAAGTCCATTTATCATTTCAGGTATTTCAGCATGTAAAGTACATTTTAAGTTAAAAATCTGTATTAATATTATTATTTGTAAAAATGAATTATTCAGTACTACCCGTCTGACCAGGTTATTTTTTATTGATTTTTGGGCCTCTCGACCAATCAGAAGGTTGGATTTAGGCCTATCTAATCAATATTTTGAGGAGGGAATTTGAGGAGGTCATCATCTATCAATTACCGTGCGGTTACAACGCTATTGGAACTAATTTGGTTTTATTGGAATTGTGTGTTTTGAATTTTTTCTCATGAAAACCATCACTATGACAAAGAAAACTTACATTTTATATACAAAAACTATAAGATACTCTTTCTTGTGACCATCCTTTAGGTAATTTCGTCATAAAAATATGGTCTTATCTTTATTTATTTTTTGTAAGTGTAAAAAACCTGTTTTATGTACTTTTTGCCATAATTGGCTGCTCGGATTTTATACATATAAATTTGCTAAATACAAAAAGACTTACTTTTCATAGCGTTTCTAACTACAAAAAAACATAAATGTATTTTACAGTGAAGTTGTTTGCTAAAATCATTGTAAAATAATACAGTTTTAATAACTGGGGACTATGAACACGTTTTTACTGTATAAATAATGCACAATGAACAAATTATCTTCATCTTCTTCAAAAAGTAATTAATTTTTTCGACAAATCTATTTTATATTGATGTCAACACATCAAAGTAAACATTTTCACAGTAAAACATTACAATATTATTTCACAACCTAAAATGACCACTTTTAAAGCAAATTATCACAATTTAAATACATTATCTATTTCCGAGCCATATTATTGAATGCTTGTCATAATGAAGCTCAGTTAGGTACGCCAATTGCCGTACCAAACACAATCCAAATTGTACATCAAACTCGGTTTATTCATCAAACTTACATGTGACTGTTCCGAGTTAGGGTACGCCAATTGGCGTACCAAACACAATCCAAATTGTACATCAAACACGGTTTATTCATCAAACTTACATGTGACTATTCCGAGTTAGGTACGCCAATTGGCGTACCAAACACAATCCAAATTGTACATCAAACACGGTTTATTCATCAAACTTACATGTGACTGTTCCGAGCTAGGTACGCCAATTGGCGTACCGAACACAATCCAAATTGTACATCAAACACGGTTTATTCATCAAACTTCCATGTGACTGTTCAGATTTAGGTACGTCAATTGGCGTACTAAACACAATCCATATTGTACATCAAACTCAGCTGATTCATCAAACTAATACATGTGACTGTTCCGAGCTAGGTACGCCAATTGGCGTACCGAACACAGTTTATTCATCAAACTTACATGTGACTGTTCCGAGTTAGGTACGCCAATTGGCGTACCGAACATAATCCAAATTGTACATCAAACACGGTTTATTCATCAAACTTACATGTTACTGTTCCGAGTTAGGTACGCCAATTGGCGTACCGAACACAATCCAAATTGTACATCAAACTCGGTTTATTCATCAAACTTCCATGTGACTGTTCAGATTTAGGTACGCCAATTGGCGTACCGAACACAATCCAAATTGTACATCAAACACGGTTTATTCATCAAACTTCCATGTGACTGTTCAGATTTAGGTACGTCAATTGGCGTACTAAACACAATCCATATTGTACATCAAACTCAGCTGATTCATCAAACTAATACATGTGACTGTTCCGAGCTAGGTACGCCAATTGGCGTACCAAATACAATCCAAATTGTACATCAAACACGGTTTATTCATCAAACTTACATGTTACTGTTCCGAGTTAGGTACGCCAATTGGCGTACCGAACACAGTTTATTCATCAAACTTACATGTGACTGTTCCGAGTTAGGTACGCCAATTGGCGTACCGAACATAATCCAAATTGTACATCAAACACGGTTTATTCATCAAACTTACATGTTACTGTTCCGAGTTAGGTACGCCAATTGGCGTACCGAACACAATCCAAATTGTACATCAAACTCGGTTTATTCATCAAACTTCCATGTGACTGTTCAGATTTAGGTACGCCAATTGGCGTACCGAACACAATCCAAATTGTACATCAAACACGGTTTATTCATCAAACTTCCATGTGACTGTTCAGATTTAGGTACGTCAATTGGCGTACTAAACACAATCCATATTGTACATCAAACTCAGCTGATTCATCAAACTAATACATGTGACTGTTCCGAGCTAGGTACGCCAATTGGCGTACCAAATACAATCCAAATTGTACATCAAACACGGTTTATTCATCAAACTTACATGTTACTGTTCCGAGTTAGGTACGCCAATTGGCGTACCGAACACAATCCAAATTGTACATCAAACTCAGTTTATTCATCAAACTTACATGTGACTGTTCCGAGTTAGGTACGCCAATTGGCGTACCGAACACAATCCAACTTGTACATCAAACACGGTTTATTAATCAAACTTACATGTGACTGTTCCGAGTTAGGTACGCCAATTGGCGTACCAAACACAATCCAAATTGCACATCAAACACGGTTTATTAATCAAACATACATGTGACTGTTCCGAGTTAGGTACCCCAATTGGCGTACCGAACACAATCCAAACAGTACATCAAACTCGGTTTATTCATAAAACTTACATGTGACTGTTCCGAGTTAGGTACGCCAATTGGCGTACCAAACACAATCCAAAGTGTACATCAAACTCAGTTACGTGTGACTGTTCTAAGTAAGGTACGCCAATTGGCGTACCAAACACAATCCAAATTGCACATCAAACTCGGTTTATGTGACTGTTCCGAGCTAGGTACGCCAATTGGCGTACCGAACACAGTTTATTCATCAAACTTACATGTGACTATTCCGAGTTAGGTACGCCAATTGGCGTACCAAACACAATCCAAATTGTACATCAAACACGATTTATTCATCAAACTTACATGTTACTGTTCCAAGTTAGGTACGCCAATTGGCGTACCGAACACAATCCAAATTGTACATCAAACACGGTTTATGTGACTGTTCCGAGCTAGGTACGCCAATTGGCGTACCGAACACAATCCAAATTGCACATCAAACTCGGTTTATGTGACTGTTCCGAGCTAGGTACGCCAATTGGCGTACCGAACACAGTTTATTCATCAAACTTACATGTGACTGTTCCGAGTTAGGTACGCCAATTGGCGTACCGAACACAATCCAAATTGTACATCAAACACGGTTTATTAATCAAACTTACATGTGACTCTTCCGAGTTAGGTACGCCAATTGGCGTACCAAACACAATCCAAATTGTACATCAAACACGGTTTATTAATCAAACTTACATGTGACTCTTCCGAGTTAGGTACGCCAATTGGCGTACCAAACACAATCCAAATTGTACATCAAACTCGGTTTATTCATCAAACTTACATGTGACTATTCCGAGTTAGGTACGCCAATTGGCGTACCAAACACAATCAATTGTACATCAAACTCGGTTTATTCATCAAACTTTACATGTGACTGTTCTGAGTTAGGTACGCCAATTGGCGTACCGAACACAATCCAAATTGTACATCAAACACGGTTTATTAATCAAACTTACATGTGACTGTTCCGAGTTAGGTACGCCAATTGGCGTACCAAACACAATCCAAATTGTACATCAAACTCGCTTTATTCATCAAACTTACATGTGACTGTTCCGAGTTAGGTACGCCAATTGGCGTACCGAACACAATCCAAATTGTACATCAAATACGGTTTATTAATCAAAATTACATGTGACTGTTCCGAGTTAGGTACGCCAATTGGCGTACCGAACACAATCCAAACTGTACATCAAACTCGGTTTATTCATCAAACTTACATGTGACTGTTCCGAGTTAGGTACGCCAATTGGCGTACCAAACACAATCCAAACTGTACATCAAACTCGGTTTATTCATCAAACTTACATGTGACTGTTCCGAGTTAGGTACGCCAATTGGCGTACCGAACACAATCCAAATTGTACATCAAACTCGGTTTATTCATCAAACTTACATGTGACTGTTCCGAGTTAGGTACGTCAATTGGCGTACCAAACACAATCCAAAGTGTACATCAAACTCAGTTACGTGTGACTGTTCTAAGTAAGGTACGCCAATTGGAGTACTGAACACAATCCAAGTGTACATGAAACCTTAATGATAGAATCATGCGTACATGTCTGCACAAAATGTTACATATTCATGGTCTTGGTCTCAAATGTTTTGATTAATTTACACAGTGTTTAATTCTGCCAACTTTGGTCAAATTCAGACCCATTATATTTTCTCAAGATAGCAAAATGTTTGCGTTAAAATTTTGTTAATTTAGGTACATTGTTAATTTAGGTCACGTTAGGTACATTTATTTGTACAAAAGAGCCAAGTATTTTATTTTATTTACGATCGTTAACAAATTTTGAATTTCCCTTTTGTGATTCATGTGATACGATTTTCAAACTATTTAAGTGAGTTACATATAATTTAAAACCACACCCAACCTTAAGATCTAGTTCAATCATGTAATGCCTTCAAAATTTCTCTTCCTAATATAGGTGCCAAGTTCAAAGACCTTTGAAATATGTTAAAATATCCGGAGAACAGTTCGTTGGGGAAAACTAGCTACAGAACATCTTACAATAACTAGGTGCATAGTTTCACACTAATTTCATAACCCACTAGTAATTTATTGCTGAGAAAAGTACTTTATGGACTTGAGTGAATTTGTTACACCAATAACCTAACACGGGGACAGAGGTAATAGTGACTTCCAAAATAGGAATTAATTGGTATCTTCATTTTGTGTCTAGTTCTGAGTATTTTTGTCTTAGTTCCCTTAGTGGCATTATTGAGGCACCCTCGTGATGTAAGAGTGAAGCACCATAGAATAATGGATTCTATGGATAGATCATCTGTGTAGGGAGTAATATTTCTACCAGTCCCTACATTCCACGGTCTCCACTCCTTCATCCACGAACCATTCATGAAGTGTGGACATAAACCCGACCAATATAGGGTCGCTTGAGGTGTCATCCAGTGAACTGCAACAAAATCTCCGTTCTCTATGGATGATCTTGTGCTTTCCAGGAGACTTCTCTTGTGTTGCTCTTCCCTCGGTTTCCAATTGTGACCTGAATTAAAGATGTTAAAAGGAACATGAACAATCAAATTATTCCATGCTACAAGACACAGTTGTGTAAACATTGTGTGAAATACTAGAGGGATGAATTAAATTATATTAATTGAGTGACAGCCCTAATTCAGCCGTAAGATTATGTTTTAAATTTGTTGTGCTTTAATTCTTTGTTCTGGCGTACTTAATTTGTCCTGGCTTTAATGCACTACTGCTAAATGTCAGTATCCAAGTAGCACTCTCTAGCGTTGATATCGATTTGGAAAACAAATTGCAACCCAGAAGGATATACAAAATATCTTGAAACCAACCTTTGGATATTCCTTGGTCATCCTGTTTTGAATGGCCTCCAGTTCCAAGGGCACACTCTGCACGTTTGAAGTGTCATGACTGAGACCTTTGAGTTGACAAAGGTACCTTTAATTCAATGATAAAAAATAGGGATTGATTTTACATTGGGGTATCAATATTTATGGTTCTGAAATGGAGTTGAAATTTTAATTTATTATTGTTGCTTTAAAAAAAAAAACATGGCTGTTCTCATTTAACAACGAAAGACAAAATAACAAAACCTAAATCACATCATATGATTTAGTTTACAGCAAGCATTAATAGGTATATTTTAATTGTTATTGTAAAAAAATGTACAGGGCATTTATTTAAAATATTGTTCGTCATCACTATTTGGGAAAAATTTCCCCATGCCTTGGGATCACTTCCCCTTATTCTTATAACTATGTTAAATCAATAAGTTTATTTAATCTACAAGCCGAATAACACCAGGCCTGTTCAACTTAATTGGAACAAGGATCTAGGAATAAACTTACCTTCACCCATTCATATATCTTGGGAAGGAAATGCTCCCACCAGCGTTTTGAACTCTCCAGTAGACGTAAACAGTATCCCTCACTCTGGTGAATATCTCTCTGGAGTGTTTGTACTGCCTGAATTGTCTGAATCTGAACAAAGTACTGGTTCGACGTCGGTCAAGAAACTGCAGTTCAGAGACTCATTTTCAGTTTGAAGACTGCAGTATAGAGGCTCGGTGTCTATGTGCGAACTCAGGCTGGAACAGTTCAATGGTTCTCTGTCACTACAGTTCAAAACGTGTTGTTCTTCATCCAGATCTATTTGCTCTTCATGCAGGTTTTGACAGGAATATCCATATCATGTTGATGTCTTAACAGTTAAATGTGTTGAATCTCTGGAAAAGTATAAATATGGAACGTGAAAGTTAACTCAGTTATGGTTTTATAGCCTATATATTTATTGACAGTTGATTTATTTTAATGTTTTGTTCAGCATTTCGGCACAACCAGCATGGTATTACCAATAACTTTATATGGTATGAATCATTTCAGAAATACATCTACATTTACAATTACAATACATGGAAATGATACTTACGTTATCATTGGTGACCATTCATGTCATCTTAGTTCAGGCCCTTTGTCCTGGCTTTGTCTATCAATGGAGATGCTCTACTGAGTTGATTTTATATCATAGAGCCCTTGATTAAAACTGCTGGAAGTTAATATCTAGCGGAAATGTTGATCAACATTTCTCAGATAAATGAAAAATCGACCAGCACAACGACTCGACACATCCAAAGTTTGTGTTTACATCAACGCAAAACAAACAGCATATATTTATACATGCAGTGCGTCGGGTCGAGTAAACCGTTAATAGTTTGCGTGACTCGGATTCAGGGTCACCAGTGTGCATGTTTGCTTATCAGCTGCTATAGTTAACCGCAAATAGTGATCCGGAGGTCAGGCTAGCCACCTCAACAGAATGAGTGTGCCCACTATAAAGTCTTTAAGATCATCATTAGTAGTAGTTTTGCCGTATCAGCGATACAGATAGAAATGTAATACAAATAATATTGGAATGGAAAATGACAAATTACATCACTGTGCGCTCTTAAAGAAGCTTTTACATTGTAAATATTAAATATCATTTTTGTTTTAAATTGAACTATTCAAAAACGGTTAAAAACTTTTAAATTTTCGTTCAGCCGAACATTTACAATTTATATTGAGACATGTGAATTGTTTTTTGTTTGTTTGTTTGTTTGTTTTCTTTTGTTTTGTTTTGGTTTTTTGTCATTAAAAGTACAGCTTCACTGTATCTCTGAAGACAAATAATGACGTTACGCGAACTAGTCTAGATTTACTAATAATTTGTTTACCGTTGTGATTTGCACGAACAATTAACATTGGCAATCAGCAATAAAATGCAAAACCACCAAAGGTAACAACCATCGTAACAACTTTCCTTTCATAAGTATTTTGCACAGTAGCTCTCAATATACCAATTAACGGATAAAGAGAGCAAAATCATACATCAATCAAGTTGTTTTAAATATGGCCGGCAGCCCCGAAGACGGGAAAAGGTTTCCTTGCACAACAGCCGCACTGGCTTTCCTCCCGTCCACAGCTTACTCTACGCTCAATAATTTAAACTCAAATACAAAACCGAGTAGAACATTTTGGACATAATATTTTGGACTTATATAGCGCACGTATCCACCAAACTGGTGCTCAAGGCGCATTATAAGGAATGACAAAAAAATAAATAAAAATAACACAAAATACAAAAAAGTAACGTAGCCTCTACCTACGAGAATGACATTTTAAACAATGGTTAATTTTTAATTGTGTGTTCCTTTGTTTACATACAGATGATGAATCATGCATCCGAAAGCGAAAGTACAAGTAAACAAGTATCGATCCTCTTAAGAATTGCTTTCATTTAAAACAGAAATAGGTAGCATTTTGTTTTATCAGAAATGTGAACACCTACCGGTATTGTGATGAAATTTTCACAGATTATATTTGTCATATTTTTTTGTAAAGTGGATGATTGGAATAAACGTACGGTTAATAAATGCTAAATCTGTACTTTTCCATTAAAACCAAAAACATGAACATTAAAAAAAAAGCTGGTTTCTCAACACGTCTTCTGAAATAAAAAATGTTTTTCACACTTTCTCTTGTGACTTTACTTCGACATTGCTCTGACAATTTCATAAATGGATATATTTTTTTCAAACATTCAAACACATAATTATGTAGACCCTTAAAGTGTTTAAAACCAACAATGTCTAGCAACAATATTTGGTTTAACATTGAGTTAAATTTGGACAACTGAGGGCGCCCCTTTAGTCTGATCCCAATTATTAATACTACGCTGTACGGTTAACTGTATGTGGATGTCAGACTACTATCCGTAACCTATTAAGAATCGTTGCAGTTTATTACCAGTGCTTTCCTTATAGAGAATACCTGACAAAAGATATAATAAACAAAAATAAAAATAAAAATAAACATGAAGTTTTGATATTAATATTGATTACTATTTCTTTCTGAATTGTATATATTATGTGTATACAGATTTCAAATTATTAAGTATTTTGATCGCCATATCTCCATGACAAGAAATGCCAAGACATGACATGAACTGAAATTTTTTAAATAATTAATTTGTCAAACGATGGCTGCAATTTTTTCTTTTCTTTTCTTTTGTATATATAAAATAATAATTTACCCTGAATGACGCAACTAAGGTTATATAATCAACTGGACAGTAACTTACAAATGAAATTAGCACTTTGTTTCAGCTTAGGATTCTCTTCAAAATGCTGAATTTCAATGCGTGATCATTATGAGTGGACGTCTTGAGCGTCGTTTTTTGAGACGCACAGAATTGTGGTCATCAAAAAATTGATCTTGGTATAATGAATCACGTCCAAACTGTTAAAGTTGATGGGGGCACAGAAAATGTACCCAAGAAGAAAACACACTTGAATCATGTTTCATCTTATTCCAAATGGTTGTAAAATTGTTTTAATCTTGAAAAACAAATATTGTTTTAGATTTTAAAATAAAATGGTATAATTTGGAGAATCTCTCACAACTTTTCATCAATATTTTTGAAAGACCAATAACATGGGAGGTGGTTAAAATTTTTGCAAAAAGTACTTTAAACCTTTGAAATGTGTAAAAATTCTGTTAACATTTTGTCAAATAAAAGATATCTTTTCATAATCATAATATTAATGTTTCATTTTCTCAATAATTTTCCACTGCCGACGAAATCAACACCAACGAAGTAAGTAGTCTTTGTTCGCTTCTTCTAAGGAATGTGTTAATTTTGAGGATCTGCATTTCTTTTAAAAATCAATGCAAATGCAAAAGCATTCATTTTGGTTTCCACATACAATAGCTCGTTGACGGCACAGAAAAATAAAATCACAGAAGTTCGTGAAAAAATTGAGGTCATGTAAATTCCTTACTCATGTAAATCAAACAATTTCACTGTGATTTTTATTTTTGTAACAAGTATGACGTAGATAAGTTTATGCAACCATTAATACGCCATAGTTTTGTACGTTTTCCAAGAAATGCTAAGCCAAAGGTAAGTGCGTCATTTCACGAGTGCGGCGAATTACGTAAATGGAATATATATATATATATATATTTATATATATATATTTGTTAGAATTAATAGAGTTAACACACGTAATAATGTAACAATTATTTCATTGTGAGCTCTGAATAAACAAAATAAGGGGAACGACAATTATTGGAGCGGGGATTGTCAATATCCCCCCGTTAAAAAAATAATAGGTATACAAAAGAGGATCGCCGTCCATATAGGTTTTCTTGTAAAATATATAAGAAATGAGTTATATTGTTCATTACACCATAAAGTAGCTAATTCTATCGCCATGATTATACCTTCATTTCTTCCACAGGCGTAAATTCCGGGGGGGGGGGGGGATATACCCTCCACATTTCGGTCCGGAGGATGGTCCATAGGATCATCCTCCAGAATTTTTAATTTTTTCAGTCTTTTTCATAAAAGGAATAAGTGAAAATAAAATTCGTTCCAAAAAAAGGGGAAATTTGGACTCTCTGTTTGTTTGTTAGTCCGTTTGTATGTCATCTTAGGGGGTATGTACCACCGATGGGCCTGCTGGTTACTGTTTTATTTCTTTACACCCACACCCCCCACACACAGTCGTGAATCTCAAGACGTCTGAGGACCTTCTATTGTTCTCCTACTTAATGGACTCTTCAAATTTCTGAAGCAATCTCCATTGGTTTTGTACATGACGTTTTCCGAGGACAACGAATAACAAAGAACCGCCGTCCGAGGACCTATTGTTTCCTTTCTTATATGTCCTCAGACAGTTTGCAGTGCAAGCCCACATCCCACACACAAAGTGAAGAGAAAATAATGTTACATAAAATGATGTTTCAAGCGGTGTTGTGGGGGGGGGGGGGGCTGTAGTGTTGAACAACGTTCCAGATCCAGTACTTCGTTGTACATTATGCCAATCTATTTAAATATTAATCCCACACTGATCATTTGAGTGATTATTATCATATTGAGGGATGGGGAATGTTTTCACGAAAAACCCTGCCAGTATTAAAACTGTAGTATAAAGAATAACAAATGAAGCGTTGGCGAGTCGGTGTTGTGGGGGGGGGGGGGGCTGTAGTGTTGAACAACGTTCCAGATCCAGTACTTCGTTGTACATTATGCCAAACTATTTCAATATTATCCCCACACACTCATTTTTCAAGACGGATTTACTTAACTGCTTTCATCCATGAGTATACTTAACAAGCAACACATTCTCAAAACAAGCGATTTGTATGATGTCTGGACCCTATATGACTGTACAGCTTTTGCCAGTCACACTTTGACCCCTAATGTTACATAATCACATCGGTGTCATGTCGTTTAGTCTCGAAATAACACGGCTTAAGTAAATTTGCAGCTGTTAGTCTTTCTGCTTGGAAGTTGTTGGGGGATTAATTTGGAAATCATGATCACGAAAGACCTGATGAGAGGGTACATTGCCTCGTATACTTGTATTTTCTTGTATACCTTTAACGAAACATCGTATAAACAAGATTTTTGCCTTATGGGAAAATATTATTTACAACCTTTTGTTTGACATGTACTTTTATGTCCCTTATTGACCCTGCAATTGATAATATGATTTATAGTTGCATATTATTAGTTCGCCTATATATATATATATAAATTAATATATATATATATATATATATATATATATATATATATATATATATATATATATATATATATATATATATATATATATATATATATATATGAATTTGTAATCACAAGGGAAACTGACTGGGTAAATTTTTAGATACATTTTAGGTGAACAAAGAAAAATTGACTGCTGCTCCTGTAGTGTTATACTTTGTGTTTATTATTGTTAAGTTTGTGCATGTGACTGAAAATAGAGCAACAAAAATAGTAATTTCTTTCCTTCAATTCCTCCATGGTAATGCAAGTGCATAACTATGCATACATGGAGCCCTGTAGTGTACATGTACATGTACTGTTTATATGCGCTGTACCATCATACCATGGAGGAAGAAAGTATTTACATGTATAGTTGTATACTGTCATATGCATACTGTACAGGGGACTTTTTATGTTGACCCACACAGTGACCTTGGGGTAATGTTTGCACAGACCATGGAGGAAGAAAACAGTTATGTAGGCATTTATATACAAATACAATAGATTGAACTGAGGATTGACTTGGATTTGTGGATTTGTACAGTCATACTGCATTTTCAATCAAATACACCATACATTGTGACACAACTAAAGTTTCTGTATTGATTACTTTTTCTCTTGCAATTGATGTTGGCCTACATGGGTTTAAAATAATTATATGACTATTTAATATATGTCAAATTATTACTATCAAGTAATAAATCACAAGGGAAACTGACTGGTTGAATTATTAAATTATGAAATCAATTTATTATTATTACAAACAATTCAATGGCTTGAAATAGCAAGTTATGTTCAGAGGTGATGTGAACAAAGATGTACAGTGTACAATGTATTACTATTAGTAATCTGTTAGTATTCTGTACATGTATACTTATATGCAATTCTTATTAATTATAAGCCTCTATTGATCATATTGTGTTATTCAAGGGGAGATTTACCATCAGGTTTTAAAAAGAGTAGACTTTATATTCTGATATTCTAGTTTTGAAGCATAATTAAATATTCAGCAAAACAGATGCTCATGTTTTGACATGTATTGTGTAGTAGAGTTTATAGGCCCCTATTTTTAAGTTAGCTGAACTATAGAAATAACATCGGATTTGGGGGACTTCAAACACAATTTCCTCAAAGACTGATGACATAATTTCATACTAAATACTAAGTCGATCTTTATTTTTTTTTAAATATTTTAGAATTAGATTTTTAAAAAAATCACGTATTTATTATCCAATTGTCACCAAAGCTGAACCATAGTTATAAAGGTCAAATAGCATTATTTATTTTACTATATAAATCAATAAGCAACAAATTTAGAAAATTAAATGTAATTTTTGAACAATTGTTTTGTTTTCCTTAATTTACATAGTGATTTGACCTCAAACCAATAATATGCATTTAAAAATGCGAATCTATAAGTAAGTTAATTATTGGATTTAATGCTCTATAGTGTGTTAATCATTTACATGCATAGCCAAATTAAAATGTTTTACGAAACTAGTTGTCACAGATACTTGATTTGCAAACCACTCATTTTCATGTGGAAGATATAATCCAACTTGTATACAGGAAGTCTATCATCCTGAACAAGAAAACATGTTTAACTGAAAGTGGACATCAGTGAAAGATTTCCCATGTATTGCATAGCAAAAATGCTTCACAAAGTCCACCCCGTCTGCAAATCAAAATTCATTTTGCTATTTTAACAGTAGCGTCCAGTGCACACTGATCTGATATGTTGTAATATTTTTGCTATGTACAGTACATGTACAGTTGTTGAATGAATCTTCCCTGTACACGTACATATCCATTCGTGCTCGATGCAAGTGTTCTAGGCCCATTGTACATTATTGTTGACATAACTTGCTCTCTAAAAATGCACTGAGTTATACAAGGGATGACCATTGCCTGTTGGACACAATTACAAAATCACTTTTTGTCTGTGTATATCACATCAATTGTGGAAATTTAATCATCTGATTATCTTTTGAGAAAACAATAAGAAACATGTACATGTTTTAAGTTTTATCTTTTATAAATATATTAACTATTGTTCTTGTGATTGCAATAAACCTGATTCATGCAAACAATTATTGTGTGTTGATTCTTTCTTCCAAGAAATATCAATGTAAGTTTACTTCTTTGCGCATTCAACTGATACTCGATCATGTTTAATCCATAGATATTAACAGAAAGCAACCAGTGGATGGTCTCAATTTTGCTTTTGTTAATGTTTAAAAAAAACTTTATTAAAACAAAACGCTTAGATTTGTTTATGGAAAGGAAATATCAAATACTGTTGGAAATTAGAGATTAATTCCTATAGAGGATTTGATTTTATCAACAACCTAAGTGCAAACATTTTAATGTATCTTGAATACCATCAACAATTTTATACAATGTAAGTTCGCTGTCATACTTGTGCAATAAAAAAAAATGAAATAAAGATTATTATTAATATTTGATAAAAAATGAAGGGGTTTATAGTCGATGATGTTTTAATCCATCCCCGACACTTGCACTTGAAGAGAAAGGACAACAAAGTCCATATATCAGAAGAAAAGAACGGAAACAAATTAGTAATTCGTGTAATTTTCCATCATAAAGTGTGAGAGTTGGTTTCGAAAGAATACGAGACGAATAGAATAAGGGTGGATACAAGAAAGGAGAGAAGCTTCAAAATTGATTAACTGCCGCTGAAAACTTCCCCAACATTTATTCAACAAAATTACTGAGCAAGGATATCGGGATATATAATTCAAAGATTTAAAACCACTTTTTAATTAAAAATAAATTAATTATCGGTATAAAAACACAGAATTCCGCATTTTCAAACTGAGCCAAAAAATTAAAAATATTTCAGGTAGGTATACTAAGTGTTCCTACGCGCTTTCTTCGGGAGAAAATAGGAAATTCATGAAAAACTGAAATTGACTGGACATGTTTGATTTCTTTATATTATCGTTGTCTAGTACTTTGTGTAAAACAAATAACAATGTTATTAACTTTTAAACAGTTTTTAAGTATTTTAATTATATTTTATTCGATTTAAAATAATGAGTGAACGATTATTATGCAAATTTACCACTAAAAGAGGGCGGTATTTAATAAACTTGTGCCAGTCTACAAGAAGTTTAGTAGTTGAATGTATTTTTATAAATCTTAACTGTAAGTTTTCTTTATCCTTTTACATGTCTATAACTGTTTTAAAAGGAACGACCTCCATAACCAATTGATTTTTAAAATGATTTCAGTGAATTGCAGTGAAAATCAAGAGGGATACTTCATGCAAAATGTAAACCTACATCATTAGTGAAAGGACGCGTCAAGTTTATGAATTGTTGCAAAGTTGTGCCCTCAGCCTGCCATCTCTGGGACTTTCGATTTGGGATTTTTAACTGATTATTTCAATTAAAAATCCTCACTTTTTATCAGTGGTGGCGCGATATGTATTTTTCTCTTTTCCGGCAAGTGATAAAATCCCAAATTATATTTTCTGCCCATCTTCCCTCTCCCATTCCCAACATCTCAGTTTATCCATAAAAGAATATTAATTACCCAATCGAACCGAATTCAGGGGGTTCCAGACAGACTGTTGCAAAACAGCCCAAACATAATGACTGCTTTAATGAGAATGGATGAGTTTGAAAATCGGGAATTGATTTACTTTGCTCCAGCCCCAATTTATGATTGCCACCTTATCCCCCATTTGCACCTCTAAATCTCTGACTGCGCCAACAGTGGATCATCTTTTAAATCACCATATTTTGGTTCTGACGGACAATTGAACTATTCTTAAAACAATCAACTTTCCATAGCAGAGGAAAAGGTGTAATGATCATCAGCGACTATTAACTTGCTTCAAATTTTGAAAAATAATAGGACGGTCAAGCTGAACTGTTAAGAGGATTGGCAGTCAAATTTAGGCCTACTGTCCAGCGTAAACTGTAAAAAAACAAAATTATAGCTGTAGAAATTGTACGGTGAAAAATGTTTGCATATCAGTTTTTTTCTAGGCTGTAATAACTATAAAGTGAAGATGTAAATTCCCATGATGGTTGTTTGTATGAATTTCATTCCTGTATCTGGATTTTAAAAATCGTTTTTCTCAGAAATCTAATCTATTAGCGATTATTCCACTGGCAATTATTTCAGTTTCATCAAAATCTGTACATAACTTGGTCTCTCTTTTTTTTTTTTTTTTTTTTTTTTTTTTTATATTTTTAGATCTGTTGTACCGTCATACTACCAGGGCCGATCAGCGCCGACCGATACAGACATCCATGAGCCCGCCGCAAACTCGCACATAAGCTCGGCGGCACTTAGTTGGCTTCCGTAGCTTGGACCGTTGAATGCTTTCTCGGGTGTATGTACTGACTAATCAGGTTCTGGTTCGCGGTTAAAATCATTCACACTACCAATATCAAATAAAAACATTGCAGCTTAACAACACTAAACATGTTGAAAAGGACATGATACATTATGTCATGACCTAGCATATAGAAAAAATAGCGCAGCAAATTGTTTTGAGCTTCTTCTACCAGTTAGACAGTTTTGGACGATAAACAGAAGACCGGACAAATATTATAACGATCTCATATATATATATATATATATATATATATATATATATATATATATATATAGGAATGAAGACTTGCTGAACGGTAGTTGTAACTCCGAGTTTCACACTGTGCGATCATATATTTATATAATTTGTTAGAATTAATAGAGTTAACACACGTAATAATGTAACAATTATTTCATTGTGAGCTCTGAATAAACAAAATAAGGGAACGACAATTATTGGAGCGGGGATTGTCTCCCCCCGTTAAAAATAATAGGTATACAAAGAGAGGATCGCCGTCCATTACACCATAAAGTAGCTAATTCTATCGCCATGATTATACCTTCATTTCTTCCACAGGCGTAAATTCTTGGGGAGATACCTCCATTATTGGTCCAGAGGATGGTCCATAGGATCATCTTCCAGAATGTGTTTTTTTTTTCATAATTTTTCATAAAAAGGAAAAAGTGAAAATAAAATTCGTTCTAAAAAAAAGGAGAAAATTGGGATTTTCTATTTGTTTGTTTGTCCGTTTGTATGTCATCTTTAAGGGATGTATACCACCGATGGGCCTGCCGGTTACTGTTTTATTTCTTCGGCTTACACACACAGTCGTGAATCTCAAAACGTCTGGGACATTACCCTATTGTTCTTCTATTGTTTGGATTAACTTTGTGAAAGCAATTTCCGAGGACAACGAAGAAAGAACCGCCGTCCGAGGACCTATTGTTTCCTTTCTTATATGTCCTCGGACAGTTTGCGGTACTAAGCCCACATACACCCACACAAAGAGAAGAGAAACGTTACATAAAACTGATGTTTCAAAGCGGTGTTGTGGGGAATAACTGTAGTGTTGAACAACGTTCCAGATCCAGTACTTCGTTGTACATTATGCCAAACTATTTCAATATTATCCCCACACAGTCATTTTTCAAGACGGATTTACTTAACTGCTTTCATCCATGAGTATGCCAACAAGCAACACATTCTCAAAACAAGCGATTTATGTTCGGACCTATATGACTGTACAGCTTTGGCACGCAGTCACACTGACCCCAATGTTACATAATCACATCGGTGTCATGTCAGTTTATTCTCGGTAACGACCCGTGGTTGCAGCTGTTAGTTTTCTGGCGGGATTTGTTTGGGATTGAGACATCCAGGAATTTTCTCCAGAGTGGGATAATTAATTTGGAAATCATGTTCTGAAACTGATGATGGTGCATTACCCCAACGTATACTTGTATATTTTTATTGTATCCTGATGAAACATTGTATAAAACCAGTCTTTTGTATTGTGGGCGGGTTGTTATGTTACAACGTTTTGTTTGACATGTACTTTTGTGTCCCTTTACTGCATTGCCTTGTATAGGCCTACTTGTACTTTCTTATATTTTTATTGAAACATAATTGTATAATGTCGCAAATGAAAGCTACTGTTCTGTATTCAAGTTTGTTGCATTTCATATCAATTATTCGAAATAATTAACAAATGCTTTTTTAGAACAATTGAATGGTTTTACTAGTGGAATGGGAGCAAAACCAAAATATGAAAGCTTGGTAGGCATTGACTGAACATAGAACAAAGACTAACAAGACTGTGTCAAAACAGTTCAACAATTAAAAGTAGATTCTGTAATGAAGACCTGAAAAGCATCCTCAAAAATTAGAATAATAGACACTATTGCAGAGTTCGATAATTGAAGGTTGAAGGTTCTTAAAAGATGATATTAGAGGGAAATGATTCTAATTTGGTTTATATTTTCGGGAGAATTTGGAGAACTTGTCGAATTTTGTTTCTTGAATTTTTATGTTTTTGTTTTTATTTTTGTTTGTTTGTTGTTGTTGTTTTTTATTTTAGAGTGTTGTTGATCGTTGATGCCACCAATTGATTAACGATCGTGTGTTTGTTCCTTTACTTTGTCTGTGTCTCATTTGGAAGGATTATTTCTTGGGTGTAATGACCAGTTTTAGGAGACAAATTAGCGATTGGATTTGGGTGTATTGTGATCTAGCGCTGAATACCGCGTTAATTCAATGAATCACCAATGTGAACGGGCATTGTTGCGACTTAATCAATTGACAGATCACCAGTGGAAACCAAGCCATGAAGTTGGTCAAGGCATGGAGGAAGGAAAACAAGGCAACCTAGTATATAACATGCATGACTTCATTACTTATTTGCAGTTCGATCAATCAGTATCCTTCCAGTTCCATTCAAAGTACATTATAAATACTAATTTTAGCACAAACTTTTCGGTCTTGCAAGATGCCACGCAACAAACTTTGGTGGTTCGAAAGAATAATAGCGATGATATCTTATTGTTCCAGCTCAAGGTCTGGAGTGGAGACCACTTCTATAAAACAGTAGTGGTAAACCATATGGACCTGTGAAGAAGTTGGCGGTGTACAGTACATCTCCCATGTAAATGTGTATACAAGCACCCCGACGAGCACGTCAGGCAGCACTTCTTCGGGTTCAGAAACTGACATGATCAAGGCATGGAGGAAGCTTTTCCTTCCTCCATGATCAAGGTAAGAAACTTGTGTAATCTCTGTGAACAATAAGAAAGAAAAGTGATAAATATTGACGGTATAGCATTTTTTGTATAACTATTCTAAATATGAATCCTCTATATGTTTCAGCCATTACCGTATTTTGACAACAAAAGTGGTCCTGAAATTGTCTTTTTCATCTGAAAACAACATTTCACATCTCTGGGGGAAGTGAGGTTATGTGCACTAATGTTATGACGCACTTGTAATCGCATGAGGAATGGTAGTGGTTTTGCACTCACCACAATTTATATGTATACTGAAATTAATTAGCATGAGTAATTAACTTTCTCATATCTTTACTTGTTAAACCAACAGCTTCTGGACAAACTTATTTTAATGAAATTATAAACCTCAACACTGATGTCTATTCAATATTTAAATAAAGGAATATATTATACCATAGACGTTACTGAAAATATAGTTTTTCAAGAGCAGGACCCACTTGGATTATCTACGTAGGCAAAATATCTTTATAAACGACTTTTCTGATAAATGTTTCATTTTAGGCAATGATGGTAAAATAGAGTTTGCACATAGGAAAAATGTTCAGGAATGAAAGAAAAAAATAATAAAATAAAATAAAATAAAATAAACACACACACACACACGTAATAACACAACGGTATTCAAGGACTTTCTTTATCAAATTTCTTTATCCAAAATACAGAACTAGTTGTTTCTCCATTAGTGAGGCAAATCAGGGACTGATCCTTTAGAAAATATACGTCCCCGGTTTGAATGCGCTCTACATCACACACACACACACCCTCACGCACATTGATTTGTGGGGTAATTTTGTTCGTTCTATTATCCCTTTTCATATAATTCTCTCATGAGGTACAAGATTTCTATAGTTACCTTGTGCAGGGGTCCAATTGTTCTATTATTGTTTTGGATGACCCCACAACCTTGAATGGTGTGTACGTTTCACACACACATCACACACTGCAAGGCAATACATCTTTTTAGCATTACCAACTTGTTTCGGTACACTGTTTGATTTCAAGAAATTTATCATAAAAATATCCCATGCTATAATATGACTAATATCTAATGTATTAAACACTCTGTGCAAAATGCTACTTTTAATATATATATATTTTTGACACAATAAGTTACTATAATTCCTGTTTTCTAAATAACCATGAAAACACTTTGGACAGCAGATCATACTCTTGGTAATCAGTGATGCTGGCTGTTATGTCAAATATGCTTAAATTTTTTAATAAAATGTGGCTTTCATTCCCAGTTATACAGAAACATTTGTAGTAAGGGTATTTCAGTAAATATACATTCGTTTGCTCAGAGAAAAAATTGGTTACACATTGACTCTCTGCTGACTACAGCAAAATATAATCCAAATCTACGTTAACGTTGATAATTGATAATTTAAGTTCTTATAAACGTTACTGATGTCATCTATGAACATGTATGCACCTTTAAACACCATTGAGTCTCGCCAGCTTAACGAGAGTCAAAAGAGTACTTCGAACGAAAGTGTTTTCGATGGCATATGGACTGGGTTTGGTCAATCCCAGGACCAAATCCGGAATCGCTGTGGCTGATTAATTGGTTTTGTCGAAAAGTTCCAATGCTGTGGGAAGTGGATATATCAGTGGTGAATGCTGATGAAGACAGCTAGTGAGACAGTGGGCGATTCACATGATCTTTCCTCAAAGCCAGATGAGGGAAAACACAGGAAGATGACACAGTACAGGCAAAAGTAAGAGAAGACAAAACTTGTGTCCGCACGGCCTATAACATTGTTGATTGATATGAAGGCGACGGTTATTGATCATTATATTGAGATATGTGTGCTTAGTGGCAGTTGGTTAATCAAAAACATGGTGGACAAACAATTGTTAAAAAAACTACGAAGCTAAATAAGTAAAACTAGCTTCATTTCAACACCATTAGCCTCGATTACCTGGAGTTCTCAACAATTTCTATTCCTGGCATCAACCGTACTTGTTAAAAGTACATGCCCGACCAACTATTAACTGCCTGTAGATTTTCATCATAAAACCCACATGTCAACCTTGTGACGATTAAACTTGCATTGCTCATTTGTTGCAAATTTGCAGGGCTTGTAGCAGCAAACTGAAGTCTTTCTTTGCAGCCTTAATAGCTGTGGATGCTCTGACAGATTGCAAAAGACTTTGCAGCGGCGGCAAGTGTTGTATGATAAACAAGCAACTGTGCAGCAGTGTATGACAGAATTACAACAAATCGGAGTTGATACACCTTTGTTTTTATCGCATCTCCAACAACAGAGACCGGTATTAATTATCACTGGCATAAATCATGTCGAAAAGTGCAAGGATGAAGAATTAAGTGTTTGGCATAATATTTGTGAAAGTGCCGGATCTATTTCTGTATTCTCATGACGTTTTGTTTTGTGTTTACATTTATTGAGTTTTAGAAAGTGCCCTGATAGCCCAATCCCTGTTTGGCATTGTCCTGGGGCAAATCGTGAGGAAGCCATCGGTCAACACGTTGGGGCTCTATCAGGAAGGCAATGACGAATATACTCCAACAGTTGAAGAGAAAAATACACATAGACAGGATCGGCGACAGGATGTAGCGGAGCAGCAACCCAAAAGCCGTCAATACACTCTAAGGGAGCTAATCTCTTACTTTCTCCCCGGACCGCAAGCAATGGGTCCTTGCTGCATACTGCCGCACAGGTGTTTTATTATGTTGAAAACACACACTTGCCTGATTTTTTGAGTTCACTTACTTGATAAAAATTTGGTTAATTATTAATCCTTTGTTTGCGACTGGTGTGAATGAAAAATTGAATGAACTTAGCCTTACTTTCAATTCAGATGTACTTATTTAGGCGATGAGTTAAGTTAGGGTGACATGACATTAACTCTCATCTTATGAATATGAAGATGTATCCTTTTTGCTGATTGAATGATGATGTAAAGTAACATTCACTTTCAAATCAAGTATCGGGTAATTATTAAATTGAATAAAAAGGTTTGCAGTCGCCAAGCAACACTTGTAAATAATACACTAAAAATAACATGTTTTAGAAACCATGCTCAAAAGTATATTGTTATAATTTTTAATTTACATTAGGGACAGGGTGTTGGCAAGTATGAGGGAGAGCCGAAACTGCGATTTGGAATGAGATCATGCAGTAACGACTAGAATATGTCATATTCAAGGAAGATACAACTCTACCGTTGAAGTCTGGGGGAAGGGGAAGAAAAACGAGTCAATATCTGACAAAAGCAACGATGTTTGCCACTCCCCATAAGCCACCCTCCCAGATGACTCCCTCAGTATTTATCACTCCCGAGAGGATCACTATCGCCGATGCCACTCCTGATGACGTCGCTCTCCTGATGTCTGGGATTTCGATTAATGCTTCTAATTGATATAGTAGTACTGAAACACTTATATGAGCTTCTCCTTCGAATCTGATTTCGTATTACTTTAAACATTAACCCTTATCAGGCCGCTATTTTCTCAGTTAAAGGCTTCGTCAATGAGCTAGAAATTGACTGTAGAAATTCTAAATTAATGAAAGTTCTTCAATAATTGAATTCACCGACAAATTCGATAGCGTGTACTTGTTGTCTCGTCGGTTGGAACGCTTAACGTTGCAAGAACAAGGTACCCGGACAAGACTACACTACCTAAAACATTTCTTTGTAAATTGGACAGAAATTGCAATATCAGAGTTGCCGGCACTTTGCCTGTTGGCTTTTATTTAACAATTAATTTTTGTAATATAAGACCTGTTATTATTTTGCATATAGAAAGCCAAAACACACATGCAATATTTACTGCACAACTGCTGTAAAAACAAGAAATTCGCATAGTTCGACTGTATTTTTTACAAAATTCTATGGATAAATTATACAAGTATAGTTAAAATGAAAAAGATGTGAAAATAAATACAATAATATTGACAGATACAGGTTTGTTTATTTAAGAACAAAAACATGTAAAAGGAAACTTGAACAAGATTCTGTTGCACAACACAGACAGAATTTTTTTTTGATGTGAAGTTTGGTAAAATATTTATAAATTTGTCTTTATTACTACCAAATTAATTTTTGTTTTTCTGAATAACAACAGTAATTGGTACGGTTGTGTGAGACTATTTAAGGAAAAGGAAAATCCAAAATTCATTTCTTATATAAAATGCATATAGTGGACATATATAGTGGACTAATTGTACCGCAGAGAAAAAAATCCTTATCAGGCGGGGAATTTAATGTGCCCTCTCTCGACATTTTGTATATTATTCTCCAGAACGCTTTAGCTGGATTTTCGGGTAAACAGATGTAACTTCATGGTTTGCGGTTGCTGCAACCGTTTATTTTGAATTGAACAGGTCTGATTGAGTTTCACTTTTTGTAAAAAGAAAAATACTAGATTTTTTACACTGTGAGACATTTGTTGTGTTTTGAGGTTTCTTGTCAATTGTCAGAGCTTTGAACCTGATGACGGTATTGAGTCATGATCCAATACATGACTCAATACCGTCAGGATTCAAAGTTTGAACAAATGAATTCCCAAAAATGTCAAAGTGCCCTCGCGGTGATAAAGAAGTGACGTCATATTGATAATTGTATCCATTTCAATACTGCTATAGCTGTAGCTTTGCTGAAGTCTTTTTGTTAATGTGCGCCATATTACATTACAGGGCGGGTCTAACCTATGAACGCTGATTGACAACACAGGGTATGTTCAGAGGAGTGACAAAGTTACTACATCAAATCAATACAATTTGCGGTTTTTCAGATAAAGATCTTTTAATCCAAATCGAGCTTGCTTATGTTCAGACGATACACCTTATCCCCGTTCCATGGAAATCCACCACACAAGCTGTGCGCAAGGTTTTCGTCACTGTGCAACATCTGCTTAGGAATCTCGGAGCATTGTGGATTTGTTGATAATGTGTACCCAAAACCGTGTAGACGGTAGCCGTGGTACGCCAATGGTGGCAAGTACCAAACACGTCACATATATAATTGCGTAATACTACTTGACGATTCGAAAAACGTAGAAGTACGGTACGCCAGTTGGCGTGGCGTACCAAACACGTGATATATATACAATATGAACAATCTTGAAAACCTTTGTACTGTATAGTACGCCAATTGGCGTACCAAAACGTGACATATAATTATGTAATACTTGGACAAATCTGAAAACCTGCGTGATACATTGCTGTTTTCAATTGGCGTAAACACGTGACATATGTAATATACAATACTTGAACAATCTTGCAAAACCTTGTATTGCACATAGTACGCCAATGGTGGCGTACAACGTTACATATAGTTATGTAATACTTGGCTGATTCTGAAAAAGAACATAGTACAGGTATAGTACAATTGGCGTATCAAACACGTGACATATATAATAATTATACAATACTTGAACAATCTTGAAAACCTTTGTGTGCTGCAGTACGCCAATTGGCATTCTCGACGACATATATAATACAATACTTGAACGATGTTGAAAACCTTTGTGCTGCATGGTACGCCAATGGTGGCGTACCAAATACGTGACATATAATACAATAACCCGAACAATCTGAAAACCTGTGCACATGAGTACGCCAATTATTGTACCAAACAGGTTACATGGATATTCTGAAAAACCTGCGTACAATGGTGCAGCAATTGGTATCAAAACATTATACAATACTTGAACAATCTTAATACTGCGTGCATAGTGGCGTACCAAACACGTCATATAGTTATTGTAACCGCTGGACATTTCTGGCTCATTGAGTATGGTACGCCACCATTGGCGTATCGTGTTTGTATATATATAATACAATACTTGAACAATCTTGAAAACCTTTGTACTGCGCAATGCTGAATCGTACCAAACACGTGACATATATAATACAATACTTGAACAATCTTGAAAACCTTTGTGCCGTATAGTACGCCCGGTTGGCGTGTAAACACGTCACATAGAGTGATGTAATACTTGTAACCCTTATGCCAGCAGAGATGATGGCTTCCCATTCTGTATTTAGATTTTAATAATTTTGTTTGTTACATTATTATTAACATATCTATTCCTTCATTGCCGTTAGGTTGTAATAAACAAAATGTTTAATCACCTAATTTTAACGATTTAATTATGTTGTTTAATCGGTTGAGAATCTCTTATTTATCTGTTCCCCCTAATCATAGTGTTTGTGTCCATGCTTTGTAATTGGTTTATTTTCAGTGCAAATTTTAAAAGCGAAATTCTGGTGAACAGTCAAATGCATAAATATATTTTTTGGGTTTAAAATGATAATTGTTAAAACATTTTTTTAATTTACTGGTTAAAAGTGTGGGAACAGAAGTTCCAATAAAACCAAATTAGTTCCAATCGCGTTTTACATAACAGCGTACGTGAATGGGTCTCGTTTGTTAATGGATTTGGCCAATATTACGTCTATGTGCAATAATATGGGATCCTGGGTTCGATGACACGCCCTTTTGAGATGTGACGATCAATAATGGATTGTGGTGTACTATACGATGATTATTTTGTAGTTGTAAATGAATAATATTCATGGTAAGGCCGGAATACTTTTGGTGTGATTATGTGAATGACTTTACAAGAAATATGCACAAAGGAGGTTGGATGGGTGAAAGTAATGAGTTGAGGAGGAGTTTAAATCGCTTAGACAGTATCGTCTCTGCAGGAGGTAGTTAATCCGGATACGATCGATATACAACTTTGTATTCTTCATGAAGGAATTGGGAGTCTTCTGATTGTACAATATTTGCCACCAGTCATAACTATATAAATAATGCTATATGTTTATGTAATAGTAAATACAGTAGAGTCTTTAAACATTGTTTCACTTCTGAACTTTGTATCATGGAGTGAACCACGTTTTGTTGTAGGTAAGTATTTATCGTTTTCTCACATAAATTCAAGTGACTAATTACTACGTGCTATTTATTCAAGCGGATAAAGAGTCTGATGGTTACGACGATGAACACACACGCATGAATACATTTTCACCAAAGGATATGGAGTCGAAACTGTTGATGAGATATAATTGTTAATGAGGGATTAGTGAGTAGGATGAACAAAGGATGGAGTCGAAATCTTGATGAAACAGAATTATTAATTGATTGAAAAACGAGTGTTGGGAATAATTATCACAACTTGATGGCAAAACTCAATGAGGTTAAGAATCAAGACCGCATCCATTTGTGGGCACTGAATGCTTGAACATTAAAAACAGTGTCCGGGGTGAATGGACAATTGTTTAGCCTGAGTTCATGTGTAATTATTATTGAATTTAATTAGGCCTATATTATGAAAAAATGAAATGGTGTGCTTTTTGTAACAATGGCATTTTGTTGTAAGGAGAATACGGTAATTGTTTGAGGACAAACAAACTTTTTGTCAAATTTTCAGACCAAACAAAACACAAAATGAACCGACAAAATTTGTTGCAATCATTAAAAGGCTATCATATGTGTAGCATACACAAATTAAATGGGAGTGGGATGTAGCATACATAAACTAAAGGGAAGTGGCCTACAATGTCTCACGGTCAAAACAGTCGATAAAGGGGAGGATATGCATGAGAAACGTTGAGGGGACGAGGTAGGGCGCAAGAAATGTTTAGGGCAGGGTATAACGCGTGAAAATGTGATCATTAACAACCACTAACAGCGGGAATTAATTAAGAGGAGGGAGGTTAGTAACTCCAACAAATTTGTGAATTTACCATAACATTTCCGTTCAGACGTCTCATTTTCTTAGCAATGACAAATCGTTACTCCTTAAAGCTGCAGTATTTCATCTTTCAAACCATACTTCTCCCATTGACACTTAGTTATTTTGCGTATACGTAGTCACGCCCAAACACCCTATAATGTTTCTACATAGAGAATGCCGTGTTAATCATGAGGCAATCACAGAGTTTGGACCCACCGTTCGAGTAGCGGATCAATGCACATAACAATGACCTGTGTTGATGCAATGAGGTACTATATATAATGGGATTCCCACTATTCATCGTGTACAAACATTGTTGCCCCGTCAATAAATCGTGACGTCACGTATCAACAATATGCGGCTGTCTGAAATACGTAACAATAACTGTTTGACGTGTCCAAACATGTTCGCGAAAGGATAAACATAATGAAAGGGTCCACTAATGAATATGCTGGTACAAGAGATTAGCCAATCACAGACCAGCAACCCATTTTTTCGTCATAATAAATCCAACCAATCACAGCCAAGAACGTTTTAGGTAAAGATATAAAAGTATCATTCCTGCTATGGCAGCTCATGTCAACATTCTGATCGCTTCGTGTGACATTTCGAGAGAACAGGAACTGACCCACAGCAAGCATACGGCATTTTCTGTTTATAAAGCAAAAGGTATGTAATTCAATATGTAGAAACGAAGTTTGTTTTTAATGATAACACATTTAACATTAGAAAATTCAAATTAACAAAAATTACATCACTCAGTGCTGTTAAATGTACATTTTAATGCTAAGATTATGTATGTTATGTTTAAGTGATTATCATAAAATTGTCACGCTATGAGTAAGAACTGATTTATATTAATTTATGTATATTAGTTTGCCCAGTTGTATTTGACGTACTGTTCAAGTTTCAGTTACAAAAAATATTGGAGTAAAACGCAATGCGTTTAAGGAAGGTATAACAATTACCAGAATATTTATTTGACGAATTATTATTCAGGCCTATTTACTTTGTGTAAAGTTATGATGTATGAAATGCTTACATCTTTAGAGAAAAGAAGAACTATATAATTTATAAAAGGTTGCCCATTTTACAAAAAGTTAAACCCTGTTTTTAATCGTGTTCTCAACGACGTGACTATTGTGATGAAACCTCCACAAATAGGTTGTTCATTCAAAACCACTAATTAAGTTATATGATATATATTTTTAGAACTAAATAAAGAGTTTAAAATGAACGTACACTTTCTAAATTTAATGTTATATCTTCCAATTGCAATGCTATTTAGGACATTTTTCTTAAAGATTAAAGTATTTTTTTTTGTTTAGGTAAATACAGAGGATTGTTAACAGGAAGCATATCATGATTTATTTGCAAATGTAATATAATTTATATTTGCCTTAAAACCGTAAAATATAATTTAATAGGTATTTTTATTGTTTCGTTGACTCCAGATCTAAGCTACTATATCGAAAGATGTTTTCCTGTGACGTGTGCAAAAAAACGTTCTCTAAACGTGGTAATTACAACCGTCATCTGGCTCGCCACAACGATGTATCCCAGCACCAATGTGATGTATGTGGAAAGGTGTTTGCTCGCCTAGATAATTTCCTCAGACACCGTCGAAGTCAGCATGATGATGTGACGCAGATCGGTCATAGTGATATTTCAGTGGATGAAAATGCACCAAAACGTCGACGGATCATGAATGTAACCGAACTATACCATGTCGACAAAGTAAAAGAAGTGCAAGTGAACAAATTTAACACAAAGGGAACGACTTACACGGTGATCTTTAATGATAACCTAGACGTCCACGACCCAACACTTATCCTGGACACACTACACAGGGTGTTTGAAAGTCTCCTTGACACACTGACGAAAGGCGCCGCACCCCACGATCTCATCCGTATTGTGGTAACATGTGCTGAACTTGACTACCCAATACAGCTTCCATTTATCACGAAAGACAAATTAACGGCAGAGCGTTTCTTGGCCAGAGTTGAGCAAGTCCTGCAATCGTATGAACAATTTTCCATTGACAGTAGTCTTGAGATCCACATCACACACGTGTCCATGCCGATGGGTAGGAAGATTCCCAAGAAACGTTACGTTAATCTGGAACGATTTCTGAAAGAGAAACAGTGTATCATTCATATCAACAACAAAGACGACCTGTGCTGCACTAGAGTCATAGTCACCGCAAAAGCTAACATTGATAAACATGAAAAATGGGAGGCCATACGTCATGGATGCAGTCTACAGAAAACACTGGCTGAAGATCTTCACCGGCAAGCGGGAGTGTCTAAAGGGCAGTGTGGTGTTGAAGAACAAAATGTTCCAGAATATGCTTTCCGGTTATCAAATACCGGTTGTTTAAAAAGAACATTTCAACGCTATTATCTATAGAGGTCCACCCTCTGACCAACGGATTTCCTTTACTTTCATCATGGGCACTATGACGTCATAACCAGTATGCCCGCCTTCCTCAATCGGGTTATTTTTTGCGTATCGTGTTTGAAAGGATACAATACGAAGACGAATCATCGCCGCGAAAATAGCTGTAAGTTATGTTTCCAGGCGAATTGCATCGAGGAAGAGGATACACTGCAACGACTGTAATAGATCTTTCAAAAGCGCCTCGTGTTTCAAAAACCATCTGAAAGAAAACAGTCCTGGCAAGTCAGTATGCAAGACGCATTACAGGTGTCAGGCTTGCAGTCAGTTTGTAAGTCGAAGACGTCACCGAGGAAAAGAACACGTCTGCGGTGAAAAATACTGCACCACGTGTAAAGATTACGTACCCCAGGACCACTTATGTTATATGCAACCCGTTACTCCTGTAACGCTAGGCAGCTCAACAAATGACGACACTGTAATGGAAGACACGTCCGGAGAATATGATAAAAGACAGAAAGATGACGTATACCCCCTATATCTTCTTCGATTTTGAGTGTATGCAAGAAACAGGCAACACATGAGCCAAATCTCTGTATCGCCCACAAAGTGTGCAGTCAATGTCTTGATCAGAAAGATGTAAAATCGTGCAAAGATGCGGTGATCGCCAAAGCATATTCTATGGTCCAAACATCACTAGAGAGTTCTGCGAATGGTTGTTTAATGAGAGAAATGCAGGCGCCATAGTTATTTGTCATAATTTCAAAGGATATGACTCTTACTTCATTCTTCGTTACCTTTACGATAACGCCATCTTACCACAGGTCATCTTAAATGGCGCTAAAGTGATGAGCATCGAAGTTGCCGCCAATGACATGAAGTTCATCGATTCCATGAATTTTCTACCCATGGCGCTTTCTAAACTACCAGATGCTTTTGGACTCACAGAATTGGCTAAGGATATTTTCCACATTTTCTTTAATACGAGAGCCAATCAAGACAAGGTATTATCCCATGACGGTTCGAAATGAAGTACTACAACCCCGACAGCATGAAACCGACAGACAGGCAGAAATTCGTAGACTGGTATTATAAGCATCAGCGTGACTCTTTTGACTTCAAGCAGGAAATCATTAAATACTGTCAGTCAGATGTCGATATACTCCGTCGATGTTGTCTGCACTTCAGATCCCTATTCATGAGCATGAGTGCAGATGACACCACCCCAGGTATTGATCCGTTTCAGCACTGCATCACCATCGTCAGCATGTAATTTGGTGTACAGAACCAAATTCCTTGAACCGTGCACCATCGAGTCATACCACCCAGGGATACCGGCCAAACGATAGACAATCCATCAAGGCACTTCAATGGCTAAAATGGGTATCCCACCAAACTGGTCGATACATCCAGCATGCTGCTAATAATGGCGAAATGCACATCGGTAAATACAAAGCCGATGGCTTTTACATCGAAGATGGGTGGGGAACTGTCTTGGAGTTCCATGGCTGTATCCATCACGGACACACTTGTATGGCTCGTAATACAAAGTATCCTCTCAGCCAACTTACGATGGAAGAACTGAATTAAAAGACCGTAGAGAAACGGCAATTCATCGTCAACAGAGGATTCCGTTATATCGAAAAATGGGAGTGTGACTTTAATGTTGAACTAAAGCGGGATGCTGAGATGAATGCCTTTGTATCGGCTTTAGAGATGCCCACCCCACTTGATCCACGTGACGCATTCTGCGGTGGACGCACCAATGCTACTAGACTCTTCTACGAAGCCGGACCAGGAGAAAAGATAAAATACGTGGATTTCACCAGCTTGTATCCATACGTCAACAAATATGGCAAATATCCGGTAGGGCATCCCACGATCATCACGGAAAATTTCCGTGATATTAACGAGTACGAGGGTCTGGTGAAGTGTAAAGTACTTCCTCCGAAAAAGCTGTATCATCCTGTCATCCCCTATAAGGCATCCAGTCGTCTGATGTTTCCTCTATGTTCAAAGTGTAGCGAATCGCAGCAACAGTCTCCCTGCCAACATACTGACGAAGAACGTGCTCTGACGGGGACGTGGGTCACCATGGAATTGCAGAAAGCACTCCAGATAGGCTACAGAGTGTTGAAGATTTACGAAGTCTGGCATTTTGATGAAGTGTCTGTGTATGATCCCGATACAACATAGGGAGGCTTATTCGCTTCCTACGTGAATGCTTTCCTCAAGTTGAAGCAGGAGGCCAGTGATTGGCCTCAGTGGTGCCAAACGACACAGCAAAAGCATCAATATATTAAACAGTATTTTGACAGGGAAGGAATTCATCTAGAGTGGGACCACATCCAGAAAATCCAGGTTTGAGGGCACTTGCAAAGTTGATGCTCAACAGCTTTTGGGGCAAGTTTGGACAGAGAGAACCAACATGACCAAAACAACGCACGTCACAGACCCGGCAGAATTCCTGGACCTCATGACCAGCGATGGCATAAACGTGAACAGTGTCAGTTTTATAAACGAGGAGATTGTTGAAGTCCAATGGCAAAATACAGAAGACTTCGTTGAACCATCCGGACGCACCAACGTTGTCATCGCTGCCTATACTACGGCACACGCACGACTTAAGCTTTACGAACTGCTAGAGGGTCTCGGCCGTCGGGTATTGTATTACGACACGGATAGTGTAATATACGTTAGTTGGGATGGAGACTGGGAAACCAGAAATTTGGGGATTTCTTAGGCGAGTTGACCAATGAAATTGATTCAAATAATCACATCATTGCATTTGTTTCGGACCGAAAACTATGCTTACAAGTTGGCCAAGCCTGATAGGGATGGATACTTGACACATGTAAAGTTAGAGGCATTACATTGAATTATCGCAATCAATCTATTGTTAATTTTGATACGATGTTCCACATGGTCCGCAAAGACGGTCCAAATAAAAGTTCAAGTGATAGATCCCTATAAAATATGCAGAAACAAGAAAATAATGAGTATAGAGACCAAAGAAGAAAAGAAAACTATCGGGTGGTTTACAAAAGGTCACAAATTGAAAATTTTGACACCGTTCCATACGGGTATTGAGTCACCCATACTCCATACACTATCCTTGTCGGAATAATACTGTAGGTCTACATAATGATCATTTGTATTGAACAGTTACTTTGTATTTACATAATACATCATTTTCTGAATGATTGCGTTCCATTAAATATTTTGACGAGAGTTGCGATTTTTGCCACTGTTATTATTGAGTGTACAACATGATATAAAAAAAATAATGATTAACCATTGCTTGAGATTGCATTAATTGCATTTTGAGTTCTAAATATACTTAGAAATAATACTTACCTAATTATGCAAGATTTACTCGTCAAAGGTAAGCAGGTCACTTTTTGCAGCAATAAACAAAATTAAATAAAAATGTGACTTCAGTAATTCGGTAAAGGGAAAATGATTTTCTTACATTTTTGAGGTTTATTAATTTGTTTTAAAAAAAAAAATATTTAAAATTTTTTAAATATTATTTTAACTTTGTTATTTATTTTATTTTTATTTTATTTTTATTTTTATTTCATACTGGTCGAAACGTCGAGTTGTACCCCAGTTCTTTTAGAACTAATTACTACTCAATTGAGATTCCACATGGTGTCACCGCAATTAGTCTTACTTATTATTTTTTATTAAACAATTTTTTTTTTTTTTTGGGTAAATGTATTAAAAAGTTTTGTTCTTGTATTAATTTTTTTCCTTGCTTTTAAGTCTCCTTAGTTTAAAAACTTCTTTTAATTGTAATTTAATGAAAGCACTCAAAACATACATTTCAAAAGTTGATTGATACTCTCATCAACTTCACACCAAATAAGTTTCAACTATGATCAAAAGAGTAACCTCCCTATAAGTTATATTAATGACATAAATAATATAAATGAATGGATAATTGTATTGTATTAAATATAATTGCTGAATAAATAGCTTTAAGCTGCGGTTTAACTTGATAAAGAATCGTTTTTTGGTGTTTTACATTGTGTTTATGATCAGGACAAATATATAAATAGATGTGTTTCTGGTTCTCATAAGGCACACTTCACTCCAAACGTTTGACAAACCAGTTCGAAAACTAATGCTCAGTAATGTAATTACATGTACCCGCACACCCGTATTAATTAGTAATGTGAAAAGAAAGACCATGTTTTAAAAGGCCCTGAGTATAGCATTCTATATGGAGTGTCGTGGCCTAGCGGTCTAGTACATCGGACTCATGTTCTGGTGTTGTCAGAAATGTGGGTTCGAATCCCAGCCTGGCCGGTCGCGGCGCTTGTGTCCTTGAGCAAGACACTTAACCATAATTGCTTTCGTCCTTCAGATTGGACGTAAAGCTGTACATGTAGGTCCCGTGTGTTGTGTAATGCACGTAAAAGAACCCAGGACACTTATCGTGAAAGAGAAGGGGCTTGCCCCGGTGTTTCTGGATTCGCGCCTTGAGCACCCAGCAGGGTGGATATGTGCGCGCTACAAATCTTCTGTATTATTATTATTATTATTATTATTATTATTATATTCTATTATCAAATAACTCAATAAATGAGTTTACTCTAGACACGTTTGGTATGCACGGTAGGACAGTAAATTATTAGTATGACTCGGCTTGAGTCATCTTTACAAATCTTTAAAATTATATAAATGTACATGTGTACACATGTATATGTTTCTCAGTAAATTAATGCAAACAAACATTTGTGTAGATCAAAACCTTGGACGCGTCAAACGAGTTGTCGGTGATTTCTTGAGTAATTGTACCGGTATATTCATTAGTGGACCCTTTCATTATGTTTATCCTTTCGCGGGCAACACGTTTGGACACGTCAAACGGTTAATTGTTACGTATTTCAGACAGCCTGCGCATATTGTTGATACGTGACGTCACGATTTATTGACGGGCAACAATGTTTGTACATGATGAATAGTGGGAATCCCATTATATATAGTACCTCATTGCATCATAACACAGGTCATTGTTATGTGCATTGACCCGCTACTCGAACGGTGGGTCCAAACCTGTGATTGCCTCATGATTAACACGGCATTCTGTATGTAGAAACATTATAGGGTGTTTGGGCGTGACTACGTACGCAAAATAACTAAGTGTCAATGGAGAAGTATGGTTTGAAAAGATGAAATACTGCAGCTTTAAGGGTAACGATTTGTCATTGCTAAGAAAATGAGACGTCTGAACGGAAATGTTATGGTAAATTCACAAATTTGTTGGAGTTACTAGCCTCCCACTCCTCTTAATTGAATTCGCTGTTAGTGGTTGTTAATGATCACATTTTTTCACGCGTTATACCCTGCCCTGAACATTTCTTGCGCCTACCTCGTCCCTCAACGTTTCTCACGCATATCCTCCCCTTTATCGACTGTTTTGACCGTGAGACATTGTAGGCCCAATTCCCCTTTAGTTTATGTATGCATACGCATCCCAATTCATTTAATTTGTGTATACACATATGATAGCCTTTAATGATTACACACATTTTGTCGATTCATTTGTGTTTTGTTTGGTCTGAAAATTTGACAAAATTTGTTTGTCCTCAAACAATTACCGTATTCTCCTTACAACAAAATGCCATTGTTACAAAAGCACACCATTTCATTTTCATAATATAGGCCTAATTAAATTCAATAATAATTACACATGAACTCGGCTAAAACAATTGTCCATTCACCCCGGACACTGTTTTAATGTTCAAGCATTCAGTGCCCACAAATGGATGCGGTCTTGATTCTTAACCTCATTGAGTTTTGCCATCAAGTTGTGATAATTATTCCCAACACTCGTTTTTCAATCAATTAATAATTCTGTTTCATCAAGATTTCGACTCATCCTTTGTTCATCCTACTCACTAATCCCTCATTAACAATTATATCTCATCAACGGAGTTTCGACTCCATATCCTTTGGTGAAAATGTATTCATGCGTGTGTGTGTTCATCGTCGTAACCATCAGACTCTTTATCCGCTTGAATAAATAGCACGTAGTAATTAGTCACTTGAATTTATGTGGAGAAAACGATACATACTACCACAACAAAAACGTGGTTCACTCCATGATACAAAGTTCAGAAGTAGAAACAATGTTTAAAGACTCTACTGTATTTACTATTACATAAACATATAGCATTATTATATAGTTATGACTGGTGGCAAATATTGTACAATCAGAAGACTTCAATTCCTTTATGAATATACAAAGTTGTATATCGATCGTATCCGGATTAATTACCTCCTGCAGAGACGATACTGTCTAAGCGATTTACACTCCTCGAAATCCATTACTTTCACCCATCCAACCTCCTTTTGTGCATATTTCTTGTAAAGTCATTCACATAATCACACCGTACAGTATTCCGGCCTTACCATGAATATTATTCATTCCTTAAACACTTTTACAACTACAAAATAATCATCGCATAGTACACACCACAATCCATTATTGATCGTCACATCTCAAAAGGGCGTGTCATCGAACCCAGGATCCCATAATGCACATAGACGTAATATTGGCCAAATCCATTAACAAAAGAGACCCATTCACGTACGCTGTTATGTAACCGCACGGTAATTGATAGATGATGACCTCCTCAAATTCCCTCCTCAAAATATTGATTAGTTAGGCCTAACCAACCTTCTGATTGGTCGAGAGGCCCAAAAATCAATAAAAATAACCTGGTCAGACGGGTAGTACTGAATAATTCATTTTACAAATAATAATATTAATACAGATTTTTAACTTTAAAATGTACTTTACATGCTGAAATACCTGAAATGATAAATGGACTTCTACAAGAAAAAACAAAATAGAGAAGTAAATAAAACACATTGGGTATTATAGTAGGTACAGCATTTTATACATAAATTATTAAGTCAAATATACCCAAAAATATAATTGTCATAATTCTTCTTGGTCTGTGCCATGAGAATCTCCTGGTTGGTGACATGTATATTTCACATGTATTCACATGTATTTTATACAGTAATACTCATCCCCTGTATATCGATAAACCACTCAGTGCCCAAACACTGTACTACTACTACCACTAAATGGCTCAAGAGTTTATCGATCGAAAGGATTAATACGGATGTCTAGTGTCTATATGCCCATCAACTTGTACAACATACATTTCAATGATCCAATATACACGCATTTTTGGAATACAGCCATCAAGTACATGTAGTTTGATTTTAAACTGTTTTGGGGTAGGGTTTAAGAGACCGTCATTGGATATATACAGCTTTTCTGCACTGCTGATACATCTACACAAAGGACTTTGCACCAACGACTATCCGTATAACTTGTCTTAAACGTGGCCGGGCTGCCGAGACGCTGCTGCAGTATGCCTATGCCTGTATATCAGGTAATGTGCACACAATGGAGACGCCGATGGTGTGGAACTGGTCAGTGTTTAATATAAACAAACTAAATCGGACGTGCGCCTGTATACAGATAACAATAGCCAAGTCCTTCGTCCATAGACGTGTCCTAACACGAACTGGCTGTTGCGCAACTTGTACGTATGTAAGTAGACTGTTCCACTCTGTTTTGATACGTAAACGGGGTTTTGTAACTGGTGATTTTGGGGAACTAGACTTGGGAAAAGACCCTCAGTTGCGATGACTGATTGCATTTATAGGAATGATCCATTCACGTTTCAGTGTAAACATATATATATATATATATATTATGGTTATACATAGGACTTTATGTATGTACATGTATTTATTATTATTTTATGAAGGATCTTTTAAAACTTACAATAAGTATATAATTTATTTTCTGAAGGACCTTTTAAACTTACATACCATAATATAATAACCCTTATAATAAAAATCATAAATATAAAAAGTATTACGAAATATTACGTCCCTCACATTTTTAATCACCCCACCAGTAAAAATGGTTCAGTCCACCGGCTCCTCAAATGATGGTTTTTAAGCATCACGTGACCTAAATCCGGCCTTCTGATTGGTCGAGAGGCCAAAAAAAACAAGCGGAATTACCTGGTCAGACCCTCATTAAACAACCATTCGCAGAACTCTCTAGTAGTGTTTGGACCATAGAATATGCTTTGGCGATCACCGCATCTTTTGCACGATTTTACATCTTTCTGATCAAGACATTGACTGCACACTTTGTGGGCGATACAGAGATTTGGCTCATGTGTGCCTGTTTCTTGCATACACTCAAAATCGAAGAAGATATAAGGGGGTAATACGTCATCTTTCTGTCTTTTATCATATTCTCCGGACGTGTCTTCCATTACAGTGTCGTCATTTGTTGAGCTGCCTAGCGTTACAGGAGTAGCAGGTTGCATATAACATAAGTGGTCCTGGGGTACGTAATCTTTACACGTGGTGCAGTATTTTTCACCGCAGACGTGTTCTTTTCCTCGGTGACGTCTTCGACTTACAAACTGACTGCAGCCTGACACCTGTAATGCGTCTTGCATACTGACTTGCCAGGACTGTTTTCTTTCAGATGGTTTTGAAACACGAGGCGCTTTGAAAGATCTATTACAGTCGTTGCAGTGTATCCACTCTTCCTCGATGCAATTCGCCTGGAAACATAACTTACAGCTATTTTCGTTAATTTGTCTTTAGTGATAAATGGAAGTTGTATTGGGTAGTCCAGTTCAGCACATGTCACCACAATACGGATGAGATCGTGGGTGCGGCGCCTTCGTCAGTGTGTCAAGAAGACTTTCAAACACCCTGTGCAGGGTTTCCAGGATAAGTGTTGGGTCGTGTACGTCCAGCTTGTCATTAAATTTCACCGTGTAAGTCGTCCCCTTTGTGTTAAATTTGTTCACTTGCACTTCTTTACTTTGTCGACATGGTATAGTTCGGTTACATTCATGATCCGTCGACGTTTTGGTGCATTTTCATCCACTGAAATATCACTATGACCGATCTGCGTCACATCATCATGCTGACTTCGACGGTGTCTGAGGAAATTATCCACGCGAGCAAATACTCTTCCACATACATCACACTGGTGCTGGGCTACATCGTTGTGTCGAGCCAGATGACGGTTGTAATTACCTCGTTTGAAGAACGTTTTGTTGCACACGTTACAGGAAAACATCTTTCGATATAGTAGATTAGATCTGGAGTCATGGAAACAATAAGAGATACTTATTAAATTACATGTTAACGATTTAAAGGTAAATAATTGTATTATATTTACAAATAAATCATGATATGCTTCCTGTTACAATCCTCTGTATTTTACCTAAACAAAAAATACTTTAATCTTAAGAAAATGTCCTAAATAGCATTGCAATTGGAAGATATAACATTAAAATTTAGAAAGTGTACGTTCATTTAAACTCTTTATTTAGTTCTAAAAATATATATCATATAACTTAATTAGTGGTTTTGAATGAACAACCTATTTGTGGAGGTTTCATCACAATAGTCACGTCGTTGAGAACACGATTAAAACAGGGTTTAACTTTTGTTAAATGGGCAACCTTTTATAAATTATATAGTTCTTCTTTTCTCTAAAGATGTAAGCATTTCATACATCATAACTTTACACAAAGTAAATAGGCCTAGATAATAATTCGTCAAATAAATATTCTGGTAATTGTTATACCTTCCCTTAAACGCATTGCGTTTTACTCCAATGTTTTGTAACACTGAAACTTGAACAGTACGTCAAATACAACTGGGCAAACTAATATACATAAATTAATATAAATCAGTTCTTACTCATAGCGTGACAATTTTATGATAATCACTTAAACATAACATACATAATCTTAGCATTAAAATGTACATTTAACAGCACTGAGTGATGTAATTTTTGTTGAATTTGAATTTTTCTAATGTTAAATGTGTTATCATTAAAAACAAACTTCGTTTTCTACATATTGAATTACATACCTTTTGCTTTATAAACAGAAAATGCCGTATGCTTGCTGTAGGTCAGTTCCTGTTCTCTCGAAATGTCACACGAAGCGATCAGAATGTTGAATGAGCTGCCATGGCAGGAATGATACTTTTATATCTTTACCTAAAAACGTTCTTGGCTGTGATTGGTTGGATTTATTATGACGAAAAATGGGTTGCTGGTCTGTGATTGGCTAATCTCTTGTACCAGCATATTCATTAGTGGACCCTTTCATTATGTTTATCCTTTCGCGGGCAACATGTTTGGACACGTCAAACGGTTAATTGTTACGTATTTCAGACAGCCCGCATATTGTTGATACGTGACGTCACGATTTATTGACGGGGCAACAATGTTTGTACACGATGAATAGTGGGAATCCCATTATATATAGTACCTCATTGCATCAACACAGGTCATTGTTATGTGCATTGATCCGCTACTCGAACGGTGGGTCCAAACTCTGTGATTGCCTCATGATTAACACGGCATTCTCTATGTAGAAACATTATAGGGTGTTTGGGCGTGACTACGTATACGCAAAATAACTAAGTGTCAATGGGAGAAGTATGGTTTGAAAAGATGAAATACTGCAGCTTTAAGGGTAACGATTTGTCATTGCTAAGAAAATGAGACGTCTGAACGGAAATGTTATGGTAAATTCACAAATTTGTTGGAGTTACTAGCCTCCCACTCCTCTTAATTGAATTCCCGCTGTTAGTGGTTGTTAATGATCACATTTTTCACGCGTTATACCCTGCCCTAAACATTTCTTGCGCCTACCTCGTCCCCTCAACGTTTCTCATGCATATCCCTCCCCTTTATCGACTGTTTTGACCGTGAGACATTGTAGGCCCACTCCCCTTTAGTTTATGTATGCTACGCATCCCACTCCCATTTAATTTGTGTATGCTACACATATGATAGCCTTTTAATGATTGCACAAATTTTGTCGGTTCATTTGTGTTTTGTTTGGTCTGAAAATTTGACAAAAAGTTTGTTTGTCCTCAAACAATTACCGTATTCTCCTTACAACAAAATGCCATTGTTACAAAAGCACACCATTTCATTTTCATAATATAGGCCTAATTAAATTCAATAATAATTACACATGAACTCGGGCTAAACAATTGTCCATTCACCCCGGACACTGTTTTTAATGTTCAAGCATTCAGTGCCCACAAATGGATGCGGTCTTGATTCTTAACCTCATTGAGTTTTGCCATCAAGTTGTGATAATTATTCCCAACACTCGTTTTTCAATCAATTAATAATTCTGTTTCATCAAGATTTCGACTCCATCCTTTGTTCATCCTACTCACTAATCCCTCATTAACAATTATATCTCATCAACGGATTTCGACTCCATATCCTTTGGTGAAAATGTATTCATGCGTGTGTGTGTTCATCGTCGTAACCATCAGACTCTTTATCCGCTTGAATAAATAACACGTAGTAATTAGTCACTTGAATTTATGTGAGAAAACGATAAATACTTACCTACAACAAAAACGTGGTTCACTCCATGATACAAAGTTCAGAAGTAGAAACAATGTTTAAAGACTCTACTGTATTTACTATTACATAAACATATAGCATTATTTATATAGTTATGACTGGTGGCAAATATTGTACAATCAGAAGACTCCCAATTCCTTTATGAATATACAAAGTTGTATATCGATCGTATCCGGATTAATTACCTCCTGCAGAGACGATACTGTCTAAGCGATTTAAACTCCTCGAAATCCATTACTTTCACCCATCCAACCTCCTTTTGTGCATATTTCTTGTAAAGTCATTCACATAATCACACCGTACAGTATTCCGGCCTTACCATGAATATTATTCATTCCTTAAACACTTTTACAACTACAAAATAATCATCGCATAGTACACACCACAATCCATTATTGATCGTCACATCTCAAAAGGGCGTGTCATCGAACCCAGGATCCCATATTATTGCACATAGACGTAATATTGGCCAAATCCATTAACAAACGAGACCCATTCACGTACGCTGTTATGTAACCGCACGGTAATTGATAGATGATGACCTCCTCAAATTCCCTCCTCAAAATATTGATTAGATAGGCCTAAATCCAACCTTCTGATTGGTCGAGAGGCCCAAAAATCAATAAAAAATAACCTGGTCAGACGGGTAGTACTGAATAATTCATTTTTACAAATAATAATATTAATACAGATTTTTAACTTAAAATGTACTTTACATGCTGAAATACCTGAAATGATAAATGGACTTCTACAAGAAAACAAAAATAGAGAAGTAAATAAAACACATTGGGTATTATAGTAGGCACAGCATTTTATACATAAATTATTAAGTCAAATATACCCAAAAATATAATTGTCATAATTCTTCTTGGTCTGTGCCATGAGAATCTCCTGGTTGGTGACACATGTATATTTCACATGTATTCACATGTATTTTTATACAGTAATACTCATCCCCCTGTATATCGATAAACCACTCAGTGCCCAAACACTGTACTACTACTACACTAAATGGCTCAAGAGTTTATCGATCGAAAGGATTAATACGGATGTCTAGTGTCTATATGCCCATCAACTTGTACAACATACATTTCAATGATCCAATATACACGCATTTTGGAATACAGCCATCAAGTACATGTAGTTTGATTTTAAAACTGTTTTTGGGGTAGGGTTTAAGAGACCGTCATTGGATATATACAGCTTTTCTGCACTGCTGATACATCTACACAAAGGACTTTGCACCAACGACTATCCGTATAACTTGTCTTAAACGTGGCCGGGCTGCCGAGACGCTGCTGCAGTGGCTGCCTATGCCTGTATATCAGGTAATGTGCACACAATGGAGACGCCGATGGTGTGGAACTGGTCAGTGTTTAATATAAACAAAACTAAATCGGACGTGCGCCTGTATACAGATAACAATAGCCAAGTCCTTCGTCCATAGACGTGTCCTAACACGAACTGGCCGTTGCGCAACTTGTACGTATGTAAGTAGACTGTTCCACTCTGTTTTGATACGTAAACGGGGTTTTGTAACTGGTGATTTTGGGGAACTAGACTTGGGAAAAGACCCTCAGTTGCGATGACTGATTGCATTTATAGGAATGATCCATTCACGTTTCAGTGTAAACATATATATATATATATATATTATGGTTATACATAGGACTTTATGTATGTACATGTATTTATTATTATTTTATGAAGGATCTTTTTAAACTTACAATAAGTATATAATTTTATTTTCTGAAGGACCTTTTAAACTTACATACCATAATATAATAACCCTTATAATAAAAATCATAAATATAAAAAGTATTACGAAATATTACGTCCCTCACACATTTTTAATCACCCCTACAGTAAAAAATTGTTCAGTCCACCGGCTCCTCAAATGATGGTTTTTAAGCATCACGTGACCTAAATCCGGCCTTCTGATTGGTCGAGAGGCCAAAAAAAACAAGCGGAATTACCTGGTCAGACCCTCTGCACTACTCTGGTCCACCCTCTGACCAACGGATTTCCCTTTACTTTCATCATGGGCACTATGACGTCATAACCAGTATGCCCGCCTTCCTCAATCGGAGTTATTTTTGCGTATCGTGTTTGAAAGGATACAATACGAAGACGAATCATCGCTGCGAAAATAGCTGTAAGTTATGTTTCCAGGCGAATTGCATCGAGGAAGAGTGGATACACTGCAGCGACTGTAACAGATATTTCAAAAGCGCCAAGTGTTTTGAAAACCATCTGAAAGAAAACAGTCCTGGCATGTCAGTATGCAAGACACATTACAGGTGTAAGGATTGCAATCAGTTTATAAGCCGAAGACGTCACCGAGGAAAGGAACACGTCTGCGGTGAAAAATACTGCACCACGTGTAAAGATTACGTACCCCAGGACCACTTATGTTATATGCAACCTGCTACTCCTGTAACGCTAGGCAGCTCAACAAATGACGACACTGTAATGGAAGACACGTCCGGAGAATATGATAAAAGACAGAAAGATGACGTATTACCCCCTTATATCTTCTTCGATTTTGAGTGTATGCAAGAAACAGGCACACATGAGCCAAATCTCTGTATCGCCCACAAAGTGTGCAGTCAATGTCTTGATCAGAAAGATGTAAAATCGTGCAAAAGATGCGGTGATCGCCAAAGCATATTCTATGGTCCAAACACTACTAGAGAGTTCTGCGAATGGTTGTTTAATGAGAGAAATGCAGGCGCCATAGTTATTTGTCATAATTTCAAAGGATATGACTCTTACTTCATTCTTCGTTACCTTTACGATAACGCCATCTTACCACAGGTCATCTTAAATGGCGCTAAAGTGATGAGCATCGAAGTTGCCGCCAATGACATGAAGTTCATCGATTAAACAGTATTTTGACAGGGAAGGAATTCATCTAGAGTGGGACCACATCCAGAAAAATCCAGGTTTGAGGGCACTTGCAAAGCTGATGCTCAACAGCTTTTGGGGCAAGTTTGGACAGAGAACCAACATGACCAAAACAACGCACGTCACAGACCCGGCAGAATTCCTGGACCTCATGACCAGCGATGGCATAAACGTGAACAGTGTCAGTTTTATAAACGAGGAGATTGTTGAAGTCCAATGGCAAAATACAGAAGACTTCGTTGAACCATCCGGACGCACCAACGTTGTCATCGCTGCCTATACTACGGCACACGCACGACTTAAGCTTTACGAACTGCTAGAGGGTCTCGGCCGTCGGGTATTGTATTACGACACGGATAGTGTAATATACGTTAGTTGGGATGGAGACTGGGAACCAGAAATTGGGGATTTCTTAGGCGAGTTGACCAATGAAATTGATTCAAATAATCACATCATTGCATTTGTTTCTGGTGGACCGAAAAACTATGCTTACAAGTTGGCCAAGCCTGATAGGGATGGATACTTGACACATTGTAAAGTTAGAGGCATTACATTGAATTATCGCAATCAATCTATTGTTAATTTTGATACGATGTTCCACATGGTCCGCAAAGACGGTCCAAATAAAGTTCAAGTGATAGATCCCTATAAAATATGCAGAAACAAGAAAATAATGAGTATAGAGACCAAAGAAGAAAAGAAAAACTATCGGGTGGTTTACACGAAAAGGGTACAAATTGAAAATTTTGACACCGTTCCATACGGGTATTGAGTCACCCATGCTCCATACACTATCCTTGTCGGAATAATACTCGTAGGTCTACATAATGATCATTTGTATTGAACAGTTACTTTGTATTTACATAATACTTACATCATTTTCTGAATGATTGCGTTCCATTAAATATTTTGACGAGAGTTGCGATTTTTGCCACTGTTATTATTGAGTGTACAACATGATATAAAAAAAAAATAATGATTAACCATTGCTTGAGATTGCATTAATTGCATTTTGAGTTCTAAAATATACTTAGAAATAATACTTTACCTAATTATGCAAGATTTACTCGTCAAAGGTAAGCAGGTCACTTTTTGCAGCAATAAACAAAATTAAATAAAAATGTGACTTCAGTAATTCGGTAAAGGAAAATGATTTTCTCTTACATTTTTGAGGTTTATTAATTTGTTTAAAAAAAAAAATATTTAAATTTTTTTAAATATTATTTTAACTTTGTTATTTATTTTTATTTTTATTTTTATTTTTATTTTTATTTCATACTGGTCGAAACGTCGAGTTGTACCCCCAGTTCTTTTTAGAACTAATTACTACTCAATTGAGATTCCACATGGTGTCACCGCAATTAGTCTTACTTATTATTTTTTTATTAAACAATTTTTTTTTTTTTGGGTAAATGTATTAAAAGTTTTGTTCTTGTATTAATTTTCTTCCTTGCTTTTAAGTCTCCTTAGTTTAAAAACTTCTTTTAATTGTAATTTAATGAAAGCACTCAAAACATACATTTCAAAAGTTGATTGATACTCTCATCAACTTCACACCAAATAAGTTTCAACTATGATCAAAAGAGTAACCTCCCTATAAGTTATATTAATGACATAAATAATATAAATGAATGGATAATTGTATTGTATTAAATATAATTGCTGAATAAATAGCTTTAAGCTGCGGTTTAACTTGATAAAGAATCGTTTTTGCGTGTTTTTTACATTGTGTTTATGATCAGGACAAATATATAAATAGATGTGTTTCTGGTTCTCATAAGGCACACTTCACTCCAAACGTTTGACAAACCAGTCTGAAAACTAATGCTCAGTAATGTAATTACATGTACCCGCATACCCGTATTAATTAGTAATGTGAAAAGAAAGACCATGTTTTAAAAGGCCCTGAGTATAGCATTCTATATGGAGTGACGTGGCCGAGCGGTCTAGTGCATTGGACTCAAGTTCTGGTGTTGTCAGAATGTGGGTTCGAATCCCGGCCTGGCCGGTCGCGGCGCTTGTGTCCTTGAGCAAGACACTTAACCATAATTGCTTCGTCCTTCGGATGGTACGTAAAGCTGTAGGTCCCGTGTGTTGTGTAACGCACGTAAAAGAACCCAGGACACTTATCGTGAAAGAGAAGGGGATAATTGCCCCGGTGTTTCTGGATTCGCGCCTTGAGCACCCAGCAGGGTGGATATGTGCGCGCTACAAATCTTCTGTATTATTATTATTATTATTATTATTATTATATTCTATTATCAAATAACTCAATAAATGAGTTTACTCTAGACACGTTTGGTATGCACGGTAGGACAGTAAATTATTAGTATGACTCGGCTTGAGTCATCTTTACAAATCTTTAAAATTATATAAATGTACATGTGTACACATGTATATGTTTCTCAGTAAATTAATGCAAACAAACATTTGTGTAGATCAAAACCTTGGACGCGTCAAACGAGTTGTCGGTGATTTCTTGAGTAATTGTACCGGTATATTCATTAGTGGACCCTTTCATTATGTTTATCCTTTCGCGGGCAACACGTTTGGACACGTCAAACGGTTAATTGTTACGTATTTCAGACAGCCCGCATATTGTTGATACGTGACGTCACGATTTATTGACGGGGCAACAATGTTTGTACACGATGAATAGTGGGAATCCCATTATATATAGTACCTCATTGCATCATAACACAGGTCATTGTTATGTGCATTGACCCGCTACTCGAACGGTGGGTCCAAACTCTGTGATTGCCTCATGATTAACACGGCATTCTGTATGTAGAAACATTATAGGGTGTTTGGGCGTGACTACGTATACGCAAAATAACTAAGTGTCAATGGGAGAAGTATGGTTTGAAAAGATGAAATACTGCAGCTTTAAGGGTAACGATTTGTCATTGCTAAGAAAATGAGACGTCTGAACGGAAATGTTATGGTAAATTCACAAATTTGTTGGAGTTACTAGCCTCCCACTCCTCTTAATTGAATTCCCGCTGTTAGTGGTTGTTAATGATCACATTTTTCACGCGTTATACCCTACCCTGAACATTTCTTGCGCCTACCTCGTCCCCTCAACGTTTCTCACGCATATCCCTCCCCTTTATCGACTGTTTTGACCGTGAGACATTGTAGGCCCACTCCCCTTTAGTTTATGTATGCTACGCATCCCACTCCCATTTAATTTGTGTATGCTACACATATGATAGCCTTTTAATGATTGCACAAATTTTGTCGGTTCATTTGTGTTTTGTTTGGTCTGAAAATTTGACAAAAAGTTTGTTTGTCCTCAAACAATTACCGTATTCTCCTTACAACAAAATGCCATTGTTACAAAAGCACACCATTTCATTTTCATAATATAGGCCTAATTAAATTCAATAATAATTACACATGAACTCGGGCTAAACAATTGTCCATTCACCCCGGACACTGTTTTTAATGTTCAAGCATTCAGTGCCCACAAATGGATGCGGTCTTGATTCTTAACCTCATTGAGTTTTGCCATCAAGTTGTGATAATTATTCCCAACACTCGTTTTTCAATCAATTAATAATTCTGTTTCATCAAGATTTCGACTCCATCCTTTGTTCATCCTACTCACTAATCCCTCATTAACAATTATATCTCATCAACGGATTTCGACTCCATATCCTTTGGTGAAAATGTATTCATGCGTGTGTGTGTTCATCGTCGTAACCATCAGACTCTTTATCCGCTTGAATAAATAGCACGTAGTAATTAGTCACTTGAATTTATGTGAGAAAACGATACATACTTACCTACAACAAAAACGTGGTTCACTCCATGATACAAAGTTCAGAAGTAGAAACAATGTTTAAAGACTCTACTGTATTTACTATTACATAAACATATAGCATTATTTATATAGTTATGACTGGTGGCAAATATTGTACAATCAGAAGACTCCCAATTCCTTTATGAATATACAAAGTTGTATATCGATCGTATCCGGATTAATTACCTCCTGCAGAGACGATACTGTCTAAGCGATTTACACTCCTCGAAATCCATTACTTTCACCCATCCAACCTCCTTTTGTGCATATTTCTTGTAAAGTCATTCACATAATCACACCGTACAGTATTCCGGCCTTACCATGAATATTATTCATTCCTTAAACACTTTTACAACTACAAAATAATCATCGCATAGTACACACCACAATCCATTATTGATCGTCACATCTCAAAAGGGCGTGTCATCGAACCCAGGATCCCATAATGCACATAGACGTAATATTGGCCAAATCCATTAACAAAAGAGACCCATTCACGTACGCTGTTATGTAACCGCACGGTAATTGATAGATGATGACCTCCTCAAATTCCCTCCTCAAAATATTGATTAGTTAGGCCTAAATCCAACCTTCTGATTGGTCGAGAGGCCCAAAATCAATAAAAATAACCTGGTCAGACGGTAGTACTGAATAATTCATTTTTACAAATAATAATATTAATACAGATTTTTAACTTAAAATGTACTTTACATGCTGAAATACCTGAAATGATAAATGGACTTCTACAAGAAAACAAAAATAGAGAAGTAAATAAAACACATTGGGTATTATAGTAGGCACAGCATTTTATACATAAATTATTAAGTCAAATATACCCAAAAATATAATTGTCATAATTCTTCTTGGTCTGTGCCATGAGAATCTCCTGGTTGGTGACACATGTATATTTCACATGTATTCACATGTATTTTTATACAGTAATACTCATCCCCCTGTATATCGATAAACCACTCAGTGCCCAAACACTGTACTACTACTACACTAAATGGCTCAAGAGTTTATCGATCGAAAGGATTAATACGGATGTCTAGTGTCTATATGCCCATCAACTTGTACAACATACATTTCAATGATCCAATATACACGCATTTTGGAATACAGCCATCAAGTACATGTAGTTTGATTTTAAAACTGTTTTTGGGGTAGGGTTTAAGAGACCGTCATTGGATATATACAGCTTTTCTGCACTGCTGATACATCTACACAAAGGACTTTGCACCAACGACTATCCGTATAACTTGTCTTAAACGTGGCCGGGCTGCCGAGACGCTGCTGCAGTGGCTGCCTATGCCTGTATATCAGGTAATGTGCACACAATGGAGACGCCGATGGTGTGGAACTGGTCAGTGTTTAATATAAACAAAACTAAATCGGACGTGCGCCTGTATACAGATAACAATAGCCAAGTCCTTCGTCCATAGACGTGTCCTAACACGAACTGGCCGTTGCGCAACTTGTACGTATGTAAGTAGACTGTTCCACTCTGTTTTGATACGTAAACGGGGTTTTGTAACTGGTGATTTTGGGGAACTAGACTTGGGAAAAGACCCTCAGTTGCGATGACTGATTGCATTTATAGGAATGATCCATTCACGTTTCAGTGTAAACATATATATATATATATATATTATGGTTATACATAGGACTTTATGTATGTACATGTATTTATTATTATTTTATGAAGGATCTTTTTAAACTTACAATAAGTATATAATTTTATTTTCTGAAGGACCTTTTAAACTTACATACCATAATATAATAACCCTTATAATAAAAATCATAAATATAAAAAGTATTACGAAATATTACGTCCCTCACACATTTTTAATCACCCCTACAGTAAAAAATGGTTCAGTCCACCGGCTCCTCAAATGATGGTTTTTAAGCATCACGTGACCTAAATCCGGCCTTCTGATTGGTCGAGAGGCCAAAAAAAACAAGCGGAATTACCTGGTCAGACCCTCATTAAACAACCATTCGCAGAACTCTCTAGTAGTGTTTGGACCATAGAATATGCTTTGGCGATCACCGCATCTTTTGCACGATTTTACATCTTTCTGATCAAGACATTGACTGCACACTTTGTGGGCGATACAGAGATTTGGCTCATGTGTGCCTGTTTCTTGCATACACTCAAAATCGAAGAAGATATAAGGGGGTAATACGTCATCTTTCTGTCTTTTATCATATTCTCCGGACGTGTCTTCCATTACAGTGTCGTCATTTGTTGAGCTGCCTAGCGTTACAGGAGTAGCAGGTTGCATATAACATAAGTGGTCCTGGGGTACGTAATCTTTACACGTGGTGCAGTATTTTTCACCGCAGACGTGTTCTTTTCCTCGGTGACGTCTTCGACTTACAAACTGACTGCAAGCCTGACACCTGTAATGCGTCTTGCATACTGACTTGCCAGGACTGTTTTCTTTCAGATGGTTTTTGAAACACGAGGCGCTTTTGAAAGATCTATTACAGTCGTTGCAGTGTATCCACTCTTCCTCGATGCAATTCGCCTGGAAACATAACTTACAGCTATTTTCGTTAATTTGTCTTTAGTGATAAATGGAAGTTGTATTGGGTAGTCCAGTTCAGCACATGTCACCACAATACGGATGAGATCGTGGGGTGCGGCGCCTTTCGTCAGTGTGTCAAGAAGACTTTCAAACACCCTGTGCAGGGTTTCCAGGATAAGTGTTGGGTCGTGTACGTCCAGCTTGTCATTAAATTTCACCGTGTAAGTCGTCCCCTTTGTGTTAAATTTGTTCACTTGCACTTCTTTTACTTTGTCGACATGGTATAGTTCGGTTACATTCATGATCCGTCGACGTTTTGGTGCATTTTCATCCACTGAAATATCACTATGACCGATCTGCGTCACATCATCATGCTGACTTCGACGGTGTCTGAGGAAATTATCCACGCGAGCAAATACTCTTCCACATACATCACACTGGTGCTGGGCTACATCGTTGTGTCGAGCCAGATGACGGTTGTAATTACCTCGTTTGAAGAACGTTTTGTTGCACACGTTACAGGAAAACATCTTTCGATATAGTAGATTAGATCTGGAGTCATGGAAACAATAAGAGATACTTATTAAATTACATGTTAACGATTTAAAGGTAAATATTAATTGTATTATATTTACAAATAAATCATGATATGCTTCCTGTTACAATCCTCTGTATTTTACCTAAACAAAAAAAATACTTTAATCTTAAGAAAAATGTCCTAAATAGCATTGCAATTGGAAGATATAACATTAAAATTTAGAAAGTGTACGTTCATTTAAACTCTTTATTTAGTTCTAAAAATATATATCATATAACTTAATTAGTGGTTTTGAATGAACAACCTATTTGTGGAGGTTTCATCACAATAGTCACGTCGTTGAGAACACGATTAAAAACAGGGTTTAACTTTTGTTAAATGGGCAACCTTTTATAAATTATATAGTTCTTCTTTTCTCTAAAGATGTAAGCATTTCATACATCATAACTTTACACAAAGTAAATAGGCCTAGATAATAATTCGTCAAATAAATATTCTGGTAATTGTTATACCTTCCCTTAAACGCATTGCGTTTTACTCCAATGTTTTGTAACACTGAAACTTGAACAGTACGTCAAATACAACTGGGCAAACTAATATACATAAATTAATATAAATCAGTTCTTACTCATAGCGTGACAATTTTATGATAATCACTTAAACATAACATACATAATCTTAGCATTAAAATGTACATTTAACAGCACTGAGTGATGTAATTTTTGTTGAATTTGAATTTTTCTAATGTTAAATGTGTTATCATTAAAAACAAACTTCGTTTTCTACATATTGAATTACATACCTTTTGCTTTATAAACAGAAAATGCCGTATGCTTGCTGTAGGTCAGTTCCTGTTCTCTCGAAATGTCACACGAAGCGATCAGAATGTTGAATGAGCTGCCATGGCAGGAATGATACTTTTATATCTTTACCTAAAACGTTCTTGGCTGTGATTGGTTGGATTTATTATGACGAAAAATGGGTTGCTGGTCTGTGATTGGCTAATCTCTTGTACCAGCATATTCATTAGTGGACCCTTTCATTATGTTTATCCTTTCGCGGGCAACATGTTTGGACACGTCAAACGGTTAATTGTTACGTATTTCAGACAGCCCGCATATTGTTGATACGTGACGTCACGATTTATTGACGGGGCAACAATGTTTGTACACGATGAATAGTGGGAATCCCATTATATATAGTACCTCATTGCATCAACACAGGTCATTGTTATGTGCATTGATCCGCTACTCGAACGGTGGGTCCAAACTCTGTGATTGCCTCATGATTAACACGGCATTCTCTATGTAGAAACATTATAGGGTGTTTGGGCGTGACTACGTATACGCAAAATAACTAAGTGTCAATGGGAGAAGTATGGTTTGAAAAGATGAAATACTGCAGCTTTAAGGGTAACGATTTGTCATTGCTAAGAAAATGAGACGTCTGAACGGAAATGTTATGGTAAATTCACAAATTTGTTGGAGTTACTAGCCTCCCACTCCTCTTAATTGAATTCCCGCTGTTAGTGGTTGTTAATGATCACATTTTTCACGCGTTATACCCTACCCTGAACATTTCTTGCGCCTACCTCGTCCCCTCAACGTTTCTCACGCATATCCCTCCCCTTTATCGACTGTTTTGACCGTGAGACATTGTAGGCCCACTCCCCTTTAGTTTATGTATGCTACGCATCCCACTCCCATTTAATTTGTGTATGCTACACATATGATAGCCTTTTAATGATTGCACAAATTTTGTCGGTTCATTTGTGTTTTGTTTGGTCTGAAAATTTGACAAAAAGTTTGTTTGTCCTCAAACAATTACCGTATTCTCCTTACAACAAAATGCCATTGTTACAAAAGCACACCATTTCATTTTCATAATATAGGCCTAATTAAATTCAATAATAATTACACATGAACTCGGGCTAAACAATTGTCCATTCACCCCGGACACTGTTTTTAATGTTCAAGCATTCAGTGCCCACAAATGGATGCGGTCTTGATTCTTAACCTCATTGAGTTTTGCCATCAAGTTGTGATAATTATTCCCAACACTCGTTTTTCAATCAATTAATAATTCTGTTTCATCAAGATTTCGACTCCATCCTTTGTTCATCCTACTCACTAATCCCTCATTAACAATTATATCTCATCAACGGATTTCGACTCCATATCCTTTGGTGAAAATGTATTCATGCGTGTGTGTGTTCATCGTCGTAACCATCAGACTCTTTATCCGCTTGAATAAATAGCACGTAGTAATTAGTCACTTGAATTTATGTGAGAAAACGATACATACTTACCTACAACAAAAACGTGGTTCACTCCATGATACAAAGTTCAGAAGTAGAAACAATGTTTAAAGACTCTACTGTATTTACTATTACATAAACATATAGCATTATTTATATAGTTATGACTGGTGGCAAATATTGTACAATCAGAAGACTCCCAATTCCTTTATGAATATACAAAGTTGTATATCGATCGTATCCGGATTAATTACCTCCTGCAGAGACGATACTGTCTAAGCGATTTACACTCCTCGAAATCCATTACTTTCACCCATCCAACCTCCTTTTGTGCATATTTCTTGTAAAGTCATTCACATAATCACACCGTACAGTATTCCGGCCTTACCATGAATATTATTCATTCCTTAAACACTTTTACAACTACAAAATAATCATCGCATAGTACACACCACAATCCATTATTGATCGTCACATCTCAAAAGGGCGTGTCATCGAACCCAGGATCCCATAATGCACATAGACGTAATATTGGCCAAATCCATTAACAAAAGAGACCCATTCACGTACGCTGTTATGTAACCGCACGGTAATTGATAGATGATGACCTCCTCAAATTCCCTCCTCAAAATATTGATTAGTTAGGCCTAAATCCAACCTTCTGATTGGTCGAGAGGCCCAAAAATCAATAAAAAATAACCTGGTCAGACGGGTAGTACTGAATAATTCATTTTTACAAATAATAATATTAATACAGATTTTTAACTTAAAATGTACTTTACATGCTGAAATACCTGAAATGATAAATGGACTTCTACAAGAAAACAAAAATAGAGAAGTAAATAAAACACATTGGTATTATAGTAGGCACAGCATTTTATACATAAATTATTAAGTCAAATATACCCAAAAATATAATTGTCATAATTCTTCTTGGTCTGTGCCATGAGAATCTCCTGGTTGGTGACACATGTATATTTCACATGTATTCACATGTATTTTTATACAGTAATACTCATCCCCCTGTATATCGATAAACCACTCAGTGCCCAAACACTGTACTACTACACTAAATGGCTCAAGAGTTTATCGATCGAAAGGATTAATACGGATGTCTAGTGTCTATATGCCCATCAACTTGTACAACATACATTTCAATGATCCAATATACACGCATTTTGGAATACAGCCATCAAGTACATGTAGTTTGATTTTAAAACTGTTTTTGGGGTAGGGTTTAAGAGACCGTCATTGGATATATACAGCTTTTCTGCACTGCTGATACATCTACACAAAGGACTTTGCACCAACGACTATCCGTATAACTTGTCTTAAACGTGGCCGGGCTGCCGAGACGCTGCTGCAGTGGCTGCCTATGCCTGTATATCAGGTAATGTGCACACAATGGAGACGCCGATGGTGTGGAACTGGTCAGTGTTTAATATAAACAAAACTAAATCGGACGTGCGCCTGTATACAGATAACAATAGCCAAGTCCTTCGTCCATAGACGTGTCCTAACACGAACTGGCCGTTGCGCAACTTGTACGTATGTAAGTAGACTGTTCCACTCTGTTTTGATACGTAAACGGGGTTTTGTAACTGGTGATTTTGGGGAACTAGACTTGGGAAAAAAGACCTCAGTTGCGATGACTGATTGCATTTATAGGAATGATACATTCACGTTTCAGTGTAAACATATATATATATATATATTATGGTTATACATAGGACTTTATGTATGTACATGTATTTATTATTATTTTATGAAGGATCTTTTTAAACTTACAATAAGTATATAATTTTATTTTCTGAAGGACCTTTTAAACTTACATACCATAATATAATAACCCTTATAATAAAAATCATAAATATAAAAAGTATTACGAAATATTACGTCCCTCACACATTTTTAATCACCCCTACAGTAAAAAATGGTTCAGTCCACCGGCTCCTCAAATGATGGTTTTTAAGCATCACGTGACCTAAATCCGGCCTTCTGATTGGTCGAGAGGCCAAAAAAAACAAGCGGAATTACCTGGTCAGACCCTCTGCACTACTGACCTTGTCTTAAGTGACCCTTCCACCACATAAGCTGGTCTTAAGTTGGTGATTATTGATGAAGAGCTCAAACTCTACATTTTCCACCAGTATTTAGTTCTGTAGGTTCTATAAAGTCAATTAAAGTAGAATTAAAGGTCATTTGGTGCAAATTGACCTTTAACCTTGTCTTAAGTGACCTTTCCACCACATAATCTTGTCTTAAGTTGGTGATTATTGATGAAGAGATCAAACTCTACATTTTCCACCATTTTTCAGTTTTGTAGTTCTATGTCAATTAAAGTAGAATTAAAGGTCATTTGGTGCAAATTGACCTTTGACCTTGTCTTAAGTGACCTTTCCACCACAACATTTTGTCTTAAGTTGCAGATTTATAATTAGTAGGGCTTTCCTTACAAAATGGCGTGGTTGTCAGCCTTGTAGGCAAAAGTCAAATAAAAGTGAATTTTGGGGGTAATTAAAAAGGCCCCCTACCCCCAACCACCACTGACTGCACTTAAGACAAGAGTTTCTGTGGTCAGGTAGGCTTACCTGTACTCAACCAAACAGTCAAAGCTTTTGTAGGTTTCATGTCAAATAAATCTCAGCTAGCTCTTGGACTATTTGGTACACTGGTAATTGGTCTGATAGATCATTAAATAAAATACTACTCTTGGTAAGTAGGTCATTACCACTTGATTACCAATCAAAATAGCAGTGGATGAGTTAATATACGAGTGGGTTTATTTATTACACTGTAAACATAAGTTAGTCATTGGTGCTCATAAATTAGTCAAAACGACTAATTTAGATTAGTCAAGTCTCAATGACTAATTAAATCAACGTATGACTAATGTTTAGTCACAAATGACCAATTTAGGTTAGTCATTGCTGATGTTTGTGACTAATAAAAATAAGTCATTCGTTATGAGCAAAACTTGATTATTTCAAGTTTATAATTGCTTTCAGAATGAATTTTCGCTGGGGTTTATTTCAAGTCATTCGGACTTATGATCTTTTTCATAAACACATATTTTTAAACATTTTTGTAGTATTAAATTCATATGAAAATGGTCATGAAAATTTTTTGTGATACATTTTGTGTACCATTTGATTCATTCAGTGATAATTGAATGTTATTTCTTTCAAATCGGTGACAAAATCACAAATAATTTGCCTGGATGGGAACATTATTACTTCGTCAATGACTAATGTGTCTCGTCATACGACTAAGAAAAACGAAATTGGTACGGTTATGCAACTGCTAAGTTCCTATTGGTTGAACGCAACTGGTAGTTTGCGGTTCGCGTATTGTCCATGCATTAAACGGGTACCATTGAAATTGAACCGCGCCACGTTTGCATTATTGGCCGCCATTGTATCGACGTGTCAATGCATTGTTCGATTGCTTATTGTGTGCACAGCAATATTGTTTGCTAGAACGCTGTCATAATCTACTGCAATCTTGCATTCATCAAAGCCATTAAACATCAAAATAATGTCAACGAACTCAGGAATGTCATCAACTGCAAGATAAGTCCAGTTTTCGTTGTATTAAGTGAATGTTTTATTAGTTGAGGCCTTATTTTCGGTCACACTATTTAGCGTCAACTCGACGGTATCACGACAACTCAATGCAACTCCACGACAACTCAAGACAACAAGTTACAAAATACCTTCAAATGCGGTATTTATTGCCAGAGTGTATCTGGAAACACGGCTCAAAATTATTTGCACTTTCATGCATACTTATTTTTCAAAGAAAAAATAGTTTTTTTCTTCGTAAAAATAACCGATTTTCTCCGTCCGAAGATGCCTGCGCAATGACATCAAACCGCACCATTGTGTTAGGTTTTTGTCACTGTTTGTAGGGGTTGGGAATGACCCACATTATAATCTTGCTTTTGTTTTTTATTATTTCTTAATTTCCTTTTTTACTCATTTCTTTATTTAACTTCCTTATTTCCTCAATTCTTTATTTGATTTCTTTATTTAAGTTTCTTTATTTCTTTATTATTTTCTATTATTTTCTATTGTTTTTATTTTTTATTTAATTAGTTTTGATAAATACATTTGTTTAGCTTGGTCAATGACTTAGAAAAATTTAAATATAATTGTTACTGTTTTTTCATTAAATAAAGAAATGCAGACTACTAGGCCTATTACTTTTATGAGCTTTATATCGCTTCCATTTAAAAAAAAATGTATTCAGTCAATCAGTGCTAAAAAGCAAATAAATATTTATTACAGAAATAATAATAAAATGATTAAATATAAAGTGGACATTACATGTAAAGAGGCCTGTAACTATAAAGAGCAAATGTGGGTTTCATATTTCGATTTGTAATTTTATTTTATGTTTTTTTCTTTCTTGATTTGATATTAACAGATGTTATCCGAGTTCAAGAGACTGCAGGGAACAAGAGCTGGAGTAGAAGAACTTCTGGACGAAGGCCTGAAGAAGTATGAAAGTGCCATCCTGAAGCTGTTTGGGTCGGCCAAGAAATTGGAAGACTTGCACCAGAAGGCTCTGGATAACATCCCTCTGCAACGGGATGAAATTGCTAGAAAAGGTCAGTTGGTTTTAGGATGATAAACCTAGTTAAAGCCCCTATACAACATTATTAGTTCCACTATTCCAGAATAAAATAAATGTAAGCAAGTCTTAATTGATGTGAAGATTATGTGATATTAAAGTTATTCTGCCTGAAGTGCAGACATTTAAGAGAAATTATGAAAATAAGATTCAGGTAGAAAAACAGAATCTGCGAAATTGCTGTCTTGCGTGATTCACCTCAACATTACAGACAATCACCATTTCAGTTTTTCTAGGTTTTTATCCATAATGTGAGCACATTTGCACTTGGGTGAAACTTAAGCATGGTTAGTCAATCAGAGTTGCCAAAATAATATTGTAGAGGGGCTTTAAATAAGAAGCTTTTGTCAAATGATTGATTATATTTTTGTACTAAATGTGGTCTTTTATAAACATTGTTTCAGAGGCAACTTCTGTCGCAGTCATACTTGGTATTCCGGCTTTGTTAAGAGAAAAGGCAGGCAGTATGTTGCTACTTGCTAAGGAGAGTGTAAGTACATAATGTGTGTACAAAACATCTGTTGAATATCATTTGCCTAAAAGACATCATTTGCCTAAAAGACATCGCACAATCTAATTGTAAAGTATTTTTTGGTTTTATGTTCTCATTGATATACAGGAAGATGGCGCACCATACATTAAATGAGACGATTCGGACCTCTCAGATACCTGGCCTGTTTTTATATTTTCAACTTGGCATATCCAGCAAGTTTTAAGAAGACGCTAACCATCTAGAAAGTTATCCTGAATGTACAGGATAATGTGAAGATCGAACGTGCAGTGGTCACATTACTTGAGAGATTAAACCAGTATCTTGACAAGTAATGTGACCAACAACATGGTTTTAGCCAGAGGGTTGTCTTGGTGTCTTTTGAATTCACTGAATGTGTGAAAAGAATTAAGACTCCCAGGTTTTTAATTTACAACACATTTGGAATCAGTTATGGTGCTATTTCATGAGATTTATTCTTGCCATTTTCATTAAAACGGAAAATCACTTGCCTTTGCAATATCACCCTAATTTTATAAGGTAATAAGCAATGTCTGGAAGGGCCAAACCTTATTTCAATTTGTAATTTAGTTTGAGTAATGGTACATGTATGAGGTTTGTTACACTCTGACTCATTAGATTACATTTGTCATTTTATCACTCAGTTTATAAGTTTAAATGCAAACCAGTTATACTTTTATTTTTACAATAACTTGTGCTACATTATAGTTGCATTATATTTGAACTTGGTTTTTATATTTACTGCACAAAATTGTAAGTTACTAAATTTACTTGTCACTAAGAAACCTGGAAACCTGGATTGCAAAAATGTATGTACTACTATTGTGTGTGTGTGTGTGGGGGGGGGGGGCGGGTGCGCTTATTATCTCCGCCTTTGCTGTTGCAACCCAACTATGGGGGGGGGGGGGGTAATAAACAGATGTGGCATATATTCCTCGTGTCTACATTTGTTTTGCTGTTTTGCCAACTTATTGCAATTTGAAGAGATTCACTGAAGCTGAACTTGTGGATATATTTAATTTACTTTTTTTACTTTATACTTATTATGTTTTATTAATGTACTTTTATTCAAACCCAAGAACAAGACTTTGTATTACGGGTTATACCTCGTTGAGGTATCATGCAGCTTTAAAAGTGTTTTTTTTTTTTTTTTTTTTTTTTTAAAGATATGTGATGTATGACACATCACATACCGGTATCTAAGAAAAAAAGGGGAAAAAATACGCTTTTAAAGCTGCATGATACCTCAACGAGGTGTACCCGTAATACAAAGTCTTTGTGATGATGCAATGTATTCAAACTTTCTTTTAAGAGTATACACATTTTGTTACACAGTTAAGTGAAGGTAAAACCCGATTACATTGAAATAAATATTTTTGACAAGATTGTATGATTTAATTTGCTTCATTTCTTTTGTTTTTACATGAAATGAAGCCTTAGTCGTGTGACTAAAGTGATTAGTCATCATTTTGAATGACAAATTGCAAAAGTCAGATGACTAATGTTTAGTCATTTCAGACGTTTTTGGATTTAGTCAGATGACTAAGTAAAATAAGTCACATTTGACTATATTTGTCTTGTATTTGACTAATTAATGTTAGTCATCTGGCTTGTCTGACTAATTTTTATTAGTCATTTCAGACGTAGGGCAGGACTAATTTTTATTAGTCAAAATGACTAATTTATGTTTACAGTGTAGAGGTAGGTGGGGATTGCTAAAAATAGAATTAACACAATTGAGAGTTGGATTATGAGTGTTAACGAGATCTATGTTAAAATCACCCATGGTAAAAGACGTTTTATTCTCCCTATTTATATATCACTCTTTTTACGACTTTTCCGTGGTAATTTGCGTTGAAAAAAGTATTTGGTACACTGGTAATTGGTCTGATAGATCATTAAATAAAATAACTGAAAACATCATTTAGTCAGTTGACTGAAAATAATTGGTCATTTACGTGGTTTAATTTTACCAATCTTCAGTTAGTCAATACACTAAAGCAATGACTAATAATAGTTTGTCTTTGAAAATGGTTTAATTTGACTAATTTATCTTGAGATTGGTAATGCACAAAATTCAATTAGTCATGCAAGAAAATTAATTAGTCCTACAACAAAATTAATTAGTCTTGTAATCAGTCTGACAATACCAATAATAAGTCTTTTACACACTTCTGAATTAGTCACTGTAAATTTATTGTCAATGCTGTCCAACAACCTCTGTAAATGCTGTAATAAAACTTCATCCTGCATATTACAATGCTTTTTCAACAAATCATGAAATCTAGTAATAACAATTTAAATAGCAAGTGTTCTAAAAACTTCTATGTCCTTTAATGTACATGTATATAGTAGAATCATATATTGTTCAGCTCCCTTTTAAAGTACATACAAGTTTGAAATGAACCCTATTTCTAATTGCTGCCAAAGTGACAGAAATTATCTTTAGCTGATATACACGCAGAATTAATAAACTTTAATAACCTGATGGCCAATCATTTTACTAACCTGTGGTCTGATGAGTGTATTTTTGGAGGCAGTATATATATTTATCAAATGTACATGTGTACACTAATAATTACTATAAAGTACATGTACAATACTGCATAATGACTTTCCTTATACCCAAATACATTAAGTATAAGTTGTTTATTAATGTGTGTAACCCACTTATTGGATTTATACAGGCTAGACAAGCAAGCTTTAATTGACACCTCCAGTGCAGTGTACCTCCCTTACATTGATTATGTAATACTATCACATTATGGGGTAGCGGTGTAACTTGACACTGTGTGGCCATAGCTGTCTGGCAAATCATGGAACTTCATGGTCAAGCTACATGTGGCCCCTGCATGCATGTACTTATGCAGTGTGGGCTCGAAATTCAAACTGGAAGAAACAGACATATATAATATATACTATACAGCAGTTATCAATGGAAAATATTACCCTACTTCAAGCAGTTAAAGTAGCAAGTTTTGTGAAGCAATGAAGTGCATCAGGATGGACTGAATGATGGTAAGATGATTGTTCTTTTTAATCTTATGAAATGTATAGTTTTACTTCACGTGCTTGTTAATTGTACACTATATACTAGGCCTATACAGTATACTGAGTGGTGCAATGCATACAGAAATGCTGAATGCAGTCTGTCAACCTGTTGAATTAATTTGCAAAACCTTTCAAGTAAAAAAAGGTTAGTTTTTGAAATGGTGTTCATCATGTTGTTATTCATGTTGTATTGTAGTGATTTCATTAACAAACTTGACATACCTAGATACATGGTGTACATGGTAATTCAAGAATAATTAAATAATTAATTAAATAACACATATTCTCTAATACTCTTCATATATATATACGTTATTATTATCCGATAAGGTACATGTATAATATAATGTATATCATATATTTTCTGTGTGTTGGAAAAAATAAAAATGAATGAATGAATGAAAAAAACCTAAATGATGATTGAAATGAACATTCAGCAGAAGAACTTTAAATACTGAATAGCTCTAGAAAATGTTGCATTCCCATCCACTCTGATGGATATACAAGAAGTGACATACATGTATACAATTAATGTACATCCCACAATCAGAGATGCCTCAATATCCAGATTTATTCATAATGTATTGGTCTGCCTCTGTACCAAATTTGGTGCTTTTATCACAAAATGTACGATAGTTTTGGTATGCCGCCCCACAATAGGGCTTTTCTGTGAGTGACAAAGCTATTTTTAGTTAATTTGCTATGGGTGAAATTTCATGAACATCTGCAGGAATCCACAAAATAATCTTATGAGAATACACTGCATGAAAAAATCCATATTTCAACAGTTCTATTCAAATACCATAAACTAGACAGGGCTCAAATTTCAGGGAAAAAATCCACTTGACCACAGGGCTTGTAGCTCAGAACTCTTACTGGACCAGAAATATTTTTACAAGACCAGAATCAAAGTTGTCACTTGCTGTAAGGAATAGGTTTGGGTTTGAAAACCTTAGTAAATTAATTTCCTCTCTAATAGTAAATCATAAAACTCTGCAGTACAATGTACATGGTTGTAAAAAACTACTATACTGCCGGACTTGTTTAGTCATGAGTTTACTGGCCCAATGCTTCCAATTACTGGACTCAGGCCAGTGGCCGGTGGGTATTTCGATCCATGCTAGACTGTAAGTGAATAGCAAATTCTGTGACAACCTTTTATTTGCTTGATTACATATATAATTTACCTTAGTACAGAACATATCTCTGATGTTTTCTTTAAGCAAAGATGGCAAGGCCCAGATAGCTGCTGTTGTCTTGAAATCTGCATAAAAAATAATACCAGTAATTCTGAGTACAATGCTGATGCATACTGAATATTGAAGCAATAGTATTTAAAGGTGCATTCAGAATTTATTTTAAAGCAACTGCTGAACCTTTCCCAATTTTACCACATTAACAGCTAGGTTTCAATAAGTTCTAGAGACACAAAAAATAAGTAGTATTTTACATTAAGAAAATTATGCAATTTAATTTTCCAAAGAATTCATGCAGGATCACATATGAAATAACTTATGTAGAATTTCAGTAATTCATTTTCAAACCAGCATACGGCCCTGATTACTCACTGCATTGTTTATACTCACTGTCAGAATCATGTTCATCAGAATATTGAATGCTATCTTCATTTCTCCTTGCATTGTAGCAGTCTAAAATGGTACATGCATTCTTATTAAAACCATCTTGTAGCAAGGACTTTAACTGGGATGTCCCGTGGATCCTATAAAATTCTGCCAGAAGCTGTAGTAAAGACAAATAGTTATACTAAACTGTGGTTCAAATTCCTCTTTACAAATTTACCCACACAAACTCACAAATGTTTATGCACAAGGGTACCCACGGACTTTCTTTTTACCTCCGTTTGCTGTTGAACTTCAAATTTTTCATCGATGTCCCATTGTTTTTTTTTACACAAAACCCAACCAAGGATCTCTATTTTTTCTTTTTGCTAAAAGTTATTGGTTTCAATGTGTTGACACGCTCACCCAAATACAGGTTTTCACCTGGGTCAAGTTTCCGCTGAGAAATATGCATTTTTAGCATATTTAGTTATGATGATTATGGCATGGTGGGTTAGTGGGGCCCATGTCCTCCATTGGAAAAAGAACGCGGTTTCATAATAATATACACAATTTATATAAACAATAGTCCCCAGGAGACGGTCATTAAGAGTGCACACAATCCCACATGTATAATTGGTTTTAAACTGATGATCCCCATTGCTCCCTCCTTTTGTTCCTCTTTGCTGTTTGAGTTAAACTTTTCTTTGGGCTGTCCCACAGGAAATGTATAGGCTTTTCAACCGTGAACCCCCTCTCCAACCATACACCTATATATAATTTCCTCTTGTTAGGACCACATTTTGAATTCAACCAAATGAACCATAAACCATCTTTTTATCTAACATGAATTAGGAATTGGGCATGTCCTGACTGTCCTTATTTAAAAAGTCACAGTAAGGAGAAATTTGTGCGCATGGCTGTAAATTTAAATTCTGTGAACAAACATACCTCGTGTTCAGTGAAGAGCCATGAGAATTGTTGCTTTCTCTGGCTAAGTGTTTTCTGTTCTCCCTGTACGATATCTCGTCTCCGATACGCAAAGGTTAGCCCCATCAGTCGCCCCACTTCCTTATAGTCTGGCCTCTTTTTGGTGATCTCTATCTGAAGCCAATTGTTGTGAGCAGCAATTGTGGTCTCATCTTCTGATGCCAGACGATCGGGTAAGTAGTTTTGTAATCCCCACATTGGCGGATACTTTGGAGCCGTTTTCTTTTCTGTACTGCCTCTTGGTGCTGGTGGCTGCTTCCGTTTTCTGGATTTGACTACAAGAAGTTCTCTAATGGATGGGTCCCTTTTCCGGGTATTCTGAAATTTGTGTTTCAATTTGTGCAACCACAATTGCTGAAAAGCAAAAACAAAATTAATACACAATCACAATTTATTTCAAAAATAGAATGCTGTATATTTCCAGCCTTCGGTGCTTAAAGTGTACACAAATGGGATGTTTTGATGGAAATCTTCAGGCGCAATGCATCTTTCGTGTTTCTGTGAGATGTAAAGTACCTAATTAACATAGGCTGTTCTATGCACATTATTTTATTACCATATGCTTAAGTAAATATTATTTATCAAATTATGCTAATAAGGTACCTAATTAACATAAACTATGCGCAAAAAAGTAACATGATAGGTGGGAATTTCACCCATGAACTAAGTTCCATTCCAGTACACATTATCACTTCCTAGAAATTGTACTAATAAGATAGCACAGAAAGGCAATTCAGAACCCCTTATTTAATTAAACTCACTAAAATGTTAATTTGCCCAAACCACTTTGAAATTGCTTTTAAAAAATTTGCATTAATTGTAGCATAAGTGAATGTGGTTGGGAATCGTTTGGCAAAAGCCAGCAAACAAAAAAGCTTGTTGGTGAGGTGGTTATAGCTAAAATGCATACCAGACAACCGTTCATTATCTCTTCTGGAGTTGCTGACATGACCTGACAAGGAGTGTTCAAAAGCCTACTTTTGGATGAATCTATGAACCCAAGGCGTGCAATAAACCACTCTGTAGTTTGACTATGAGATGGGCTACTGTGAGTGATCACTGCTGTTCCCTCAAAAGACAGTGTCAAGATAAAATAAAATGCAGAAACATAGTTTTCGGTTTGCCACTTTCATTTCAGTCACGATCGGGTATTTAAGCAGAAGTTGTTCTACGAGTTGCACATAGTCTGTTGGTGTTGGGTACCTACATGAAGGATGAAAACAAAAAATAGATAAATAAAAAATCCTAAATTACTTTGGTGCACCTGGCACAAATGGTAATCAAGTACAGTGGAACACCACTATACTGAACACCAATATAATGAACATTTGGCTATACCGAACATTTGATGGCTCCCAATGACGGGTGGGAAATATTTTTGTTCCCAATGATGAGAAAAATACTTCTTAAAAAACTTTATTGTCTGAAATTCTGACAGAAACATCAAGGTACAAGTACAATGTAATAAAACCAGTCAAAAAAGAGCGCACATCACAGCTCATTATGGACACCATCATGAAATTAGCCCATGCCAAGCACGGGGTCACAAATCACTATACCGAACGACCACTATACCGACAAATTTTCATGGATCCCATGATGTTCGTTATATCGGCATTCTACTGTAGTTTTGATATTTAAACTTGTCTTCTTACTTAGTTTGAACAAGTTGTAAGCTCATAAAAATATAATAAGTTGCAGTTAGTCAGACTTTAATATAAATGAACACAATGTTTGCTTTGGTTTTGAAATCAGTGTGGAACCTATTTTTAATCACTGTTGTGTATGGAATGGATGCATCATTACTTAAAAGGCATATACTTACAAAGTATGTTTTTGAACAGCTTCAAAGATGACTGTCTCGTTTGCTGTTGAGAGCTTTTCCCCAGCTTCTATTTTCTGCTTTATCAGTTCATGAAGGTCTGGAAAATTGAATGTATTGATCCACCCAGACTTCACAACAGCTTTAAAAGGCTCTACATGTACTTCTCTGAAAATAGAAGATAAATGGCTTTTAAAAACATTGGGAACAACCAAATCTGAGCTTCATAAATGGTCAAACGTTTAGACCTCCAAAAGATACTTAGTAATGTTAGTTTACTCAAATCACTACAGCCTTATCTTTAATGTTATGTACTATCCAATAGTGACGTTGTACCTTTGCCTTTTCTGTCATCGCATAAGTTCTCATGAAAAATGCAATTTTTCATTCGCACAAATGAATAAAAGTTTGTACAGTGATGTCGATAGAATATATAGTTGTGAATTGTCTTTTCAAGTTTTAAAATGTTCATTTCATAGACCCTTTAAAGATGCATTCATATGAACATAAGTCATGTACAAAATCAAGGGGATTTGGTTGGAAACAAATAATTATTAAAATAATTCTGAAGTTACAGAAACAATAGCAGTTTTAACAATGAAATTGATAATAAATTAATACTCACATTTGCTCTTGTTCTGGTGAGACTGGAACAAGTGTAACAGGGATTGTCAGGAAGCTTGTTATCTTAACTTTGGGCATAGGTAGAATTACATCCTCTGCTTCAACATCAACAAATTCTTCAAAGTCAGTACTCCAGATCTGCAGGTGTATATCTTGTCCTTTAAGCTCTGGGAAGATCTCATGGACTTTAAGAATGAGGTCTTGTGATTTCACATGTTCTTTGTCTGGCACATCTATAATTTTCTTTGTGTCATTCCACATCAACAAATACCTACTGAGCAGATAATTGCAACTTCATGAATACCAAGAAGTAAATACAAAAATATAGAAAAGGTGATGTGGTATTTAATTAGTGGCCTCCACATTGAGATTAAATGTTGCATACATGTACATGCTCTTGTTACAATTGCACTGCACAAACATATTAGTACTTTTGAACACAAATGGTATGCAATCCACTACAGAAGGCGATGTTTGAGAACAATTAACTTGGAAAAGTCTGTTTTGTAAATGCCAAGTGGATAGTTATCTGCCAATTCTGTTACTTTCAGCAGTTTTAGTTGTCCATGGTCAGCAGATATTGCATAGGCATGAACATGTTGGACATAATCAGTTGTCTGGACAGTTTTGCATACAATATGTACAATTCCAGCAATGATGAAACTCATTTGAATTATTCCAAAATGATACCCATTCTCCAATTTTTCCAGTATAACAGCAGAACCTGAATGATACCATGTTCCACTACATGCTACATTCTTTACCGTGTAGACATCTGCTTGCCCAACAAGTGGGAGGATCAACCGTTGGACATCTCTAGACAGTTCATTAGTATGTTTAAGTTCACCGCATGTATGATCAATTACTTCTTGGGTAAGGAACTTATCAGCCTGTGATTTTGACATACACCACGCTTGATGATACTGATGTCTCTCTGCAAGAGTTTTCAGGATGTTCTTTCTGTTTTTTGTCCTCCATGCTATTTCTTTGAAATAGAAATGCTTTGCTTCAAAACGAAGCGTCCAACAACGTATTAGTGGAACATACTCTAAAAGACATCTTGGGTAGTGCACAAGATAGTGAAACTTCGGTTTCATAGTGATTTCTGTGTATTCTGTGTAGTACCCTGTCAAAAACAACTCAATGAGATAGGCAAGGAATTCAGAGGTGACTCTGTCTACTTTTGGCATCATACAATGCTCTACTACATCAAGAAGCAACAAAAATGTCGCCCACTTTGCATCACCAAATGGAATTGCATGGCCAACCATGAGGGGTAACAAACGTAACAAGCACCATGCCTGCGCAGCTGTTTGCTTGACCTTGAAGCTTCCAATCTCTGATGACATTACACTTGGTTTGTTTCTCTTGTCACTTGCATCATAGGCAAATGTGGAAACTTGGTGGTTAAAATACTGAAGTGATAAATAGCCCTGACTTACACAGTATTTGATGGTATTGCATATGACCTCAGGCACAATTCCTCCAAGAAGATCATGTGCTACATCTCCAGGCAAACCACTGGTTATATGAAAGTACTGTAGCTGATTGAACATACAGTTACGTTTTACTCCGTACAATGATGCCAGATTAGGATTATCCTGTACAAGTTGAGCCTGTTGATCATAATTATGCTTCCTTCGATCGTATCTCCAAACTTCGGTTTTTAATTATTTATGAAGTTACGTTGCATACACGACAAACACGACCATGGTGAAAGTGTTCTTGAAAGCCCCCTATTGTGTGGGCACCTAGGTTATCTGCACTTATAAAGCTGACAGTACCATGAATATTGTGCTGTACACCATCTTTGTGCAGGTTTAGACCGTCCGTCTCTAAAACAGTAATATCTCGTAGAAGTGGCTGGAGGATTCTATGCATGCCATATTTTTTTTTATGTGGGATGACATGCACAGACCAGCAAGTTGTATGCTTTGCAGTTTGGATCTATATTTTGGGGATATGTTCCCAAGAACATAGTAAAAAGCACCAAACTTAAGCACTTTGACTTTGTTCCCTAATGGATTTGATACCCTTTCCAAAGGAGGGCGCTGCTCATGCGGCGACTCGCTCGCTTTTTCGCTCTCTAAATTTACTCATTTTTCTTATTCACCAAACTGTTATTGCATGTAAATTGTGTGTAAATATGGTTGCTGCCTACATTCTATGAACTATTCTTACCATTGGGCTGACTTCCTTGGATGGAAACGGAGTTTTTCTTTGTGACAAGAGACTTACTTATACTACCCAGCTAACATGCATACGTTGGTGAACGTCGGATAAGTCGGCGTCAAAAAACGGACGTTGTACGGACGTCGGGAAGGTCGGAGTCATTTTCTAAACGTTGTACGGACGTTGGCAAACAGTATGAAGTACAACAGGTCGATTTTCAACGTTGGCACAACGTAGTTATAATAAGGACAACGTAACGTCGGCGTACTAAGGTTGTGCCAACGTCGGAAAATGTTGTGCAGTATAACAGGTCGATTTTCAACGTTGGCACAACGTAGTTATAATGTGGGCAACGTAACGTCGGCGTCCTAAGGTTTTGTTAACTTCGGCAAATGTCGTGCTGTATACAAGGTCGATTTTCAACCTTGGCACAACGGAAGTATAATGTGGTCAATGTAACGTCGGCGATTTAAGGTTGTGACAATGTTGGCAAATGTTGTACAACAGGTCGATTTTCAACGTGGCACAACGTAGTTATAATGTGGGCAACGTAACGTCTGCGTCCTAAGGTTTTGTCAACGTCGGCAAATGTTGTGCAGTATACAAGGTCGATTTTCAACGTTGGCACAACGTAGTTAAAATGTGTACAACCCAACTATGGCGCATCATACGTTGTGCCGACGTCAAAATCCAATGGTGTTTTAATTTCCGAAGAGGCAGGGCATTGTACAATTAAAAAAATTTTAAATATCATAATTTTACGGCTAAAAGTGTGTAAATTCCACGGTGAATTACCGTATCATCCCTTTTCAGTGTTTCACGGCTGAAACCCGTATTACGGCCGCTCCCATTGCACTCTGGGATATATCCAATATGTAAATCATCTGACCTTAATTTAACCTAGCTTTGTGCTCGAATCATTTCCAATGTTTAAATATGTGAAAATGGGTCATTTTAAGCCATGTTCAAATATTTACTGTTAACTTTATGATAAAAAGGTAAGATTTTGGTGTTCTCTTCTATTTTGATGTAAAAAAGTACATTCAGAATTTCAAATATTGAAATATGGATTATAATTGCATGACACCATGATTTGAAAAGAGATTTTAAAAGACATTAGTAACATTAGTAACTGGAGAGGGGTCGTTGAAAAAGGAACCAAACTACGCGTACGTGTAGGTAAGTGAAAGACTTTGTGTAAAATAAATAATTGCATCGATCAACCCTATTAATATCTACAGATCCATCCCATAGTAAATGCAGCATCCCGTGGACGTTTCAACCTTAACTGCTTAAATACCGTAAATAATACGTTAACCGTAGATTAATTTCCAGTTATGAAAATACGGTACCCGTGAATATATGTTTGACCGGGAATTTTTTTTACAGTGTAGGTCTACCCAGCCTAGCATGCATACGTTGGCCCAACGTGTGCCAACGTTGTAGCGGGGTTGACCCGTCGTCGGTACAACGTTGGCATAACGTCTTCGACGTTGGCCCGACGGAGAAAATGAACGTCAGGGCGACGTCAATTGCCAACGTTGGGCCAATCATAAAATATTATGTTGTCCCAACGTGTTACTAATACGTCATACGAACGCTGGACGTGCCGACGTTGGCCCAACAAATGCCGACGTTGTGGCAGGGTTGGCCCGACATCGACCCGACGTTGGCCCAATGGAAAAATTTACGTCAAGGCGACGTCAACTGCCGACTTTGGGCCAACTGTAAATTCTTACGTTGGCCAACGTTGGCCCAACGTATGCATGTTAGCTGGGTAGTCAGGAGCTTCGATCTCTACGCTCAGGCAAGTATATCACCGGCCTACAACATGTCAACTTACCTAGCGAGATGAAACCCAGAAAGCGTGGCAAAAGAGGGGGATTGAAACGTAAGTTACGGGCTCAAGGATGTAAACCTTATCTACCATCAATTATTATGGGGAATGCCCAGTCTTTACCGAATAAAATGGATGAACTATGTGCAAATGTTAGATATATGAATGACTTTCGCACAACTAGTCTTATGTGTTTTACCGAGACCTGGTTACGGGACTGTGTTGATGATTCTCATGTTAACATTGATGGTTTTCACTGATACGTGGGGATCGAACTAGTGATTCAGAGAAGGAAAACGGCGGTGGTGTCTGTGTTTATGTGAATCAAAAATGGTGTCACCGTAATAACATTACAATTAAGCACACTTCATGCTCTCCGAATGTTGAAATTCTCATCATAAGTCTCAGACCATATTATTTACCACGGGAGTTTTCACATATTATTCTTAGAACAGTCTATGTACCTAATCGCTCCGTTGCTAAGCCCGCCGCTATTGAAATAAGCCAGGCTCTACATACAGGGTATCGAGTCCACATCCCCAGACGCATTGTTCCTGATCAATGGAGACTTTAATCACTGTAAGCTATTGAAAGGTGGTGTACAATACTATCAACACGTTACTTGTGCCACTCGTGGCACACGGCTACCCTGGCTTATTGTTATTCAAACGTTAAGGATGCCTACACAGCAACCCGATTACCACATTTAGGACTAGCTGACCATAATCTACTGTTATTACGATCCAAGTATCGCCCCATTGTACAGAGGGAGAAACCGAAAGTTATCCGGGTGAAGAAATGGACTCCAGAAGGGGTTAATAATCTCCAGGCTGCTTTTGATTGCACCGACTGGAATGTTTTCATTGACTCTAGTATCGATACCAATGAATTGACTGAGTCTATTGTGGATTACGTGAATTTCTGTACAGAACTTATTATTCCCACAAAGGAGGTTAAGATCTACTCCAACAACAAACTGTGGATTACAAAACATGTCAAAGGGATCATCAACTGTAAAAAGCAGGCGTTTACACAAGGTGGTGATAATCTGGTACGGGTACAGAAAAAAATTGAAAAAAGCCATCCGGAAGGAACGCCTTAACTACAAACGGAAAATTTAATCACACTTCAAGGATAATAATATGAAGAAAGTATGGGAGGGTATGAAACTGATGAGTGGGTACGCTGGAAAAAATACAAATTCTTGCCAGAACTTATTATTGAATCCAACCATAAGCTACGTAAACGATCTTAATACGTTTTATAACCGCTTTGACTGCCGTTGTTTTTATCAAGTCTCATCTTACTAGTTTTACCGATGATGGACATTTTATTTGTACTGAGGAAGATGTACGCCGCGAGTTCAGTAAGCTTGTGCCATGTAAATCTTCTGGGCCAGACAATCTCTCACCACGATTATTGAAATTGTGCGCCGAACAGCTATGCGGTATTTTTAGTATTATTTTTAACTACTCATTTTTAAATCAGTCTGTCCCCGACATTTGGAAGAAGTCTTGTATCATCCCAATTCCTAAGAAACCGAAAGTATCATGCATGAATGATCTTCGCCCAGTAGCTTTGACCTCGGTTGCCTTTAAATCCTGTGAACGTTTAGTTTTACCACAACTAAAGGGTATAGTGAAGGATTTTATTGATCCTTCTCAGTTCGCATACAGGAGTGATAGGAATTGTGAAGATGCTATTTTAACAGTTATTGACAGTGTAACCTCTCATCTGGATCTCAAATCGGTTTCCGAGAAAAACAAGATCAATGGTGTGTATGGGAATTGTAGCAATTCAGCGAGAATTATGTTCTTCGACTTTTCATTGGCCTTCAACACAATCCAGTCGCATCTGTTGGCAACTAAGCTATTGTCCATGGATGTTCACAAGCCTATGATCTCCTGGGTCCTGGATTATCTTACCTCTCGATCCCAGTTCGTACGGGTGCAATCTGTCTCTTCCGATATTGTAAACTCAAGCACGGGGGCACCGCAGGGTACAGTTTTGGCGCCTTTCCTGTTCAGCCTATGCACATCAGACTATAGATCCGGAGCCGATTCATGTCCGATTGTCAAGTTTGCCGATGACACTGCAATGGTTGGACTGACTACTAATGATGACTCTACAGTGTATTCTAATGAGATTAATAAGTTTGTGGACTATTGTAAGGGCAATTTTCTTGAACTCAACATTAGCAAAACAAAAGAAATGGTTATTGATTTCAGAACTAACAAATTTGATCCTGACTCTATTGTTATTTCAGGCTCCCCGGTTGAACGGGTCAATTCTTAGGTAAAACTTGTAGCTTTGCATGGTGAGGATGATAAGTAAGACTAATTGCGGTGACACCATGTGGAATCTCAATTGAGTAGTAATTAGTTCTGAAAAGAACTGGGGGTACAACTCGACGTTTCGATCAGTATGCTCTGATCGTCCTCAGGGTCAGTTCTTATAAATACTTAGGGGTTGTTATAAATGATAAACTCAATTGGTCAGATAATGTAGATTTTATCATGTCGAAGTTAAATTCTCGCCTCTATTGTTTAAGGAAACTGAAATCATTTCATGTTGATCATACCATTTTGTCACTGTTTTATCGTTCAGTAATTACCAGTGTTTTCACTTACTCTATTGTCTGTTGGGGAGGCAGTGCTACTGAACAAGATAAGAAGATAATTAATAGGATAATTAGGAAGTCTGGGTGTTTGATTGGGGATGACCAGCGGCCGCTGGATTCATTCTATCACTCCTGCCTCCAACGTAAGCTTAATTTTTCGCTCTGTGATGGATGACCCCGGTCATCCGTTGCATGGTGAGCTCGTTGGGCGCGTCATTAGTCGAAGTGGTAGGATGAGGACCCCGGCTGCTGGTACAAACCGATACAAACATACTTTTGTTCCGATGGCTGTGACACATTTTAATAGTAATTATACACGTTAGGTGGGGATACTTATCAGGTTTCTTATATATGTATATATGTATATGTATATATATATATATATATATATATATATATATATATATATATATATATATATATATATATATGTATATGTATATATATATATATATATATATATATATATGTATATGTATATATATATATGTATATACATATACACTCCTCACAATAAAATAAGGGTCAAAAGTATTTTTGTGAAAAATGTTGACCAAGTCAGGAGATAGACACATTTTTAGTACGGGTAATGGGCTAAAGGTTGCTCTGCAACATTTTAAGCACTTTCCACATAGTTTGCATGTCTATTGGCTTAGAAACTGACAGATCATGTGACAAGACACAAAAATGCTGATAACAGGTTCATGATGTCGCAATCAAGTTTGGCACATCTGCTTTATTTCTTTTGTGGGGTGTTACTGAGATGTTGTCAACAGGATTCAACACTGGGTACACAGTATAGTCCATGAGGAGGCGTTGTACGGAATGTGTGCGAGTCAGGGGTCATGCAACCTCATACTGACATTAACTTTAAGTCTTAAAACATACAGAAATAATGTTGATTTGCCAAAGTTTATGACAGGGAGAGAATATCAACTGGTGGAAAGCTTCAAAATAGGGAGGGGCTCAAGGGGGTCCCTCATCCCTACAGCTTGCATGCTGGTTAACCCACTGTTTAACTTTTACTCCTATCAAGTGCAGAATCTATTGATTATGTGTGGGGAATCTCATTAAGTCTTGAAGAAAAATAAAGCAGATGTGCCAAACTTGATTGCGACATCATGAACCTGTTATCAGCATTTTTGTGTCTTGTCACATGATCTGTCAGTTTCTAAGCCAACAGACATGCAAACCATGTGAAAAGTGCTTAAAATGTTGCAGAGCAACCTTTAGCCCATTACCCTTACTAAAAATGTTTCTATGTCCTGACTTGGTCAACATTTTTCACAAAAATACTTTTGACCCTTATTTTATTTTGAGGAGTGTATATATGTATATATATGTATATATATGTATATATATGTATATATATGTATATATATGTATATATATGTATATATATGTATATATATGTATATATATGTATGTATATGTATGTATATGTATGTATATATATGTGTATATATGTGTATATATGTGTATATATGTGTATATATGTGTATATATGTGTATATATATGTATATATATGTATATATGTGTATATATGTGTATATATGTGTGCCTTACAAGCAGCCACTCATAACAGCTCTCCAGTTTTTGTGCTAAGTAAGTGTTTTGTAGCTACAAGTTTGTCTTAATTTTTATACTAGTGGATTTCTTATTACACCTGGAATCTACTGGACGTTTTATGTGAGTATTTGTACATTTGTTTTCTTATAATAAGTGAAAAACTGTTTTTTTTTTTGTCTGTCTGTGCAGAAATTTTTTACTGTTGAGTGTATACATTTTGGATCTTCATTTAATTTGTGCAGTCAACTCTGATTTAGATTATAACCTGTAGCTAGAGATTATAACCTGTAGCTTGACCACAAGCCTTTGTTTGGATCAACTTTGTGATCAGACAATGGAGGTCTACATCCTGTTTATTCTACTCCTGCTATCCAGACCACTGTGTCTCAATGACTCATCAGTAGATGGCTACAAGATGCAACCTACAGATTGTTCAACTAAAATCCGCCATCTTAAATTCTTGAGACGTCCTATATCATACTATGATAATTCATCTGCCACCTTTCACCTGGAACTCTTAATTTCTGGTGACATAAACCCAAACCCTGGACCTGAAACACTGATCAACACACCCACAAACGCCACTCAGCTCCATAAAATTTCCTACAGCTGTAATGAACTACTCAATCTTCGCAATGCTCCATGTACTGATGTAGCTTTATCTTATTCAGCATTGAGTCAATTGAACTGTCTTGGAATACTTGCTAATCAACCCCAAACATACCGCCGCACACATAGAGGTAAAAAAGCTGGTCGCCGTAGAATGGACAGACTTACACAACTAGAACTCCAGCCTTACCAACCCCCAGCAGTGAACTCAACCACATCAACAAGCGACATTGGCATAACTTCAACCCAATGTTCACGATGAGTCTAAACTTCAGCTCTGTGTCTTGAATACTCAATCCATATGTAACAAATCGGATGAATTTGTTGACTTTGTACTTCAAAACAATTTGGATCTTGTTGCCATAACCGAGACATGGTTTAAAACCTGATGATGACCTGCTACCCCGTGAGTGTACTCCTGCTGGCTACTCTCCATCATATCCCCAGACAAGTAAAGGCCGGTGGAGGGGTTGCACTACTCTTTAGGTC
>CM055816.1:61813110-61851256 GCA_029582265.1 Zoroaster sp. YZ-2022
AATTGTCGTTATAATTTGGTTGAAACTAAAGGAATCAGGCGAGAGCGCAGTATAAAGACATGACATTCATGGATAATTGTGTTTGGTTTGTTTTGAGGGATCGATCCTTGTTGTTAAGCTCGTTTGAAAATTTATGCAAATATATGGCATCATTTTATATAACAATCCTGGCTTGGTTGGATTGCATCGGTCATCCTCCTCTAAAAAGCGGGGAAAATATTCCCCCTGCCCATACAAAAATGTTCTTTAGAATTCTATAGAGCGTTTTTATAGAGCTTTATAGAGTTCTATAGAAACAAAATAATTCTATAGAATGTTTAGAATGTTTTAATAATTCTATAGAATGTTTATATATGAACGTTTTCGTAAAATGAATTTTTCTAGTTTTCTACTTTTCTGGTAGCAGAAAATGAGATTTAACGTTTTGGTAAAACCCATTTTTCCAAATTCCCATTTTTCAGCTATCCAAAAGTTTGATTTTACATGTTCTCTTACATTCTGATTTTTTTTTACTAGCCGAAAATCACATTGACAAAACCCATTTTCTCATTTTCTACTAGCAGAAAAGCAGATTGAACGGTTTGATGAAATTTTCCACCCCCATTGCATGCACTTGCCATAAATGGACGCTTCTAGGATCCATGGTTCTTCAAAACAAAACCTCACTGAGTAATGCCGCCCTCGGAAACCAGAATTGAAAAGTCGATTCAAAAAAACATACATGAATCGGAATTTAAAATGTCGGCTTAAGGACCCTCGACAATCTCGTCTGCAAAAAATACAGGGCCATTCTCCCAGTATTATGGTGAGACTTTCCCGGAAGGTGCAGTCCTCAAAAACTTCCATTGTTAACACCCTAATCCATTGATTAGAGTGTTCCTGCGGTTATGACGGCTGTCTGGCTGTGTGAGCTAGTCTTTTGTTAACAAAGTTAACCCCTTAAAGATGGACTACAACGAGAACTCTCACATTAAATTGACTATCGAACCTTGTTTATGTTGTGTTCAGGTAACAATTTATTGTTGTGGTCATGTTTTTCTCTTTATAATTTTGTTGCAATTTGACCGAAAAATTAGACCCCGCTTCTTCGATTTTTGAAATTTCCCGCCCTGCACTGGTTCCCGACAAAGACCCATTGAAAATCCACTATGAAATCCACGGTATAGTACCAGCGGACTTGTAAACCAGCGAAAAGGGATGACGTATAACCCATGAGCACCTGAGAGTAAACAGAAGACGCCATGTTACTTCCGTGTATATTATACATGCGTTTTTATGCGTCAGCAGAGGCATGAAGTTTTATGAAGCTTTTTCGACGTTGTTGTGTAACAGTTATATAATGCCGACTTCATTGTTGTTGGAGACTCATTTTTTCAATTTCCGCTTGATCCTGCGATATCAAAGGAATGGGTGAAGTTCGTGAATAATACGAAAGTGATTTCACCTTCATGCCAAAATTCCTGGATCCGCCCTGCTGATATTTGCCTGTTTTTATCACTTTATCTGGCTCCTATGTATTTAATCTTTTATAATCTTTGCTATTGTTACTTTAGGTTATTTTACTATTTAAAGGGCCTGGGAGCATTTTATTCAAATGGATTTGGTGCTATATACATGTCTTTTATATTTTTTTAAAATTAATATTTGATTGAAGACAGAATGACATGGCCTGTACACATTTATTGTTATTCTATTCTTGTATTTTACAATTTATTGCCACTGTACACTCAGAACAAGTTTTATAGTTTTATAGGCAGAAGTACATGAGATTTACCAACATGAGATTTACAATATTAGTCTTTGTCACACTTCTCCCTTTTGTGATGCAAAGCCAAAAAACCTAATTGAATTAGCTTTAATCCAAAAAAATCTGAACCTGCTCAGCAATAGAGTTATGCTGATTGTAAGTTATTTCCTGGGAAAAGAGCAGCAAGCGTGAAACGAATTTCAAAGGATTTCCAGTTCGGTTTAACAGAACAATGGCCAAGTTCCAAACAAGTATGTACAGGATTTTGATTAAGTTGTTTTCGTCATCAAGAGGCAACTTTTTAATTTTGATATTTTAACCTCAAAAATAAACTCAATTGTTGGTTGCAAATACATACATATTTTGTCTTGTCATTTATTCGAAAGTACTAAGGTCTTGTAAAATTTTCAGTTCTTGGCATCTTTCTGCCATACCGAATTTGTAATGTTTTTACCATAGTGTATTGTTGGCAACATAAAACAAGTTTATTTCACATTAGTGCTAAATTAATCAACTTCTCCCCGAAAAGACACAAAATGAAATACACACGTAATTGATTCTGCCATTGATCATGGTTTATGAACGCACAAAATAATTTGTAACTCCCTCCAGATCATTATAACTAGGGAAGAATGTTACCAATTTAAAAAATAAAACAAAGCAAATCGGCCTAATCCAGTGGTGGATACGAAAATCCTTTGTACTGTCCATCAGGGTTTGGGAACGTCCTGCGGATTGCGTCCATTACACATGATGGCAGTGGCACCCGGTTGAAACGGCCAAGATAACCCCAACACCACCTCACCACTTGCCGATATGCAACATGGCGATATTTTCTGTAAAAAAACCCTAAAAATCAGACAAAATTATAAACATAAGATTTGTGATTTGCATGGTGGAGTATCGATATTGTTTACGTTAACACCATGTGAAACTGAAATGCTATAAAACTATAACCATACCAAAAGGCAATCATGATCAAAGTAAACAATTACATACATGTAATGCATGTACAATAAGATATAGATGCACGTGGGTCAACCAAGGTCATATTCAGTTGTGTGCGGTTACTCTGAAGTAAACACCGGTGCTCATTCTGGTCAATCAAATTAATCTGCTTGATATGCAGATCATTCAAAACTGACATTGCTTCTAAAATATTAATTGAAATTGATGGTACATTGGCTTTGTACATTCAGTCAACACTCAAATCACTTACTGGTCAAGCGTTCCTTCAACTGCATCTCTGCCATAGTATGCTCTGTACTGAAGATACGCTGTTGCAAGCACTCCTGGGTGGAGGCAGATCGCATCAAACCAATCATGGATGGTAAGGCACTGGTTGGGATCATCCACGTTGATGTCCAGCTGCCGCATCATGTTCTCTGTCTTCTCAACTTCTTTGCAACATATACAGTTTGCGAGCAAAGGCTGAAGAACACAATGTCCACACGAACACCTATTACAAAAAAAAACAAGTTTGGAAAATATAATTTTAGTAACTTTGTCATTGGGGACTACTTAAAAATTGATCTTGAAATACACCCCCCATGAACTGATCAAGGACAGGTACATCACGAAGGAATACATTTTTCCATGGGCAGATCAAACATTTTTATTGTGCAGGGGGCTACAAGCTTTGATTTGAAGGGAAAGACTAAATGTCAATTATGCTTAAAGCATGATGGTAAAAGATCATGATTTTATTTGAATTTTGAGCAGTGATTACTTTCCCATCATGTCTTCATAAATACTGGCTAATATTGCCAACAAATCATAAAACGCAAGACATAGTAATTACCCCCAAATTTCCACTGTACATGTATTGTACACATGTACAATTGTACACATACTACTACATTATGTACCTTGGGTCTCCATCATGTTCGTTCATGTTTTTGTCAAGTATAGCCTACAACTATTTTTGTACAGCAGAAACGAATTGATCAAACGAAGCATCATTCAGTATTTCATTCATGAATCATTTTGTGGGCTTACCAGTCTGTGTTTAGCCGTCTATCATCAGAATTTGGTTCGTCGTCTTCGGCCTGACGATCACCGTCACCGGGCTGGTCAACTGCAGGCGCCGCAAGTGGCTCGAACCGGTATGGTTCAGCGCCACGTACTTCGAGTTCTTCGTCATCGTCATCACCTTCTCTCTCGTCTGGGGAGCTCCCCTCATCGCTAGAGCTGACATCACTATCCTCAGAAGTGCCTATATGAAACTCCTCTTCCTCATCTATACTGTGATCTTCCCAATATTCGCTGCTATCGGACATTTTCGCTGTTTTTCGGTCTAGAAGATGTTGCTTGTCCGCTGTTGTTCCGCATTGCATGTATGGTAAATGCATACAGTACACACGATCGACTGTTGTGCGTGGGGGTAACAAAGCGTCATGGGTGCTACGTCACACACGAATATGAATTATTCATGAGTTGAGGGATTTTGGTGAAACTGGGCTTTTCTGGGTCGTAGAACGCCGATCAAATTGATTTTTTTTTGCATGAAGGAACAAGTTTTATTGAATAATAATAATATGTTAGTAATCATTACACATTTCTCGAACGAAAACAGAAATACAGCACTTATCATTATTCCGTTGTAGTCAATCTTTAAATTGCCAAGTTTGAATGGTAATTGTATTAATACCGCAGAACCAATGGCGGAGGAGGTCAACTAAAATTATGGCTATTACTGTATAAGGCGAGAACAAAGCTCTTAGTTTAATACCCCAACCCCACAGACGAAACGTGAATGCACTCGTCAAAATATTTTCACAATATAAATGAAAGGCTTCCAGTCAATAACAACACGTTAGTTTAACTGGGTGCTCTCCTTCACACTAATTGTACACAGAATGTACATGCACCGATTCCACGTGTTGTTGGCATGTGGTGAAGTAGCGTCTGCGTTGTTGCTGGACAAGCGTCCATAAACTCTGAAAAACCAACGCATTTTTAGAGGCAGCCAAAATTACCACACCAGCAAGAGTGATTACAAGCTCAGATAATAGTGTAAAAATGAGCAATTTTATGTTTATTTATTTCCTTTTTTTTTAATACATTTTCCTTTTTTTTTTAATTTTAATTGTTTTTTTTATATCGTCGTGTCAGTGCAAAAACGTCGTATCTTGATTTTTGCAACAACGTCGTATCTCACACGAAAACGCGCCGTGCAAAAACGTCGTATCTCGGCGCCTATTGTTTTTGTGTGTACATCCGGGCTATTTTTTTAAAGCGAGATACGACGTTTTGCGCACGTTCAAACTCGAATGTAATTTAAATGCTATTTTAGGAGATATGTTTTTGCACTGACACGACGATATTATGTTACCCATCAGCTAGATTATTTAAAATTTGAGTCCAGTAACCATTTCAACTCCACAGCCAAGTTGCGTGTCAGACGCGAAGAGTGACAAAAATAAGGTCAAAATGCGTTTAATCACTTGCAAAGGTTACATTGGAAATATTTTATTTATAGAGGCGCGCAGGGGGGGGGGGAGGAAGGGTCTCACGTGATCCGAGGCTTGACGCGCATTGTAGGCCATACCATTAACGTGACAGGGCAAAAAAAAGCAAAACGGTTTAATATTTAAATTTTCATACCTTTTATCATAATTTAATTAACCATTAATAATCACAATGAAAAACACAACTCAAATTTTTCAAAATATTTTGTAAAACTGAAAATTTTACAGAATTGATTTTTTACAGAAACTCACAATGAAATGACACTCCTGAATTGCAACAAAAACAGCGTCAACGAACAGAAGATTCTATAAAATTTTACCGTTGACCCTCTGACTTTTTCCCTTTAATCTGAATAAATAATGTTGATTTACCTTTCAAGAGAGTTTTACGGAAATCTGTCCGTTGACCCTTGCCGATATTTTGAGATTTCTAACGTAAATGATTCAGAAAATGTTGTCGCCAAGCCGTTATAATACACGTACGTGCACGTATACGTTTGCAACGCGCGAGAGAATGTTATTGACGCACACTAGCTATTTGAACAGTACATACGTGCTTACAGTCCGTTGTCTATACGCGCACCACGATGTTCACCACGCGCATCGGCGTTTGCGAATGAGACGTGTAGCTGCGTTGGTGGCGCACTTTTGTCCCAACCCTTCCTCTCCCCCCTCCCCTGAGAGGCGCGGGTGCCCTACGCCTGGTAATTTTCTCTGTTGACCTTCCAATCTTGTCTTAATAATTACACTTATTAATTTTAATTTATTTCCCAACTCTTGGCTGGATAAAATTAGCTCTGGTAGTAAGGCAGCCTTTTCTCAAAAATTGCTACCTAAAAGGTCAACTGTTTCCGCCTAACATCCATGTCAAAATTACAAATTGCGGAAATAGTCAGCCATGGACTCACCTGTTAAATTGTTTACCACAAATCCAATTTGTGTAAAATAAGTCAATAGAGTTTGCTGAAGGAAGGCAAGGTTTGAAGTAATATTATTATTATTATGCCATAGATTACCTTGTGTCTTGCCCGAGATGTTGGTATACAATTGATAAATAATTTGCTTTGATGGTTTTTATGGGGGGAGGAAGGGGGGTGCTCGTATTTCTAAATCTCGTATTTCTAAATATTGTTGTGTTTATGTTTATTTCTCCATTTGTAATCTTCCCTTTTAGTCCCATCTTTAATCAGTATGGTAGACTGGGAGGGGGGTCTATTTGTGCAATTTAGTCCTTTACGTTTTATTTCGTATGTAATTGTCCGTTAAGACTGTTTTATCATAATTATTATTTCATCTGTACCTCCTTCTGTAATAGTTTTGTATAATATTGATATATTTTTTATATAATATGAGGGCCCCAAATGATCAGCTGTGCTGGATGGGTTACCCTCGTTAAAGATGGTTTTAAATAAATAAATCATTTATCAATCGTTTACCAATTTAGGAGCCAGTGCACAACAAATCACACAGTGTTTGCAATGTTGTTGGATTTAACCGGATAGTTAATATGATGCTAATTAATCTATACTTCAATGTTTAGATTGTAGGTTGTAACCCAACCACCAGAACTCCATACAAACAATGCATACCATTCCATGAAAGGTGCGTTTTAATTTTTTTCTTGCATGCTCAGACACCACTAGGTTAACAGAGGAGAGGTTTACAATGTAGTAACATAATAGACGTGAATAGTTTAACCCTAATAAAAAGGAAGTTCAAGTTCAAGTAAACTTTATTAAGCACCATAACTGCGCAATTTCAGCTCGCCATAAAAATAAATATATGTAAGAAAACACAAAGATGAAATGGAATAAGAGTGATAAAACTACAAAAATACAATGAGAAAACCATAAAATAGCCTACACATATTGCACATGAACATTACGCCTAAAATAAACCCCCGCTAACCGACTGTGAGTTGTACTAAAATACAGTGTAAGGAGACCATAAAAATAAAAATACATATTGCACATGAAATTATGAAAGCCTCATAAAACCCCGTCCACCGTGTGTAAATAATGATAGAATGTTAATAATAATAATATGTGGACTTATATAGCGCACGTATCCACCAACTGAGTGGTGCTCAAGGCGCATATTATTACCCCTGCTCATAAGGCTCATAAATCATTCCTGAAACCATCTCAGCTCCCTGAGGAGTATACAGCTCAATTGCTGCCATTACAGCGCATATAGGGCTAATCAACCAACTCTGCCCTCACAGGTACCCATTTAACCCCTGGGTGGAGAGAAGCAATTATGGTTAAGTGTCTTGCACAAGGACACAAGTGTCACGGCCGGGATTCGAACCCACATTCTGCTGCTAACACCAGAACTTGAGTCCGGTAAGCTAGACCGCTCGGCCACGACACTCCACCATGTTGTAAAAAACTACATCAAAATCAAAACAATCAAAATATGCCAACTAAACCTATTGCACATGAAAATAAGAAACCTGATAAATGTCCCCACCTAACGTGTATAATTACTATTAAAATGTGTCACAGCCATCGGAACAAAAAGTATGTTTGTATCGGTTTGTACCAGCAGCCGGGGGCCTCATCCTACCACTTCGACTAATGACACGCCCAACGAGCTCACCATGCAACGGATGACCGGGGTCATCCATCACAGAGCGAAGCTTACGTTGGAGGCAGGAGTGATAGAATGAATCCAGAGGCCGCTGGTCATCCCCAATCAAACACCCAGACTTCCTAATTATCCCATTAATTCTCTTCTTATCTTGATCTGTAGCACTGCCTCCCCAACACACAAACAGTAAGTGAAAACGCTGGTAATTACTGAACGATAAAACAGTGACAAAATGGTATGATCAACATGAAATGATTTCAATTTCCTTTCCGACTAAACAATAGAGGCGAGAATTTAACTTCGACATGATAAGATCTACATTATCTGACCAACTGAGTTGATCGTTTATAACAACCCCTAAGTATTTATAAGAATTGACCCGTTCAACCGGGGAGCCTGAAATAACAATAGAGTCAGGATCAAATTTGTTAGTTCTGAAATCAATAACCATTTCTTTTGTTTTGCTAACGTTGAGTTCAAGAAAATTGCCCTTCAAGAAAATTGCCACAAACTTATTAATCTCATTAGAATACCCTGTAGAGTCATCATTAGTAATCAGTCCAACCATAGCGGTGTCATCGGCAAACTTGACAATCGGACATGAATCGGCTCCGGATCTATAGTCTGATGTGTATAGGCTGACTCAGGAAAGGCGCCAAAACCGTACCCTGTGGTGCCCCCGTGCTTGAGTTTACGATATCGGAAGAGACAGATTGCACCCGTACGAACTGGGATCGAGATGTAAGATAATCCAGGACCCAGGAGATCATAGTAGGGGGGTGTTAACCCAATTTTTTTAGATGCCCCCCTCAAGATATGTACCAACCTATAAGAAACAAGGAAAAATACTCAAACAAATAATTTGAGAGCGTTAACCCTCCTGTACATGCCCCCTGAAGATTTGTTTTTGTGAAATGGCATGGCATCCTGACTTCTTGTGCAGATTACCTGTATACCGTCGTTGGGGCACCAGTCTATTTTGTTCAAAACACAGTGATAGGGAAGCAATGAAGAGAACATCACTTCAGCAATTAATTTAAAGTACTTTCTCATGTTTACCTGTTGAAATTTTAGCATACTATTCCATGACAACCTTTCAATTGCCTTATGAAACAAATAAATCTGATTAAAAAAGTAACATTTATATGAATAAAACAGTGTTCCCGTGGGTTTATATGGATTACAATTGAAGATTTTATTTCATTATTGTATCCAACTTATTTTATCCTGGAATAATATAAAATTGACATTTGCTTTTAACATTCTTCTAGAAAAGAATTAATTAATAAAATAATATGAATGTAAATAGTAGTTATTGGCCTCAGTTATGTTTTGAACCTAGCAAGTTCTTTCTCAGAGAAAGAACCCGCTAGGTTTGAGATGTAAGGCCAGTAACTACTATTTTGCATTTATATACTACGGATCCTTTAGGTTGGTAAGCAGTTAGAAACAGCCAATTCTCTATTTATAAAATAGTACAAAAATACATTTATATACATCTAACTAACATTAACAATATATTTCATGGCTTAGCAGGGATTTTGGATTGTATAATGCCAAAATGTATTTCTGTAAATGATACAGTAGATATAATGCTCTTGAACAAGTTCTGCTAGTAGATGTGAAGCATCATCTTTAGATATAGTAAGATTTGCGATGACATGTATTGAAATAATCTCTTTTGAGTAGTAAGGGTTCTGAGAAGAACCTTTGGTTAAGTCAACATTTCGATCTGTATGCTTGGATCATCTTCTAGGAGAATGCTGAAATGCTGGTGCAGGAGGGGCTTAAGTAGCTCGGTGGAGGAGTCGTGATCACTAGATCTTTGGGCTTGCTTGTGCCATTCTTGTAGATGTAGCTATTACCTTCAAAAATTGAAATATGTTTATTATTAATTATGTGTGAAATAACAAATGTATTATTACACAATATAGAAAGTGAAAGATAATATTATAACAAATGTTTCAGAAATGTTCTTAAAATAATATCAGCTGTTTTAACCAACCACACCATCCCTTAAAACATTCAAATAATAAATCCCATATCCCACTATTTTATTTTAAGCTAGGTTTCAACTTCAAAGGTTCAGGGTTACACAGTTGTAAACCTTAAATTTATTTGGGAACGATCAACTTTGTATTTAATCACGATTATATAATAGTAATAGTATTATACCATCGTGATTGTACAAACTATATTTCTATGACAGTAACCAGTGGATTCATATTTCATGTTTAAGATGATAACAAGTCCAAGGCATGTAAAATACAATGTTCCCAAGTTAACTCCCATGGAAATTTCTTGCAGTAATACTTGTGGGTGCATGGTGAATAATATTATTATTAAAAACAAACTTACCCAACTAAGGTCACAGATAATAACTTCTGTCACTGCCCAACTTTGCCAGCAAACAATCCTTTTAGATGATATGATGTATGTACATTTACTAACCTAAATATACAATTGTCTTAATTGAGTTAAAACCCATCAACCATGCCAATTAACCATGAACAGCTGATTAGTAACCATTCTAGATTATATGTGTTATGCATAATTACATACACAGTCTGGTAACCACCATTATGTATGTCTCTTACAGTGCATATGGAGTCAGTGAACCTTTACGTTAAACTGACAACAGAGGGCGTCCTTCAAGCATAACTTTCAGGGGGCATGTACAGGGGGGTTAGAAATATCATTTTTTTAATTTTAATGATTTATTCTTGTTTCTAATAGGCCTGTACATGTTTTGAGGGGGGCAGAATATAAAAAAGTCAAAAAAAGTGAAATAACACCCCCCCCCCTATACAAGGTGTCCCAGAAAAAAGGTAATTCTGACAATAAGGGTTAATTTTGACAAAGATATGCTTTTTATGGCTATTAATCATGTTTTCCCATAAAGTAGGAGCAAAATGCTTTCCAGTGGTATCTTGATTGCATTCCTCTGGACATGTATCACTGAGCACCATTGTTTGGAAAATGCTATGTGAAAACCCTTTTGGGACAGTTCATGGTCAGACATGAGCAGCACATTCAGACATGGCCCGAGGGAAATCTAACCGTTTGAAAGCATGTGATACGTACAAGATGTTTATCAATTGGTGATATTTATTCAGTACTGAATTATGCACCAACACCTTCCACGTGCCCACCTCCTCTTTCAATGCAAAGTCCACAACGGCGGCGCATGTCAGCCACAGCTCGTCTCACCATTGCAGGATCATCACGTAAGATTTCGACCTCATGTTAAATCCGGGCTTGCAAATCCTGAAGGTTACGCGGTGGACTGGTGAACACTTTGTTCTTCAAATACCCCCACAAGAAAAAGTCACAAGGAGTGAAATCCGGTGACCTGGCCGACCATTCCACAGCATGATTCAAAGCAATTACTTTGTCCCCAAAAAGTTCCCGTAGGCGATTCCTGACAGCGATGAGTCTGTGGGCAGGGGCACCATCTTGTGCCCACCACGGTTGTCGGAAGACACCATTTCCTTGCCGTTCGAAATGCAACTCGAGCTTTGGCACAACACCTTGGTTGATCGTCAGTAGGTAGACCTGGCCATTGACATTTTGTTCAAAAAAGAATGGTCCGATAATCACGCCATTGCCACACAGCCCTATCCAGACTGTAATCTTCTCTCGACTCATGTTTGTATCAAAGTTGAAATCTGGGGGATGTCTGACCGGTGCATATTCAATGATGTAGTGGGTGTTAACCTGTCCATTCATTGAAAACGTTGCTTCATCGCCAATTATCAAGTACCGAATAAATCTTGCATCCCTCTGACATTGGTCCTGCAGCCACTCGGCAAAAGCTTGTCTTCTCCTGAAGTCCTCGGGCAAAAGTTGATGGCGAATGTGCATTCGGTATGGATTGAAGTGCAAGTCCAGCCTTGTTATGCGGTTAAAGGAGGAGTGGGAGAGTCCAAGACCATTTCTCCTTGGACTGGTGTCCCTTGGGTGCTCGTGAAGTTGTTGTTGTGTTGTGCGTCTTCTCCGCGAGTGACCCTTGTTCCGATTGAGGCTTGTCCCATGATATCGGTACTTCCTCACATTTGCCAAGATGGTCTTCTTGGCCGGTGGATCCCTCTCGGGGAAGGCTTCCCTAAATGCATCCTGAGTAGCCTGTAAGCTCCTGTTTTCGTGGAATTTTGTCACCACAAACACTCTTTGCTCAGTGGTAAGTTGAACCACCCTGCTATCATGAGGTTTAATCTGTGAATACCTCAGTTCACTAATGCATTGGCCTACTGCCTGAAGAAAGTGTTGCAAAACATAAAAATAACACAAGTTACACACCTGGCCAAGTGAGCAATGTTGTCCAGGTCACGTCAAGCATGACAGTGGGCATTCCATTTCACTCATTTGACCCTACTGTCCCAAAAGGGTTTTTACATGGCATTTTCCAAACAATGGTGCTCAGTGATGCATGACCAGAGGAATGCAATCAAGATACCACTGGAAAGCATTTTGCTCCTACTTTATGGTAAAACATGATTAATACCCATAAAAAGCATATCTTTGTCAAAATTAACCCTTATTGTCAGAATTACCTTTTTCTGGGACACCCTGTATAGGCTTGGGAACATCCGTGGACAATAGCTTAGTTGCCAACAGATGCGGCTGGATTGTGTTGAAGGCCGATGAAAAGTTGAAGAACATAATTCTCGCTGAATTGCTACATTTCCGATACACACCATTGATCTTGTTTTTCTCAAAAACCGATTTGGGATCCAGATGAGAGGTTACACAGTCAATAACTGTTAAAATAGCATCTTCACAATTCCTATCACTCCTGTATGCAAACTGAAAGGATCAATAAAATCCTTCACTATACCCTTTAGTTGTGGTAAAACTAAACGTTCACAGGATTTAACCACTTCACGACGGTTGACGTCTATTTCCGCGGAAATTTTCTGGACAGAGATACGGTTGACGGATATAGTCGCCGTACTCTTTTTAGAAAATTTTTAACCGTGGTGCCGGGGGACGAAAAAATACGTCTAATTTGTACATCTATTTATACGGAGGACGTATATAGACGCTCAGGAAAAAAAACACTTTATATCTGGCGGGTGGCGTTTATATATGTAATGCATTTCACGGGGATACCTCATGCTTGTACCCGCACTTGTACCCTTACTTTTGTTCCACTTGTCTCCATTGAATACCATAACTCCTCGCTTGCCAGCAAGACAATAATTTTCTTTCATAAATTTCTTACACCTATTGTAAACCCCGTGTGAATTCATTCATCATTAATGTAATCATACCCATTGCCACTGACGGTTGACGGCTGTTTTGCAAGGATATTTATTGCACCACTGACGATTGACGTCTGTTTTGCAATGGATATTTATTCCACTCTGCCGGTGGACGTATATTGACGTCCAAGACCGATGAAAGGAAACCGCCCGTAACGGGCGGATCACCGAAGGAAAATTGAAAATAGGGCCGCCAACAATGTTGGAATTGGTGTATTCATATGTTTTCAAGGCGAGTACTGTATAATTTTACCGGGAAAAAAAACGCCGAATCGTGATTTTTCATGAAAAATATTACCGTGCAGAGGCACGGTTATTTTTTTAAAGGAAACTGAGGTCAAAGCTACTGGGCGAAGATCATTCATGCATGATACTTACAGGATTTAAAGGCAACCGAGGTCAAAGCTACTGGGCGAAGATCATTCATGCATGATACTTACAGGATTTAAAGGCAACCGAGGTCAAAGCTACTGGGTGAAGATCATTCATGCATGATACTTACAGGATTTAAAGGAAACTGAGGTCACAGCTACTGGGCGAAGATCATTCATGCATGATACTTACAGGATTTAAAGGCAACTGAGGTCAAAGCTACTGGGCGAAGATCATTCATGCATGATACTTACAGGATTTAAAGGCAACCCAGGTCAAAGCTACTGGGCGAAGATCATTCATGCATGATACTTACAGGATTTAAAGGCAACCGAGGTCAAAGCTACTGGGTGAAGATCATTCATGCATGATACTTACAGGATTTAAAGGAAACTGAGGTCAAAGCTACTGGGTGAAGATCATTCATGCATGATACTTACAGGATTTAAAGGCAACCGAGGTCAAAGCTACTGGGCGAAGATCATTCATGCATGATACTTACAGGATTTAAAGGAAACTGAGGTCAAAGCTACTGGGCGAAGATCATTCATGCATGATACTTACAGGATTTAAAGGCAACCGAGGTCAAAGCTACTGGGTGAAGATCATTCATGCATGATACTTACAGGATTTAAAGGAAACTGAGGTCAAAGCTACTGGGTGAAGATCATTCATGCATGATACTTACAGGATTTAAAGGCAACCGAGGTCAAAGCTACTGGGCGAAGATCATTCATGCATGATACTTACAGGATTTAAAGGAAACTGAGGTCAAAGCTACTGGGCGAAGATCATTCATGCATGATACTTACAGGATTTAAAGGCAACCGAGGTCAAAGCTACTGGGCGAAGATCATTCATGCATGATACTTACAGGATTTAAAGGAAACTGAGGTCAAAGCTACTGGGCGAAGATCATTCATGCATGATACTTACAGGATTTAAAGGCAACCGAGGTCAAAGCTACTGGGTGAAGATCATTCATGCATGATACTTACAGGATTTAAAGGAAACTGAGGTCAAAGCTACTGGGCGAAGATCATTCATGCATGATACTTTCGGTTTCTCAGTAATTGGGATAATGTAGGACTTCTTCCAAATGTCGGGGACAGACTGATTAATAAATGAGTAGTTACAAATAATACTAAAAATACCGCATAGCTGATCGGCGCACAATTTCAATAATCGTGGTGAGAGATTGTCTGGCCCAGAAGATTTACATGGCACAAGCTTACTGAACTCGCAGCGTACATCTTCCTCAGTACAAATAAAATGTCCATCATCGGTAACACTAGTATGATGAGACTTGATAAAAGCAATGTCCTCGTTAAAATTACGGCAGTCGAAGCGGTTATAAAACGTATTAAGATCGTTTACGTAGCTTATGGTTGAATTCAATAATGAGTTCTGGTAAGAATTTGTATTTTTTCCAGCATAACCACTCATCAGTTTCATACCCTCCCATACTTTCTTCATATTATTATCCTTGAAGTGTGATTCAATTTTCCGTTTGTAGTTAAGGCGTTCCTTCTGGATGGCTTTTTTCAATTATTTTTGTACCCGTACCAGATTATCATACGGTGGCCCACAACTGTCACGGCAAAAGCAGATTCCCCACAGCGAAAGCAAATTCTCCACGGTAAAAGCAAATTCGACGAAGCAAAAGCAAATGACTGGGAGCCAGTCTATATGGTTCACAAGGCCTACAGTACATAATCATACATATATGTACACATTTACATGTACGTATACACGTCCGCCGTACCGTACCGCGGGCATTACAGCTTGACGGACATTTTGAAACTCAGCCAGGTCAAAATGTCATACACGTATTATCTAGTTTCCTGATTCTCCATGCATGGTGGACACATAATATGATCAACCGCACCACCGGGCGTGCTGACCATTTTACACATTTAACTATCCCATAGTTCACCGCGACCAAATTTGACCTTTAACCCACGGTAATATGCGCCATGTTTTTGACGGGGCAAAATTGTTTATTTCGAACATTCGTTGCCGTCTGCGACCCAGCGCTCGAACTTCACGCGCGCGTCTGGAATGTACGTGAAGTTCGAGCGCTGATGAATTTGCCTTTGCCGCGTCGAAACTGCACACAATTTTACCACTGCACACAACTGCACACAAAATACTTCATGCATATTGATGATTTCGGGCAAGTTGAGACATAATGACACAAAAATATAAACAGAAAAGAACACATTCAACTCAATTAAAAAAAAAAAAAAACTACAAAAAAAATCTAATAGTGTTTTTTGGTAGGAATAAAAAAATCTATAAAATAACCACCTCTGTTAGTCTTAGAGTAATCCTTTATGGTTATTTTACACTATTACGTTACATCAAGGGCAGTGACAACTTAATTTCGAAGAAAATGAGTGCCTCTGCATGGGTTCTAAACTTCTGGGTGACTTTCTATTCATCTTTAAATAGACAGTGTATTGTGAACTACAGGCCTGACATTCTAAAGCGGGCCGTTGTTTCATGTAAGTTAGACAACTGTATTATGAGCCCTAATATCCGACTTCATTTACGGTTTCGTTGACAGTACACGCAACGAAATTCCAAGTTCCTGAGCAGTTCATTGAAGCGGAAATATAATCCAAAACACTTCGTCCCATGTGCTCGGTATGAACGAGTGAGATGTGTAAATCTATCGTGTTACATTTATTGCAAGTAGTGTAGACTCTTAATCCCTGTAAAATTCAGTGTGAGTTGACTTTCTTTTAATTCTGTTATATTCCTTATAATTCACTTGACTATCTATTGATTTCCCTAGTCCTATACATCCCTCATCATTTCCTCTCCCCAAAATCACCATATAACGTGTACAAAATTGACAAGCTAAGTCCAATAGATATTTGATTTACATTGTTTTTATATAGGGATTCTTGTTTAATGTGCATTTTTCTTGGGAATTATTAATACTTTGAGTTATAATAATTTTTGAGTTTTCTTTTATATAGTGATTTGTATCGGTAATCCATTCATTGTTACGTGAATTTAAAAAAAAGTGAATAAAAAAATAATAAAAAGAGTTGAATGTGTTCTTTTGTGTTTATATTTTTGTGTCATTATGTCTCAACTTGCCCGAAATCATCAATATGCATGAAGTATTTTGTGTGCAGTGGTAAAATTGTGGTTGAAAAAAAAAAATTGAATTTTTTTTTCAATAATGTGTGGAGCTAATCTGTCCTCTTTGTGGCGGAGCAGTGTGCAATTTTGTGTGCAGTGATTTTGTGCAGTTTGTAACGGCATTCCACTACAGTGACTGCATAACGCACGATGTTGTCTCATTGTTGTTGAAAAATAACGATGCAACAAAGATCAACCATTCACCCCAAGGGAGTTCCATATATAAAGAAATAAAGTAAAATAACAAAAACTGAAGCCCTGTTATATGATTTTCGTTCTAAATCTAAGCAACAACATCGGCTCATATGTCATGCCACCAATATTCGGTAATCGTTAGGCTTTTTGATCACACCAAACATTAACTATAAAAGTTATCATTCCCTTCACACAAAATAAATGGTACGGTCCACTATTTGCCGCAAAATGTAAAAGTGTTCAAAGTGGTGTGGTGCCCTCCACCACACAAACTGCACACCTCCCCCAGACGTATCTCGACCAGTATTTTGAGGAGGAGGAGCAATGAGGAGGAGCAGTGCAGTGAGAGTGTTCCACATTACGACCAACATTGAGGAGCACACCTCCACGCGCGCGCCCAGACGTGTCTCAACCAGTATTTTGAGGAGCATTGACGTCATAACAAAATTTCAATCATGTGTGCCGCATTACGACCAACATTGAGGAGGAGGAGTGCAATTTGTGTGCAGTGATTTTGTGCAGTTTGTAATGGCAATCCTCCTCATCCCTCCTCAGTGCAATGAGCAATGAGGAGGAGCAGTGCAGTGAGCAATGTGGAGGAGGAGGAGGAGGAATTGAGGAGGATCTCCTTCACATTGCTCACTGCACTTTGTGGAGGAGCGTGCACTTTGTGGTGAAATTTCAATCATGTGTGCCGCATTACGACCAACATTGTGGTGGAGCGGGAGGTGGAGCAATGAGGTGGAGCAGTGCAGTGAGCAATGTGGAGGAGTAGTGTGCTCCACCTCATTGCTCCACCTCCCGCTCCACCACAATGTTGGTCGTAATGCGGCACATATACTACTCAGCGCACAATCGTTGTAGATTGCAACTAGGTTTAAAGCCTTATAAAACATTTATTCCAGTCGTATTTCATAATTTGCGAGGATACGACTCTCATCTCATTATGCAGGCCGCGAGTCAAACGCGAGGAAATCTAACGTGTATTCCGAACAATATGGAAAAGTATATTTCTTTTTCAATCGCGCAACTGCGATTTATCGATAGCGCTCAATTTTTACTCGCTTCGGTCGATAAACTCGTAAAATCAAACGACGTTGATTTTTTTTTCAATCACTAAAAACTACGAGCATGATCGAGAAAAACTTGACCTTGTTTTACAAAAGGGTAATTATCCCTACGAGTACATGGACTCTTTCGAACGTTTTGAAGATACTAGTCTTCCTTTGAAAGAATATTTTTATAGTAGTTTGAACGACGAACACATTACGGAAGAACAATACAATAACGTTTGGAACAAGTTTGAATGTAACAATCTAGGAGACTATCACGATTTGTACGTGCGTACGGATACTTGTTTATTGGCGGACGTTTTTGAAAATTTTCGTATTACTTGCATGAAACAATACGAGTTGGATCCAGCTCATTATTATACCAGCCCAGGATTGGGACGCTTTGCTTAAACATTCGAACGTCACTTTAGAATTGTTGACGGATTACGACATGCATTTATTTATAGAAAAAGGTACCAGAGGAGGAACGTGTACGGTAAGCCAGAGATACGCGAAAGCAAACAACCACTATTTACCCGATTACGACCGATCGAAACCTTCGAGTTATATACAATATTTAGACGCGAATAATTTGTACGGCTGGGCGATGAGTCAACCTCTTCCTATCGGGAAATTTAAATGGTTATCGAGAGCCGGGATTAACTCGTTAGTATCGAAGGGAATAGACATGAATTCGAATCAAGGCTACATTTTAGAAGTGGATTTAGAATATGTTAAAGAATAACACGATTCTCACAATGCATTTCCACTCGCGCCAGAGTCGTTGGTGGTACCGAAAAAATGGATGTCGCCGTATCAGCTCGAGCTATTATAAATCCCTGCGGTTCACCGTGGTGCTATTTTTCTCAGTCCGTTTAAGCAGTGCTTACCGCGAAAGGCCAACAAGTGGGGACTGAAATGCTTCTCTATAAATGAGTCCGAATCCGGGTATACGTGTGCTTGGAAGATGTTCACAGGGTCTCGGCCAATCACAGCAACAGTTCAACCCTCCACTGTTGCATGCTGCAACCATGGCAACACACCATCCATCTGTTCTTCATGCACCAGGCCAGGTTGTCTTGGATCTAGTGAAAGGACTGGAACACAAGGGTCATGTCATCTTCATGGATAATTGGTACAACAGCCCAGCTCTGGTCTCCAAGTTATCACAGCTACGATTTGGAGTTTGTGGAACTGTGCGCTACACCACACAAGGAATTCCTGATTTTGCTCATCCCAAAAAGTTCCCAATGAAAAATACAGAAGACCCCCGGTTTTATACAAAGGTAGGCCAACTTTACGTCGTCTGGCAAGACACAAAGCGCGTAACTCTCTTGACAAATTACGGGAATTGCAGTGTCACCACTAAGCAGATTTTACATTTCCCGCGGTTCGTAGTAAAGCAGGAAATTATTGTCTTGCTAATTCGAAGAGCGTTTAGCAAGAGTGTATTACGTAATGAGGAATGGCTAGAATGGGGGTTTAAAAGGGAGGTAATTGTGTAGAGGGGTCAGTTCTAGCGAGCACACCCACAGACGCACGTTTCAATTGTTACAAAACGAACGAAATTACAATGTTCGTAGAATCAGATTAATGTTACTATATGTTAAGGGGGAAGTCCAACACCTGCACATAGGGGATCGCTGACTGTTTTTGGACACACGTTTCCAGAGCATTTTTAAACATTTTTATCTCTGGTTTTTCCTGGGCGTCGCGATCTCTGAAGAAGTGACACTAAAACTAATAGAGAGCATTAACATAAGATACGTTATCACTTGGATACATGGCTTTGCTCGCCAGAATAGGCTTCGGTGCTGCTGTTAAAAAGACTTTGTAGTATGGTGTAACACACTCGGGTATTACTCTCATCCGCACAGAACAATGAAATTGTGGAAAAGAGTATTCGTAAACATTCTTGACATCTGTTTTCTGAATGCTACTGTGGTATACAACAGCATACCTACAAACCACCACCTTTCCAATTTGGATTTTAGGGTAAAGGTCATCGAAGGACTTTTATCCACCTGGAAGTACAACCCTGTACAGCATGCAAGCCAACTTCCATGTGGTTCCAGGCCCTTTTCATGTCAACACTATCCTGGAAAAATGTCTCCAGCAAAAACGTGACTATGTTGTTTGCAGTACTAGGGCAAAGAGAACGCAAACGCGTATGATCTGTAAACAGCGTAATAAGCCAATGTGTGCTGTTCCCTGTTTTGAGAATTTTCATACCCAATGATCTGTCTGTGCCCAACTACTTTTGGTTGTATACATGTGATTTCATTTAATTCCACCCCCCCCCCCCCGCTTCAATGTTGATGTGATGCACGCACACCGCAAGCCCAGAATTTCCAACAATGAACAGGGGGGGGGGGGCTGGGTTCAAGTCCCGGTTCAGTCTTCTTTTTTTTTTACTCAAACAAAATAGGGAAATTTTGGAAATACTGCGTATCACATCTCGGACAAATTGAGTTCAAACTATTGTAACGTGGTTATTGCGTGGGCCTTTGCATATTCTGTTGGAAAACGCCCACAGAGCAAGTAGGAGACAGCAATCGGTTTTAACTTTTTCAACTCTACTGTTTATATCAACTCCGATCACTTCAACTCAGAAAAACACTTCTACTCACAATCAACTTAAATCATACACTGAACACACTGAATATTTCACAGGACTCTACCGGAGACAGCAACAAAAGCGATCTATATTTAGAACAAGGCTGGTTCATTATATTCTTAAAATTCCCGGAGTAACAGTTCAATTAAAGCTCAAAGCAATTAGCCTAGGTTCATCGCCCAAGCTCCGACGGCCTGTCTGGAAGCAAGTTCGCCGGCGGCGAAATCGCAGTCTCTTTGTCACGCTATGCCGTTGTCTTGATGTCTTGAACACTTTCACCATAACAATGACCTGATGTCTTCCCTCACAAAAAAACCTATCCCACCCTAACCCCGACATAATGCCCGCCCCATTAAAAACTAATCTGTCTACAGTAAACAGATGAAGACATACACGTATTTCTGGAGCCCGGTTTACTCCTCCCCCGCCAAAACTTGTGCTCGTGCCCTCCCCATTTCGGTTCCCATTCCTGTTGGACGAGTGACCTAATGAAGACCAACTTACAATAATATACGCACAATTTGTATACCCTAACAACAAAGGTCATCAGCTGTGCGCTGGTAACCATGGAACTAAACATTATGACCTCAAGACCACAGTTAATACAACAATGATAGTAAGCGCCACGCAGATAAGTCGGCAACAAAGATTATACCTGTACAATAGTCATATACCACAATATGTCGTTGCTGTGAGTAAGGTTTTTAATGTACATAAGTTTGTGGACATAATACATAGGTAGAACTTGTAGCTTTGCATGGTAAGGAGGATAAGTAAGAGTAATTGCGGTGACACCATGTGAAATGCTCAATTGAGTAGTAATTAGTTCTGAAAAGAACTAGAGGTACAACTCGACGTTTCGATCAGTATGCTCTGATCGTCCTGAGGATGATGACAGTAAAAACCAGTCAAAAATGACCCTGTGTGCAATGAATTAATTCATTTCATGTCATTTGTTTCCATTCCAACAATAATTGCAAATGTATTTAACAATAAATGATGTTTCTTTTAGAAACGAAAACAAATAATTAAATAACAGATTTAAAAAAAATACTTGTCTGAAGCTTGCTTTAAGGAAACATTTATTGATGATGGGACCCACAAATGGTTAAAATAGAAATGTTTCCGGTAAAAACATTTCCCCCGAAAATTACAGTTTACTGGTTTCATTCCTCTTCGCCGACCTTCTATGGTTTGAAAGCGTGTATAATTGTAAACTCAGATTGACTGCAAAACAATCCAGGTTGAGACTTGAACAGGAAGTCATGAGAGAGCGCCCAGTTCCATAAATCATCCAAATAATCATCCTGTTCCGCCTTTGGAATTCTTGCCGTTTGCCCAAACGCAGTCTTGAAGACTACTGTTCAACAAATTACACAAACAAATAAATGTGTAGTTCATTTATCACACCGAATAATTTCATTAAACAAAGTTAAAATCAATTTACGTTTTCACTGTCGTGATTGAGATTCCATCATTGGGTTTTAACACTGCTAAAAAAAGGAAATTATAAAAATGGAATCTTATAGGGGCTTAATACTAGGATGCCAAAAATAATACATATAAAATATCAACATAAAAATTTATAATTAATTATTAATTAATAATAAAAACAATTCCACCAGAAATTCCACCTAAGACACCCTGGAGGCAGTCCATATCAGAGGAGCAATGTAGCAGCAAGCAAAACCTTTAACCACCTCCAGAGTCATTAGTGAAAATTCACTGTCGTTCAACCGAAGATTTACCATAGATGTACAGTGAATACCAGGGGAATGGCGATGTTATTTAAAAACTTGTTTCAATGAGTTGTGATTTTTAACAATGTTGTAAATGACTGAATCGTTTTATTGTGAAAAAGAGAAAATGTCTGAAACGGTACAACGGAGCTCATGTTTTAGACATTTGAAAGTATAAAAACTAAGTCGGAATAGATTTCAGACATGTAAATGAATCATGGATTAAAATGAAATCAAGGAGTAGGTTTCAGATGTTAATCCCAGGAATTAGCCCTATATGTCTAAACGATAATATTGCATTGTATTGCGGATAAGAAAGGAACTAGGAACTAAAAGCCAAAATAGCACTTTCTTTAATCCCAACTTTACCCTGCTAAGGTTTCAGACATTATTATGTTTGCAACCTGAGCTCCATTGTAACGTTTCAGACATTTTGTCCAAGTTTACAAATTTCCTTTATCATGCATGGCCAAATTTCAAACTTACATTTTGCTTGCTTTTCAGATAGACAATTGTAGTCTTTGACATTTTCGCATTCACACTTTATCCAACCGGAAGCCTTCATCGTTGCCTTAGTTTCTGCAACGGATTGGTTCAAACAAATTACTGGAAATGTGTAGCCCTGTGAGAGGAAAAACGCAATTAAAAACAATTATTAACATGGAACATTGATATATTTCCGATTCATTCTTCTTATACCGTTCGTCTGTCGATCCGTCCGAGCTTGTCAGAGGCCATTTGTGGGATGACGAACCAGTCCACAGGTCACTTTTGGGGTATTTTGCTTCTTGTAGGGTGACTGTACTGATAATGTGAATTATAGCAAAAGGAATAACCCATAAGTCCTTTGGGAGCACCTTGCCGTCTGGAGGGCATACTTGGTTTCAGCGATATAACCCAAATCATGTATACTGAATTAAGACAGCATTACACTTTTACTGCAGTACATCCTATCTTTTCGGACCTTATTTGCCTATCTGTGCTTCTTTGTCTATCTTCTACGAGATATAATTTTGAATCTCCGCATGAACTTGAGCCCTTTTGATGGGCGCCTTGTGTAGACAGTACACGATCTAAAACCCTCAACGCACCCATAGAGAGCGAATCACGTTGGCATCGTTTGGTTCTGGGAATTGTTTGTTTCGTAATTGTTCTATGACAAACTTAACAAATGATTGTTTGATTTTGTAAACATGACGTCATTACTCATTCATCTGGAGAAAAAGCAAAAATAACAAACATGTACACAATTCGATGATTGTTAATTTACATCAAACGCGAAAAGATGCGAAATATCCAATTTCAGGATAAGATAATTGAAGTCATAAATGCTGAATAACAGCGGAGTGAATCTGAAAGTTATTTAAAGATGGACTTCAACGGAATATATTACAGTGTTTTGATGCTGTTAGGCTTACAAGAAGTGTGTAATGATTACTTCTATATGATTAAAATTCAAATAAAGTAATTTCTTAATGTAAAAAAAAATTCATTTTGATCAGCATTTCACTATCTAGAAAAGTCGTGTTTCATAAAAGCCCGAACTCATGAATAATTCATATCGTAGTTGTGACGTACAATCAAGGACTGGCATTCGCTGCTTATGCCCACATGTCATGAGTGTTCCCCAGCAAAGTGCATTAAAAAGCGACGTGTACGAAACGAACTCCCAGTCGTACTCACTTGCCTTTTCTCGATATTTGACGCTTTCAAAGTTGGAACAGAGCCTTGCTTCAAACGATATTTGGTATCCAAACCAAAACTTTCTTTCACTTGACTGGAAGAATCTCTACAGTCGCCCGTAAAATGGGCTGAACAAATCAACGACCATTTTGTCAACGTGAAATCCGTTCGTGTATTGTTCACGAACTTCACCCACTCCTTGGAAGCCGCCGGATTCCGCGGAAATCGGAAAAAACTAACCTCTGGATTCTTGGTGGCACTTCTTGTACATCCACCAACAGCACATGTGCTAGGCATTATGCCGTCTTACACAAAATCGTCAAAACGGGGAAAAAATCATGTGTATCAGCTTCGAGCAAGTAAAATCCCATTGCCAAACACAAAGACAAAAACGGCTTCCTTTATTTATGCCCCAGATAGTACGTCACACTTACGCTGGTTTACGTGGCCGCTGGTATTTCACCGTTCATTTCGTATTGTATTTCTATGGGCCTTTTGGGAACCATGAAAGCGCAGCCAACGGCGAGAAAAACCACTCGCTCAGAAATCTAAGAAGGGGGGCTATTTTTTACAATCAAAATTAAACAAAATAACGGGGAATAAAACCATCGTACTGATAATGAAATAATAACTAAACACAACATAAACAAGACTCAGGAGACGATTTAGTGTACGAGCTCTCGTTGAAGTCCATCTTTAAAGAAAATCAACAAAACAGTTTTGAAATTAGCCGGGAAAATGTATAATAATTTTTTTAAATTATATTATAACACATTCAGCTTCTACCGTTGGTGCCACGCGACCCTATTTTGATGACATTAGTACCGTAGTCAGAAGCTTTGTTTTACAATAAAACTGTATCAACATTACTTCATGACGAGACCCGCCATATAGTAAGGTACATATTAACTGAAAACCCTCCTTCTCTTGACTATTTTTAAACATATGTAATTTTAAAGCATTTCTTGTACATTCTTCATGTAAAATATCAATAGCGATACATCTTTAAGTGCGTAGTAGACCATTAAATCAATTTCAACATTGAGTACGCATAGTCCTACATAATATTACATTCACATTAATGTATTGCTTGATAACGCGCCTAAATGTGAGGTTATTCGTTGCTAGGTATCTTTTATTAAGTACCACGATTTTGATTCCATGCCGTTTTGTCATATAAAGCCTATTGTAATTTAAGAGGTCGTGGCATGTTTAAGTGGTGAACTTCATTATTTAACCGTTGAAATTATTACAGTTATTTTTGTACGACTTAAAAGTTAAAGTAAGAATGCACATTTGAAGTAAATTTACCTTAAATGATTTTATTGTCCTTTTTATAACAAATGCATGTCTTCATTTATTTCAATATTTCCTTCAACCAAACACAATGCCTTTACATTGACTGGCGTCTTTGAATGGGTTTTTCGATTATGTGCGCTTTACAGATGCATTATTATTATTATTATTATTATTATTATTATTATTATTATTATTATTATTATTATTATTATTATTATTATTATTATTATTATTATTATTATTATTATTATTATTATTATTATTATTATTATTATTATTATTATTATTATTATTATTATTATTATTATTATTATTATTATTATTATTATTATTATTATTATTATTATTATTATTATTATTATTATTATTATTATTATTATTATTATTATTATTATTATTATTATTATTATTATTATTATTATTATTATTATTATTATTATTATTATTATTATTATTATTATTATTATTATTATTATTATTATTATTATTATTATTATTATTATTATTATTATTATTATTATTATTATTATTATTATTATTATTATTATTATTATTATTATTATTATTATTATTATTATTATTATTATTATTATTATTATTATTATTATTATTATTATTATTATTATTATTATTATTATTATTATTATTATTATTATTATTATTATTATTATTATTATTATTATTATTATTATTATTATTATTATTATTATTATTATTATTATTATTATTATTATTATTATTATTATTATTATTATTAAGTTACAAAATTAGTCAGTAAGTATTCAAGTGTTCACTGTTTTCAGTTCATGAGGAGGTTCAAAGTTTAAACCTCTATTCTAAGTAGAAGGATTGCTAGGCAAATAGCGTCCAAAAAGACAGAATGTAATGTGTCTGAAATCAGTTGATCAAGTTGATATTGCTGGAATCAGCAGGAATCAGCAGGAATCAAGTGTATCATAAAGACCTGCTTCACGAGCACGCTGACCCAGGTGAGCCCCAACAATGAAGTCTGAGCTACTCGATCGCACCGTGACATCATGACGGCTGATTATACATAATCTTTGTTTCATTATTGTTTTATGATGCAACACAAAATGTTTGCGTGATTTTTTTAAATAACACGCCAGTCTCCTGCTCTCTCTTAGATACATTATCACTATTATCGTATATACCTTTACGTAATCACCCCACTTAGTGTGACCATTTAAGAACATTGTTGCCTCAGAGAATAACGACTCGCGATTCCCAGTGATGAGGAGTACTTCGCCTCCTGGTTTCAGACAATTGAGAATGCTTCTTAATGCTTTGGGTTTATCAGAAACCCAGTGAAGCACAAAGAAGCAGACGACTTTGTCAAACTTTTCCCGCCATTTTGGATTGTCACCAACAGTCTGGGCGTCCCCCAAGCAGTATGCAATATTAGGTGCCGAGTTGTTCACACGAGCTTCTGCAAGCATTTTTTCTGAGAGGTCGATGCCTTGGAAAAAGAATATTAATTGCCGACGTTAATTAGAATGCATAAGTAAAATAACGACATAAGGTCAGTAGGCCTAACCTTGGACAAATAATTGGGTGTAATAGGTAATTGTTTGGTTCTGATTTGTTTTTGTATTAGCTGTTCGGGCATTCAAGCTGTTCGGACAAACAATAAAAAGTACAATGCATTAGTTTTTTAAGTATAACACAATTCACAATACTGTGTCTCATTGAAGGGGTAGTATCATTTAAAACAATAATACCGTTCAGTATTTCCAAATTAGGACATCAATCTTTTCACTTCTAACTGATGATTATTCTTCGTTTTTAGCCAATAATATATATAAATCTCAGTGCATATTAATTAGTATTGAAGTCTACAAAAATAGTGCTTAATTAAGACGCATTGACGTCAGAGAAATGAAGAAAAAAAACAGTTGACAAAAGTTAAGGGCAAGACTTCATAAGATGGGTCGTGAGATGGGTCTTGAAGGATGTGAGTGTATTACAGGTTTGGATGTGAAGAGGTATTTTTTCCATTGAGATGCAATTGCAGCTCACGAAAAAGATCTCCCCAGATCTGTATGCACATTGAGAGTTGAGTTTGTTGTTGGAACACATGAATTCCCGTTTTGGTTGTTTTAGTTGGAAAAGCACAGAGAGATATGAAGGTGCTGTGTCATTGATGTGTAATATTGTTGTCGAATATAGCTCTGAGGTTCCTGACTTTATATAGAAGATGAGCCAATGTTAATATGTTGAATGTCGATTTTATTAAGTTGCTGTTTTTATCATCAAGATATTTTTATGCAAATCGACAGTGACACAGCGAGGACGTAGCAAGCACATATTTATGGTGTTCTAAAAAGGCAACATGCACATTGCAAGAAGAGTGTGTAAGCGTCGCATTAGGATTCACGCGTCGCACTAGAAGTGTTGTCGCGTCGCATTAGAAGTGTTGTCGCGTCGCACTAGAAGTGTTGTCGCGTCGCACTAGAAGTGTTGTCGCGTCGCACTAGAAGTGTTGTCGCGTCGCACTAGAAGTGTTGTCGCGTCGCACTAGAAGTGTTCACCATTGCAGTTTTTTCTCGTATGAAGAGCCGTATGTGACTAAATTTCTACTAATTAATATATAAGACTAAAATAAATGTAAATCCATATATTTACTAGAAAAACCAATTATACAAAAGCGGCAACCAGACTGGTTGGCAGCTAGCATGCATACGGTACTAAACATGAATTTTGGGATTTATATTTCTTTAAAAAAGTCCTCCACAGCCCATACATTATTATTTTACAGAAAGGTTTTGTTTCTGAATTAGTGTTGTAGTTAACAAAAAATGTTGCTAATCCTGTTACAAATATTTACAACCTAAACCTAGTCTCGATCCCAACTACCTACATGGAAGGTGAGCGTTCTATATCACAAGACTACCATGCCACTCGAATTTGGCGGTGAATTAAGTACAGAAGAACCTTTGTAAAATTGTATTTATAAAATAATATAAATTGTTCAATGCAGAAAAATATTGCGCAGGCCTACAGGGTTCACTCGTCCCCACCGCCCAGGGCCGTAGCGAGCGGGAGCAGGGGGTATGGTGTGCGACACCCCAATAATTGTTCTCAGTCGGCAAATCAAAGGTATTAGAGCAAGGGTTGGTCCATAACAAATTTTCAGTCAGCAACATTTGTATGTTTTATATACTGATGCCTACTTTCACAACAAACTATTTTAAAGCAGAACCGTACCCTAAATTCATGGTCACACAATAATGTAATTATATGGGGGGTGGCTAGATGAAAGATAATTAAAAGCAAAAAGGACACAAACAAATTGTACAAATTAGATGATTTTATTTTTATATAAACTTGTTTAAAGCATCAGCCATTATATACTGTTAATTAAAGGAATGTTTATTATGTACATGTACAACACTGTCCCAAATATGTCCCACAAGTTGCATTTTGAGATAATTAAATTTGTCACACAACTAACTGTATTAACTATAGGCAGGAACACATTTATATATGTAATGAATACATTATTCATCAAATGTTTCTTTTGAAGCCTTTTTGTCTATAATTTCAGTATAACTATTTTTTCCAAATGAATTTTTAAAGTTTATGAGACAATTTATTTCACATAATAAACAACCTGAATGTATTTTCACTATTGCTGAAGCTTTCATATATGTATTAGTTATGCATCAACAAATACATTATCCGAACAGAAAATAAATATATTTTACTACAGAAAAGACTTTCTTACAGTTCATGAGTTCAAAGCTAAAATTAAGTCATAATTGTTAACCAGGAGATCCTGGTAATTTGTTTTTATATGTATTTTCGGGTCAGTAAGACTGACCGATTTCCAATGACCAGTTGTAACAGTTGTACGTGAAAAATTGTTTTGACATTTATTAATATTTCATTTGTATTTGTTACTTTCCTTCTGTTTCTCTGATTTATATTGGATGTTACGAACTTAGAAAAGTGACTGGATTATTTTAATTTCTTTCTGATAATTGTTTAATTTTTTATTATTTTACTATTGCATTTCCCACTTTTGTATTGTTGCTGATTCCTCAGATAGATCAGTTTGCTTACACTTTTATTGTAATCTACTGAATGAGAGATTTTATAATTCAACTCGTTTCCACTAATCATTTTGTTGTAAACCTTGTTGTACAAAATTAATATTTCCGAGTTATTTGTAAATTCATAGCCCACCATTGTTCAGTGTGTGAATTAGAAACCCTAAATTCACTGTATCACTGGTTACAGGTATTCCAGATGAAGACCATCTAGACTTATGCCTCCAGTTTTGCAATTTTCTTAGTTTCCATATTAATTGTGTTAGTACCGGTCGTTATATTATTGTTAAATCCACTGTCGATTTTTTCGATAACTGTGTTGCAAACGAACAGTGTGTATATTGTCTATTCATGCCATAGTACAGTATAATAATGACATGTGGTCACTTCTTATCATCAGCCAATGTATGGCCTTGGGTGGGTTTGTTTACATTCCAAGTGTAACCGGAGCTTTTGCACACCCAGGAATAATACACAGAATGCAAGTAAGGATACCTTGGACCAATGAACTTTAATGATCACAAATTGAGGGAAACTACAACCAAAATGAAACGTAAACCCAAAACCAAACAAAAAAAAACATGTTAAAACAAACAAAAAATAACAGCCAATGTATGGCCTTGGGTGGGTTTGTTTACATTCCAAGTGTAACCGGAGCTTTTGCACACCCAGGAATAATACACAGAATGCAAGTAAGGATACCGTGGACCAATGAACTTTAATGATCACAAATTGAGGGAAACTACAACCAAAATGAAACGTAAACCCAAAACCAAAAAAAACAAAACATGTTAAAACAAACAAAAAATAACAACTTTAAATCAGCACAAAATACGGTTCACCTCATGTTCTATATCAATCTAATTGAATTATTCAGTTAACCACAAGTTTCTTTAATACAAAATGGTATACATAATAAAAATGAAATGGAAGAATTAAGGCGCAATTAACAATAATTATGTCAAACAATAATAACGCTTTCCGACGAAAACATACCAGACCCAACAGCCATTTACGTTTTAAGAGCGATCCCCGATCCCTTTGACAATAACCCATAAAACAATTAGTCTGTGGGCTGGTGGGGTCTACCGTGCATCCTTTGGATGTCCTAAACACGAAAAAAGATGTTAACATTGAAAATTTTGGGTTGCACTATCTGTTCTGGCCCACTATTGTTCACCCGTATAATGAGCTTATGCTGATAATTCTTAGCACTAGGGGTGGAAGAAGATCAAACATCTAGCCATTACTCCATCATGCCTTCACCTATTAATGTTCAGTAATATGTCGTCATGATGACGTCATCGGTTCTCGTGAAAACGACCGGTAGAGGGCGTTATAATTGCACGTATTTTATGCATATTTTAATTATAGGGATTTTCAGAAAAAATATCTCATTATAAATCATTTAGTTTTTATTATTGCCACCAAGAACAAAAAATTAATTATTTTATGCCTTAAATGGGTTTGTCTATGTCTAATGTAACCACAAAAATGTGTTAACTTAGAAGTTTTTTGGATTTTCTATCTCTGGGGGCACTTTTTTAGCCCCATGGTATTAAGATTAGTTGGACGTCCATTTCACTACATTTGAATAATCCTTTATTTCTGGAACATGCTTTGGCCTACATTAATCAAACTTGTCACAATAAAAGTTCATTCACAAGTCGTCAAGATGATGTTATTGGTTGTCATGGAAACTACCTCTACAGGGCGCTGCACTTGGATGCATATCACACGCACATGAATTAATGGATACAATTATTGTTTATTTTTAATCATTGTAGTACACTAGTTATCACTATGGGGATAAAGTATCATTAAGTTTTACTTCACAAGGATGTGTCATCTGTAATGTAAAGAAAAACGAAAAATAAATTGGAGCTCATTGTTTAGCCCTTATCGTGTCATATTTAGCCGGGAATCCTTAGCATTTGGGGTGGGAGGGGATTACACAAACCTTCATTACTCCGGCATGCTTTGACTTACATTAATAAAACTTGACACATTAAATATTAATGTATATGTCGTCAGGATAACATCATTGGTTGCCATAGAAACTACCTCTAGATGGCGCTGTATTTTGATAAATATTATGCGCAAATGAATAAATGGTTAATATATTTCTTATTTTTAGCTATTGTAGTACACTATAGCGATAGTGTATCATTAAGTTTTAACTGGATATGATATGTCAACTCTAGTGTAAGAAAAACAAAGGATAAATTTGAAAATCTTGGGTTAAGTTGTCTCTGGAGATCAGTGTCTAAGCCCCTATCGGGTCCTTATTGAGCCAATAATCCTTAGCATATGGGTGTGAGGGATTAAACAAACCTCCATTACTCCGGCATGCTTTGACTTACATTCATAAAATTTGGCACATGTTCTGTTCATGTATGTTGTCAAGATGATTTGTTTCCATGGAAACTTCTATGTTGTACTACATCTTCTGGTTCATCGCTGATTAGGTCTTTGTCTGTAAGAAGAGCTTCCTGTTTGGGATGGTGAGTCCACCTTTACAAGGAAGCCTCATTCCAGGCTGAATGGGAGCACCAAATCAATATGAAACTTCCTGAAAGGAACTCCTGAAAGGATACATTAACCTCGCAAAGTCAGACAGTGTTGGCACTTGTTCCGAAATGTGGCTTCCCCTAACATGGGGACTGCTGTGATGTATGAGCCAAGGCATCTGTCTGTCAGCAATTCATCTGCCATCCAAACTCAGTGACACACGTTTTATTTTCGGGAAGGGTTATTTATCCAATGGAAGGTCACTCCGGCCTGGTTTTAGGCATAGGAAATAATCAACCGGCTTGAAAGGGTTCACATGGGCTATATGGTTCTCTCCAAACATGAATGTATTTTATCCATAGACATTGCCTACAGATGTGCTCAATTCATCACCTTGATTAGTCAGCTTGATTCACTGCTTTCCTGCGAGGCTGTGTAGGCTGGGTACTTATTCTAGGGGTGGGTCGAAGGCACCCAGTTACTGTGTGCAAGGTATTGTTCAGGCTCCTGTCCACCACAGGAGTATGTTTGCTACTGCACCACACAGAAGAGCAGAATTCAGCAGAAATGTACACAGAAACAATATTGAAAGTGTGTAGGATAACATTGGCTCTCCTACATGTAGTTCTTGTGGTGGACAGGAGCCGGAACAATACCCCTATGCACAGTCACCGGGTGCCTTTGACGCACCCCTAGAAGAGGTATACAGCCTACAGAGCCCCACAGGAAGGCTGTATTGAATCGATCCGCTAAGCAGTGAATCTAAGATCGCATTTGAATGGAACATCTGCGGATGAAATACATTCATGTTTGGAGAGAACCATATAGCCCATGTGAACCCTTTCAAGCCGGGTGATGATTTCCTGTGCCTAAAAGCAGGCCGGAGTGACATTCCATTGGATAACCCTTCCCGAAAATAAAACGTGTCTCACTGAGTTTGGATGGCAGATGAATTGTTGACAGGCAGATGCCTTAGCTCTGCCTTAGCTCATACATCACACAGCAGTCCCCATGTTAGGGGAAGCCACATTTCAGGATGGGATGCGGAACAAGTGCTGCAGTGCTGGCCTATATTCCAACACTGTTGTATTGTCTGACATTGTGAGGATACTGCATCCTTTCAGAAGGTTTCATAACTCCAATATATTGATTTGGTGCTCCCATACAACCTGGGTCTGCAATGATGCTTCCTTCAAAAGGTGGATGCAGCTTCCTTGTAAAGGTGGACTTGCCATCTCAAACAGGAAGCTTCTTCTTACAGACAAGGACTTGGTCAGCAATGAACCAGAACATGTAGTACAACACAAAAGATGTTTCCATCAAAACCAATGATGTCATCTTGACAACATCTACATGAACCAAATTTTATGAATGTAAGTTAAAGCATGCCGGAGTAATAGAGGTTTGTTTAATCCCTCCCACCCCATTATGATAAAGATTCTTGGCTGAACAAGGGGCTGATAGGGGCGTTAACATTGATCTCCAGAGACAACGTAACCCAACATTTTCAAATTAATCCTTTGTTTTTCTTACACTAGAGATGATCATATCCAGTTAAAACTTAATAATACATTATCCCTATAGTGTACTACAATAGCTAAAAATAAGAAATACTTTTAACCATTTATTCATTTGCGCATAGTCTTCATCCAAATACAACGCCCTCTAGAGGTAGTTTCTATGGCAACCAATGATGTCATCCTGACGACATATACATTAACATTTAATGTGTCAAGTTTTATTAATGTAAGTCAAAGCATGCCTGAGTAATGGAGGTTTGTGTAATCCCCTCCCACCCCAAATGCTAAGAATTCCCGGTTGAATTTGACACGATAGGGGCTTAAACAATGAGCTCCAGAGACCCCTTAATAAAATATTTTCAAATTTATCTTTCGTTTGACATTTGACACATCCTTCTGAAGTAAAACTTAATGATACTTTATCCCCATAGTGATACCTAGTGTACTACAATGGCTAAAAATAAGAAATAATTGTATCCATTAATTCATGTGTGCATAATATGCATCCAAGTACAGCGCCCTCTAGAGGTAGTTTACATGACAACCAATGATATCATCTTGACGACATGTGAATGTACATTTATTGTGCCAAGTTTGATTAATGTCGGTCAAAGCATGTTTGAGAAATAAAGGATTATTCAATATGAAGTGATATGGACGTCCAACTAAGCTTAATACCATGGGGGCTACAAAAGTGCCCTCAGAGATAGAAAATCCAAAAAACTTCTAAGTTAACACATTTTGTGGTTACATTAGACATAGACAAACCCATTTAAGGCATAAATTAATTAATTTTTTGTTCTTGGTGGCAACAATAAAAACTAAATGATTTATAATGAGATATTTTCTGAAAATCCCAATAATTAAAATATGCATAAAATACGTGCAATTATAGCGCCCTCTACCGGTCATTTTCACGAGAACCGATGACGTCATCATGACGACATATGACTGAACATTAATTGTACCAAGTTACATGAAAATAGGTGAAGACATGATGGAGTAATGGCGAGATGTTTGATCTTCCACCCCTAGTGCTAAGAATTATCAGCATAAGCTCATTATACGGGTAAACAATAGTGGGCCAGAACAGATAGTGCAACCCAAAATGTTCAATGTTAACATCTTTTTTCGTGTTTAGGACATCCAAAGGAACAAAACAAAAATCGGTGGCGGTGGGTTATGGGGTGGGGGTGCACGGTAGACCCCTCCAGCCCACAGACTAAATCAACAGAATAATTAATGGACCATAATCATACCCCAACCAGCGACACTGGGTCTACAGATCACGGACCCACCATTTCGGCACCATGATAAAGTCCGGTCCCTGGCTAAAACAACCTTCGGCTGTCACCAGCAGGTGGACGATGGTCTAAAATGAAGTGAATTATTATGCTAAAACAAAACCAAAAACCATGCAATCTTATACAGTACGCTCGAGTTCTGCGGTCACTATCTATATGCATGTAATGACAAAAACTATGCCGACGTCCATGACGGACTCTCATGCAATGCCTCTACAAAACGGCTGAACGTCCATCGTTCATAACTATAAAAACAACACATTCGTAAACTACAATCCCCATGGGAGGACCAGATTACTCAAATCGGACTGTACGAATTGACTTCGAATTACAGCCGAAAAGAAATTTCTATCACTCTCCAACCCAAACCAACTTCATCACACTTCTTTAAAATATTATCTTAAAAACACATACTCGATTAATCCACATGCCTCTCCCGTCTTCCGAAAATATTATTTGTTTAAATTCTCCCAACATCCCAACAATTTGTTATAGACATCAACGGCGACAAATTATAAAAGTCTGCCATCACTATACAAAGTGACAAATACTGACGGCCTCCTGTAAAGGATTCACTCCAATACGCCTGTCAGATAACCAATAATTCCAAACAAAGCTAGCCCCTTACGAAATTATTTCAAGTTATGCCTCACTCTGAATGGAAATTATTTTCTCCATTAATCTTCGCAACCACGTCACTGAGACGTATACCAAATTATCGTAACTTTTCCCACCGCTAAATTAATGAACTAGCCGGTACTGTGGTCGACTTGACGTCGATTCCCAAGTTATTTTTCTAGTAAATAATGGATTTACATTTATTTTAGTCTTATATATTAATTAGTAGAAATTTAGTCACATACGGCTCTTTATACGAGAAAAAACTGCAATGGTGCACATTTCTAGTGCGACGCGATAACACTTCTAGTGCGACGTGACAACACTTCTAGTGCGACGCGACAACACTTCTTATGCGACGCGACAACACTTCTAGTGCGACGCGTTAATCCTAATGCGACGCTTACACACTCGTCTTGCAATGTGCATTATGGCCTTTTTAGATCACTATACATATTCTTTGGAGCGATTATTGCGGAATCACGAAAAACACACGAACGTGAATGTAAAGTTCTGTACATGTTACTGCGACGTCGGCTTCCAACTGAATAAATGATGCATAAATCTGGATGTATTCGGCGTAAAGGTGATACTATGTTTACGTGTGAATTCCCGCATTGATCTACGGTAGTATAAATGAAAAAGGGTCCAAGGATAGTTATGATATATGGTCCATTGACAGTGTCCTGTGGCTGTACTCTGTGACACTGGTCCAAGCATGGATGGTCCAAGTAATATGCCCTGTGGTTGGACAGTAGAAAAGTAAACAGTAGGGAATATTATAAACTCACCTGTTATACTTCTGACCTTTGCTGCAATTGATTTCGTCTCATTACCGGTTCCACAGCCCACGTCTAGAACCATGTCTTCAGCTCCAAATTTAAGCTTACCGATGTGTTGCGTTATGAGCGAGTGTTGAATAATTCTGCTATCATCCAAACTGTAGTCGATGCTTGCTGAAAAATTCATTTTTGTTTTAAGCCAGAAAAACTGAAGCCGAAACGTATTGGGTTGTGTGTGCGTGTGTGTGTGTGTGTGGATGTAGAGCGTAGGTGTGTACGGCTGCCAGTTGTGCCTGCTCACATTACATACACAGCGCATGTGCACCACATACAACAGAGGTTATAACCCCAGTCTTAAAGCCACTTTAATGGAAATCGAAAATAATACAAATTTGATATGAAACCAACTTGGTGTTAAGTTGATGATGGTATCAAATATCCCTTAAATTAGTTCTGTCTGAGGTGTATCATTTAGGTAAAATTCGTGAAATAATTTCCACAAATAACTGTGTGTCCAGACAGACATTCCTCTATTGAACACGGTTGTTTCAACGCTAAAAAAGTGCGCCCTCTGTTGGTGAGTCTAGTTTAGCGCTGGTCGTGCTCATTAGTATGCACGTTTAAGGAATTGACAGTCTCCATGAAACATCACACCCTTCACATAATTTTATTTCAAAACTGGGGTGATGTTTCCCTTTAAAGTTTCGGAAATGTAATTGACCCGGCTATCGTGACCCCTGAAAAAATTTGTGTTTCTGATCAATTCGTTTCGCATAATGTATTATGTGATTGACTAAAATCCTTTTTAGGTTCTTTTTTATGTCAGCATAATCTATTTATTCTGAAAACTCTTTTCGAGGTCGTTGAATCGATTAACTGCCACATGTTTCAACAGTTGGGTGCATGCAGACCTGCGGAGAAAACCTTCCACAAAAGCGAGTTTTTCACTATATTCTGAATTTTTCCTATCACCAGTGGATGTTTCATCTTTGAAAACAGACATTATTATGCACACTTAATTGGAGGTAAGTCTGGGCAATGACAAATTTACGAGAATCTTTGATTTAAAAATAAGCATTTTAACCGGCTTCAGACATGTCAGATGTGTTGTAACGCGTTGGTTGATGCATACAGCATGCATAGGTTGATGATAGTGCAGTCAGTGGCGGATCCAGGGGGGGGGGCCAACGGGGGCCATGGCCCCCCAAAAAAAACCGAAGCTGTACGCCCCAAAAAAAAAAAAGAAAAGAAAAGAAAGAAAAGAAGAAAAAAAGGGAAAAGAGACAAAACAAAACCACCCATCTTTACGCCCCCCTCCTTGTGCAGCTAAGTCTTGCTTATACGTTCAGCTTTTGTTAAAGTATGCAAATTACAACACACTGATTGGCTACATGAATGTGTTCATAATCCTACTCACGATCCAACATTGCCACAAAATTTGCAATGGTAGTTTGTGCAGTTAAGCCAAGCTGCATTAGACGAGGCGTACACGGTGATTGTATGCACACGCGACTGGTTGTGTGGGGTTTCCTGGATATTAGGTGAGCCATGCAACGTCCGCAATGTAGGCCTACGTTTAGACTTGGCGCGAACATCGCGTGCATAAAACGCATTTCAATCTTGTGAGTACGAGCAGGAGCAGTGACTTGAAAGATTCGTCTTCCATCGTCATATGAGCAGTAAGTATCAACGTAAAATACAGTGGGCTGTTTTTGCAGCACTGTGTAGATTACACAATAATGTATGTATATACCATAACACTCTGGGGACTCCATGGGCACCAGCCTAACCCAGATGAGTGGCCATATCTTAAAACATGTCAATGATTGTTTTTCTGAAAATCTACCCTTTTGTAGAAAGGATCAATTTTGATCAATAATAACTGCCGTTAATTCCAGAGTTCTGTGTCATCAATGGATTATTTCAGGCGGCTTTATTTAAACATTAATTTGCATTAATAACTTTTACAACTTGTTGCGTTCAACCATGAGAGAGGATCGCCTGGAGTCTCTCATCCTCCTTCAAGCTCATCGTGACCGTCTCCCAACCACCACTCGGGTTATTGAGTACTTCGCCACAAGCGGTGTCCATCGATTGAACTTTAGTTTCTTGCTTTAACTGATTGTTGTTGTTTCCTCCAATCGCCACATTTTGC
>CM055816.1:61851756-61871984 GCA_029582265.1 Zoroaster sp. YZ-2022
CAGTGGTTTTTTATATCCGGCAACTCCTCCAATATAAACCATAAAAGAAAAAAAGGTGACACTTTTCTGGTGTTATTTTAAAACCATTTTTTTTTATTGATAATTCAAAGTTATTGAAAGCTTCAAAAGATCTGGGTTCAATTTCTATGAGAGCTGTTAAGCAGAACATTTTCTCAAAGGGGAGACACACTTGCCGCTTTGACTGACCCCGGATCCGCTGTTACATACTGATACCTCTACCCCTTTTCACGATAAGATTTGATCGTATTTTGTTCATTTCTCACGCCGCTACCCACTTCACATGTAAACACACACCTCATCCGAAAGCCAGCACATTCAGTAGTTTCAGGGCGTTCCAGATTCGGTTGTCCAAACTGTACCATCGTCCTGTGTACTATTAGCATCTATTCCTGAACAAGATGCTATGGTTGAGTTATTACGAACCCACTCGGGTGCGATTCCGTTGATGCAAGGTGTGACCAATGCCCCATCGCTGCCAGTTGAATTGCACCTCAGCACGGCGTCTTCTCCCTCAACAATGGTGAGCGTCCCCTGGTCGACACGCTGAATCCTGTAGCGCCTATCATGCAAATGAAAGAAACAAAATGTTCTGTATTATTTATTCTTGACAGAAAACAAAGAATGTGGAATTGACCTGTCGTGTTAGCACTGAGTTTAGCGCAGAAAGAGGAGGGACCCGGGGTGGAGGTATGTATTTTTTATTCTTGACAGAAAACATACAACCTGGAATTGACGTGACCAGCAGTGTTAGAACCGAAGTTTAGCGCAGAAAGGGACATGGGTTGGGGTTGGGGCAGTTGGTATGTTGGTAGATTAGCTGATATTATTTGGTTTCCATGCCCTCGTCAATTACTTTGAAATACCTTATTTGAAAAATAAAGTTTCTTCTTTGTAGGGAAAGGGGCCGTTGGTATGTTGGTAGATTGGTGTTTTCGTTGGCTTCTTAAGACGGTGTGTTTACAATAACAATCTCTTAGGAAAGCCCTTACTTCATCGCCTGATCATTTTCTATGTTGTTGTGTCGTCTACAGTATGGACACATTGAAGTCAGGTAAGGTTCCAACCGGGAAGTTGCGATTCTATCTTTAAAAAAAACCATCACCTAGTCATTATGTTCTAACAAACTCACCCCTATGATCCCTCCATTCTACGATCTATCCTGTTTCAAGAGGAATCTCAATTCCCACATTCAGCTCCTCTGAGTCTATTTACTTTTTATTTTAATTTTATTTCTATCCCTGTACCTTCAGTGGCCTTTTAGCCTTATTCAGGGCAAATATACATAAAAAGTGATCGCCAGACTGCGGATAAATAAATAATACATAAATACAAGAATGTGGCCCATTGGCGTTACTTACCGTTTGAGAGGCAACCAATCAAATTCACCCAAGCGATACACTTAATACACAATTGATCCATATCTACAGTGAGTGTCAACTAAATATTGAAGGGGGAGGGTAACAGTTCTCCAACATAAAACAGAAAAGCAGAAACTTTTTTAATCCTAAATTGGCGAAGAAAATCTGAACAGTTATTGTAGCTATTGCTAAATAGCTACAATATCATTGAGGAACCTTGATCTGTCACAGTGTAAAGTGAAATCCCCATGATGCTCACGTGCCCTTTATCTGTTTTATACTGACAGCTAGAATGAAAAATGCAATCCTTGCAGCATCACGGGAAACCCCAAATCTTTTTCTTTTTAATTATTATTTGTTTTCACTTTAACAAATACAGAGATGACTGAGAGTAATTGGTGACATTTACTTGTAAATCGACAAGCCTTTTGGGTTTTTCCCATGGTGCTGATGTGGATACATTGTTTTGTTTTCGATAAGAGTGTTATGGGATGGACATGTATTAATACAGAGATAACATTAGAATATAATTTGCTCTCCTCACCTTTGGTAATAATCACCCGAAATGAAACTGAACGAATTATTATATGCAAAATAGTAGTTATTGGCCTTACGTTTCGAACCTAGCAGGTTCTTTCTCAAAGGCAAAATGGACAACGTACAAACACGCACACATACATAAACACACACAGGTAAGCGTAGCTATCGTTGTGTGGACATTCCTTTGTTCTCGTGTACTTAAGGATAGGAAATTCTTAAAATCGTTCCCATTTCACACAGAAGAGTGTTTTGAGAGCGGTTTTCGTTCTATTTTTCCCTTTTAATAATATCCTTCGATTTAAGTCAAACAACCTGCCTATACAAATCTCTAATTTCCGAGATATTCGTACTTTTCCAAAGTCCAACAACATTGTGTGGACGTGTGCAAGTCCACACAGTGCAAACACTCCATACGTTGTGTGGACATCTTTTATTCTCAGGTCCACACAATGAATGGTACGCTTACTCACAAGTGGGCAGAAGTTAGCCAGGTGTGGAATGAATTTTTTTTTAAAGTAAAGTAAAAAAAATACGCTCCTTTAAAGCCACACATTTTGGTCTCTAAATGCATCCATATTGTATACGAATCAAAATATATTTGTATACAAACAAACCTTTAATAAATTCAGCTCATTTCATTGTAAAGATAAACATTGAGAACGCAATCATATTGTTCGTATTCATTCCAACGTGGAATATAAATCTCCCAGGGATATACATTCATTTTCAAAATAATTTGAAACCGGAAACTTTTGCTTTTTGCCAAAGTGGAATCATAAGTTTTCTTCGCCGGAAGTCGAACACTCATTTGGGGAAATAATTTGATTATTTCTTTTAGTAAGATGATAGCATTTAGCCAGCTATTTATCAATGGATGATTGATAACCATCATCAACTTTATAACATGTGGGTTTACATCATGTACATCTGGGATTATAAATGTTTTTCGATAATGAAATCGTCACAATCAGAGCAGACTTTCAACCGGGCATGGAATGGGTGTCCTAGTTTAAGATGAATATAGTGACTACAAAATTACTGGCTCATTTATGCAGCAACAACGGTAATATGGTCTTATCATGTGGGGTATTATTTTCAGACACTAAGTTAATCTAAAACTAGCACTCAGATTCCATGCCCTGTTAATCGTGACGATACTGCCCCTTTAAAGAGGCTATGAAATGCAATTATATAAAGAGACACATTTCAGCAAATTTCATCCATGTTTAAACCAACCACTGGGAAGTATATTTCTGACGTAAAGTAAATGACTATATACTGTTTAAATTTGTGCGAGGACAACGGGAACTCGGTTTCAAAACCCCAAATCTTGCCCCAAAACATTGATTACCTCAAAAGGTTTACTGATTGGTAACTAAACACTCAGTTACTTATACAACACACAAAATTAAGAGAATTGTCTTTTGAATAGATGAGTCATTCAGTAATTTTAGTTAGTGCAGAAATCAACCCCAATGTGACGCCACTGATTTGTTTATGAATATGGAAATTACCATTAGTATATACCCCAAAAAGTGCATAACTAAACACCCACACATTGGATATAACATTGTCCTGAGGAATTCAGTAATTGTTTGAATGCAAAAATCAACCGTAATGTTGCATCTGACCCCAATGTGACATCACTGATTTGCTTATGAATATGTAAATGTTCATTAGTATAATTATACACCAAAATGTTCCAAAAAAGGGTAAAACTAAACACCCACAAATTGGAAATTAAATAGTTGAAAGTGATGTCAATATGGATAGCTGTCACAGACCCTTTATGTCTCAGGGCGAAACTGTATTTGGAAATATTTCCTGTAAAAATGATAGTGCGTAACCGAAACAGATATCACTTTTTATTTCAGTGGCTTACGTCAATGTTTTCCCAGAAGTATTGTATTATGTTCACAAGGTTTGTTCTATTTATCTTTAACGCATGAATTCTTCTTCTTCTTTCGTATGATGATGAGCAGCTTAGAGTGCTAGTAGCTGCGTACATCGGTTTGATGACATTAGTTGAAACAGGGTGGACCGCGTGAAGGTTGTCATCTCCCACCCCAACGCATGGATTGAAAATGGGTAAATCTGTAGTTTACTTTCAGTTGGATTTAACCATGGATTTAACACTTCATGCCACTAGAGACTTAGCCTTGGTCAAGGCGCGTCGGAACGGTTTGGTTGCATGATCTTGCCCCGCATGGCTATCCAAATAGGGTGGGGAGGGTATTAACCCAATTTTTTTTAGATGCCCCCCTCAAAATATGTACCAACCTATAAGAAACAAGGGAAACATACTCAAAAAATCATTTGAGAGCGTTAACCCCCTGTACATGTCCCCTGAAGATTTGTTTTTGTGAAACGGCATGGCATCCCGACTTCTTGTGCAGATTAATTGTATACCGTTGTTGGGGCACCAGTCTATTTTGTTTAAACACAGTGATAGGGAAACAATGAAGAGAACATCACTTCAACAATTAATTTAAAGTACTTTCTTATGTTTACCTGTTAAAATTTTATTTCATTATTGTATCAAATTTATTTTATCCTGGCATAATATAAAATTTATATTTGCTTTTAACATTCTTCTAGAAAAGAATTAATTAATAAAACAGTATGAATGTAAAATAGTAGTTATTGGCCTCAGTTATGTTTTGAACCTAGGAAGTTCTTTCTCAGAGAAAGAACCCGCTTGGTTTGAGATGTCAGGCCAGTAACTACTATTTTGCATTTATATACTACGGGTCCTTTAGGTTGGTAAGCAGTTTGCAACAGCCAATTCTCTATTTATAAAATAGTACAAAAATATATTTATACATCTAACATTAACAAAATATTTCATGGCTTAGCAGGGATTTTGGATTGTATAATGCCAAAATGTATTTCTGTAGATCTAATGCTCTTGAACAAGTTCTGCTTGTAGATGTGAAGCATCATCTTCAGATATAGTAAGATTTGCGATGACATGTATTGAAATAATCTCTTTTGAGTAGTAAGGGTTCTGAGAAGAACCTTTGGTTAACTCAACATTTCGATCAGTGTATGCTTTTATCATCTTCTCGGAGCATGCAGAATGCTGGTGCAGGAGGGGCTTAAGTAGCAGGGTGGAAGAGTCCTGATCACTAGATCTTTGGGCTTGCTTGTGTCATTCTTGTATATGTAGCTATTACTTAAAACAAATTTGAAATACATTTATAATTAATTATGTGTGAAATAACAAATGTATTATTACACAATTTATTTATACAAAGTGAAAGATAATATTGTAACATTTTTTTTCAAAAATGTGCTTAAATATCAGCTGTTTCAACCAACCACACACCAACCCTTAAAAATATTCAAATAATAAATCTCATATCCCACTATTTTATTTTTAGCTAGGTTTCAACTTCAAAGGTTCAGGGGTTACACAGTTGTAAACCTTAAATTGATTTGGGAACTACCAACTTTGTATTCTCTTTCACTTACTATTATTATCATATCATCGTGATTGTACAAACTAGTTCTATAACAGTAACCAGTGGGTTAATATTTCATGTTTAAGATGATAACAAGTCCCAGGCATGTCAAAGACAATGTTCCCAAGTTAAGTCCAATTGAAATTTCTTGCAGTAATACTTGTGGGTGCATGGTGAATAATATTATTATTAAAAACAAACTTACCCAACTAAGGTCACAGATAATAACTTCTGTCACTCGCCAACTTTGCCAGCAAACAATCATTTTAGATGATATGATGTATGTACATTTATTAACCTAAATATATAATTGTCTTAATTGAGTTAAAACCCATCAACCATGTCAACAAACCACGAACAGATGATTAGTAACCATTCTAGATTATATGAGTGGTACACAATCACATACACAGTCTGGTAACAACCATTATGTATGTCTCTACAGTGCATATGAAGTCAGGAAACCTTTACGTTAAACTGACAACAGAGGGCGCCCTTCAACCAAAACTTTCAGGGGGCATGTACAAAGGGTTAGAAATATCTTTTTATTTTATTTTAGTGATTTAGTCTTGTTTCTAATAGGCCTGTACATGTTTTGAGGGGGCAGAATATAATAAAAGTCCAAAAAAGGGAAATAATACCCCCTAATCCAAACTCGAATCCAGCACACATGCACACAGTGAACATGTGTACACAGATCCATATAGATACACATGTACATGTACACCCCACTGTGCAGTGTATGTGCAGTGTATGTACAGTGACCATTCGTCGTCGCGCCTTGATCCTTCTGTATTTGACAAAATTCAAGGCGGAGCTCACTTTATGCTAATATACCAAATTTAAAAACTAAAGACGTACTCTCATTGGTTACTGGTTGGCCCAGCAACTGCTCACTGCGATGGCATGTTACAACGTGCGCCTGTATTGTGTGTGGGATCAAACGCGATCAAAGCTAGGGGCCTGTGATTGGCCATCATTTAAAATAATCCGCCCACAAATCAACAATTTTTGCATGAGAAATGTCCATCTTGATTCTCCAGTGGAAATATAAAGAAACACATAAACTCTCCATTACAGAATGATCAAGGCTGTTGTTTGAGTTCGAATGTATGAGGGAGCAATGCACAACCTTCGCTCGTCTCCACTGCCTTTGAGGATACTGGATTGTACTGGTACTGAATTGTACCGGTGGGCACCAGCGAAAGCACAACCGTATCCACGACTCAGTGCGATCCCTATGCGATCTGGGGACAGCACACTGTGTGCGCTGAATTTCTCGAGCCATAAATCGGTACGTGACGGGGGTACCGTGGTAAGTGCGCACTACGACAACAGCCTTGTTCAATACTATTGGAGAATAGCCAATTGGAGAATATGTGCAGAGTACTCAGCAAATCTTGGGTGAAAAAGTCAACTCTGAATCAAACGTGCGTGACGTCACTTTGAAAATATTCTGAATGGCCGCCATTGTTTTGTTTTCAGTGCGGCCAATGTAGGGTGGGTGTTGCACTATTAGAGCTTAGGATGGGTGTACATTAACGGTACCCACAAACATTAAGTATTGTCCCAGTACTGACATTATTTCGGCTTGTACTGAGCCAATTAACAAATACATAGGGCCTAATGTTTGTTGAGGAGGGTTTTGGGGCTACATTTACGATGGTACTACATTTAAGGCTATACATTTAGTATGTCGATGGGGCATTGTGTAAGGTTTGTTAACACTGACCAAAGGATGGGGGCTGTGGGGTGTGACGATTATCAATTGGCAAATTGAGCTTCAGTCGATAAAATTGAGATTCAGTAGGCACATAAACCACCAAATCAAGCCATTTATAATCCTCGTTTGGCATTTTTCAGGGAATTTTACGCCTCCCCCTCAGTTGTTTACGCCTCCCCCGGTACCTGCAATCGACGAGGACATCCCCTTTTTAAAGGTATATTCGGTAGGGTTTAGGGCTACATTTTTAACATGCTAACATAACAACCTGGTTCAAACCCTTCCCAAAAGAACAAGAAGCATGAGGGCTGTCCAAATTAAAATAGAGTCCATGTACTATGAGCAGGTGACAGATTATTAAAAGCAAATAATGATGAACATTTGCAGGAAATGATTCGTAGGAATAATTAGATGGCGCATCAACAACAGATGCAGGTATCAGAGAGTTCCAAAGTCTACTAAAAGATACTGAAAGGGAACCTCTGATGATGCATGTGAAGTCCGGAATATTGGAATGACACCTGCACGATGATGGGTTGCAGATGACTTTCTAGTACACCGGTAGTACAAGGCTGCCCAGTGAATGAGGCAGCATAGAATTTAAAACACTTCATTCTGCGAAAGACTGAAAGCCCAGGAACAAATAAACATATAACGAAACACATGGAATAGGCATCTTTAAACACCGAGTAAAAAATGTTCAAGTCATGTACTCAGTTACGAAACATTTAAAAAGAGTCAAAATACCATCCTTCCTTCCTTACCTTGAAAGAGACATACCCTCAAATTCACCAAAACGATTAAATTAAATGCGTAAAATAGATCCATGATTAATGCACTTCAGCTAAGATCAGTAGTCAAGGACAGGTACATATTAAATACTGTCAATAGTTAACCTGCAAAGGATGTTTCTTACTCCAACAAGTACGGAGTCTGTTAATGTATGCAACCAAATAAGCCTGTGCAATCAGCACTGTGTAAATTATGCGTAAGGCATAATATTTGTGCTTATTTAATATCATGAAACCATCATGTTCTTTCACTTCATTTTCGAATTCATTTTCGAATATAATGTCAGCACTGTCCCCAAAACGGGTTATTGTGATAATACAGCACTTCCCTTACAAAAATCTACACAAGAGTTGCACAATTTTTTCTAGGGGGGAACCTATTTTTTCAAAATTCTGAATGGTGGGGGGGGGGGGGGGAGCGGCACACGACGGCACAGACCTCAAATGGGAGGGGGTACCTGTTCCCCGTGCCCCATAGGTACGCCACTGATAATATCTCAATGCTCTTTACATAATAACCCCTGGCCATTTAGGCCAATATCTTTCTCAGCTCCCTGGGGAGTATACAGCCCGAGCTACCGTAGTGCTTCAGCGACATTTTCAAACATAATATCAACCTCTAACCTCACAGGTACACTATCACAGACAGGGCTATGAGGAAAATCAGAATCATTGCAGACACCTCTAACACCAAAACGTCAGCCAAGCTCATATTTGACCATGACCCTACCGTCGTTTCTGAGAGAGAACAAAATAACCAGAGGAAATACCTTTTTTTTTAAAGATTTTCCTTTTAAGAATTAGACATGTTCAACAATAATTTTAGTGATTAAAAATATGATATAGAACCTGAGACGGAAATATTATTTTCAAAGGATGTTTCAAAACTTTACATGGTGTGTTTTTACAGAAATACTTTGGTCCATTCACTAGGGTTTGGTCAGTACGGGGGACCTGGGGAACACCAAGATTTTAAGCGGGTACTTAAAGGGAGGGAAGGGGGGAAGAGGACACTACTAAGGGACACGCCCTACTAAGCCAATATGCCCATCACACTATAACTATTCAATTATGCTTTTTTTGACAATATTATTTAAACTATTTGTTTTCCTTTGTACAGTTGAATTGTAATTGCAAAATAGTAGTTAATTGACTTATGTTTCGAACCTACCGGGTTCTTCCTCAAAGGCAAAATGGACGATAAACATACAAGCACACATACATAAAAACAAGAGTGAGCAGAAGTTAGTCAGGGTGTGAAAGGAACACAAAAGATGAGGGTACAAAGGGCAGAGTCAGGTACTGGTTCTGGGACCAGACAAAGGAGGGATATTAAACGTGAATTGAAGAAGGGGAGGGCAGGAGATTAAATTGTTCAGTTTTCTTAAAAGTGAGAGCCACCTAACACACAAAACATTTATAGATTGATGACGTCATCAGTGTTACAACCAAGTAAGTTTCACTTTACAATTTGACCATTTTGTTAATTTTTAATTAATACCATTCATATACCGTACCTTTAACCTATTTATGTTGATGATATTACGATGTAGGTATCAAACAATCTTATAGAAATGTAAATGTCTTCTGATCCGCTATCATTATATTCAGTAAAATTTTTCAAATTATATTTTCACCGGAATAAAAGCCGACGGCAAATCAGAATTCCATGAAAACATCTGCAAAGGCCAATATGAGAACTGTAAATGAAGTGTTTAACACTAAGACCAAAAAAGTCTCCAGTTTCTGGTTATAGGTCGACGCGTGTTTTGTTTTGTTTTGTTTTGTTTCTCTTTTATGGTATATTTTGTCCAACCAGTGAAACATGTGTACGCGGTTATTGGAACCGGACCAAATATCGTATATACAAAGTATGGTGGCTAAGAGAGGCCTTGCAATTCGGGCAAACGTTGATACCCATATGCAATTGGACATAGCAACAAAAATAACAAATGCCGATGCCCACGTCTGCGACGACGCGTGCGGAGACCAGAAACCGGAGACTTTTTGGCCTAAACTCTTTCCTAAATTCGAATTGGCAGTTAATGGCAATACATAACATTCTTTCTTAAACAATTTCAGCACCTGAGACAAAATATATTAAATTGTAACCAACATCAGTTTTACATCAAGTAAGTTTTTAGATTGAAATTATTATTTCTTCACACCATCCTAAACGTAGTTCTAAAACAAAATTCAGGCTGAGAATTTGCTCCTTTTTGTCAGAATATAAAAATCATGACAATGGTTTAAAGAATGTATACAGAAGGTTTACAAAACTTAAGCAGAGAAATTGACTGACGGATTGTTGGAATGAATGTTTTTGTTGAAGAATCCGTTAAACTGTTAAACAAAATGTCAAATAACACTGTTCTGTTAAATTTAATAATAACAGACAATTATATTGCGCCGGATGCTTATCGGGTCAGTGGGTCAGAACATTGATCAGCTAGATCCTCGAGGAATATTATGGTTTTCTTTGATCTATAAATCCTTAAGGACGGTAATTATCTCACTGGTGGTTATATTGTTTCCTTTTTTGCTTTACATGTTATTCAGTGGGTTGAAATGTCCCAGATTGCGGCGTTTTGTTTGGCGCGGTTAGATATGTCGTTGAGTGAGGGTACGTAGTCCTCTTTTTAGATGGGCTCGGCGGAGATCGCACCAGATGTTTGATAGCGAGAAAGTTTCGAGCTAGTTTCGGGATATTTTGAGCTGAAAGAGGAGGCAATGAGTTGTTTATTTGGACGGTAGAAACGTGTGCAACGACTGGTTTTCGAGGATAGATAGAAAGAATATACAACAGAAGCAAACCCAACGATTGGCGTCATGTCAAAAATTATCTTGATTGAGTTCACTACAGTAGTTATTAACACCCCAATTTGCGGAATAGAACGAATGTTTTGCCAACATTTTTCCGTCGTTTTTGCTGCAGATTTCAGCGTCAAAACAATACAACAGGTGAATCCACTCAGAGGCGACAACTTCACCTTGCAGTGCTCTGTAAGCACGAACAGACCACTGGACGATCGTCATTTCATCTTCAAGTGGTCGCTACACAAAGATATTCTGGCTGATGCCTGCCCTGAAAATGTTGAGACTAGTAAGGCGGAAAAGTACGTCTTTCACCATGGCAACCGAAGCTGCGATCTCACCATTCTAGACGTTGATTTATCCGACGAGGGAAGATACAGCTGCGACGTTAACGATACATTTGTTATGCGGTCTAATTATTCCGAAGTAGTTCTTGAAGGTGAGTTTGATTAAAACGAAAATGCGGAATTGGAATATATTGTCAAATAAGCGGTCACAGTTTTACAACAAACTTATTTATTGTAAACATTACGATGGTATCATGTATCCCTTGAAATCTCCATGTTTGAGATGCTTACATTTTAGTAAAATTAATTTCCAACTGAAATTACGTCATAATAAGATCAAATTCCACTTGAGAGTGAATCAAAAATTCGTTTTATGCCGATCGAAAAATCTTAATGTATCTGAGCTGAAACTTTCGTTTCAAATTCGTTTTTTGCCAATCAAAAAGTATGTATGCATTTGAGCTGAAACTTTCCATAGATGCATGGGCGAGTCCAGGTCTCGAAGTTAGCAAGGGGGGGGGAGGCGCACTCAAAATTGTATGGTAAATTTAGGTGCATGGCGATAAAAGGGAGCTACTACTCATCTTTGCCCCGCCCCTCTGGATCTGCCAATATATGGTTGGTTGTCTAATATATAGCCTATCTGTATTCAAAGAAAGTAAGTCTACTCGTAGAAGCAAGCAGTTACCGTCAGCTTTACCAATGTTGTAAATGTCCAAAAGAATAAGAATAAAAAGGGTCCTAAAATTGTTGTCAATCAAAACAAAACCAAATTATGGTGTGCCATGGTCGAGCGGTTTAGTGCATTGGACTTGTGTTCTGATGGTCAGAATGTGGGTTCGAATCCTGGCCGCGACCGTGGTGCTTGTGTCATTGAGCAAGACAGTTAATTATAATGCTTCTCTTCAACCAGGAGTATAAATGGGGACCTTTGAGGACAGAGATGGTAATTGTGTTTGATTAAGCTCGTTGCGCTACACATTTGGCAGCATGGGCTGCATACTCCCCAGGGAGTTGAGATGGTTCTAGTAATCATATAACTGGCTCGATGACAGGGGTAATAATGTTCCTGCGCCATGAGCGTCTTGGCGGATACCGGCGCAATATAATTGTCTGTTATTATTAAATTTAACAGAACAGTGTTATTAGACATTTTGTTTAACAGTTTAACGGATTCTTCAACAAAAACATTCATTCCAACAATCCGTCAGTTAATTTATCTGGTTAAGTTTTTTAAACCTTCTGTATACATTCTTTAAACCATTGTCATGATTTTTATATTCTGACAAAAAGGAGCAAATTCTCAGCCTGAATTTTGTTTTAGAACTACGTTTAGGATGGTGTGAAGAAATAATAATTTTAATCTAAAAACTTACTTGATGTAAAACTGATGTTGGTTACAATTTAATATAATTTGTCTCAGGTGCTGAAATTGTTTAAGAAAGAATGTTATGTATTGCCATTAACTGCCAATTCGAATTTAGGAAAGAGTTTAGGCCAAAAAGTCTCCGGTTTCTGGTCTCCGTACGCGTCGTCTCAGACGTGGGCATCAGCATTTTTTATTTTTGTTGCTATGTCCAATTGCATATGGGTATGAACGTTTGCCCGAATTGCAAGGCCTCTCTTAGCCACCATACTTTGTATATACGATATTTGGTCTGGTTCCAATAACCGCGTACACATGTTTCAGTGGTTGGACAAAATATACCATAAAAGAGAAACAAAACAAAACAAAACAAAACACGCGTCGACCTATAACCAGAAACCGGAGACTTTTTTGGTCTTAGTGTTGAACACTTCATGTACAGTTCTCATATTGGCCTTTGCAGAAGTTTTCATGGAATTCTGATCTGCCGTCGGCTTTTAATTCGGTGAAAATATAATTTGAAAGATTTTACTGAATATAATGATAGCGGATCAGAAGACATTTACATTTCTATAAGATTGTTTGATACCTACATCGTAATATCATCAACATAAATAGGTTAAAGGTACGGTATATGATTGGTATTAATTAAAAAATAACAAAATGGTTAAATTGTAAAGTGAAACTTACTTGGTTGTAACACTGATGATGTCATCAATCTATAAATGCTTTGTGTGTTAGGTGGCTCTCACATTTAAGAAAACTGAACAATTTAATCTCCTGCTCTCCCCTGTACCTTCTTCAATTCACGTTTAATATCCCTCCTTTGTCCAGTCCCAGGACCAGTACCTGACTCTGCCCTTTGTACCCTCATCTTTTGTTTTCCTTTCACACCCTGACTAACTTCTGCTCACTCTTGTTTTTATGTATGTGTGCTTGTATGTTTATCGTCCATTTTGCCTTTGAGGAAGAACCCGCTAGGTTCGAAACATAAGTCAATTAACTACTTTTTTGCAATTACAATTCAACTGTACAAAGGAAAACAAATAGTTTAAATAATATTGTCAAAAAAAGCATAGTTGAATAGTTATAGTGTGATGGGCATATTGGCTTAGTAGGGCGTGTCCCTTAGTAGTGTCCCCTTCCCCCATTCCCCCCCTTTAAGTACCCGCTTAAAATCTTGGTGTTCCCCAGGTCCCCCGTACTGACCAAACCCTAGTGAATGGACCAAAGTATTTCTGTAAAAACACACCATGTAAAGTTTTGAAACATCCTTTGAAAATAATATTTCCGTCTCAGGTTCTATATCATATTTTTAATCACTAAAATTATTGTTGAACATGTCTAATTCTTAAAAGGAAAATCTTTCAAAAAAGAGGTATTTCCTCTGGTTATTTTGTTCTCTCTCAGAAACGACGGTAGGGTCATGGACAAATATGAGCTTGGCTGACGTTTTGGTGTTAGAGGTGTCTGCAATGATTCTGATTTTCCTCATAGCCCTGTCTGTGATAGTGTACCTGTGAGGTTAGAGGTTGATATTATGTTTGAAAATGTCGCTGAAGCACTACGGTAGCTCGGGCTGTATACTCCCCAGGGAGCTGAGAAAGATATTGGCCTAAATGGCCAGGGGTTATTATGTAAAGAGCATTGAGATATTATCAGTGGCGTACCTATGGGGCACGGGGAACAGGTACCCCCTCCCATTTGAGGTCTGTGCCGTCGTGTGCCGCTCCCCCCCCCCCCCCCCACCATTCAGAATTTTGAAAAAATAGGTTCCCCCCTAGAAAAAATGTGCAACTCTAGTGTAGATTTTTGTAAGGGAAGTGCTGTATTATCACAATAACCCGTTTTGGGGACAGTGTTGACATTATATTCGAAAATGAATTCGAAAATGAAGTGAAAGAACATGATGGTTTTAGTCAGGTGGCTTAGTGAAATTACCGTTACATGGCGGATAAAAGCACCATTTTTGGCACAAAGCTTCCTTAGGGCCTACTAATTAATATTAGCCTAGGAGCCCTCCGGAATTTTTAAACGATCGCCACTAGAGGGCGTTTTTGAGTTTTTTTTGCCCATTTTTGGTCAAAAATCGTATTTTCCCCATAATTTCCGATTTTGTTCGTCCAAAAGCTATAAAACTTGGCAAACGTTATTATTTTGACTTAATCTATAATATGACATCATAATAGTCATGCTGGGGTCTCCCTGTGGGGCGCTATAATCCGTAAATTTATCCCATTTTTAGGAAAACATTTTTAGCGTTTTTTTCACTTAAAAAACAATATGGCCGCCGCCTTTGAAGACCCAAGGTGCAATAATGATACCTGGTTGACAATTCTATATTATTTTATTTTTGGGCCTTAAAAGTAAAAAAAAACATGTTAAACAACAAATTTAAAGATGGCCGACATTTATGACAAAACATCACTTTTTTTCGAGTCCTGCTATATTTGTAAGCCACCGATCAGTTCTCAATGGGAGACTTTCAGACACTAATGGCGGCAGACCTAGCGGGTAAATTTCCATTGTTTACGTCATTCTGAGCATGCGCGTGATCTTCGAACAATGGAAAAACCCGGTAGGTCTGCTGTCACCTAGCGTTCTGGAAAGTCTCCCATTTTCCATACTATCTCACACCACGGACACTAGGCCATTGCATGGGATTGAGTTTGAACGCAATGTGTATGAACAGTTTCTTTCAAGTATGTGGCATTGTTATGTGATGTCTATTAAAGTACTGTAACATACCATTTACAATGTTCTATGGAGTACATTTGAACTTGCAAAGTGGTGAGCAGTCCAGATTTGCTTTGCCGCATTTGCAGTTGGAGCAGTCTCCTTTGCATGGGCATCTGATAAGCTCATTGCACGATCTGGAAACCTCTGGAATTGTCATCCAAACTGGTACCCATGACTCTGATACCTTGGTCCAGGCAAAGTCCTGTGGAGAATGAACCACAAGCTGTGTTTCTGTGCTGGTCGTCCAGATTCCTGCTTGATACACTGCCCGTCGGACATGCTGGAGTAGCGCATCTCTGGTGGGTGGCAGTTTGTCCATTGCTCGATTCTTATGGCAGAAGAGTTCTTGTCTCGTTGACAGAGCTCAAAGGACTGGTTTTGTCATAGAGGATAACAGTCAGTCTCTCGAGCTTTTGGAAATGGTCGTCGTCGAGTTCCAGGATCTGGAATGGATGACTGGCCAGATACACAAATGTCTCTGTGACGTATTTATAGGCCTGCCAGGCCTGCCAAACCGACTTCTTGCCCTTGCCGTTGAAGGCAGAGGTTGTGTCGCAACCTGAAAATGTGGAACACAGGTAATGCTCGTGATTGTGGCTGCCCTAGGCTTGCGCAGATGGCGTTGATGTGGTAAAACCTGTAATTCTTGCCCATGCCAAAAGCCACCCAGATGTCGGCCAAAGGTTGAGTCGCAATCAGATTATGGAATGTGCCAGCAAGGATTACTACAACATCTGTGTCCACAGGACGCACATGGATAGTCTTTCCCCCCTGTTTCAGTGCATGTAGCATATGAACCACAACCCTGGTGTCCGCCTCCTCGTGATTGCAGTTTTCCATGGGGATGCTGGCACCAACGGATGCCACAGCTTGCCCTGATGTGACATATACAGCTTTGGATGGCGGCAAGTTGATCTCTTCAACCTTCGAAGTCAAAAAGGCAAACAGCTCCGTTGTTCAGTGGGTCACGGAGGAAGTCCATCCAATTGCCTGGCAGTTTGGTCTCGCCAGACACTTTCCTGCGCACACCCTTGCCTCTCTTTTCTCGGGTAGACTCCTTCAAACTGTCTGAGATATATGTGTCCCACACAACATCCAACCTCGTGGCATCCTGCTGCTGCTTCTCCAGGTAAGGGATGAACACCCTGTCTGCATACTCATTGAAGGTGCTTACGCTGGTAGTGGGCAGGCAGTGTACGATGACGGCACCATGCAGGACTTTGCAGTCATAGGTTGAAGGTGGCTCTGATTGACCAGGTTGCTCAAGACATTTCAGCAGGTCAGACTTTGTGCTTGGCAAATGAAGCTTGCCGAAGTCTGAGAGGGAAGGAGGGAAGGACTGTATCTCATGTGCAAAGAACTCGGCCAAGTCACCATCCCGGTTCTGCATAGATATGTATAGATGGCCAAAGAGTGCCACATTGTTCTGAAGCACTTTGATCTTCTTCCCCTGCTTAGATGTTGCCATGCGTTTCCTGAATAGTGCTAGAGAATTCCTCTTGATTGGGTCATGGATAGAGTGGCTCCGCACATCAAGCACTTTCTTGACGAAGTCCTTGTACTGTTTCTTGCCTGTATCCTCCAAGGTGCGCAATGCGGCTACCACTGATTCATCCGCGCAGTTGCGACTGTCGAGAGTTACAAGATCTGGGAAATCATCCAAGAAGGGATTGCCCATTCGTCTGATTGTATCGGAGAGTCTGGCAACCTGTCTCTGGAAGGTCTTTTGTGTTGAGAGACCCTGCTCATGGTGCTGGAAGTTCTCCGGGATCTCTGTGTCATCATCGGGAAGGTATTCTTCTTCAAATTGCTTCAGCAGCCTGGCCATCTCTGGTCCCGAGAGCATCCATCGTCGAAAAGCAACAGGGTTTTCTGTGAGCCCAACAGCACCACCCGAACCTTTCACAATCTTGTTCTCCTGTTCATGAGCCTGATCAAATGGGATCGCAGAGAATTTGTTTGTGGTCTTGGAAAGGACCCAGTGAGAACATTTCTCAAACTCATGCTTGATAGTGTCGGGCAAGGACTTCATATCCCTAATGTGGACAGGCATCCACCGTGAGTAGTTCACATGATCTAAAGCAAAGAACAGCGGCGTGAGTTCCTCCAAGACTTCCACATACAGAGGGAAATTCTTCTCTCTGTGAGCCCTGATGAAGATGAGAATGAGGGTTTCTTATTTCATAATCAGGTCCCAGTACATGAAAGTAGGACTCTTCTTCTGCATGTCATTTCTCCAAGCCGTGGCAGACTCTTCATCTTTGGGGCCCTCGCTGAGCATGAAAGCCTCCCTCTGGAGATTGTTTAGGGCCAAGAGGGTGACTTGGTGTGCGTGCCTGGTTCGAGTTAGGTGTGCTGCCTTCAGATACGAGTCAGCCGTGCCAGAGGATGCTACATCTGCCTCTGTGAGGGCTGTAGTCCAGCCAGAACCTTCCAAGACATCCCTAAGTGTATTCCAGAGTGCCATTTCTGTGTGTAGACCACCTAGCATAACCACATGTACTCTCTCACCATGAGTGGCTGGCCATTTCCACTGTACAAACTTTGCCAGGGAAAACAGAGGCTTACTTTCTTACTTTTTAGGCCAAAAATTAATACAGAATTGTCAACGATGTCTCATTATTGCACCTTGGGCCCTGAAAGGCGGCGGCAATATTGATTTTAAGTGAAAAAAAAACAAAAAAAAACGCTAAATACTAGTTTTTCCTAAAAAAATTATAAATTAAGGGATTATAGCGCCCCACAGGGTGACCCCAGCATGACTATAGGATGTAATATTATAGATTAAGTCAAAATAATAATGTTTGCCAAGTTTTATAGCTTTTGGACGAACAAAAACGGAAATTATGGGGAAAATACGATTTTTGACCAAAAATGGGCAAAACAAAATCAAAAACGCCCTCTAGTGGCGATCGCTTAAAAACTCCGGAGGGCTCCTAGGCTAATATTAATTAGTAGGCCCTAAGGAAGCTTTGTGCCAAAAATGGTGCTTTTATCCGCCATGTAACGGTAATCTTGAAATTTAACACTAAGCCACCTGACTATTTCATGATATTAAATAAGCACAAATATTATGCCTTAAGCATAATTTACATAGTGCTGATTGCACAGGCTTATTTGGTTGCATGCATTAACAGACTCCGTACTTGTTGGAGTAAGAAACATCCTTTGCAGGTTAACCATTGACAGTATTTAATATGTACCTGTCCTTGACTACTGATCTTAGCTGAAGTGCATTAATCATGGATCCATTTTACGCATTTAATTTAATCGTTTTGGTGAATTTGAGGGTATGTCTCTTTCAAGGTAAGGAAGGAAGGATGGTATTTTGACTCTTTTTAAATGTTTCGTAACTGAGGACATGACTTGAACATGTTTTACTCGGTGTTTAAAGATGTCTATTCCATGTTTTTCGTTATATGTTTATTTGTTGCTGGGCTTTCAGTCTTTCGCAGAATGAAGTGTTTTAAATTCTATGCTGCCTCATTCACTGGACAGCCTCGTACTACCGGTCTACTAGAAAGTCATCTGCAACCCATCATCGTGCAGGTGTCATTCCAATATTCCAGACTTCACATGCATCATCAGAGGTTCCCTTTCAGTATCTTTTAGTAGACTTTGGAACTCTCTGATACCTGCATCTGTTGATGATGCTCCATCTAATTATTCCTACGAATCATTTCCTGCAAATGTTCATCATCATTTGCTTTTAATAATCTGTCACCTGCTCATAGTACATGGACTCTATTTTAATTTGGACAGCCCTCGTGCTTCTTGTTCTTTTAGGAAGGGTTTGAACCAGGTTTTTATTTTAGCATGTTAAAAATGTAGCCCTAAACCCTACCGAATATACGTTTAAAAAGGGGATGTCCTCGTCGATTGCAGGTACCGGGGGAGGCGTAAACAACTGAGGGGGAGGCGTAAAATTCCCTGAAAAATGCCAAACGAGGATTATAAATGGCTTGATTTGGTGGTTTATGTGCCTACTGAGTGTCAATTTTATCGACTGAAGCTGAATTTGCCAATTGAAAATCGTCACACCCCACAGCCCCCATCCTATGGTCAGTGTTAACAAACCTTACACAATGCCCCATCGACATACTAAATGTATAGCCTTAAATGTAGTACCATCGTAAATGTAGCCCCAAACCCTACCTCAAATGTAGCTCCAAAACCCTCCTCAACAAGCATTAGGCCCTGTGCATTTGTTAATTGGATCAGTAGCCTACAAGCCGAAATAATGTCAGTACTGGGACAATACTTAATGTTTGTGGGTACCGTTAATGTACACTCATCCTAAGCTCTAACAGTGCAACACCCAGCCTACATTACTGCACACACGTCCCGTATTTGCTACTGGGGTATCTGCAACTAGCACTATTTCATAAAGTTTGTTTTCTTACTGGTCTTGGGACGCCATACAGGGCTCAGTGTGTCGACTCAGGGGACGCTCACCGTTGCTGAGAGAGAAGACGCCGTGTTGGAGTGCAATGTGACCGGTAGCGATGGTGCACTGGTCCTGCCCTGCATCAATGGGATCACACTCGAGTGGCTCGTGACTGACTCAACTATGGCCTCTTGTTCAGGAATAGATTCTCGTTACACAAGACAGGTACAGTTTGATAACCGAACCGGAACCATGACAATACCGAATGTGCTGATTTCGGATGAGGGTACGTTTACCTGTTATGTAGGTAGTGTTGGCGGATCAAAACACGGAACAACGAATCTTACTGTGCAAAAGGGTGAGTATAATATTTACGTATTCCGTATTTCTGAAACATTACCCAGAGAAATTGTCACAGAATAACTGCTTCACATTATAAATTTCTTTATTTCGTTTTCCGTTTAAAGCCAGACTGGCTGTAAACACTTTTTGTAAAATGTCTGTATATGTATATGCATGGAGTTCTTTATACGGAAGGAGGAGGAGGAGGAGGAGGAGGAGGAGGAGAAGAAGAAGAAATAATGATATCAGAAGCCGAATATACGCCAAGACAAGAAGAACCGAGAAACGAAGAAGACTATGAAGATTTGGTTCCCTATAACAGACATGGGGTACAGCGTTTTAGAAAGAAAAGAGGGGCAGGGGCAATGGCCCAGTCGAGAAGAAACCCGTATCCTG
>CM055816.1:61872484-61930643 GCA_029582265.1 Zoroaster sp. YZ-2022
TCAAATATTATGTTTCTTAGAGCATGCGCATAACTGCAAAAGCATGTTACATAATCCAAATATTATGTTTCTTAGAGTATGCGCAGTTATTACTGCTAAAGCATGTTGCTGATAATCATATATTATGTTCTTCTTAGAGCATGTGCGTAACTACAAGCATGTTGCTGATAATCAAATATTATGTTTCTTAGAGCATGCGTTTTAATCGCAAGCATGTTGCTTGATAATCAAATATTATGTTTCTTAGAAACATGCGCATAACTGCAAGCATGTTGCTGATAATCAAATATTATGTTTTTAGAGCATGCGCATAAGCATGCTGCTGATAATCAAATTATGTTTCTTAGAGCATGCGCATAACTGAAGCATGTTGCTGATAATCAAATATTATGTTTCTTAGAGTATGAGCAAAACTGCAAACATGTTGCTGATAATCAAATATTATGTTTCTTAGAGCATGCGCATAACTGCAAACATGTTGCTGATAATCAAATATTATGTTTCTTAGAGCATGCGCATAACTGCAAACATGTTGCTGATAATCAAATATTATGTTTCTTAGAGCATGTGCATAACTGCAAGCATGTTGCTGATAATCATATATTATGTTTCTAGAGCATGTGCATAACTGCACAAGCATGTTGCTGATAATCAAATATTATGTTTCTTAGAGCATGCGCATAACTGCAAAGCATGTTGCTGATAATCAAATATTATGTTTCTTAGAGCATGCGCATAACTGCAAGCTTGCATGTTGCTATAATCAAATATTATGTTTCTTAGAGCATGCATAACTGCAAGCATGTTGCTGATAATCAAATATTATGTTTTAGCCAAGCATGCGCATGACTGCAAACTTGTTGCTGATAATCAAATATTATGTTTCTTAGAGCATGCGCATAACTGCAAACATGTTGCTGATAATCAAATATTATGTTTCTTAGAGCATGCGCATAACTGCAAACATGTTGCTGATAATCAAATATTATGTTTCTTAGAGCATGGCAGTCATAATTCTCATGACTGCCACCCAAACAGATTAACGGATTGTCATATATCATATACCTTGTCTTCATTAATTGTATGTATCTATATCGTTGAATTTTCATGTTTTTTTTCTTCTATTAATGAGCGCCCTCTTTCGACATACCGTCATCATTATTCATTCCCGTAGTCGGATCATAGTAGTGCATGGAGGATGGGTACTTATTCACATTCCACTTACCTTCTAAGTAGGTAGGTTGATCGTGTCACGTTGTTCAATTTTGATGTTTTTCCTTCTCGTTGATTCCAATATCTCCCCTCCTATTTTAATTAATTAGTTTAGAATATATTGTGTTTTCCTCGGGCAAAATAAATATTTAGTTGTGCTGATCAACACTTCCCGGCCTACCTACATACATGTATATAGCATGTACATCCATCACTTACATTGTGTTTGTAGGAATATGTCATGGTCGTGGTTACGCGACAATCTAATTTGTTGCATTCAAATTTAAAACTACCTTATGTAATACATTTGTTTTACTTTAACTATTGCTATCCTTGACACTTTTTTTTTGTGTTCATTTACCCCTTCAATTAAATCTTTTCGCTTTATTTCTATATTGTCATTATACACCTCGTTTTGTCAGTGTTTGTGTTATGTCCGTGTCTTATCCATGTATTTCTTGTAAATTAACTGTTAGAGACAACCAGCACGGGATATTTTGTGACTCTTGCAATAATTGGATTCACCTGATGTGTAAATCTATCATTTACAGAGTACCAACAATTAGCTCTCAGTGATGAGTCATGGTTTTGTCATTCCTGTCTTAATGTGAATTTGCCTTTTAATTCTTTAGATTCTAATGAATTGTCTTCTGTCTTTTAGATATGAATTCTACAAACCAGTTAGATCTGATCGGCTTATCTTAGATATTCCTAATGTGTCTGAAGCACTTAATCCTGTGATTGACCCCAATAATTTGAATTACAATCAACACTCTTGCGATTATTTTACAGAAACCAATTTACAAACTTCTTTTAATCTTAATGATCCTTTAAGATTTTCTTTTCATCATATGAACATCAAAGTCTTCCCAGACATTTTGACCAAATGCAAATTTGCACAATCTCTTCATGCTGACTTCTCTATTGTTCGTCTCTCAGAAAACTTGGCTAAAGAATTATAATATGCCTTTCAATATTTATACTATTCCAGGCTTGCCAAATCTTGAGACAAACAGTCGAGCAGAAAGAGTGGGGTGGAGTTGCATTGTACATTTCATTTAATCTCCAGTATGTAGTTCGTCATGACTTATCTCATTCTACAGACTCTTTTGAATCAATTTTATTTGAAATTAAGAACCCTGGTAATAAGAATATTATTGCAGGTGTTGTTTATAAACCACCCTCCGCTTCATTTAATGACTTTTTATCAACTTTTCAGGACCTTCAAGTCTTAATTTCATCCGAGAATAAGTTATGTCTTATCTCAGGAGACTTTAATATTAATCTCCTTGAAGTTGATCGCCACGACCAGCCTCGGGAATTCTTGGATACTGTATTTGCTTATTCTTGCATTCCTCTTATTAACAAACCTACTAGAATTACTAGTACTTCTGCCACCCTTATTGACAACATTTTTACCAATATTCTTCCCCCTCCTAATTCTGGAATTTTAGTTTGTGATATATCTGATCATTTTCTATTTTTACCTCTTTTCCTTTTACCCCTAGAAAGTCTCCTCATCACACAAAAATGTTTTCCTAAACTTTCCAGTGACAATTTGCGTCAGTTCAATCTGAGTTGAATTCCCTTGGACTGGTCTGTGGTTTTCAGCACGATGACCCAAATATTTCTTTTAATAATTTTATGGATATTTTTAATCATTCATATGATAAGAATATCCCCCTTGTTAGGATGAAGCACGCCAATAGAAGTCTCAACCTCGGTCTCAGTGGATTACCACTTCCCTGTTGAAGTCTATTAATCAAAAAATAGGCTTTATCAAATATCTTTCTTTTCCCACCGAGTCAAATCGTTTAAAACACACACGTTACAGAAATTATCTTACCTCAATTTTACGATCCGCCAAACAAAATTATTACTCACAGCAATTCGAGAAGGAAAAAGCAGTATTAAAAATACCTGGAAGGTTATCAACAGTGCTTTGAAAGTAATACTCCCTCAAAACTACTACCATTAATATTAATAATCAGACTATAAATGATCCTCGATTAATTGCTGAACATTATAATAATTATTTTGTTAACATTGGACCCAATCTTGCTAATAAAATTCCTGATTGCACTTCCATTTTCAAGATTACCTCCCTGATGCTAATTCACATTCTATTTTCTTCAACCCAGTTACTGAACATGAGCTTTTCCTCTATAGTTTTCAATTTACCCAATAAGAAAAGTTCGGGTCATGATTTTGTAAATTGCCCTCTTATTAAAGAAGTCATCGATGTGATCTCCAACCTTTAACCTTCATTATGAATTTATCCCTCTCACCGGCAGAATCCCTGACTCCATGAAGATTGCTAGTGTCATTCCTATTTTTAAAAGCGGTGATCCTCAGTTAGTTAACAACTATAGACCAATCTCTATTTTAAGCTCCTTTTCGAAAATTCTTGAACGTATAGTGTATATTCGTACTTCAATTCCTCATAAACACATTATTTTATCTGATTGTCAGTTTGGATTCAGGCCAAAACATTCTACTACTCATGCCATTTTACAGATGATTAATCAAATTAATGTTGGTATTGAACAGTCTCTTCATACCGTGGGAATCTTCCTGGACTTCTCAAGGCTTTTGATACCATTGACCATGCAATTTTTTATCCAAACTTTCTTATTATGGTATAAGAGGTATCGCGTTGGAGTGGTTCAGGAAATTATCTTCTAACCGACAACAATATGTCTGTCTGGATGGCATGAAGTCTTCTCTTAAAGAAGTACCTTGTGGAGTTCCCCAGGGTTCGCTGCTGGGGTCCTCTTCTTTTCAATTTATATCAATGATTTTGTTAAATCATCAAACATTTTTCTTTCATTCTTTTTGCAGATGATTCCAGTTTATTCTGTTCTCCATAGAAATCTTGATATCCTTGTAGATATTGCTAATTCAGAGCTCGTTCATATCTCCAACTGGATTAAAGCAAATAAACTTTCTCTCAATATAAAAAACTAATTTAATGTTATTTAGTAATACGGCTGTTGCTTCCTTGTGATGTTTTATTTGATAATATATCTATTAATCAAGTTGACTGTATAAAGTTTTGGTTTATATGTTGATTCTAAATTATCTTGGAATCATCATGTGAACTATTTATATAAACTATTATCCAGAAATATAGGAATTATTAACAAATTAAAACATTTTTTCCTTCTGGAATATTGTTTAATATTTATAATGCATTAATTTTGCCTTATCTATCATATGGTATTCTTGCCTGGGGTAATACTAGTGCCAACCTGTTAAATAGAATCCATATTTTGCAAAAAAGGGTCCTCAGAATTATTGATCGAGTTGATTTTCGGGCGCATTCCAATCTTCTATTTTTTAATCATAAGACTCTTAAACTTAATGATATTTATTTGCTTCAACTTGGTATTTTCATGTATCAATTTATTTCACATGATTTACCAATCTCGTTTCAGAGTATGTTTACTTTAAATACTCAAATTCATTTTCATCAAACTAGACATTCTGATGACTTTCATATTCCATATGTGCGTACCTCTCAAGCTCTTAAAACTGTCAGTTATCAGGGACCTAAGTTTTGGAATTCTTTAGGCATTAACCTCAAAGTCTTAAAACTTGCCCTGTATTTAAAAAGAAGCTTAAGTATAGCTTGTTGGAAAAATACTGTAACATTTAATTTCAGCTAATTTTAATTATTTGTTTAAGTTACTCCTTACTCTTATATTAATAATGCCCTCCCGATCTTTCATTATATATTACTGCTGTGTAGTTACACCATGCTGCCTTGTCTCATTATAGTCAGGTGGCTTAGTGTTAAATTTCAAGATTACCGTTACATGGCGGATAAAAGCACCATTTTTGGCACAAAGCTTCCTTAGGGCCTACTAATTAATATTAGCCTAGGAGCCCTCCGGAGTTTTTAAGCGATCGCCACTAGAGGGCGTTTTTGCGTTTTTTTTGCCCATTTTTGGTCAAAAATCGTATTTTCCCCATAATTTCCGTTTTTGTTCGTCCAAAAGCTATAAAACTTGGCAAACATTATTATTTTGACTTAATCTATAATATTACATCCTATAGTCATGCTGGGGTCACCCTGTGGGGCGCTATAATCCCTTAATTTATCAAAATTTTAGGAAAAACTAGTATTTAGCGTTTTTTTTCACTTAAAATCAATATTGCCGCCGCCTTTCAGGGCCCAAGGTGCAATAATGAGACATCGTTGACAATTCTGTATTAATTTTTGGCCTAAAAAGTAAGAAAGTATTTCAATTACAATTTCATGTAAAACACCAATTTTTGTTGGGAGTTTAGATGTTTAATGTCTCTATCTATTACATGTATGGGGTATTCTGACATTGTCTGATGCAGACACTAAGCACAGATTGATGAGTGGTGGCACTCTTTGTTTGTGTTCATTCATGTGTGACTCCAGTACAAACCCCTTTATCAGGTGAGAATTTACTTAATATTTGAATCAGATTTATGTATTTAATATAGTGATAAGGACCCGTCCTTTACTTTATTATATTCTTTGGCAGTTATAGACTATACAATGTATGGCAATTTTGTTTGATGCCCTCCATAAAAAGTGATTTTAGTGTAAGGAAAGTACTAAAAGTCAAAGTAATTGATATGATGTGTGTGCATAGGTATGTGTTGGATACACATTGAGTAATAATTAAGTAAAGGGAGTGCATACAGTGTGTATACGCCCACTTTGGGGACTGTGCAGTGTTTTGAGGACCTGCTTTTGTAGTGACGATATTTTTATATTTTGGTAGTGGCTTTGTCATCTCTTTAATAGTTGTTGCTGACAACATGAGGGCATTCTGGTATGAATGTGAGTGATTGTCTGTATGTGTGTGTAGGTTAGCAGACCTGCTTGTGAATGCTGGTCAATCTCTGCCTTTTTGCATCATGTTGTCAGGGGACACCTATTGGTTTGACATTGTTACTATGGTAGAAGGAGATATATTTATATTAATAAAAATGCAGTGGTCAGAGTTATTCACAGTATTGATGAGTATTGATGAAGCGTTGACAGATAGGCTTAGTTGATCATCATTTTTATGGACAACGTTAGGCCTACAATGTCAAGTGTTACCTTTATTGTAAGCGGAAATAATTGAAATTGAATATGTACACACACGGAATGGGTCGTACACAGTAACTTTCATTTATATTTTCTTTTTTAGTCGATGAACGGATGTCCTGAATCAATCTATATTTTATTATATTAAACTTACATTTGTAATTACCCATTAGATACACGTATACTAAATCATATTTATTTGTAATTATTCGACTCCTGCACAAAACCCTTATCAGATTTGTGCAGGTTAGGTCCCTCGTGTTGCTCAGTAAATAAAGTAATCTAGGAGACAAATTAATGAGCCACCATCCTCAAATCCTTGAACCTGCATCCAACTAAAGCTTGTAGTCCCCTTGGACACCTTACATTAATATTCCAATATGATTGTATTTTAGGATTTGAATCAACATGGAGCTAAATTGGGATCGCTGCGTGATTTGTCAGCAAGACACTGCCGAACCCTTGAAGTGTCCCTTAAAGAGTCCTGGGACAAGTGTTGACAATGCAGATGCCTACACATCATTCATGACCAACGTAGAACAGTTCCGGGCCATTGGTGCTCTTCCAACTGAACTCTATTTTGGGAGTGATGAAACTGCTGACAATTTTGTTTCTCATTCTGCCTCTTGGCACAAATCTTGCCATTTAAAATTCAACAATTCTAAGTTGACAAAGGCAAAGAAGAAGAGAGAGCACAACCCTGACGATGAACAGAAAAGGCCCTTTCAGCGCAAAGCAGTGGACAGTCAAAAGTGTTTCTTCTGCGAAAAAGACGAAGAGGAAAATGTTCTCCATGAAGTTTCAACATTTGATGCCGACAAAAATATCCGGGACATGATCACAGAGCTAAAGGACACCCTGCTTATGACTAGAATAGTTGGACCAGATCTAATTGCAATGGAGGCAAAATACCATCTAACATGTCTTGTCAAGCTGAGAAATCGCTACCGTAGTCATACTCGCAAGGCAGGCCAAAAACCTGAAAACACAGATGAGAAAATGAACGAGTCTCGGGCATTTGTAGAACTGACCAGTTACATTGAGAAATCTGTGGATTCCGGAACTCTCCTCTTCAAGCTGAATGAGATTCACTATCTGTATGTGAATCGTCTTGAGGAACTGGGTATCAAGAAACTAGTCAACAAGACCAGACTGAAGAATCATTTGCTAGAACGCTTTCCAGAGGCACAAGAACAGTATGATGGGAGAAATACTGTTCTCATTTTCAAGGAAGGGATGAAAAATATGTTACAGGATGCTCTCAAGAATCGAGACTTCTCAGAAGAGGCTGTTACCTTGGCCAAAGCTGCTACGATAGTAAGAAAAGACATCTTCAGCCATCAAGTCTTCAAATTCACTGGTTGCTTCCCTAAACAATGTCAAGAAGACTCACTGCCCTCGAGCCTCAAGTATCTTGTCTCCATGATCTTGAATGGTCCAAACTTAAAAGATCAAGACAAGCATGACTCCCAGGCTTGCCTCACCATCGGCCAGGGTATCGTTTACAATACAAAGAAACGATCATCTCATACTGCTGTGAAGACCAGACACACTCTGGAGCGTGAGCCACCCCTCCCCATCTACATCGGCATCAATGTACATGCACTGACCAGAAGCAAGAAACTCATCAAGCAGTTATATCACATGGGCATCAGCATTTCTTATGACAGGATTATGGAGATTGAGGACTGGATCGCCACTTCTACCTGTAAACGCTTTGTAGAAGATGGAGTGGTGTCTCCGGCTAGCCTCCGGAAAGGGTTGTTCACTGTTGGTGCCCTGGACAACCTAGACCACAACCCCAGCTCAACCACTTCCCTAACCTCATTCCACGGGACTGGAATCAGCCTTTTCCAGTTGCCTACCAAGACCGAACCTGGTGAGAGCAGACCACCTATTATGATACCACCTTCTTCAAATGAGAAGCACACTCTTCCCGAGAGCTACGCCTATGTCCCAGCCGTAGCTTTGAAGACCAGTGCTGTTGCGGTGCCAGAGTGTGACGTATTTCTAGTCGAGAGGTGCTTAGATGAGGCCAGGGCAGAGGAACACAGCTGGGTAGAGCATGCACTGCCACTTCTAGAGACAGAACTCACTAGTGGATATGCCATTGCATGGGCTGCTTATCATGCCTCTATGCAACCTCCAGTAGAAGACCCTCCAGCACAATGTGCACTCCTTCCTCTGTTCTATGAGAAGTCCGCCACTCCTGCTATGATCAAGCATGGCATGGATGTCGAGAGACAAGCTGTCGAATTTCTGAATCCAGGACAAATCCCAGTCACTACATTTGACCAGCCTCTGTTTTCCCTGGCAAAGTTTGTACAGTGGAAATGGCCAGCCACTCATGGTGAGAGAGTACATGTGGTTATGCTAGGTGGTCTACACACAGAAATGGCACTCTGGAATACACTTGGGGATGTCTTGGAAGGTTCTGGCTGGACTACAGCCCTCACAGAGGCAGATGTAGCATCCTCTGGCACGGCTGACTCGTATCTGAAGGCAGCACACCTAACTCGAACCAGGCAATCTTGACCCTAAACAATCTCCAGAGGGAGGCTTTCATGCTCAGCGAGGGCCCCAAAGATGAAGAGTCTGCCACGGCTTGGAGAAACGACATGCAGAAGAAGAGTCCTACTTTCATGTACTGGGACCTGATTATGAGATATGAAACCCTCATTCTCATCTTCATCAGGGCTCACAGAGAGAAGAATTTCCCTCTGTATGTGGAAGTCTTGGAGGAACTCACGCCGCTGTTCTTTGCTTTGGATCATGTGAACTACTCACGGTGGATGCCTGTCCACATTAGGGATATGAAGTCCTTGCCCGACACTATCAAGCATGAGTTTGAGAAATGTTCTCACTGGGTCCTTTCCAAGACCACAAACAAATTCTCTGCGATCCCATTTGATCAGGCTCATGAACAGGAGAACAAGATTGTGAAAGGTTCGGGTGGTGCTGTTGGGCTCACAGAAAACCCTGTTGCTTTTCGACGATGGATGCTCTCGGGACCAGAGATGGCCAGGCTGCTGAAGCAATTTGAAGAAGAATACCTTCCCGATGATGACACAGAGATCCCGGAGAACTTCCAGCACCATGAGCAGGGTCTCTCAACACAGAAGACCTTCCAGAGACAGGTTGCCAGCCTCTCCGATACAATCAGACGAATGGGCAATCCCTTCTTGGATGATTTCCCAGATCTTGTAACTCTCGACAGTCGCAACTGCGCGGATGAATCAGTGGTAGCTGCATTGCGCACCTTGGAGGATACAGGCAAGAAACAGTACAAGGACTTCTGTCAAGAAAGTGCTTGATGTGCGGAGCCACTCTATCCATGACCCAATCAAGAGGAATTCTCAGCACTATTCAGGAAACCTAAACGCATGGCAACATCTAAGCAGGGGAAGAAGATCAAAGTGCTTCAGAACAATGTGGCACTCTTTGGCCAGCTATACATATCTATGCAGAACCGGGATGGTGACTTGGCCGAGTTCTTTGCACATGAGATACAGTCCTTCCCTCCTTCCTCTCAGACTTCGGCAAGCTTCATTTGCCAAGCACAAAGTCTGACCTGCTGAAATGTCTTGAGCAACCTGGTCAATCAGAGCCACCTTCAACCTATGACTGCAAAGTCCTGGATGGTGCCGTCATCGTACACTGCCTGCCCACTACCAGCGTAAGCACCTTCAATGAGTATGCAGACAGGGTGTTCATCCCTTACCTGGAGAAGCAGCAGCAGGATGCCACGAGGTTGGATGTTGTGTGGGACACATATATCTCAGACAGTTTGAAGGAGTCTACCCGAGAAAAGAGAGGCAAGGGTGTGCGCAGGAAAGTGTCTGGCGAGACCAAACTGCCAGGCAATTGGATGGACTTCCTCCGTGACCCACTGAACAAGAAGGAGCTGTTTGCCTTTTTGACTTCGAAGGTTGAAGAGATCAACTTGCCGCCATCCAAAGCTGTATATGTCACATCAGGGCAAGCTGTGGCATCCGTTGGTGCCAGCATCCCCATGGAAAACTGCAATCACGAGGAGGCGGACACCAGGGTTGTGGTTCATGTGCTACATGCACTGAAACAGGGGGGAAAGACTATCCATGTGCGTACTGTGGACACAGATGTTGTAGTAATCCTTGCTGGCACATTCCATAATCTGATTGCGACTCAACCTTTGGCCGACATCTGGGTGGCTTTTGGCATGGGCAAGAATTACAGGTTTTACCACATCAACGCCATCTGCGCAAGCCTAGGGCAGCCACAATCACGAGCATTACCTGTGTTCCACGCATTTTCAGGTTGTGACACAACCTCTGCCTTCAACGGCAAGGGCAAGAAGTCGGTTTGGCAGGCCTGGCAGGCCTATGAATACGTCACAGAGACATTTGTGTATCTGGCCAGTCATCCATTCCAGATCCTGGAACTCGACGACGACCATTTCCAAAAGCTCGAGAGACTGACTGTTATCCTCTATGACAAAACCAGTCCTTTGAGCTCTGTCAACGAGACAAGAAGAGAACTCTTCTGCCATAAGAATCGAGCAATGGACAAACTGCCACCCACCAGAGATGCGCTACTCCAGCATGTCCGACGGGCAGTGTATCAAGCAGGAATCTGGACGACCAGCACAGAAACACAGCTTGTGGTTCCTTCTCCACAGGACTTTGCCTGGACCAAGGTATCAGAGTCATGGGTACCAGTTTGGATGACAATTCCAGAGGTTTCCAGATCGTGCAGTGAGCTTATCAGATGCTCATGCAAAGGAGACTGCTCAACTGCAAATGCGGCAAAGCAAATCTGGACTGCTCACCACTTTGCAAGTGCAAATGTACTCCATAGAACATTGTAAATGGTATGTTACAGTACTTTAATAGACATCACATAACAATGCCACATACTTGAAAGAAACTGTTCATACACATTGCATTCAAACTCAATCCCATGCAATGGCCTAGTGTCCGTGGTGTGAGATAGTATGGAAAATGGGAGACTTTCCAGAACGCTAGGTGACAGCAGACCTACCGGGTTTTTCCATTGTTCGAAGATCACGCGCATGCTCAGAATGACGTAAACAATGGAAATTTACCCGGTAGGTCTGCCGCCATTAGTGTCTGAAAGTCTCCCATTGAGAACTGATCGGTGGCTTACAAATATAGCAGGACTCGAAAAAAAGTGATGTTTTGTCATAAATGTCGGCCATCTTTAAATTTGTTATTTAACATGTTTTTTTTTACTTTTAAGGCCCAAAAATAAAATAATATAGAATTGTCAACCAGGTATCATTATTGCACCTTGGGTCTTCAAAGGCGGCGGCCATATTGTTTTTTAAGTGAAAAAAACGCTAACAATTTTTTCCTAAAAATGGGATAAATTAACGGATTATAGCGCCCCACAGGGAGACCCCAGCATGACTATTATGATGTCATATTATAGATTAAGTCAAAATAATAACGTTTGCCAAGTTTTATAGCTTTTGGACGAACAAAATCGGAAATTATGGGGTAAATACGATTTTTGACCAAAAATGGGCAAAAAAAACTCAAAAACGCCCTCTAGTGGCGATCGTTTAAAAATTCCGGAGGGCTCCTAGGCTAATATTAATTAGTAGGCCCTAAGGAAGCTTTGTGCCAAAAATGGTGCTTTTATCCGCCATGTAACGGTAATTTCACTAAGCCACCTGACTATTAGTGTTTGTCCTGTCTTGTTTATGTGTAGGTAACATTAATATATTTCTCTGTGTGTGTAATTTATGCATCTAGTTGTATTACAGTTGTATTAGCTCAGTTAAATTTCTACACACATTATTTTTGGGGGTCTCTACTCGACAAGCTTGCTTTTTGGAGACCTCCACCACTTAATCACCTTTGTCACATTGGCCCTTCGTTTATAATTACATGTATTATTGTTTAACTGATTTTGTTTTTTTTATTGGCCTTATATCTTAATTTGTTGTGTTCTGATTGAGTGGAAAATAAACTGAAACTGAAAACTGAACTGCAAGCATGTTGCTGATAATCATATATTATGTTTCTTAGAGCATGTGCATAACTACAAGCATGTTGCTGATAATCAAATATTATGTTTCTTAGAGCATGCGCATAACTGCAAGCATGTTGCTGATAATCAAATATTATGTTTCTTAGAGCATGCGCATAACTGCAAGCATGTTGCTGATAATCAAATATTATGTTTCTTAGAGCATGCGCATAACTGCAAACATGTTGCTGATAATCAAATATTATGTTTCTTAGAGCATGCGCATAACTGCAAACATGTTGCTGATAATCAAATATTATGTTTCTTAGAGCATGCGCATAACTGCAAACATGTTGCTGATAATCAAATATTATGTTTCAGAGCATGCGCATAACTGCAAACATGTTGCTGATAATCAAATATTATGTTTCTTAGAGCATGCGCATAACTGCAAGCATGTTGCTGATAATCAAATATTATGTTTCTAGAGCATGCGCATAACTGCAAACATGTTGCTGATAATCAAATATTATGTTTCTTAGAGCATGCGCATAACTGCAAGCATGTTGCTGATAATCAAATATTATGTTTTAGAGCATGCGCATAACTGCAAACTTGTTGCTGATAATCAAATATTATGTTTCTTAGAGCATGCGCATAACTGCAAACATGTTGCTGATAATCAAATATTATGTTTCTTAGAGCATGCGCATAACTGCAAACATGTTGCTGATAATCAAATATTATGTTTCTTAGAGCATGCGCATAACTGCAAACATGTTGCTGATAATCAAATATTATGTTTCTTAGAGCATGCGCATAACTGCAAGCATGTTGCTGATAATCAAATATTATGTTTCTTAGAGCATGCGCATAACTGCAAGCATGTTGCTGATAATCAAATATTATGTTTCTAGAGCATGCGCATAACTGCAAGCATGTTGCTGATAATCAAATATTATGTTTCTTAGAGCATGCGCATAACTGCAAGCATGTTGCTGATAATCAAATATTATGTTTCTTAGAGCATGCGCATAACTGCAAGCATGTTGCTGATAATCATATATTATGTTTCTTACAGCATGCGCATAACTGCAAACTTGTTGCTGATAATCAAATATTATGTTTCTTAGAGCATGCGCATAACTGCAAACATGTTGCTGATAATCAAATATTATGTTTCTTAGAGCATGCGCATAACTGCAAACATGTTGCTGATAATCAAATATTATGTTTCTTAGAGCATGTGCATAACTGCAAGCATATTGCTGATAATCATATATTATGTTTCTTAGAGCATGTGCATAACTACAAGCATGTTGCTGATAATCAAATATTATGTTTCTTAGAGCATGCGCATAACTGCAAGCATGTTGCTGATAATCAAATATTATGTTTCTTAGAGCATGCGCATAACTGCAAACATGTTGCTGATAATCAAATATTATGTTTCTTAGAGCATGCGCATAACTGCAAACATGTTGCTGATAATCAAATATTATGTTTCTTAGAGCATGCGCATAACTGCAAACATGTTGCTGATAATCAAATATTATGTTTCTTAGAGCATGCGCATAACTGCAAGCATGTTGCTGATAATCAAATATTATGTTTCTTAGAGCATGTGCATAACTGCAAGCATGTTGCTGATAATCAAATATTATGTTTCTTAGAGCATGCGCATAACTGCAAACATGTTGCTGATAATCAAATATTATGTTTCTTAGAGCATGCGCATAACTGCAAGCATGTTGCTGATAATCAAATATTATGTTTCTTAGAGCATGCGCATAACTGCAAACATGTTGCTGATAATCAAATATTATGTTTCTACTAGCATGCTCATATCAGCACTAATGTTGATGATAATCAAATATTATGTTTCTTAGAGCATGCGCATAACTGCAAACTTGTTGCTGATAATCAAATATTATGTTTCTTAGAGCATGCGCAACTGCAAACATGTTGCTGATAATCAAATATTATGTTTCTTAGAGCATGCGCATAACTGCAAACATGTTGCTGATAATCAAATATTATGTTTCTTAGAGCATGCATAACTGCAAACATGTTGCTGATAATCAAATATTATGTTTCTTAGAGCATGCGCAAACATGTTGCTGATAATCAAATATTATGTTTCTTAGAGCATGCGCATAACTGCAAACATGTTGCTGATAATCAAATATTATGTTTCTTAGAGCATGCGCATAACTGCAAGCATGTTGCTGATAATCAAATATTATGTTTCTATGCGCATAACTGCAAACATGTTGCTGATAATCAAATATTATGTTTCTTAGAGCATGCGCATAACTGCAAGCATGTTGCTGATAATCAAATATTATGTTTCTTAGAGCATGCGCATAACTGCAAACATGTTGCTGATAATCAAATATTATGTTTCTTAGAGCATGCGCATAACTGCGCATGTTGCTGATAATCAAATATTATGTTTCTTAGAGCATGCGCATAACTGCAAGCATGTTGCTGATAATCAAATATTATGTTTCTTAGAGCATGCGCATAACTGCAAACTTGTTGCTGATAATCAAATATTATGTTTCTTAGAGCATGCGCATAACTGCAAACATGTTGCTGATAATCAAATATTATGTTTCTTAGAGCATGCGCATAACTGCAAACATGTTGCTGATAATCAAATATTATGTTTCTTAGAGCATGATCATAACTGCAAGCATGTTGCTGATAATCAAATATTATGTTTCTTAGAGCATGCGCATAACTGCAAACATGTTGCTGATAATCAAATATTATGTTTCTTAGAGCATGCGCATAACTGCAAACATGTTGCTGATAATCAAATATTATGTTTCTTAGAGCATGTGCATAACTGATTTCTTGTTGCTTATAATCAAATATTATGTTTCTTAGAGCATGCGCATAACTGCAAACATGTTGCTGATAATCAAATATTATGTTTCTTAGAGCATGCATAACTGCAAGCATGTTGCTGATAATCAAATATTATGTTTCTTAGAGCATGCGCATAACTGCAAACATGTTGCTGATAATCAAATATTATGTTTCTTAGAGCATGTGCATAACTGCAAGCATATTGCTGATAATCATATATTATGTTTCTTAGAGCATGCGCATAACTACAAGCATGTTGCTGATAATCAAATATTATGTTTCTTAGAGCATGCGCATAACTGCAAGCATGTTGCTGATAATCAAATATTATGTTTCTTAGAGCATGCGCATAACTGCAAAGCATGTTGCTGATAATCAAATATTATGTTTCTTAGAGCATGCGCATAACTGCAAGCATGTTGCTGATAATCAAATATTATGTTTCTTAGAGCATGCGCATAACTGCAAGCATGTTGCTGATAATCAAATATTATGTTTCTTAGAGCATGCGCATAACTGCAAACATGTTGCTGATAATCAAATATTATGTTTCTTAGAGCATGCGCATAACTGCAAGCATGTTGCTGATAATCAAATATTATGTTTCTTAGAGCATGCGCATAACTGCAAAGCATGTTGTTGATAATCAAATATTATGTTTCTTAGAGCATGCGCATAACTGCAATCATGTTGCTGATAATCAAATATTATGTTTCTTAGAGCATGCATAACCAAACATGTTGCTGATAATCAAATATAATGTTACTTAGACCATGCGCATAACTGCAAACATGTTCCTGATAATCAAATATTATGTTTCTTAGAGCATGCGCATAACTGCAAACATGTTGCTGATAATCAAATATTATGTTTCTTAGAGCATGCGCATAACTGCAAACATGTTGCTGATAATCAAATAATATGATGTTTCTTAGAGCATGCGCATAACTGCAAACATGTTGCTGATAATCAAATATTATGTTTCTTAGAGCATGCGCATAACTGCAAGCATGTTGCTGATAATCAAATATTATGTTTCTTAGAGCATGCGCATAACTGCAAGCATGTTGCTGATAATCAAATATTATGTTTCTTAGAGCATGCGCATAACTGCAAACATGTTGCTGATAATCAAATATTATGTTTCTTAGAGCATGCGCATAACTGCAAACATGTTGCTGATAATCAAATATTATGTTTCTTAGAGCATGCGCATAACTGCAAGCATGTTGCTGATAATCAAATATTATGTTTCTTAGAGCATGCGCATAACTGCAAACATGTTGCTGATAATCAAATATTATGTTTCTTAGAGCATGTGCATAACTGCAAGCATGTTGCTGATAATCAAATATTATGTTTCTTAGAGCATGCGCATAACTGCAAGCATGTTGCTGATAATCAAATATTATGTTTCTAGAGCATGCGCATAACTGCAAGCATGTTGCTGATAATCAAATATTATGTTTCTTAGAGCATGCGCATAACTGCAAACATGTTGCTGATAATCAAATATTATGTTTCTTAGAGCATGCGCATAACTGCAAGCATGTTGCTGATAATCAAATATTATGTTTCTTAGAGCATGCGCATAACTGCAAGCATGTTGCTGATAATCAAATATTATGTTTCTTAGAGCATGCGCATAACTGCAAACATGTTGCTGATAATCAAATATTATGTTTCTTAGAGCATGCGCATAACTGCAAACATGTTGCTGATAATCAAATATTATGTTTCTTAGAGCATGCGCATAACTTTGCAAGCATGTTGCTGATAATCAAATATTATGTTTAGAGCATGCGCATAACTGCAAAGCATGTTGCTGATAATCAAATATTATGTTTCTTAGAGCATGCGCATAACTGCAAACATGTTGCTGATAATCAAATATTATGTTTCTTAGAGCATGCGCATAACTGCAAACATGTTGCTGATAATCAAATATTATGTTTCTTAGAGCATGCGCATAACTGCAAGCATGTTGCTGATAATCATATTATGTTAGAAACATGTGCATAACTGCAAGCATGTTGCTGATAATCAAATATTATGTTTCTAGAGCATGCGCATAACTGCAAACATGTTGCTGATAATCAAATATTATGTTTCTTAGAGCATGCGCATAACTGCAAACATGTTGCTGATAATCAAATATTATGTTTCTTAGAGCATGCGCATAACTGCAAGCATGTTGCTGATAATCAAATATTATGTTTCTTAGAGCATGCGCATAACTGCAAACATGTTGCTGATAATCAAATATTATGTTTCTTAGAGCATGCGCATAACTGCAAGCATGTTGCTGATAATCATATATTATGGTTCAGAGTACGCATAACTGCAAACATGTTGCTGATAATCAAATATTATGTTTCTTAGACATGCATAACTGCAAGTGTTGGATAATCAAATATTATGTTTCTTAGAGCATGCGCATAACTGCAAGCATGTTGTTGATAATCAAATATTATGTTTCTTAGAGCATGCGCATAACTGCAAGCATGTTGCTGATAATCAAATATTATGTTTCTTAGAGCATGCGCATAACTGCAAGCATGTTGCTGATAATCAAATATTATGTTTCTTAGAGCATGCGCATAACTGCAAACATGTTGCTGATAATCAAATATTATGTTTCTTAGAGCATGCGCATAACTGCAAGGCATGTTGCTGATAATCATATTATGTTTTAGAGCATGCGCATAACTGCAAGCTATGTTGGATAATCATATATTATGTTTCTAGGAGCATGCTGCATAACTGCAAGCATGTTGCTGATAATCAAATATTATGTTTCTTAGAGCATGCGCATAACTGCAAACATGTTGCTGATAATCAAATATTATGTTTCTTAGAGCATGCATAACTGCAAGCATGTTGCTTGATAATCAAATATTATGTTTCTTAGAGCATGCGCATAACTGCAAACATGTTGCTGATAATCAAATATTATGTTTCTTAGAGCATGCGCATAACTGCAAGCATGTTGTTGATAATCAAATATGTTATAGAGCATGCGCTTAACTGCAAGCATGTTGCTGATAATCAAATATTATGTTTCTTAGAGCATGCATAACTGCAAGCATGTTGCTGATAATCAAATATTATGTTTCTTAGAGCATGCGCATAACTGCAAGCATGTTGCTGATAATCAAATATTATGTTTCTTAGAGCATGCGCATAACTGCAAACATGTTGCTGATAATCAAATATTATGTTTCTTAGAGCATGCGCATAACTGCAAGCATGTTGCTGATAATCAAATATTATGTTTCTTAGAGCATGCGCATAACTGCAAACATGTTGCTGATAATCAAATATTATGTTTCTTAGAGCATGCGCATAACTGCGCATGTTGCTGATAATCAAATATTATGTTTCTTAGAACATGCGCATAACTGCAAGCATGTTGCTGATAATCAAATATTATGTTTCTTAGAGCATGCGCATAACTGCAAACATGTTGCTGATAATCAAATATTATGTTTCTTAGAGCATGTGCATAACTGCAATCATGTTGCTGATAATCAAATATTATGTTTCTTAGAGCATGCGCATAACTGCAAGCATGTTGCTGATAATCAAATATTATGTTTCTTAGAGCATGCGCATAACTGCAAGCATGTTGTTGATAATCAAATATTATGTTTCTTAGAGCATGCGCATAACTGCAAAAACATGTTGCTGATAATCAAATATTATGTTTTAGAGCATGCATAACTGCAAGCATGTTGCTGATAATCAAATATTATGTTTCTTAGAGCATGCGCATAACTGCAAGCATGTTGCTGATAATCAAATATTATGTTTCTTAGAGCATGCGCATAACTGCAAGCATGTTGTTGATAATCACATTATGTTTCTTAGAGCATGCGCATAACTGCAAGCATGTTGCTGATAATCAAATATTATGTTTCTTAGAGCATGCGCATAACTGCAAACATGTTGCTGATAATCAAATATTATGTTTCTTAGAGCATGCGCATAACTGCAAGCATGTTGCTGATAATCAAATATTATGTTTCTTAGAGCATGCGCATAACTGCAAGCATGTTGCTGATAATCAAATATTATGTTTCTTAGAGCATGTGCATAACTGCAAGCGTTGCTGATAATCAAATATTATGCTTTCTTAGAGCATGCATAACTGCAAGCATGTTGCTGATAATCAAATATTATGTTTCTAGAGCATGCGCATAACTGCAAGCATGTTGCTGATAATCAAATATTATGTTTCTAGAGCATGCGCATAACTGCAAGCATGTTGCTGATAATCATATATTATGTTTCTTAGAGCATGCGCATAACTGCAAGCATGTTGCTGATAATCAAATATTATGTTTCTTAGAGCATGCGCATAACTGCAAAAGCATGTTGCTGATAATCAAATATTATGTTTCTTAGAGCATGCGCATAACTGCAAACATGTTGCTGATAATCAAATATTATGTTTCTTAGAGCATGCGCATAACTGCAAACATGTTGCTGATAATCAAATATTATGTTTCTTAGAGCATGCGCATAACTGCAAGCATGTTGCTGATAATCAAATATTATGTTTCTTAGAGCATGCGCATAACTGCAAGCATGTTGCTGATAATCAAATATTATGTTTCTTAGAGCATGCGCATAACTGCAAACATGTTGCTGATAATCAAATATTATGTTTCTAGAGCATGTGCATAACTGCAAAGCATGTTGCTGATAATCAATATTATGTTTCTTAGAGCATGCATAACGCAAGCATGTTGCTTGATAATCAAATATTATGTTTCTTAGAGCATGCGCATAACTGCAAGCATGTTGCTGATAATCAAATATTATGTTTCTTAGAGCATGCGCATAACTGCAAGCATGTTGCTGATAATCAAATATTATGTTTATAGGAGCATGCGCATAACTGCAAACATGTTGCTGATAATCAAATATTATGTTTCTTAGAGCATGCGCATAACTGCAAGCATGTTGCTGATAATCAAATATTATGTTTCTTAGAGCATGCGCATAACTGCAAGCATGTTGCTGATAATCAAATATTATGTTTCTTAGAGCATGCGCATAACTGCAAACATGTTGCTGATAATCAAATATTATGTTTCTTAGAGCATGCGCATAACTGCAAGCATGTTGCTGATAATCAAATATTATGTTTCTTAGAGCATGCGCATAACTGCAAGCATGTTGCTGATAATCAAATATTATGTTTAGAGCATGCGCATAACTGCAAGCATGTTGCTGATAATCAAATATTATGTTTCTTAGAGCATGCGCATAACTGCAAGCATGTTGCTGATAATCAAATATTATGTTTCTTAGAGCATGCGCATAACTGCAAACATGTTGCTGATAATCAAATATTATGTTTCTTAGAGCATGCGCATAACTGCAAGCATGTTGCTGATAATCAAATATTATGTTTCTTAGAGCATGCGCATAACTGCAAGCATGTTGCTGATAATCAAATATTATGTTTCTTAGAGCATGTGCATAACTGCAAGCATGTTGCTGATAATCAAATATTATGTTTCTTAGAGCATGCGCATAACTGCAAGCATGTTGCTGATAATCAAATATTATGTTTCTTAGAGCATGCGCATAACTGCAAGCATGTTGCTGATAATCAAATATTATGTTTCTTAGAGCATGCGCATAACTGCAAGCATGTTGCTGATAATCAAATATTATGTTTCTTAGAGCATGCGCATAACTGCAAGCATGTTGCTGATAATCAAATATTATGTTTCTTAGAGCATGCGCATAACTGCAAGCATGTTGCTGATAATCAAATATTATGTTTCTTAGAGCATGCGCATAACTACAAACATGTTGCTGATAATCATATATTATGTTTCTTAGAGCATGCGCATAACTGCAAGCATGTTGCTGATAATCAAATATTATGTTTCTTAGAGCATGCGCATAACTGCAAGCATGTTGCTGATAATCAAATATTATGTTTCTTAGAGCATGCGCATAACTGCAAGCATGTTGCTGATAATCAAATATTATGTTTCTTAGAGCATGCGCATAACTGCAAACATGTTGCTGATAATCAAATATTATGTTTCTTAGAGCATGCGCATAACTGCAAGCATGTTGCTGATAATCAAATATTATGTTTCTTAGAGCATGCGCATAACTGCAAACATGTTGCTGATAATCAAATATTATGTTTCTTAGAGCATGCGCATAACTGCAAGCATGTTGCTGATAATCAAATATTATGTTTCTAGAGCATGCGCATAACTGCAAGCATGTTGCTGATAATCAAATATTATGTTTCTTAGAGCATGCGCATAACTGCAAGCATGTTGCTGATAATCAAATATTATGTTTCTTAGAGCATGCGCATAACTGCAAGCATGTTGCTGATAATCAAATATTATGTTTCTTAGAGCATGCGCATAACTGCAAGCATGTTGCTGATAATCAAATATTATGTTTCTTAGAGCATGCGCATAACTGCAAACATGTTGCTGATAATCAAATATTATGTTTCTTAGAGCATGCGCATAACTGCAAAACATGTTGCTGATAATCAAATATTATGTTTTAGAGCATGCGCATAACTGCAAGCATGTTGCTGATAATCAAATATTATGTTTCTTAGAGCATGCGCATAACTGCAAGCATGTTGCTGATAATCATATATTATGTTTCTTAGAGCATGCGCATAACTGCAAGCATGTTGCTGATAATCAAATATTATGTTTCTTAGAGCATGCGCATAACTGCAAGCATGTTGCTGATAATCAAATATTATGTTTCTTAGAGCATGCGCATAACTGCAAGCATGTTGCTGATAATCAAATATTATGTTTATTAGAGCATGCATAACTGCAAACATGCTGATAATCAAATATTATGTTTCTTAGAGCATGCGCATAACTGCAAGCATGTTGCTGATAATCAAATATTATGTTTCTTAGAGCATGCGCATAACTGCAAACATGTTGCTGATAATCAAATATTATGTTTCTTAGAGCATGTGCATAACTGCAAGCATATTGCTGATAATCATATATTATGTTTCTTAGAGCATGTGCGTACATGCAAGCATGTTGCTGATAATCAAATATTATGTTTCTTAGAGCATGCGCATAACTGCAAGCATGTTGCTGATAATCAAATATTATGTTTCTTAGAGCAAGCGACACACAGCCAACTAGTTGCTGATAATCAAATATTATGTTTCTTAGAGCATGCGCATAACTCCAAGCATGTTGCTGATAATCAAATATTATGTTTCTTAGAGCATGCGCATAACTGCAACCAAGTTGCTGATAATCAAATATTATGTTTCTTAGAGCATGCGCATAACTGCAAGCATGTTGCTGATAATCAAATATTATGTTTCTTAGAGCATGCGCATAACTGCAAGCATGTTGCTGATAATCAAATATTATGTTTCTTAGAGCATGCGCATAACTGCAAACATGTTGCTGATAATCAAATATTATGTTTCTTAGAGCATGCGCATAACTGCAAACATGTTGCTGATAATCAAATATTATGTTTCTTAGAGCATGCGCATAACTGCAAGCATGTTGCTGATAATCAAATATTATGTTTCTTAGAGCATGCGCATAACTGCAAACATGTTGCTGATAATCAAATATTATGTTTCTTAGAGCATGCGCATAACTGCAAGCATGTTGCTGATAATCAAATATTATGTTTCTTAGAGCATGCGCATAACTGCAAGCATGTTGCTGATAATCAAATATTATGTTTCTTAGAGCATGCGCATAACTGCAAGCATGTTGCTGATAATCAAATATTATGTTTCTTAGAGCATGCGCATAACTGCAAGCATGTTGCTGATAATCAAATATTATGTTTCAGAGCATGCGCATAACTGCAAACTTGTTGCTGATAATCAAATATTATGTTTCTTAGAGCATGCGCATAACTGCAAACATGTTGCTGATAATCAAATATTATGTTTCTTAGAGCATGCGCATAACTGCAAACATGTTGCTGATAATCAAATTATGTTTCTTAGAGCATGCGCATAACTACAAGCATGTTGCTGATAATCAAATATTATGTTTCTTAGAGCATGCGCATAACTGCAAGCATGTTGCTGATAATCAAATATTATGTTTCTTAGAGCATGCGCATAACTGCAAGCATGTTGCTGATAATCAAATATTATGTTTCTTAGAGCATGCGCATAACTGCAAACATGTTGCTGATAATCAAATATTATGTTTCTTAGAGCATGCGCATAACTGCAAACATGTTGCTGATAATCAAATATTATGTTTCTTAGAGCATGCGCATAACTGCAAGCATGTTGCTGATAATCAAATATTATGTTTCTGGAGCGAGAGCATAACTGCAAGCGTGTTGCTGATAATCAAATATTATGTTTCTAGAGCATGCGCATAACTGCAAGCATGTTGCTGATAATCAAATATTATGTTTCTTAGAGCATGCGCATAACTGCAAACATGTTGCTGATAATCAAATATTATGTTTCTTAGAGCATGCGCATAACTGCAAGCATGTTGCTGATAATCAAATATTATGTTTCTTAGAGCATGAGAATAACTGCAAGCATGTTGCTGATAATCAAATATTATGTTTCTTAGAGCATGCGCATAACTGCAAGCATGTTGCTGATAATCAAATATTATGTTTTTTAGAGCATGCGCATAACTGCAAACATGTTGCTGATAATCAAATATTATGTTTTAGAGCATGCGCATAACTGCAAGCATGTTGCTGATAATCATATATTATGTTTCTTAGAGCATGCGCATAACTGCAAGCATGTTGCTGATAATCAAATATTATGTTTCTTAGAGCATGCGCATAACTGCAAACATGTTGCTGATAATCAAATATTATGTTTCTTAGAGCATGCGCATAACTGCAAGCATGTTGCTGATAATCAAATATTATGTTTCTTAGAGCATGCGCATAACTGCAAGCATGTTGCTGATAATCATATATTATGTTTCTTAGAGCATGCGCATAACTGCAAACATGTTGCTGATAATCAAATATTATGTTTCTTAGAGCATGCGCATAACTGCAAGCATGTTGCTGATAATCAAATATTATGTTTCTTAGAGCATGCGCATAACTGCAAAGCATGTTGCTGATAATCAAATATTATGTTTCTTAGAGCATGCGCATAACTGCAAACATGTTGCTGATAATCAAATATTATGTTTCTTAGAGCATGCGCATAACTGCAAACATGTTGCTGATAATCAAATATTATGTTTCTTAGAGCATGCGCATAACTGCAAGCATGTTGCTGATAATCAAATATTATGTTTCTTAGAGCATGCGCATAACTGCAAACATGTTGCTGATAATCAAATATTATGTTTCTTAGAGCATGCGCATAACTGCAAGCATGTTGCTGATAATCAAATATTATGTTTCTAGAGCATGCGCATAACTGCAAACATGTTGCTGATAATCAAATATTATGTTTCTTAGAGCATGCGCATAACTGCAAGCATGTTGCTGATAATCAAATATTATGTTTCTTAGAGCATGCGCATAACTGCAAGCATGTTGCTGATAATCATATATTATGTTTCTTAGAGCATGCGCATAACTGCAAGCATGTTGCTGATAATCAAATATTATGTTTCTTAGAGCATGCGCATAACTGCAAGCATGTTGCTGATAATCAAATATTATGTTTCTTAGAGCATGCGCATAACTGCAAACATGTTGCTGATAATCAAATATTATGTTTCTTAGAGCATGCGCATAACTGCAAACATGTTGCTGATAATCAAATATTATGTTTCTTAGAGCATGCGCATAACTGCAAGCATGTTGCTGATAATCAAATATTATGTTTCTTAGAGCATGCGCATAACTGCAAGCATGTTGCTGATAATCAAATATTATGTTTCTTAGAGCATGCGCATAACTGCAAACATGTTGCTGATAATCAAATATTATGTTTCTTAGAGCATGCGCATAACTGCAAGCATGTTGCTGATAATCAAATATTATGTTTCTTAGAGCATGCGCATAACTGCAAGCATGTTGCTGATAATCAAATATTATGTTTCTTAGAGCATGCGCATAACTGCAAGCATGTTGCTGATAATCAAATATTATGTTTCTTAGAGCATGCGCATAACTGCAAAGCATGTTGCTGATAATCAAATATTATGTTTCTTAGAGCATGCGCATAACTGCAAACATGTTGCTGATAATCAAATATTATGTTTCTTAGAGCATGCGCATAACTGCAAGCATGTTGCTGATAATCAAATATTATGTTTCTTAGAGCATGCGCATAACTGCAAGCATGTTGCTGATAATCAAATATTATGTTTCTTAGAGCATGCGCATAACTGCAAGCATGTTGCTGATAATCAAATATTATGTTTCTTAGAGCATGCGCATAACTGCAAACATGTTGCTGATAATCAAATATTATGTTTCTTAGAGCATGCGCATAACTGCAAACATGTTGCTGATAATCAAATATTATGTTTCTTAGAGCATGCGCATAACTGCAAGCATGTTGCTGATAATCAAATATTATGTTTCTTAGAGCATGCGCATAACTGCAAGCATGTTGCTGATAATCAAATATTATGTTTCTTAGAGCATGCGCATAACTGCAAGCATGTTGCTGATAATCAAATATTATGTTTCTTAGAGCATGCGCATAACTGCAAGCATGTTGCTGATAATCAAATATTATGTTTCTTAGAGCATGCGCATAACTGCAAACATGTTGCTGATAATCAAATATTATGTTTCTTAGAGCATGCGCATAACTGCAAACATGTTGCTGATAATCAAATATTATGTTTCTAGAGCATGCGCATAACTGCAAGCACATGTTGCTGATAATCAAATATTATGTTTCTTAGAGCATGCGCATAACTGCAAGCATGTTGCTGATAATCAAATATTATGTTTCTTAGAGCATGCGCATAACTGCAAGCATGTTGCTGATAATCAAATATTATGTTTCTTAGAGCATGCGCATAACTGCAAGCATGTTGCTGATAATCAAATATTATGTTTCTTAGAGCATGCGCATACCTGCACGCATGTTGCTGATAATCAAATATTATGTTTCTTAGAGCATGCGCATAACTGCAAGCATGTTGCTGATAATCAAATATTATGTTTCTTAGAGCATGCGCATAACTGCAAACTTGTTGCTGATAATCAAATATTATGTTTCTTAGAGCATGCGCATAACTGCAAACATGTTGCTGATAATCAAATATTATGTTTCTTAGAGCATGCGCATAACTGCAAACATGTTGCTGATAATCAAATATTATGTTTCTTAGATGCGGCATAACTGCAAGCATGTTGCTGATAATCAAATATAATGATTCATAGAGCATGCGCATAACTGCAACATGTTGCTGATAATCAAATATTATGTTTCTAGAGCATGCGCATAACTGCAAGCATGCTGCTGATAATCAAATATTATGTTTCTTAGAGCATGCGCATAACTGCAAGCATGTTGCTGATAATCAAATATTATGTTTCTTAGAGCATGCGCATAACTGCAATCTTGTTGCTGATAATCAAATATTATGTTTCTTAGAGCATGCGCATAACTGCAAGTATGTTGCTGATAATCAAATATTATGTTTCTTAGAGCATGCGCATAACTGCAAACATGTTGCTGATAATCAAATATTATGTTTCTTAGAGCATGCGCATAACTGCAAGCATGTTGCTGATAATCATATATTATGTTTCTTAGAGCATGTGCATAACTACAAGCATGTTGCTGATAATCAAATATTATGTTTCTTAGAGCATGCGCATAACTGCAAGCATGTTGCTGATAATCAAATATTATGTTTCTTAGAGCATGCGCATAACTGCAAGCATGTTGCTGATAATCAAATATTATGTTTCTTAGAGCATGCGCATAACTGCAAGCATGTTGCTGATAATCAAATATTATGTTTCTTAGAGCATGCGCATAACTGCAAGCATGTTGCTGATAATCAAATATTATGTTTCTTAGAGCATGCGCATAACTGCAAGCATGTTGCTGATAATCAAATATTATGTTTCTTAGAGCATGCGCATAACTGCAAGCATGTTGCTGATAATCAAATATTATGTTTCTTAGAGCATGCGCATAACTGCAAGCATGTTGCTGATAATCAAATATTATGTTTCTTAGAGCATGCGCATAACTGCAAGCATGTTGCTGATAATCAAATATTATGTTTCTTAGAGCATGCGCATAACTGCAAGCATGTTGCTGATAATCAAATATTATGTTTCTTAGAGCATGCGCATAACTGCAAGCATGTTGCTGATAATCAAATATTATGTTTCTTAGAGCATGCGCATAACTGCAAATTGCTGATAATCAAATATTATGTTTCTTAGAGCACGCATAACTGCAAACATGTTGCTGATAATCAAATATTATGTTTCTTAGAGCATGCGCATAACCGCAAGCATGTTGCTGATAATCAACATGTTTCTAGAGTATGCGCATAACTGCAAGCATGTTGCTGATAATCAAATATTATGTTTCTTAGAGCATGCGCATAACTGCAAGCATGTTGCTGATAATCAAATATTATGTTTTAGAGCATGCGCATAACTGCAAGCATGTTGCTGATAATCAAATATTATGTTTCTTAGAGCATGCGCATAACTGCAAGCATGTTGCTGATAATCAAATATTATGTTTCTTAGAGCATGCGCATAACTGCAAGCATGTTGCTGATAATCAAATATTATGTTTCTTAGAGCATGCGCATAACTGCAAGCATGTTGCTGATAATCAAATATTATGTTTCTTAGAGCATGCGCATAACTGCAAGCATGTTGCTGATAATCAAATATTATGTTTTAGAGCATGCGCATAACTGCAAACATGTTGCTGATAATCAAATATTATGTTTCTTAGAGCATGCGCATAACTGCAAGCATGTTGCTGATAATCAAATATTATGTTTCTTAGAGCATGCGCATAACTGCAAGCATGTTGCTGATAATCAAATATTATGTTTCTTAGAGCATGCGCATAACTGCAAGCATGTTGCTGATAATCAAATATTATGTTTCTTAGAGCATGCGCATAACTGCAAGCATGTTGCTGATAATCAAATATTATGTTTCTTAGAGCATGCGCATAACTGCAAGCATGTTGCTGATAATCAAATATTATGTTTCTTAGAGCATGCGCATAACTGCAAGCATGTTGCTGATAATCAAATATTATGTTTCTTAGAGCATGCGCATAACTGCACTGATGTTGCTGATAATCAAATATTATGTTTCTTAGAGCATGCGCATAACTGCAAGCATGTTGCTGATAATCAAATATTATGTTTCTTAGAGCATGCGCATAACTGCAAACATGTTGCTGATAATCAAATATTATGTTTCTTAGAGCATGCGCATAACTGCAAACATGTTGCTGATAATCAAATATTATGTTTCTTAGAGCATGCGCATAACTGCAAGCATGTTGCTGATAATCAAATATTATGTTTCTTAGAGCATGCGCATAACTGCAAGCATGTTGCTGATAATCAAATATTATGTTTCTTAGAGCATGCGCATAACTGCAAGCATGTTGCTGATAATCAAATATTATGTTTCTTAGAGCAAGCGCAACACAGCAACCATGTTGCTGATAATCAAATATTATGTTTCTTAGAGCATGCGCATAACTGCAAGCATGTTGCTGATAATCAAATATTATGTTTCTTAGAGCATGCGCATAACTGCAAGCATGTTGCTGATAATCAAATATTATGTTTCTTAGAGCATGCGCATAACTGCAAACATGTTGCTGATAATCAAATATTATGTTTCTTAGAGCATGCGCATAACTGCAAGCATGTTGCTGATAATCAAATATTATGTTTCTTAGAGCATGCGCATAACTGCAAGCATGTTGCTGATAATCAAATATTATGTTTCTTAGAGCATGCGCATAACTGCAAGCATGTTGCTGATAATCAAATATTATGTTTCTTAGAGCATGCGCATAACTGCAAACATGTTGCTGATAATCAAATATTATGTTTCTTAGAGCATGCGCATAACTGCAAGCATGTTGCTGATAATCAAATATTATGTTTCTTAGAGCATGCGCATAACTGCAAGCATGTTGCTGATAATCAAATATTATGTTTCTAGAGCATGCATATAACTGCAAGCATGTTGCTGATAATCAAATATTATGTTTCTTAGAGCATGCGCATAACTGCAAGCATGTTGCTGATAATCAAATATTATGTTTCTTAGAGCATGCGCATAACTGCAAGCATGTTGCTGATAATCAAATATTATGTTTCTTAGAGCATGCGCATAACTGCAAACTTGTTGCTGATAATCAAATATTATGTTTCTTAGAGCATGCGCATAACTGCAAACATGTTGCTGATAATCAAATATTATGTTTCTTAGAGCATGCGCATAACTGCAAACATGTTGCTGATAATCAAATATTATGTTTCTTAGAGCATGCGCATAACTGCAAGCATGTTGTTGATAATCAAATATTATGTTTCTAGAGCATGCGCATAACTGCAAGCATGTTGCTGATAATCAAATATTATGTTTCTTAGAGCATGCGCATAACTGCAAGCATGTTGCTGATAATCAAATATTATGTTTCTTAGAGCATGCGCATAACTGCAAGCATGTTGCTGATAATCAAATATTATGTTTTAGAGCATGCGCATAACTGCAAGTATGTTGCTGATAATCAAATATTATGTTTCTTAGAGCATGCGCATAACTGCAAGCATGTTGCTGATAATCAAATATTATGTTTCTTAGAGCATGCGCATAACTGCAAACATGTTGCTGATAATCAAATATTATGTTTCTTAGAGCATGCGCATAACTGCAAGTATGTTGCTGATAATCAAATATTATGTTTTTAGAGCATGCGCATAACTGCAACCATGTTGCTGATAATCAAATATTATGTTTCTTAGAGCATGCGCATAACTGCAAACATGTTGCTGATAATCAAATATTATGTTTCTAGAGCATGCGCATAACTGCAAGCATGTTGCTGATAATCAAATATTATGTTTCTAGAGCATGCGCATAACTGCAAGCACATGTTGCTGATAATCAAATATTATGTTTCTTAGAGCATGCGCATAACTGCAAACATGTTGCTGATAATCAAATATTATGTTTCTTAGAGCATGCGCATAACTGCAAGCATGTTGCTGATAATCAAATATTATGTTTCTTAGAGCATGCGCATAACTGCAAGCATGTTGCTGATAATCAAATATTATGTTTCTAGAGCATGCGCATAACTGCAAGCATGTTGCTGATAATCAAATATTATGTTTCTTAGAGCATGCGCATAACTGCAAGCATGTTGCTGATAATCAAATATTATGTTTCTTAGAGCATGCGCATAACTGCAAGCATGTTGCTGATAATCAAATATTATGTTTCTTAGAGCATGCGCATAACTGCAAGCATGTTGCTGATAATCAAATATTATGTTTCTTAGAGCATGCGCATAACTGCAAGCATGTTGCTGATAATCAAATATTATGTTTCTTAGAGCATGCATAACTGCAAACATGTTGCTGATAATCAAATATTATGTTTCTAGAGCATGCGCATAACTGCAAGCATGTTGCTGATAATCAAATATTATGTTTCTTAGAGCATGCGCATAACTGCAAACATGTTGCTGATAATCAAATATTATGTTTCTTAGAGCATGCGCATAACTGCAAGCATGTTGCTGATAATCAAATATTATGTTTCTTAGAGCATGCGCATAACTGCAAGCATGTTGCTGATAATCAAATATTATGTTTCTTAGAGCATGCGCATAACTGCAAACATGTTGCTGATAATCAAATATTATGTTTCTAGAGCATGCATAACTGCAAGCATGTTGCTGATTATCATATTTGATGTTTCTTAGAGCATGCGCATAACTGCAAGCATGTTGCTGATAATCAAATATTATGTTTCTTAGAGCATGCGCATAACTGCAAGCATGTTGCTGATAATCAAATATTATGTTTCTTAGAGCATGCGCATAACTGCAAGCATGTTGCTGATAATCAAATATTATGTTTCTTAGAGCATGCGCATAACTGCAAGCATGTTGCTGATAATCAAATATTATGTTTCTTAGAGCATGCGCATAACTGCAAGCATGTTGCTGATAATCAAATATTATGTTTCTTAGAGCATGCGCATAACTGCAAGCATGTTGCTGATAATCAAATATTATGTTTCTTAGAGCATGCGCATAACTGCAAGCATGTTGCTGATAATCAAATATTATGTTTTAGAGCATGCGCATAACTGCAAACATGTTGCTGATAATCAAATATTATGTTTCTAGAGCATGCGAACTGCAAGCATGTTGCTGATAATCAAATATTATGTTTCTAGAGCATGCGCATAACTGCAAACATGTTGCTGATAATCAAACATTATGTTTCTTAGAGCATGCGCATAACTGCAAGCATGTTGCTGATAATCAAATATTATGTTTCTTAGAGCATGCGCATAACTGCAAACATGTTGCTGATAATCAAATATTATGTTTCTTAGAGCATGCGCATAACTGCAAACATGTTGCTGATAATCAAATATTATGTTTCTTAGAGCATGCGCATAACTGCAAGCATGTTGCTGATAATCAAATATTATGTTTCTTAGAGCATGCGCATAACTGCAAGCATGTTGCTGATAATCAAATATTATGTTTCTTAGAGCATGCGCATAACTGCAAGCATGTTGCTGATAATCAAATATTATGTTTCTTAGAGCATGCGCATAACTGCAAAGCATGTTGCTGATAATCAAATATTATGTTTCTTAGAGCATGCGCATAACTGCAAGCATGTTGCTGATAATCAAATATTATGTTTCTTAGAGCATGCGCATAACTGCAAGCATGTTGCTGATAATCAAATATTATGTTTCTTAGAGCATGCGCATAACTGCAAGCATGTTGCTGATAATCAAATATTATGTTTCTTAGAGCATGCGCATAACTGCAAGTATGTTGCTGATAATCAAATATTATGTTTCTTAGAGCATGCGCATAACTGCAAACATGTTGCTGATAATCAAATATTATGTTTCTTAGAGCATGTGCATAACTGCAAGCATGTTGCTGATAATCATATATTATGTTTCTTAGAGCATGTGCATAACTACAAGCATGTTGCTGATAATCAAATATTATGTTTCTTAGAGCATGCGCATAACTGCAAGCATGTTGCTGATAATCAAATATTATGTTTCTTAGAGCATGCGCATAACTGCAAGCATGTTGCTGATAATCAAATATTATGTTTCTTAGAGCATGCGCATAACTACAAGCATGTTGCTGATAATCAAATATTATGTTTCTTAGAGCATGCGCATAACTGCAAGCATGTTGCTGATAATCAAATATTATGTTTCTTAGAGCATGCGCATAACTGCAAGCATGTTGCTGATAATCAAATATTATGTTTCTTAGAGCATGCGCATAACTGCAAGCATGTTGCTGATAATCAAATATTATGTTTCTTAGAGCATGCGCATAACTGCAAACATGTTGCTGATAATCAAATATTATGTTTCTTAGAGCATGCGCATAACTGCAAACATGTTGCTGATAATCAAATATTATGTTTCTTAGAGCATGCGCATAACTGCAAGCATGTTGCTGATAATCAAATATTATGTTTCTTAGAGCATGCGCATAACTGCAAGCATGTTGCTGATAATCAAATATTATGTTTCTTAGAGCATGCGCATAACTGCAAGACATGTTGCTGATAATCAAATATTATGTTTCTTAGAGCATGCGCATAACCGCATGTTGTTGATAATCAAATATTATGTTTCTTAGAGCATGCGCATAACTGCAAGCATGTTGCTGATAATCAAATATTATGTTTCTTAGAGCATGCGCATAACTGCAAGCATGTTGCTGATAATCAAATATTATGTTTCTTAGAGCATGCGCATAACTGCAAACATGTTGCTGATAATCAAATATTATGTTTCTTAGAGCATGCGCATAACTGCAAGCATGTTGCTGATAATCAAATATTATGTTTCTTAGAGCATGCGCATAACTGCAAGCATGTTGCTGATAATCAAATATTATGTTTCTTAGAGCATGCGCATAACTGCAAACATGTTGCTGATAATCAAATATTATGTTTCTTAGAGCATGCGCATAACTGCAAGCATGTTGCTGATAATCAAATATTATGTTTCTAGAGCATGCGCATAACTGCAAACATGTTGCTGATAATCAAATATTATGTTTCTTAGAGCATGCGCATAACTGCAAGCATGTTGCTGATAATCAAATATTATGTTTCTTAGAGCATGCGCATAACTGCAAGCATGTTGCTGATAATCAAATATTATGTTTCTTAGAGCATGCGCATAACTGCAAGCATGTTGCTGATAATCAAATATTATGTTTCTTAGAGCATGCGCATAACTGCAAGCATGTTGCTGATAATCAAATATTATGTTTCTTAGAGCATGCGCATAACTGCAAGCATGTTGCTGATAATCATATTATGTTTCTTAGAGTACGCGCATAACTGCAAGCATGTTGCTGATAATCAAATATTATGTTTCTTAGAGCATGCGCATAACTGCAATCATGTTGCTGATAATCAAATATTATGTTTCTTAGAGCATGCGCATAACTGCAAAGCATGTTGCTGATAATCAAATATTATGTTTCTTAGAGCATGCGCATAACTGCAAGCATGTTGCTGATAATCAAATATTATGTTTCTTAGAGCATGCGCATAACTGCAAGCATGTTGCTGATAATCAAATATTATGTTTCTTAGAGCATGCGCATAACTGCAAGCATGTTGCTGATAATCATATATTATGTTTCTTAGAGCATGCGCATAACTGCAAGCATGTTGCTGATAATCAAATATTATGTTTCTTAGAGCATGCGCATAACTGCAAACATGTTGCTGATAATCAAATATTATGTTTCTTAGAGCATGCGCATAACTGCAAGCATGTTGCTGATAATCAAATATTATGTTTCTTAGAGCATGCGCATAACTGCAAGCATGTTGCTGATAATCATATATTATGTTTCTTAGAGCATGCGCATAACTGCAAGCATGTTGCTGATAATCAAATATTATGTTTCTTAGAGCATGCGCATAACTGCAAACATGTTGCTGATAATCAAATATTATGTTTCTTAGAGCATGCGCATAACTGCAAAACATGTTGCTGATAATCAAATATTATGTTTCTTAGAGCATGCGCATAACTGCAAGCATGTTGCTGATAATCAAATATTATGTTTCTTAGAGCATGCGCATAACTGCAAGCATGTTGCTGATAATCAAATATTATGTTTCTTAGAGCATGCGCATAACTGCAAGCATGTTGCTGATAATCAAATATTATGTTTCTTAGAGCATGCGCATAACTGCAAGCATGTTGCTGATAATCATATATTATGTTTCTTAGAGCATGCGCATAACTGCAAGCATGTTGCTGATAATCAAATATTATGTTTCTTAGAGCATGCGCATAACTGCAAGCATGTTGCTGATAATCAAATATTATGTTTCTAGAGCATGCGCATAACTGCAAGCATGTTGCTGATAATCAAATATTATGTTTCTTAGAGCATGCGCATAACTGCAAGCATGTTGCTGATAATCAAATATTATGTTTCTTAGAGCATGGGCAGAACTGCAACGAGGATGGTGATAATCAAATATTATGTTTTAGAGCATGCGCATAACTGCAAGCATGTTGCTGATAATCAAATATTATGTTTCTTAGAGCATGCGCATAACTGCAAGCATGTTGCTGATAATCAAATATTATGTTTCTTAGAGCATGCGCATAACTGCAAGCATGTTGCTGATAATCAAATATTATGTTTCTTAGAGCATGCGCATAACTGCAAACATGTTGCTGATAATCAAATATTATGTTTCTTAGAGCATGCGCATAACTGCAAGCATGTTGCTGATAATCAAATATTATGTTTCTTAGAGCATGCGCATAACTGCAAGCATGTTGCTGATAATCAAATATTATGTTTCTTAGAGCATGCGCATAACTGCAAGCATGTTGCTGATAATCAAATATTATGTTTCTTAGAGCATGCGCATAACTGCAAAATGTTGCTGATAATCAAATATTATGTTTCTTAGAGCATGCGCATAACTGCAAGCATGTTGCTGATAATCAAATATTATGTTTCTTAGAGCATGCGCATAACTGCAAGCATGTTGCTGATAATCAAATATTATGTTTCTTAGAGCATGCGCATAACTGCAAGCATGTTGCTGATAATCATATATTATGTTTCTTAGAGCATGCGCATAACTGCAAGCATGTTGCTGATAATCATATTATGTTTCTTAGAGCATGCGCATAACTGCAAACTTGTTGCTGATAATCAAATATTATGTTTCTTAGAGCATGCGCATAACTGCAAACATGTTGCTGATAATCAAATATTATGTTTCTTAGAGCATGCGCATAACTGCAAACATGTTGCTGATAATCAAATATTATGTTTCTTAGAGCATGCGCATAACTGCAAGCATGTTGCTGATAATCATATTATGTTTTTAGAGCATGGGCATAACTGCAATCATGTTGCTGATAATCAAATATTATGTTTCTTAGAGCATGCGCATAACTGCAAGCATGTTGCTGATAATCAAATATTATGTTTCTTAGAGCATGCGCATAACTGCAAGCATGTTGCTGATAATCAAATATTATGTTTCTTAGAGCATGCGCATAACTGCAAGCATGTTGCTGATAATAATAATAATAATAATAATAATGAACATTTGTAATGCGCCGGTATCCGTCAAAAGAGACGCTCATGGCGCAGTGACACATTAGAGTAAACAATAAAACAAAATACATGGTAAGAACAATGCAATATAAAATTACAAGGAACAATGATTGTAAAAAGGCTGACTGGCCCTGGTCAGAATATGCTAGACAAAGACGATATTCTGACAAGGAAAAACCTGCATACACACAACCATGCAAACAAGGTTGATTTGCAAAAATATAAACATATAAACACCGCAGCGATATTCTTGACATATTAAACAACAACAAAACTTATAAATACATCATCATGAAAGTCAATAGTTAAACATAAGTAAATTATACATTAATGTTCATCAAATGAGTTTTGAGAGCAGTTTTAAATGAAGCAAGAGATGGAGATTGTTTGACATGCTCAGGTAAATCATTCCACAAAGAAGGAGCAGCAGCAGCAAAAAGAACGTTTTCCCAGGATCTCTTTGTCAATTTCTTACTCAGAAGAAGTTTATGATGTGATCTCAAGGAAATCACGATTTGAGTGATACGGTTGAAGTAATTTGATAAATATGATGGTGACATATGAATGGAAGAGCGGTAAACATACATTAAGATTTTGAAAACAATCCTGTCCTAATCGGGAGCCAATGAAGATCTCGCAATATTGGTGTAATGTGTTCTCTTGGTTTAGTCCGCTACAATTCTAGCAGCTATGCGTTTTGAAGACGGGACAGACGATAAATTTGGTATCTGGTAGACCATATAAGAGTGAATTGCCCATGTCCAGGGGAGGTGACATACGCATGTACAAGTTGTTCCGTAGCCTCTTGAGAGATGTATTTTCTGATGAGGCCGATGTTGCGCAGATGAAATGAGGAACATTTAGAAATTGAAGAAATATGATCATTAAGTGACATGTCACAATCGAATATAGCGCCCAAATTGCGAACTCTAGTAGATGTAGATATCTTGGAGGTGGCAATACATAGATGAGGAATTTTACTTTTTCACGCTGCTGTTTTGATCCAAATATAATAAACTCAGACTTGTCATCATTTAATTTTAAGAAATTAGAAGACATCCAGTTACGAATTTCATCACATGATTCAAGTCGACGTATAGCAGTGTCAGCTTCAATTTGATCAGGGTTAAATGAGATGTATATTTGTGTGTCATCAGCATAAAAATGGTATTGCAGATTATGTTTCCGAATGATTTTCCCAAGGGGACCAGTGTAGATAGAAAATAGTACAGGTCCAAGAACAGACCTCAGGTACACCGAAAAGCAGCATGGTAAGTACTGAACATTTGTTTTAATTTGAACACACTGTGATCTGTCGGTGAGATACGATTCAAACCATTTCAGAACTATTCCATCAATACCAAATGATCGAAGTCGTTGCAATAGAATACGGTGGTCGACAGTATCAAAAGCAGCTGACAGATCGAGTAAAATTTCAACGCAACAAGTCTGCCATTATCCATAGCGGTAAGTACATCATTTTCTAATCGCGTAGAGTGTTCAATACTGTGGTTGGCACGGTAGGCAGACTGGCAATTATCAAGAAGGTTGTTGCTGAAGAAATGGAGAGACTCTAGCAAGTACAACACGTTCAAGTAGCTTTGAAAGGAAGGTAAGGTTAGAGATTGGGCGATAGTTTTTCGTAAAAGTGTCAGTGTCAAGAGTAGGTTTTAGAAGTGGTCGTACACAATCTGCAGATTTTAAGCGATGATGGTACAATTCCGTTGTTAGCAAGTGACTGGTTTACAATATGAGCATAACAGGTACTATTGTATCTGCACAATCTTTCAATAAAGTTGTTGGTATCGGATCAAGATCACAGCTTTTAGATGTAGATTGTAGAAGAATCCGGCGTATTTCTTCTGCAGTTGCAGGTTCAAAATATAGAAAGCTTTGGATGCGAATACCATCTATTCCAACACTGATGGGCACATGAGAAGGAAAAGCATCACGGATGTTTTTAATTTTATCATGGAAGAATGTGGAAAATTTGTGAGCAAGCTCTTCTTCTGAAACACAGGCAGGAGTGGGGAGGTTCTTTTATGGTGAAGAAGTTGATCCACCACTTGAAAAGTTGCTTTGGTTAGATGAGCAATCCTTTATTAGTGTAGAGTAATGATTCTGTTTAGCTTTGCGAATGAGCTTGTTGACAGATTCCGCTGGTCACGATACAGCTGGCGGTTGATTTCAAGACCGGAAGTACGCCATTTATGCTCTCGTCGACGACGCTCACATTTTGCATTAGTGATTTCTTGATTATACCAAGGTGTGTTTGGTCGTATACGAATTGTTCGCTTTTTGGACGGTGCATGGTTATCCAAAATAGATGCAAGAACTGTGTTGTAATTCTGAATATTTTTACAGATGTTAGTGCTATCTGAGTTCAGGAACAAATCAGAATTCTTAATGTCAACACAAAAAGAAGCAATATCAATATTTTTCACATTTCTTGTTGTTATAATGTTTGTAGGAACTTTTGGTTTCTGAATGGCAAGATTGCAAGTGATGGCACAATGATCAGAAAGCCCTTCTTGTACAGATATATTTGAAATGGGAAGATCATCAGAGGAACGAGTAATTAACAAATCTAAGGTGTGTCCATGTTTATGCGTACAGGATGAAATATGCTGGTGAAGTCCAATAGATGATAACAAATCCTTAAACCGGTAGCATCAGAGTCAGCGGGGTTGTCAACACGAATGTTAAAATCGCCTGCAATGATGAGTTTAGATCGGTTCAGAATATAGGAGTCAACAAGGTCGTTAAATTCACACAGAAATTGACTAAATGTATATGCAGTTTTTGGTGGTTTGGCACAATGATGAGAGAGATTGAAGTTGAAGAGGATGATAGCTCAAGTTCAAGAGATTCAAATGACTGAAATTTTCTTGGTTGGTAACTTTAACTGGCAGTCCAGACTTTGACAGAAATGCTACACCACCACCTTTCTCTATTAAGGCGGGGTACATGATGAAAAACGTATCCACTAGGAGTAATATCACCAATAATAGTCAGGTCGTCAGGGCGGAGCCATGACGATTCACATATCGCAACTGCATCAAAATTATTCTCAAGAACAAGATCAAGAAGTTCGACAGTTTTATTCCGCACAGACTGTGTATTGAGCAGGCAAAATTTAACTTGTTGCTGGATATATCCATGGTGAGCAGTGGTTTGGTCTGTACTTTCAGTAGGCTTAGTATTCAAGTTGGAGTTATGACTTCCAACTTGGTTTAATATAGGTTTGGATCTATCAGTAGGTTGATTTTTCTTTTGTCCGGGTTTTTTCATTCCAGCTTTGCGGCCCCTTGGTCTATATTTTATGCGCTTCAGATCACTAATGATTAACCAAGTAGAAGGGGAAAGTTTGTATTTTCCATTAAGTTCAAGGAGCTGACTTCTTGAGTAAACCAAGTTTGAACAACTTTGATGAGTAGCTGTATGATTGTTAGTAGTTGAGGATGTGTTGGGTTCAAAAGTGTACTCAGGACCAGGGTTTGTGTTGAATATCACCAGCAATGAGTAAGTTGATATTGGAAGGTAGCACAAGAGTTGCTATAATATCCAATTCTTGTTTTAAGAAAATGGCCGTATTTGTAAGGGCCTACAGAAGATAATTTCCACTGTGTACTTGGTACCTCACAAACAATATAACATGCTTGAGAGCACAGTAAAGCAGCAGTAGAGCGTCTGGCAGTAGTTCTGCATGGTGATTCCTTTGTGTACAGGAAGTGTCTCTGCTAGCATCCCATGGTGATTAGCATAATAAGATTAATTCCAGCCAAGATAAACAGTTAGCAGCAACACATAGTACAGTATGTAGAGAACCAAGTTGGAAGTTTCAGAAATATTATCACAAAATACAGCAGAAACACACAAAATCCTGAAGAATTATATATCCCAGCAGTTTCCTGGCAGATAAATCTTGAAGATGATATAAAGCAAGTTGCACAAAAGTTAGTAAATCCAACATAAAATGGTTTAAAATGAAGAGCACTGATGTGTCTGTGTCAGCCCTAAGTGAGGGCGCCACAATAAAATAATGTTTCTTAGAGCATGCGCATAACTGCAAGTATGTTGCTGATAGTCAAATATTATGTTTCTTAGAGCATGCGCATAACTGCAAGCATGTTGCTGATAATCATATATTATGTTTCTTAGAGCATGCGCATAACTGCAAGTATGTTGCTGATAATCATATATTATGTTTCTTAGAGCATGCGCATAACTGCAAGCATGTTGCTGATAATCAAATATTATGTTTCTTAGAGCGTGCGCATAACTGCAAACATGTTGCTGATAATCAAATATTATGTTTCTTAGAGCGTGCGCATAACTGCAAAACATGTTGCTGATAATCAAATATTATGTTTCTAGAGCGCGCATAACTGCAAACATGTTGCTGATAATCAAATATGTTTCTTAGAGCATGCGCATAACTGCAAGCATGTTGCTGTTGATAATCAAATATTATGTTTCAGAGCATGCGCATAACTGCAAGCATGTTGCTGATAATCAAATATTATGTTTCTAGAGCATGCGCATAACCGCAAGCATGTTGCTGATAATCATATATTATGTTTCTTAGAGCATGCGCATAACTGCAAGCATGTTGCTGATAATCAAACATTATGTTTCTCAGAGCATGCGCATAACTGCAAGTATGTTGCTGATAGTCAAATATTATGTTTCTTAGAGCATGCGCATAACTGCAAGCATGTTGTTGAGTAATCAAATATTATGTTTTAGAGCATGCGCATAACTGCAAGTATGTTGCTGATAATCATATATTATGTTTCTAGAGCATGCGCATAACCGCAAGTATGTTGCGTTGATAATCATATTGCGTTTCAGAGCATGCGCATAACTGCAAGCATGTTGTTGATTATCAAATATTATGTTTTCAGAGCATGCGCATAACTGCAAGCATGTTGCCGATAATCAAATATTATGTTTCTTAGAGCATGCGCATAACTGCGCGCATGTTGCCGATAATCAAACATGCGTTTTGAGACAGCATGCGCATAACTGCAAACATGTTGCCGATAATCAAATATTATGTTTTAGAGCATGCGCATAACTGCAAGCATGTTGCTGATAATCAAATATTATGTTTTAGGAGCATGCGCATAACGGCAAACATGTTGCTGTTAATCAAATATTATGTTTCTTAGAGCATGCGCATAACCGCAAGCATGTTGCTGATAATCAAATATTATGTTTCTAGAGCATGCGCATAACTGCAAGCATGTTGCTGATAATCAAATATTATGTTTTTAGAGCATGCGCATAACTGCAAGTATGTTGCTGATAATCAAATATTATGTTTCTTAGAGCATGCGCATAACTGCAAGCATGTTGCTTGATAATCAAATATTATGTTTCTAGAGCATGCGCATAACTGCAAGTATGTTGTTGATAATCATATATTATGTTTCTTAGAGCATGCGCATAACTGCAAGTATGTTGCTGATAATCATATTATGTTTCTAGAGCATGCGCATAACTGCAAGCATGTTGCTGATAATCAAATATTATGTTTCTTAGAGCATGCGCATAACTGCAAAACATGTTGCTGATAATCAAATATTATGTTTCTAGAGCATGCGCATAACTGGAAGCATGTTGCTGATAATCATATATTATGTTTTAGAGCATGCGCATAACTACAAGCATGTTGCTGATAATCAAATATTATGTTTCTAGCATGCGCATAACTGCGCGCATGTTGCTGATAATCAAATATTATGTTTTAGAGCATGCGCATAACTGCAAGTATGTTGCTGATAATCAAATATTATGTTTTAGAGCATGCGCATAACTGCAAACATGTTGGTTGATAATCAAATATTATGTTCTTAGAGCATGTGCATAACCGCAAGCATGTTGCTGATAATCAAATATTATGTTTCTTAGAGTATGCGCATAACTGCAAGTATGTTGTTGATAATCATATATTATGTTTTAGAGCATGCCGCATAACTGCAAGTATGTTGTTGATAATCATATTATGTTTCTTAGAGTATGCGCATAACTGCAAGGATGTTGCTGATTATCAAATATTATGTTTTAGAGCATGCGCATAACTGCAAGCATGTTGCTGATAATCAAATATTATGTTTCTAGAGCATGCGCATAACTGCAAACATGTTGCTGATAATCAAATATTATGTTTCTAGAGCATGCGCATAACTGCAAGCATGTTGCCGATAATCAAATATTATGTTTTTATGCGCATAACTGCAAGCATGTTGCTGATAATCAAACATTATGTTTTAGAGCATGCGCATAACTGCAAACATGTTGCTGATAATCAAATATTATGTTTCTAGAGCATGCGCATAACTCCGCCATGTTGCTGATAATCAAATATTATGTTTCTAGAGCATGCGCATAACCGCGCATGTTGCTGATAATCAAATATTATGTTTTTAGAGCATGCGCATAACCGCAGCGCATGTTGCTGATAATCAAATATTATGTTTAGAGCATGCGCATAACTGCAAGTATGTTGCTGATAATCATATATTATGTTTCTAGAGCATGCGCATAACTGCAAGTATGTTGCTGATAATCATATTATGTTTCTTAGAGCATGCGCATAACTGCAAGCATGTTGCCGATTATCAAATATTATGTTTCAGAGCATGCGCATAACCGCGCTAATGTTGCCGATAATCAAATATTATGTTTCTGGAGCATGCGCATAACTGCAAGCATGTTGCCGATAATCAAATATTATGTTTCAGAGCATGCGCATAACTGCAAAACACAGCGCTGATAATCAAATATTATGTTTCAGAGCATGCGCATAACCGCAAGCATGTTGGCCGATAATCAACATTATGTTTTTAGAGCATGCGCATAACGGCACAGCAGCAGTAATCAAATATTATGCTTTCTAGAGCATGCGCATAACTGCAAAGCATGTTGCTGATAATCAAATATTATGTTTAGAGCATGCGCATAACCGCAAGCATGTTGCTGATAATCAAATATTATGTTTCTAGAGCGCATAACCGTGCGTTGCCGATAATCAAATATTATGTTTCTTAGAGCATGCGCATAACCGTGCAAGCATGTTGATGATAATCAAATATTGCTTTTAGAGCATGCATAACCGCAAGCGATGTTGCTGATAATCATATTATGTTTTATACGCATAACTGCAAGTATGTTGCTGATAATCATATTATGTTTCTTAGAGCATGCGCACACCTGCAAGCATGCTGCTTACAAATATTATGTTTTAGAGCATGCGCATAACTGCAAAACATGTTGATAATCAAATATTATGTTTCTTTATGCGCATAACTGCAAGCATGTTGCTGATAATCATATATTATGTTTTAGAGCATGCGCATAACCACAAGCATGTTGCTGATAATCAAACATTATGTTTTAGGAGCATGCGCATACCTGCAGCATGTTGCTGATAATCAACATTATGTTTTCAGAGCATGCGCATAACTGCATGTTGCTGATAATCAAATATTATGTTTCTTAGAGCATGCGCAGCAACTGCAAACATGTTGCTGATAATCAAATATTATGTTTCTAGAGTATGTGCAACTGCAAAGCATAAGGTTGATAATCAAATATTATGTTTCTTAGAGCATGCGCATAACTGCAAGTATGTTGCTGATAATCATATATTATGTTTCTAGAGCATGCGCATAACTGTGCATGTTGCTGATAATCATATATTATAGTTTTAGAGCATGCGCATAACTGCAAGGATGTTGTTGATTATCAAATATTATGTTTTAGAGCATGCGCATAACCGCAAGCATGTTGCTGATAATCAAAATATTATGTTTCTGAGCATGCGCATAACTGCAAACATGTTGCTGATAATCAAATATTATGTTTTAGAGTACGCGCATAACTGCAAGCATGTTGTTGATAATCAAATATTATGTTTCTTAGAGCATGCGCATAACTGCAAGCATGTTGCTGATAATCAAATATTATGTTTTAGAGCATGCGCATAACTGCAAAACATGTTGCTGATAATCAAATATTATGTTTTAGAGCATGCGCATAACTCCAAGCATGTTGCCGATAATCAAATATTATGTTTCTTAGTTGCGCATAACTGCATGTATGTTGATAATCAAATATTATGTTTCAGAGCACGCGCATAACCGCAAGCATGTTGCTGATAATCAAAATATTATGTTTTGTAGAGCATGCGCATAACCGCAAAGTATGTTGCCGATAATCATATATTATGTTTCTTAGAGCATGCGCATAACCGCAAGCATGTTGCTGATAATCATATATTATGTTTCTAGAGTATACGCATAACCGCAAGCATGTTGCTGATAATCAAATATTATGTTTCTAGAGCATGCGCATAACTGCAAACATGTTGCTGATAATCAAATATTATGTTTCTAGAGCATGCGCATAACTGCAAACATGTTGTTGATAATCAAATATTATGTTTCTTAGAGCATGCGCATAACTGCAAGTATATTGCTGATAATCAAATATTATGCTTTTAGAGTATGCGCATAACTGCCAGCATGTTGCTGATAATCAAATATGGTTTCTAGAGTACGCGCATAACTGCAAGTATGTTGCTGATAATCATATATTATGTTCTAGAGCATGCGCATAACCAAAGTATGTTGCCGATAATCATATATTATGTTTCAGAGCATGCGCAAAGTATGTTGCTGATTATCAACACAGGTTTCTTAGAGCATGCGCATAACTGCGCGGCCGTTGTTGACATAATCATATATTAGGTTTTAGAGCATGCGCATAACTGCAAGCATGTTGCTGATAACCATACAGCGTTTCTGAGCATGCGCACAACTGCAAACATGTTGCTGATAATCAACATTATGTTTCTTAGAGCATGCGCATAACTGCAAAACATGTTGCTGATAATCAAATATTATGTTTTAGAGTACGCGCATAACTGCAAGTATGTTGGTTGATAATCAAATATTATGTTTTAGAGCATGCGCATAACCGCAGCATGTTGCTGATAATCAAATATGTTTTAGCATGCGCATAACCGCAAGTATGTTGCTGATAATCATATTATGCTTCTAGAGCACGCATAACTGCAGTATGTTGCTGATAATCATATATTATGTTTCTTAGAGCATGCGCATAACCGCAAGTATGTTGCTGATTATCAAATATTATGTTTTAGGAGTATGCGCATAACTGTGTTACGTTGCTGATAATCATAGTTATTAGGTTTCAGGAGCATGCGCATAACTGCGCGCATGTTGCTGATAATCATATTATGTTTCAGAGCATGCGCATAACTGCGCATGTTGCTGATAATCATATATTATGTTTCTTAGAGCATGCGCATAACTGCAAGCATGTTGCTGATAATCAAATATTATGTTTCTAGAGCATGCGCATAACTGCAAACATAAGTTGATAATCAACAATTATGTTTCTAGAGTATGCGCATAACTGCAAACATGTTGCTGATAATCAACATTATGTTTCGAGCATGCGCATAACCGCAAGCATGTTGCCATAATCAAATATTATGTTTCTAGAGCATGCGCATAACCGTGCTACGTTGCCGATAATCAAATATTATGTTTTAGAGCATGCGCATAACTGCGCAAGGTTGATAATCATATGTTTTAGAGCATGCACATAACTGCGCATGTTGCTGATAATCAAACATTATAATTCTAGAGCATGCATAACTGCGTATGTTGCTGATAGTCAAATATTATGTTTCTTGCGCATGCGTATAATCAAAGTATGTTGTTGATTATCAAACATTATGTTTTATACGCATAACGTAAGCATGTTGCTGGTAATCATATATTATGTTTCTTACAGCATGCACATGCAAAGCATGTTGCTGATAATTAAGGTATAGTCTTGGTAATAAAATAAACAAATGATCAAAACAATGTATCGCATCGTCTTAAGGTGGCAGATTACACGAAGTTTGAAGCACTTGGGATCTCTTTACCGCCAATTATCTCCACGGATAAAACAATTAGTCATCAAAATAAAAATACAACTTCATTACCTTAATACACTCATAGTTCCATCTCCAGTGTAGCCAGGGTTGTATGTGCAGGTAAAACCACGAGGTGTATCTGTCACATATAGCATTGCGTTGCTAAAGTTATGAACCATCAGTATATCTCATCTGCTACATCTGAAAATCAATCAATTTATGACACACAATTACGTCAATTATATTAATAATGTCATGATGACAACTATACTATCTCCAAGGACAAATAATGGTTAGTCAAAAATACAAACTTATTACTCTTTGGCAATTACCCACATAGTTCCACCTTATGTAGCCAGGGTTATATGTGCAGTGGTAAAACTACCAGTAGGGAGTATTTGCACACATGCGCATTGGTGTCACAGTTATGTGAACCATCAGCACATTCATCTACATCTGAAATTCAATCAATTTATTTATCAATTATGGACAATCAATTATATTGATGTCACCAATGTTGTATACAGGCTTACACGCATTGAATGCAATGAATAATTACTTCGATAGAGAAACTTATACATAAAGTTGACTCTCATTAATACGAGCTCAGTAATAACAAGATTCTGGTTTAAAACGAGGTTGTACTTGGTCATTCTGAACTTTGTTTCTATGGGTCATGCAATTTGTTTGGATAAGGTCGAAAAATTGCAAGATTCCTGAGTCAGGGACAAGATTTTTGCCAGCTGCATTATAAGAAAATGCATAAAATTTGTTGCTCATACCTTTGTTCGTGACCGACAACTTACCACCAGCGTGCGAAGTCCGTGTTTAAATGGGTCATGGTCTATTATATGTTGTTTCATCTTACCAGTTATTTGGTAATTTTGAGATGCTAATCAGATGCCGTAATCCAGCATTAAGTCAGTCCCTTTATCATCAGCAGCCAGCTTGGCCGGAGTGACAAAAGCAGACAGAATGAGCACCACTGTGGGGCCTTCTAAATATGAGGTATGCTTAAAACTGTTAAAACTTTAAAAACTTGAACTCTGAATAACCAACCTCTCAACACGTAAGACATATGGATTTGCTTGTCCTCAAATTCTTTGACCACTTGGAGTAGGTTCAGGAAGTAAGCGGCCGCAAGTGTATGTTCCACTGTCTTCTGGATGTACATCTGTCAGGGTATACTCCCATACACCTCCTGCATCTTAAGTTGTCATTACGATCTTGGATTGCCAGTATATGCGGATGGAAATCAAAACTTGCAGCAAAGTCAACATCAGCCAAATTCGACTTCATACTGCATGACTACGTCATTGAGACTAACATCATCAAATACTGTCAGAAATCACCCATTCATTGGCTCTGAATGACGTAACGGCAAATCATTGCTGAAACAAAAACATAAATATAAAACCATCAAATTGATAATTAGTGCAGGTTGCAAATGGGATATATCAACAGTTGGGTTCTGAATAGCATATTAATCTATAAGGACTTTACACATTGCTTTTAATACTAGGTGTTGTCACCCTCCCCTCCGCCCTCCAATGCCGCCTTTTCAAGTCATTAATAGAAACAGGTACTAAGAAAGAATAGAAGAAATAATTCCCCATGCCTATGTGAAATTAGCAATTACCTCAAGATTTCTCAACCAATGAGCCATACTCTCATCATAGTTTAAGGAGTTAGCCCCAGCACCCAAAGCACCCCCACACACACACACACGCCAATATCCTCCAGGTTTCTGATTCTGTGTTGTACCACCTGTGATCCAGGACCTTGGTTTGTGTCTTTTGTGTGTTTAGCCATTTTATGTTCTTTTATTAATACCGTATTATTCTTCGTATTATTCTCTTCAATGTGGGGTGCCAAGGGTCGAGCGGTTTAGTGCGTCGGAATGTGTTCTGATGGCTGAGTCGTCGAGGTGTGTGGGTTCGAAGACTTGCCGCGACCATGCTGCTTGTGAAGTCCTTCAGCAAGACACTTTACCACTCACTTGCTGCAAGGGCCGAGCTGAACCCAGCTACTTAGGGGATGCAAGGCTTGAAAAGTGCTTATTTAGTGCCGGTCCCAAGCCCGGATAAATTGGAGGTTGCGTCAGGAAGGGCATCCGGCGTAAAACCTGGCGATGACAAATCAAATATGCGGATCATGATCCGCTGTGGCGAATTCCATAACGGAGCAGTCGAAAGAGGACAACATATTCTCTTCTAATCAAGCTTGTTGTCATCTTCAAAGATAGACATCCTATCAAAGGTCAGCAATTTTGGTTTTTCTAATAAAATATTTAAAATTATTTTATTTGTGCCATTTTTTAAAAAGCTGAACTCTGACATTGATGTGGAAATACGCTTACCCCTTGTCAAATACATGTAGCTTCAGGAAATGCTTGTTAAGCAAGTACATGAACCAGTCCACATTATTACAGACTTGGATTTCCATTACTGACACATGTACATCTTGGACGAACATCCTTCTCCAAAATAGTCTGACATGCATGCTGAAAAGAAAATACAACAGTATTTCAACAGTATTTATTAATGAATTAAACTACTAAATAATACCCACAACCCTCAGCGCCATTTGGAAGTAAATTATAGATTTAGAGATAAAAGAAAACACCGACCTTAATATCTGTTCTCATACTTTGGACTCAAACTGTACTTGGGGTCTTTTTAATAATTTATAACAAATTATAAAATAAAATATGGAAATTAATAGTATTAAGGTTGGCTAATGTCATGTATTTATTGTTTGTATGTTTGGCTGAATTAAATAATAATATGAATAATAATCACGTGTATCTTTTTGATCAAAATAAATATGATCTAAGAATAAAATGATCGTGAAACAACAACATACTTGATGCAGTATTAACACACAAACTGGCATTCATGCAAATATTAGAAAATTAACAGATGTATAATTGCATGTAGAGAAAGAGATATTAAAGTTTAAATTTGGTTTATTATGAATCAAAATCTAATTACCAGGGTTACATGTACATGTAAACCACCAGTAGGAGTATTTACACAGCATATTGGTGTCACAGCGTTATGTGTGAACCATCAGAATGGCATGGTCATCTACATCTGAAATTAATCCACTTATTTATCACTTACGTCAATTATGTATTAATAATTTAATAATGTGATGATGACAACCATACCATCTGGTAAGGATAAAACAATGATTAGTCGGAAAATAAAATACAAAATCTCATTGTACCCTGGTAATTACCTATAGTTCCATCTCCAGTGTAGCCAGGGGTTACATGTGCAGTGCTAAAACTACCAGTAGGAGTATTTGTACACATAGCATTGGTGTCACAGCTATTTGGGAACCATCAGCACATTCATCAACATCTGAAATTAATCAATTTATCTATCAATTACATGTCAATTATATTAATAATGCTCATGATGAGAACCATACTATCTCTGAAGGATAAAAACAATGATGAAGTCAAAATAAATACAAATCATTACCTTGAAATTACCCATAGTTCAATTCAATTCAATTCAACGGAATAACATTTATTTGCCACATGATATCATCATCAAGAAAAGTACAGTGGGAAAATACTTAAAGTGGAGGCACGTTCCAAAAAAGCAGGTGCTTGTCAAGGAACAGGCTGTATATAGGTTAAAACAGAGTAACAGCTTCATTGTAAAAAAAAATACGCATTACCATGAATAACAACATACAACAAAACAACGACAGTATGCATACGTGTACTAAGACTCACAAAAGTAATTAGACAATAAGTAGCTTAATGAGAAAATAATAAAATGACTGTAGAAAATATAAATTAAAAGGGTTTACTGAGGAGACTGGTGAATTAAAAAGACTTGAGTTTGTGTTTAAAAGAGCGAGGGATTGACATTCAGAAAGTGATAGAGGAAGGCTATTCCAGCTTGTGGGCCAGAGAACGTTACAAAATGTTGAGAGAGAGAGAGTGGTTTTGACAAGTGGAATGTGAAATATTAGAAGAAGACCGGGTATTGCATCACGGGAACAGACCTATTTAACTGAAAAAGATTGTGCAAAGGTTGGAGGAAGCAATTATTGGAGAATTTGAACAGCTGAAAAATATCTTGTTGGTGCTGTTGATATTAGTAAGAGTAAGAAGATTAAGTTTTACGAAACAACGGTCTAGTGTGTTCTCTAAACTGAGCCTTGGAGATAATACGGACAGCTTTTGTTGTAACTTCACTAGTTTGTCAACTCTAGAATGAAAGTTATTTGCCCACACAATGTTACAATAAGACAAAATGCGGAAGAACTGTAGTGAACAATCCAAAGTACGTAAAATATTACATGGGAGAATAACTTTAAGCTCACTTATGATACCAATACTTTTAGACACTTGTTTTTCAATCTCTTTTATGTGAAATGGCAAGTAAAACTATTATCAATATAAACACCAAGAAATTTAAGGTGTGACACCCGTTAATAGGAACAGTATTAATCTTAACTTGACAGTTAGAGGGGAAGAACATTGGACTTTTACGAAAAATCATAAAATACATTTGTTTCAAGTTAAAGAGGACAGTCTGTTGGCTTGGAGCCAGGTAGCAACATTACCCAATTCGATGTTGATGGTATTAATAATAGAAACCAGAGTAGCATTGTCACCAGTATCAAAAAACATTGGTGTCATCATGTCAAGATAAAAGATAAAGATAAAGTAGATGAATAACAAATATCGTTAATATACAAAGAAACAAACAACGGGCCGAGAAGGGATCCTTGGGGTACTCCACAAGTAATAGTGTTAGTAGCAGAGCCAGAACAACCAGTTCGAGGATACTGACTCTGTTGGAGGGATAACTTAAACCAGTTTAACGGAGTACCCCCATATACCATAATAACTTAATTTATGTAAAAAGAATGTTATGATTAATCGTGTCAAAGGCTTAGAGAGGTCTAAAACACTCTTACAGAAATAGAATTATTCTCAAACTTTAGTGATTTGGTTGATCATATCAATGAGGGCCAGTGTCAGTGGTTACTTCTAAACCCATATTGACCATTGAACAAAATGTTGAATTCACGGGCACTGGTTCTAATGTAGCTATCTTTTCGAGTATTTTTAGAGAAAACTGACAAAACGGAGATGGCCCTATAACTAACCAGTTCACAATGATCACCAATCTTTTAGGCGATGGAGTCACCCTATAGCTATTTTGTGAGCTTGTCAGGAAAGATACCTCTGGAAAGAGATACAAGACATGACACAATGGAAGGCTGACATGCCCAATGTCAGATTTAGCATAAAACTGGACTGATGTCATCGTATCCTGAGCTCTTACCATTCTTCAAAGAATTAACATTGTCACAGATTTCCTTTTTGGTAAGTCGGATACAGGTACATGTCAATCAGTATATCCGCCCTTAAGATAATGATCAAAGGCTATGTTACCGAGGTATAGGGACTGCTCAAAGAAGGCCAATGCCAGTGAAGTAGTTGTTAAACGCAGTGGCGATTTTGTCAGGTTGGCACCGCGCTTCCATTGTGGTTAATCTTCTTTAAACAATCGTATTTGTAGAAGTTTTTGCTAAGAATTGGTTTTGATAATACTCCTGGGCAATGGTATTTATCAAGCAACTTAAGTCAAAGCATGGTGCTCATACGTACGTGTAAGTAGCACTATACTTAAGTGGGAATTCTCCAAGCTACCATCCACATCCTACTCAACCATCCCCTAAATCTGAGATACCTCCGGGTTGTCTCAGAGTCCAAGTGCGTTGGCTTTAAACATAAATTCTAATTATTTCGTAAAGCAAGTCACTTGGAGATGGCTGTGTTAATGTTGTTGGGCGCAAATGGACATCAATCAGCGGCGCAATGAGGTGGAACGTGTATTTTGGCCAGACAGGATGCATCCATTGGATACCTACAATGACATTGAATTTTACTAAAGCCAGGTTTTCCCTTTTTGGTTTTCCATGACAGCTCTATACCAGGATACCGGCCCATGCACAGTTGTTTCCAGTGCAAGAAGGTATAGGCCCACACCAACGCATTACCCAAGATGAACACCGACAATAGTCAACACACCACACTGAAACATGGATAGCCAAATGCCGTTACCCAGCTCACTACGCTTTTTTAAAACATTTGAACAGTCTTGAGACATTGCTGATCGATTGCGGCGGTTAGTTAAAAAGCTGATGAGGTCAGAAAAGATATAATATATATTTGAGGGTCGATGTCGATAGTATAATGCAGGGTGAATTGAAATTGTTAAAACATTGATTGTAAAAAATCAAAATTTGGACTATTTTAACAAATTTGACCACCCTGTATTATACATCAGTTCCATTTTTCAAATATATATTATATCTTTTCTGACCTCATCCAAACTTTTTTTAACTAACCATATCGTAATCAGTCATAATCTTCTAAAGTTTTGTTTCAAATGTTTTTTAAAACGTAGTGAGCTGGAATTGGCAGTTAGATCATCTACTTGCCATCATGGCTGGCTCGGACGCACGAGCTGACCTATCGCCAAACCGCATAAATCTACATAAAACAATGTGAAATGTTAGCATAATCTCCTTTGGAAACGACCTTTCGATGATCTAGGCACCATACCCTAATTAAAAAACTTGTTTTAGCTATGGCATGTCAAGTTGTGAATTCCAACATCAGTATGGTATTTAGCTTAGTATGGTACTTACTGCTTAGGGCATACCTAACTTAAGTTGGCTTGATAAATACCAGCCCAGGTCTTTCTAACATTGTTCTTGGCATCATTAAATTTGGTTAGTGCAGTAACTAATTTTTACTTTTGAATAAAATAATAAGTTGATTGCGATAAAGGATAAACTTACTTTTATTAGACGCTGAAGGGTGATTAAGATTTTTTTTTTTATACAATCTATGCTTACATTTGGACAGATCAATCAAACCAGCAGTCATCCAGCACCTTTTTTACGAAACAACATTAGCTTTAACTTTCTTTGGCAGGAAAATACTATCATAAAGTTTGGAAAACATTAAGTGGAATATATCGTGCCCCATTAGGGTCCTCGTTGGATAACAGATAGCCCAGTTAACCTTGCTAAGTCTATCTGAAAATGAGGCAATATTACAAGCATTGGTTTCCTTTCTCACATACCGTTCGGATCTCAGTGGAGTTTTATAAGTTAGTACTGAATGTGGATATTTGAAAACTGGCAAACCGATCAGTGATGTCAGCAAACAAAAGATTCCACTTGAGATGCTGCAACTAGTGTTATTCGAAACAATGTTATCAATAAGAGAGTAATTGGTTTCTGTGATGCGGGTGGGTTTGTTTATTAATGGAAGTTGGTACTGCTGAACAAACTATTTACAAAGTCCTGATGGCTCACAGATGTGATCTAGTATTGAAGGAGATCTATGTTGAAACTGGCCCATGAAAAACGTGAGCTTATTTTCCTGATTGATTAAATGCAGAAGGTCATCAAAGATTCAATAAATCAACGGGTAACCGTAGGTGGCCTGTATAACACTCCTACAATGATATTTTACGCCCTGGGGAAGATATTTCGATGAAACACTCACAGATACGCTGTTTAGGACAAATCATCCCTCTTTTTTTAAAGAAAGGAATGGCGTACTACATAGCAACTCCTCCACCTCTTTTGACTGCTCTATCTTTTGGCCAAGAAAACTGTAACCTTATGTTCGTATGGTGGACTATCTGGCGCAGCTAAGTTTCAGTAAAACCAAGGATAGAAAATTCCCAAAGTTCAAAAGAGCAAGATAGTCACCAATGGCATCAAAAAATTTTGTAGAAGCTTCTTGCATTCAAATGAAAGGTAGAGAAGTTATTTTTGGCTAATATCTTCGTTATACATTTCGTTAAACTGATCTCTCAAAACAAGAAGTCAGAAGAGTAATTCTGTTGTTGAAGTAAGTTTGTACCAGGGACCAATGTCCGAATTACCACCAAATTGCTTGTTAAAAATGAGGGCTGAAACGCATACTTGAGAGTCCTGAGTATCGATTCAGGATCAAGCCAATTCAAGAAGGCCACAAAGAAATCTTGATCGTCACCCAAATGATTGAACGGCAAAAGTGCATGTTCAAAACACGGATTGTGTTGGTTATGAGCACCACAAATACCAGCCATACACAGGAGGGGAATCAATTGAAAGTGTTAAACAACCCTTTATCGCATGACAAGCTTTCTACAGCCGTAAGATTTATATATACGCAAAGTCACTGTAGTGATACGTATCCCAGCGACGATTGTAAACACAAAATGACTACAATGAGATAGTATGTACAATGAAAACACAGATATGCCGTTAAATTTGACATGAAAAGAAGGGGCAATGTATTGGAATGAATGCAATTCAAAGAGAATCACAGATTGTTATTAATTTACATCTAGGCTTCAATGTCCAAACTGTCCATGAAGATGATTAGTCTATGTAGACGACGGTTTAGCAGACGTGGTGTAATTTTTCCATCAATGAAGAGAGATCGCTGTTTCGAATACGACCTTGTGCCCTGAGTCATATGCCTTCTTCATGCTATCTCTCATAGATCTCTTTTTCGCAAGATCGGCGGCTGGAAAATCTTGCAATGCAACACACCAGTACGTCTAGAGAAAGGTCGGTATGCTACAAAATCGCAAAATGTTCAGGGTCGGTATAGAAATTAACCTGAATATGGTGAGGTTTCAGCGACATCTCAGAGGCTAGTTTGAGGCGCACCAGACCGATGTGCGTTCTCTATCTTAACGTCCGCCAGCGTTGGAATTGCAGGATAAGATCTCTCCACCTTCTCAAGGCATGACGGGTTCTCGTTAATAGCCTCTCGGTATACCGCCAAATCTTAAACCAGCCTCGGGAATAGCGTTCAAGGTGTAAATTAGCCAAATTAGTTCCATCTCCAGTGGAAGTAGCCAGGTTAATATGCAGGTAAAACTCCCAGTAGGAGAATTTTGTACATATAGTATTGGTGTTACAGTTATGTAATCAACAGTATTCACTATCATCTGAAAATCAGTCAATTTATCTATCAATTACGCTCAATTATACATTAATGTCACGATGACAAACTATACTATCCGTAAGGATAAAACAATGATTAATCAAAATAAAATATAAATCTCATTACCTTTGGGCAATTACTCATAGTTCCATCTCCAGTGTAAATAGGGTTACATGTGGTAAACCACCAGCAGGAGAGACGGTACACACAGTATTGGTGTCACAGTTATTCATCGAACTATCAGCACAGGTAAACTTGTAGCTTTGCATGTAGGAGGATGATAGTAAGACTAATTGCGGTGACACCCGGTATGAATCTCTAACGATTGCGGCATTCCATTGAATGTTTTAATAAATGTATATATCGATTTTGCTAAGATTGCCATAAGCGCTGGCCTTTGCTACTGAATCAAAGCGCACTGAAGTAGTCAATGAAGGTTACATAAAGTGGCCCCTAAGCCTTTTCGCGGAGAAATGCTCATCAGCAACATATTCATCTACGCTTTGCTGTCTGCATCCCGCGATCTTTCCAGCAATTATGGATATGCGCCTCAGTAATTTCCGCGCATTCTTGCCGGTTCCCTTTTCGCTTGTAAATGGTGACTATGAGGGCGCGCCTTCGAAAGTTATTGGTTTGTTCTCAGTCTCCCCGCAGCGGAGGCACAAACTGTGAAGTGAAGAATGCAGTGACTAGAGCCCTCAGTGCGAGCATCTCTAGTCAGGAGGCGATTCAAGCCTGAGGCTTGGTCCCGTTTGGCTTGAGCTTGATTGCATTCATGACTTCCGTAAGTGGGTGTTCTGATAAAACCTGTTGTACAGTCCCGTTGTATCAGGGTCAAGAAGATTTTCCTCCATCTCTGATGGCCTATTTAGAAGAATCGGTGAAATGTTTGCGCCAACGATCAAGGGTCTCCGAGTTCGTCAGTGGAGTGTGCCCACGTCTGGAAAGAATAAGGCAATGTGTTGATCTGATGGACAAAACTGTCTTTTGGACTGTGTAGAACCCTTTGTGTTTGCTATGTAGCTCTGTTGCTAAGGGAAATTTCCACCAGTTATCCCATGCATATGGAAAGGTTCTTTTGCAAGAATGTTTTGGCTTGTGTATGCTTTTAAACCGTTGACGTATGGTGGATTGCAGGTGATACAATGCCGGCGTGTTGAGTCTAAAGGAACCTGATCTGAGCATCGCTTTCATTCAAACCAGTCAGCATGTTGTTTGATGGATGGCCAAGTTGATTCAGTTGATACACTGTAAATAGTTTGCTGAAAAATAGCCTGTAGTGCTTGCCACTATGTCGGTCTCACTTGTACGTACATTGACTCATGCCAGTATGGGTAACGCAATCTGGTAGATCGGTGCGGCGTTTAATCGAGCAGAGCTTAAACAGGTCCAGCTTCCGTCTTGGTTTTGGTGCTGACGGTCCTGCGTGTGAACATGAAGTTTTACGTGGGTGCGGGATGTTTATGATCCGTCGATATTCTGCGCTCAGGCATTACCTGCGTTTTGCGTACCGGATAGCTTCATGTAGGTCGCACCTCCCGGTGAGAATATATTAGCTCAGTAGATGCCAACGTTTAGAACGCGAATGCTGCTATCAGTACAACCATTATTTTGTCTGGCATGTTGTAGTACGTGTTGGTGATGGCTAGATTGATCTCCTGACAGATTGAAAGGAGCCCTCAACCGAACCTGCCAAAAGGGCCCCATCCAAGTGTGCTTTCTTCTCCTGCGTTGAACCCTACAGGCGGTGCATCCCTTAAAAAGGCCCTGGATCTCAACCTTTCTATCATCTCCACATCGCTCATGGGTGAGATCTGTCTACTGGCTACCCTCCAGCTGCCAGCGCCGGGTACGCTGCTGGATCCGTTGCTTATCCACCGGAAAGCCGGGGCTCGACGTTGGGTACCAGAAAGAAAACTTCCTTTCGCCGAGAATCCAATCCTGCATTGACCAACTAGTAGTTTTCTGCTAAAGATGGTACGAAAAAAAACCCGCCCGGTTTGGGAGTTTGTGATCAATTTTTTCCTTCTCCTGGTGGGCTGCCGGTCTACGAGCCCCACCTATCCGGGTTGGAATCTCATTACCTTTCTTAGGAGGCTCCGACCAAGGCTATCGCCCTCCTGCCAGGCAATCTGGTTTGAAACCCTTCTTCACACCCTGCCCTCAGTATTCATGTTCAATTTGTTTTGGGGTCTTAAGAAAAGTTTCAAAAATTACAGCAAAAAGGGGGGGTAGGACCCTGACCCTCCTTAGGATCTGCCCTTTTATGAATGAATGCTGGATTACAAAGAGATCTCAGGCAGGTGATGTAACAAGACCGATATGGGGGACAATCCCAAACCTTTCATCTTCAAAGTTTCCCTTTTCATCACAAACATTTGACAATTATTGGAAACGCACTGGAATCAACCTAAATAATTTATGACTTTTTCACCAAAAACATTTACTACATGTTATTATTTTACTCCCCTGCATGGTGACCCGATGAGTATCGACATACTTCACCACCAAGGCCGTCATCAACACATATTTCATTCACCACGGCTGGTGAACATGTCTGAGCTGAGAAAATATACAAATCAAAAAGGTTATCATCACGTAAGTAATGGTGTTTAATGGACGTCCATACATTGTATTTCCAGTCCTAATAAATATAAAGTACAGATATTGTAACATGTACATGTACATCAAAAGATAAGTAACAACTTTCTGGGAAGGATATAATTTGGAACAATCCAGAACCACTGGAAACATCTAAACCTGTTTTCCTGAAATTAAATACAAACTTCTTCCAAATTTAGGCAAATATTTTTAATGTACCCTATCTCATAACAATAAAATAAATGTGATTTGAGCTTTGATGGTGGATTGGGTAAAAAATATTAAGTTTACGGATAACACGATGTGAAATTATCTCTTTTTGGAAAGTGCTATAGTGAGTATACATATCTATTTTCTATTAATACGTATTTGGTTATCTGGATCTATAATTGTTATTTGTTTTTATTTTGTATATAGTATGTATTATTTTTGTATCTCCTGGGCGCCTAGGAAGAATACCGGAGTAAATAGCCTACACAGGTAAAATATTTTGAAAAAAAATAATAAAAAATAAATAAATAAATGGTTCTGAAAGAACTGGTATTGGGGTTCTTGACGTTTTTAACAGTACACTTTGTCCGTCTTCAGGAAGAGGTTATGTAAATGAAAATGACAAGATTCCTCCCTTACATGGTAATGGGA
>CM055816.1:61931143-61960229 GCA_029582265.1 Zoroaster sp. YZ-2022
TTTTGGGGTTAAAATAGTGTAGCGGGACTATCATTTAAATGACATTTGATGCCCCCCATTGAGTTGTCAATTTAATGAACAGGAAACCCCGAAGGAGGGGTTTTAATGCCCCTAATATTAATGTTTGGGAGGAGGAGGCTTTAAAATGTCCCCCCAAATTTTATTTCAACAAAACCTTTGAATTTTAATACAACATCATCATTGGTCGAGGTACTTGGGAAAAATTTTTTCTGACAATTTTTTTGGGTCCTATAACACAAATTTAAAAAATGTGCAAATTCACGTACTTTTTTTGGAAAATTTTTAAAAATTAAACAACTTCAAACGTATTTATTTTAATAAAAATGTTCCCATTTATTATTGGGAAGGGGTTTTACTTGAGTGGGATAGGTAGGTCGGGGTTTTAAATTTCCCTATTTTTCCCTCCAAATTAACAATAGATCGCCGCCTGTTTACCGACACTGTTTACTATGCAATACTGGCCGACAATACGTTCTTCGGATATGTTTGGGGGAGTGTAGCCTCTTTTGGGAAAAATTTACAGATTTCATTCTATTACAACCACAAGGGCAGCTGGTCATTTCTAATAACACAACCGGTGGGGCCGCTTGCATCTAAACGTATAGAAGAAAATATTTCATGTGACGTATGGGCGCTTCTCAAGAGAATATCAAAGCATTATCAAGATTTCCTGTGTTTATTTTTTATACGGTATAACAAACAGAAATTGGGATCAGTATATTATAAGCCATGACTTGCACCAATTGTGATGGAGTGGGCTGCACACAAACACAAAATTTCCCAAAAATCATTAAAAATATTAGAAATCTAAAAATTGTTAAAAATAAAAGACAAACATTGTTGATGTCTCACCTTTGATTTATGCTCAATTAATGTGGACAGCCCGGAGGGCCGTTGATTATTCACATCTAAGGGAAACCACCTCTACACTATGAACAACCACGCGGGAAAAGCATGTTTTTTGCACAAAAGACCTACGTTGGAAAATTAGGACCACTTGCTCAGGGGTAGTGTTTCCAAACAATCACAGATAAAGTAAGGGCCTGGTTCATGACATTGAACCATTTTACATAATCCCTAATAAATACAGACCTGAAATCTTTGTTTTTTGGACAAATTTGAGGACATACAAATTATGATAAACACATCGGTACATGAATTTCTCATTATTTAGTGAGGTTACCCTCGGGGGACGTTATACCAACGTATTTTGAATTCCGCCGACGGTGGCCGATAATTTGTGCTTTTCTGACGTATTGGCGATATCTGAAAATGGTTAAAATAGTGTAAGCGGGACTATCATTTAAATGACATTTGATGCCACCCGGATTGACATAGCACAAGTTAATGAACAGGAAATCGCAGAGACGGGTCGGACATGTCCCTCAATATTAATGATTGGGAGGGAGGATGGCAATGGCAAAATGTCTCCCCAACAATTATCTTCTCCAACAAACCTTTAATTTTGAAATTACAGACATCATCATTAGTCGAGGTACTTAGGTAAATTTTTCTGACAATTTTATTGCTGCCTATACACACAAATTTAAAAATGTATGATTACGTACATTTTTTGGGAGGTACACAAGAATTAAACAACTTTCAAACGTATTTATTTTTAATAAATGTTCCCATTTTATTAGTTGAAGTGTAGTTGTTGCTTTAAGGTGAGGTTAAGGGCAGGTCGCGTGCCAAATTCTCTTTCCTCTACAGAATTGTAACAATAGATCGCCGCCGCTAGTTGTATACCGACACTGTTTACACTATGCAATACTGGCCGACAATACGTTCTTCGGATATGATTGAAGTGTAGCCCTGCTATGAGGAAATAACATTTACAGATTTCATTCTTATTACAACCATAGGGCAGCTGGTCATTTCTAATAACACAGCCGGTGAAGACCTTTGCATCTAAACGTATACGAAGAAAAATAGTTCACTGTATGACGTATGAGGGCGCTTCTCAAGAAATATCAAAGCATTATCAAGATTTTCCTGTGTTTATTTTTTATACGGTATAACAGCAACGAAAGAATTGGATCAGTATATTTATAACCATGACTTACTGAATTGTGATGGGTAGGCTGGCACAAGAAACACAAAATGTTCAAGATCATTAAAAATAACCAGAAATCTCACAAATTGTTAAAAAGCAAAGGCAAACATGGTGATGTCTCACCTTTGATTTTATGCTCAATTTAATGTGGACAGTCGGAGGGAACCGTTGAATTATTCACCATCCCTGTTGACCACCCTCTGAACACGACCACGCTGGAAAAGCATGTATTTTGCACAAAAAGACCTACGTTGGAAGAAAATTAGGACCATATCGGGGACTAGTGTTTCCCAAACAATCACAGATAAATAAAGGACCTAAGGTTCGCTTGACGTTGAACCATTTTTGCAGATAATCCTAATAGTACAGACCTGAAATCTTTGTTTTTCGGACAGAATTTGAGGACATACAAAATTATGATAAACACATCATTTATGAATTTCAATTCTTCAGTAGGGTGCACCTCGGGCAGACGATTGCACCAACATGTGTGGAAGTTCCATGACAGTGGCGCGACATATATCGTGCTTTTCTGACGTATTGGCGATATCTGAAAATGTTAAAATAGTGTAAACGGACCATCATCATTAATGACATTTGATGACCACCCAGTTGACGTTGGCCTGAGTTAATGAACGAGGAAATCATGAGAGGACAGGTCGGATTATGTCCCTCAATATTCGAATTAGGGAGGAAGGATTAGCAATGGCAAATGTCTCCCCAACAATTATTAGCAAGTGTCAGCCTCCAGGTGCAAAGATAGAATTGTTGGTTGACAAGAAGTCAAGTCCAGTCTAGCGCCCTCTCATCATGTTGCCAGGCTGATTTCAAACTGAGACTCAATAAGGTTCATCAGTTTCGTTGATGCAATTTATGGCGACTACTTTTGCCTTTTGAGATATTTATGATGAAAAGGATCATGGTATTTGTTGCCCAGTAAAAATCATAGATAGTGTTGTATGAACATTTGCATAGTTTGTCATCTTGTTTATGCACAAATGTGGGTCTATTTTATGTTCTTTCAGAGACCACAAGGTCGTAGAAGTTTCAGTACATGTGTACATGTGCATTGTGTATGTGGGATAAGTAAATGGTTTTATTGTGTGCTTTATTGTTTGTTACATAAGAGTGACTCAGGTATGTTTTGTTGTTTCTTTAGGCCAATAGGTACAGTAGCCATGAGGTAACCAGGGTTATGCTAGAAGTTGAGCTGGTCTAAAGGCGTGATCGGTGAGATTTTATTCTTAGCCATGCAGTAGTCATTATTATTGTCATGTCACTTACGTATCATTATGTAAGGATGCCTTAAATTTTATTCGTTTGTTTGGGACTGTATGAGTTTTCATAGATGATAATATTGGAGATGCCAGTATCAGTGTTCAATTAGTGCCAAGAAATACTTTATGGTTCAAAATCATGCCTTTATTGTTTTTTTTTTTAAACGCCGGGTGGTAATTTGTTTTGTAATTTATATCTTTTCAGTTTTCACGGTGATCAAAGGTGATCAAGGTGATGTCGCTTAATTGAGAGTTAGATAATTGATTAAACCTTTGAACATCAGTAGGGCATAAAATACAGGTTGCTTAAAAGACCAGCCCCCTTCGAGTGCTTATAGTGCACTTCTGGTGAAAACAGTGCCTGTGATTTTTTCTTTATTCGACCCTCTGATGTTTCTCCACATGCTTGGATTGTTGTTTGCCATGACATACTACAGGATTCTTCCCAGAGCCTACCCTTCAGTAAATCATTATTGCTAGTGTCTACACGGATGTGCAGCCATCTGGTCGCGGACCAGTGCTGTTGTCCACCTTTGATTTTAAAAGAACAATTTGGTCAAGTACAACGGACTTGCATGTAATATGCAGTAGAGTTTCACAGGACTATAAATTTGTGACAACTTTATCTTTGTTGTGAATTGTACTTACCAATTATTTTAAGCTAAAATACAGTTAAGAAATGTGCAACATATTTTTGAGTATTATTTTTACACATTACATAAAAGTGTGTTTCTCCCATAAGTTAATATCTCAAAGCCATGTCGACCTCGGATAAAGGGAGAGCAGAGGTTACTGCTGATGCGACTCAAGATTTGGATGGATCCAGATTTCATTAGGTGGTTGATAAGTGCTATCGTGTTCAAAAGCGGTAAAAGCAAGCTAAGGTAGCAAAAAGGCTACCTGCGAGTCCATGGCAATCAGTCCAAGCAATGATAAACTAGACGGATTCAGGAAAGATTAAAGAAAGGCCGGAAGAGAGGATAGTTAAGAGAGATTCAAGGCTGAGAAAGGATTCAGATTGCTTTAGCTCGATATAGGTTTATGAAGATGAGGAGGAAGAGCAGAGAAACAGCGTGGTGGTGAGAACCATGCAACATTGTCACGTGAAGAAAATGACACCTGCACCCCTCTCAAGACTTCTCGTGATGGTAGTTCCCAACTCCTCCAGTGCACCAGCAGCATCAGCCATTGATCTTTCAACGATGATGCAAGCCTTCCAGGAAAGTATCTCGCGAGAAGATTGCCATGCAGGCAAGCATATTCAGCGGAGATTTCCTGCAATTCCTGGTGGAAGAAATGCATTCACAGCGCTGATCTTTTTAAAAACATTGGAGCTACCAGATGGGTTGTTTTATCTCCAGTACACTTCCCGGAGCAGCTAAAATGATCCAAGGTGCATTTCTTCACTCGGACGGGGCACTATCAGGACCTTGGTCCAAGTTGAACACCGATATGGAGATCCCTTTGTTGTTCAGAGCCTTTAGAAAAAGATTTCCACGGCGAAAGTGGAACAATGATGCCGACTTCAGGGCAAACTTCCTCTCAGCTTTAATGATGCTATACCACATGTCAAGGGATTATCCATTTTAAGCGTTGTGAGAAAACAGAAAAATGTTAAGCAAACGCAATTTGGGTGTGCGAGATGGAACCGCCGGGTTACTGCACGCTGAAAACAGGGTATCACCTGCCTTTCAAGGTTCTGTGCCTTTGCTTAACAGGAAAAGCTGGGTAGCCTGTAACCCGATAACATCGCCATATGCGTTAAAACCGCAAGAGAGTCCGAGAAAGAGCCGAAACGGCAAGGCATCAAGTCATGGCGACTGTACTGATCAAACAGCATCTCCTCCTTCGAACATCCTCAACCTCAGGTAATACTCAATCAGACAATCTTCCCCTCCACCTGCATGTTTTGCGAGGGCTCTCGCCTCCATCCATAGTGTTCAAAGTTCGGAGGAAAGTCAGCTGGAGAGAAGAACAGGTTTATACAAGATAATCGTCTGCTGCAGATGTTTAAGAAAAGGTCATAATTAAAAACATGGGAGGCGATCACATTAAGCCCAAACGATCTGCAACTCCTCCGGCAACAAACCCGCAGCAGAGATACCTGCTAGAAACCAATAAACACGAGCCTCTGCTGTCTCCTACTGTACCTAAAAGGTAACACTACATGTACGTCTATGACAGTACCAGTGTGGTGGCCTGCTGCCTCAGATGCAACTCGTGAAGTTCTCACTATGCCATGTTGGACATGAGCGACATCCTTTTATGTTGAGTACTACGGCTTGAAGTCTTGGTATCAAAGGCCAACCAGTCCGGTTAAAATTAGCCTTGATGACAGCGAGTTCAACAGTATCAGACTGATCTTCTTAAAGACATCTGGTTAGAGTCTGCATTCAACCAAGGTCATCACCATCCCAAGTTATACGCAGAATTTCATTCCACTGAAAGATCACTCATTCCTACTACGAGACTGCCAAAGAAGTGGCCTCACCTGGGGTCGATTAGCGACAAACTTTCACCCTGCAAGACTGTGAGTGCCCCGGATGCTGATAGGGTTTAGTGTCCAAGCCCTTACACCAAGAGAGACGTGACTGGTCAAAATAGCCTTATGCCGTGGACCGACCTCCAGATGGTCTGTGGTGGAAGGCCGATGGGCTGACATATACCTGAAACTGATGTCCAAGAGGTCCCGTTGCGTTGGGTATGTTGTCCGTACTCGAAAGGTTCTCCAGACGACAAGGCCAAGTCTCTGGGAAGATCTCCAGTTTGCACATCTTAAGTCTTCCATCACGCAGCTTGGGGATGGCCATCTGCAAATGCCCTGCCGTTCCTTTCTCGTCCATGTCTACCGGTTAACAAAGCTCAAGCATCTTTCTCATGGTGGTCATCTCAAGCGCAAGGACAGAAAAGACAAAAGTATCATGATGATTATGTGAATTTTATTTCCAGGATGTCATTGCACAGCGATGCGGAAGGCAAATGATGTGAAGACGGCGAAGCGTCATTCATCACGGCGTTATCACCCAAAGCCCAACAAAATTCGAGTTGTTGTGTTCGACTGTTCGAGCCAGCACCGTGTTACTGCCCTGAATGATCACCTGCTGAGTGGCCTGACCTGACGAATGCCTTGGTGGGGTATTAGTCGATTCAGGATTCATCCTGTAGCCATAGTCTGCGTACTAGAGGATGTTCCGCAATTCATTGGCAGCCGGACCTGAGGCAGACTACGATTTCTTCCGGTGGAAGGATGGGGATCTCACTCAAGAGCCAACAGACCTAGGATGAAAGGTCACTTATTTGGAGCCACATCGTCGCCAGGTTGTGCCAACTATAGTCTTAAGTTTTTTTTGTCTAAGAGTACGAAAGAGTTCCCCTCTGCAGCCCTGTTCATCAGACACCATTTTTACGTAGACTGATGGATGATCGGTACCAAGGACCAATGATGAACGTCCAGCTCGTAACAAGCCAGGGGATTGTGTATGGCGGTATTCACCTACACAATTCATCAGCAATAGTAGAGGTACTTGGAATCTCTGTCCTCCCAAAGAACGTGCTGCGTCAGTTGAGGAAGTTGACCTTAACAAGGATGATCTTCCTACTCACGCTTGGCATGATGGGATGTGCAGAGGATGGTGTTCTTCAAGATCGAACCAAAGGCAACCTCTACCCGTCGTGGAATTTTGTCGTTGGTTGCATCAGTTTGACCCCTCGGATTTTTGCCATTCGTCCTCTTAGGTAAGTGCTGCTGCAACACATGTAATGGGGAGTGGATGAGATGATCCTCTGCCTGCAGGATTGGGACCACGGTGGGAGGAGTGGATGTCGGACCTTCAAACATAGCAACGATTCGAATTCCACGCTGCCTAAAGCGAGTCAATTTGGAAGTCCAGAGTCTACTCCATGCACCACTTTTCAGATGCCAGCACTTCAGGTTGCGGCCAATGTTCTATCTCAGAATTCAGGATCAGCAGGACGGGGTATACTGCACACTTCTACAGTGGGCAGGTCTCGAGTCGCTCAGCAGATCACGACAGTTCCTCGCCTGGAGGTTAACGGCAGCTGTTGTGTCGGTGGTAAGTCAAGTTCTGAAGGAGGAGCTCCACTTGTCAAATGAAGAAAAATACTGGACTGATTCCCAGGTAGTCTGGATACATCAACAATGAGGGCGCGACGCTTCCATACATTCGTAATAGCCGTGTGCAAATGATCAGAGAGGTACGAATGTTGATCAGTGGTTACGTCGAGTCTAACTGTGCCGCATTAAGCACAGGAGGCTACGTTCTTCAACACTCATCCTGGTACACAAATTCGTTTCTGTGGAGCCCCGATTTCATATCCACGTCGGTAACACCTGAATTGTCCTTTGAGGACTGGTAAGAGTAAGCGGTCCTCTTTTAACCGCTGAGGAATCAGAGGATCCGTTCATCTTGTCGCTGCTGTCGAAGTTCTCAGCGCTGGCCTATGGTTCGAGCTGTTGCCAGACTCGAAGAAGAGCAAGGGAGATACAGATATTAGTATGAGCAGTGTCCAAGAACGACGAATCCAGCCTTATTCCGCAGGTTGGATTGGTGCAGAAGTGTGGCAATTACAAGGGGACCCCCTGTTGAGGTCTGGATCACTTTCACTGACGGTCTGGGATAGTGCGTGTGGGAGGTCGCTAAAATTCGTCTCTACCACTCTCCTTAAGCGCAGTATTACTTCCGACGGACGGTCACATTTTCTAGATTCATCGCGCTGCTCACTTCCATGAGAAGTTTATCATCAGGCCGTGTCCTCTAAATGAGTTAGAGCCAATGACAAGGTTTGGATCGTCAGTGGTGGAAAAAGTGGTGTCGAGTCTTATGCATCGGTGTGTGATCTGCAGGAAATCGGCGACCCACTCAGGAGCAGAAAGATGGCAGATCTTCCTGAGGATCGTGTTGAGCATCTCCACCTTTCGTGTTCTGCGGCATGGACTGTTTTGGCCCCTTCATTGCAAAGCAAGGTCGCAAAGACTTTAGAGGGCTCAGCCTTCTATTCACGTGTGTCTATGCTCTAGGGCAGTTCATGTAGAGATGCTCGATGATCTCTACCGATGCCTTCATCAACAGGACTGCGATGTTTATCGCCATAAGAGGAAAAGGTGGGCGTCAAATCAGGTCGGATCAGGCAGCAACTTTGTTGGTGAAAAATGAACGACTTTAGCTTTGAAGGAGCTCGACTTGCGGATGAAGTGGCGTCCTACTTAGCAAACCAAGACAGCGACTTCGTCATAGATATACATGTTCTAGCCATGTGGGAGGGTCTGGGAGCATGAACAAGGACAATCAAGAAGTGATGTAGTGGAGTAGTTGCACTTTGTCCTGGAGAAGATTGGATGACTCTTCACTTCGTACGCTGTTTTATGAAGCGATGGCCGCCAGTCAGCCGTCCTATCCGTCGACACCATCAATGATCAGCAGTTTGGAACGCTGACATAACAAAAGCGACCTCACGATAAGAAGCCCAATACCACTGCAACCGCCAGGAAATTCGTACCACAAGACATGTACCTTCGGAAGAGATGGAAGGGTACAATACCTTCTTGAACAGTTCTGGAGTGAGTGGCGTAAAGTATCTCCGGAACCTCCAATCATGAACAGTGCTGGACCGTAAAGAAGAACATCATGGTTGGAGACATCGTCCTCTTGCTGGAACAGAAGTGGCTCGGAACAAGTAGCCTATGGGTGTCGTTGTGAAACCTACGGAACAAGGATGACTTAGTGAGGAGAGGTCAAGGTCCAAGTTGGGACGACAGCTGAATCAAAGGGCAAGCGTAAAGACAAACTGTCTGTCTGGAACGCCCTGTGCAGAAGCTGGTAGTCATTTTGGAAACGCAAGTCGTCACCCCATCAACAAACCTTATGGACAAGTTTTTGGAGTTGTGTGTTGTTTGTAACTTAGCCATTGACATTTTTGTTAAATTACTTATGATTTATTCTTGCCTGTATTAAAGAGTATTGTGGTTCATAAATCCAATTTAGTAACTGGTGGGAGTGTAAGTGTCAGCCTCAGTGCAGAACCGATTGTTGGTTGACAAGAAGTCAAGTCCGGTCTAGCGCCACTCGCATCGTAATTGCCAGGCGTTTCGTCAGACTCAATAAGTTTCGTCGATTCGTTGATCGTTGTAAAAATACTTTTTGCCCTTTTGAGATATTTATGGGTGCAGAAAAGGATCATGGTATTTGTTGTACTAAATCATAGATAGTATTTGTATGAACATTTGCATAGTTTGTGTCTTCTTTATGCACAAATGTTGGGTCTATTATATTTTCCGAGACCACAAGGTCATGTGGGAAGTTTCAGTACATGTGTACATGTACATTGTGTACATATTAAGGATAAGTAAATGGTTTTATTGTGTGCTATTGTTTGTGCATAAGGTGACTCTGAGGTATATTTTGTTGTTTTCTTTTGAGCCAATAGAAGTACAGTAGCAGAAAGTAACCAGGGTTATGCTAGAGTTGAGCTGAAGGTCTAAAGGCGTGATCGGTGAGATTTTATTCTTATACGCGGTCATTATTATTGTCATGTCGCATTATCATTATATAAGGATACCTTCGTCCCCAATGGTTTGTTTGGACTGTATGAGTTTTCATAGATGATAATGACAGGAATGCCAGTATCAGTGGTGGTGCAGAAATGCTTTATGGTTCAAATCATGCCTTTATTGTTTTAGTACCAGGTGGTAATTTGTTTTTATGGTATATGCTGATTTTCACGGTGATCAAATTGATCAAGATGATCAGCCTTGATTGAGTGATTGAGTAATTGATTAAACGCTTTGAGCATCAGTAGAAGCGTCCGTCTGGTTGCTTAAAAAGACCAGCCCCTTCCAGTGCTTGTAGTGCGATACAATTATCGCTTCTCAACAAAACCTTTGAATTTTGAGAGTACAGACATCATCATTAGTCGGTATAGGTAAATTTTTCTGACTTAATTTTATTGCCTATAACTTTAAATTTAAAATGTGCAAATTCACGTACATTTTTGGAGGGTACAAAAATTAAACAACTTTCAAACATTTATTTTTAATAATAAATGTTCCCATTTGACGTGGTTGAGGAAGAGTTGTTACTTGCGTATGAGGATAGGGTAGGTCATGATGTTAATTCCTACTTTTCCCTCTCTAAATTGTAACAATAGATCGCCGCCGCTGGTTGGCATACCGACACTGTTTACACTATGCAATACGGGCCGACAATACGTTCTTCGGATATGATTGGGAGGTACCCCTGCTATATGGGAAATAAACTTTACAGATTTCATCTATTAAAAACCACATAGGGCAGCTGGTCATTTCTAATAAAAACAACCAGTAAAGCCTCTAAACTATACGAAGAAAAATATTTCATTGACGTAGAGGGCGCTTCAAGAGAATATCAAAGATTATAAAAGATTTTCCGGGTGTTTATTTTTTTACGGTATAACAGCAACAGAAAATTGGGATCAGTATATTATAAGTCATGACTTGCACCGAATTGTGATGGGTGCTCGAAACACAAAATGTTCAAAGATCATTAAAATATTAGAAATCCCCAAATTTTAAAAAATAAAAGACAAACTATTGTTGATGTCTCACCTTTGATTTTATGTCAATTTAATGTGGACAGTCCGGAGGGCGTTGAATTATTCACATCCTAATGGAAACCACCCTCACACTAGTGAAACGCCCACGCTGGAAAGTATGTATTTTGAAAAAAAAGACCTCGTTTGAAGAAATTAGGACCACTTGCTCGGACTAGTGTTTCCAAAACAATCACAGATAAAGTAAAGGCCCCAAGGTTCATGACATTGAACCATTTTTACATAATCCTAAGTACAGACCTGAAATCTTGTTTTTGGACAAATTTGAGGAATACAAATTATGATAAACACATCGGTACATGAATTTCTCATTATTTAGTGAGGTGCACCCTCGGCAGACGTTATACCAACGTATTGTGAAGTTCCCCGCCGACGGTGGCGCGACATATCGTGTTTTTCTGACGTATTGGCGATTTTCGAAAATGTGTTAAATAGTGTAAGGGACATCTTTTAAATGACATTTGATGACCACCGGATTGACGTTGTACAAGTTAATGAACGGGAAATCGCAGAGACGGTCGGACATGTCCCCCCAATATTATGATTGGGAGGGAGGATGGAATGGCAAATGTTCCCAACAATTATCGCTTCTCAAAAAAACCTTTGAATTTTGAAATTTACAGACATCATCATTGAGTACTTAGGAAAATTTTTTCTGAAAATTTATTGCTGTTTAAAAGCAACAAATTAAAAAATGTGCAAATTCGTACATTTTTGAGAATTTAAAAGAATTAAACAACTTTCAAACGTATTTATTTTAATAAAAAATGTCTCATTTATTAGTTGGGAAGGGTTTATTGGGTGGGATAGTAGGTCATGAGTATTAATTCCTACTTTTCCCCTCCCAAATTGTAACAATAGATCGCCGCCGTTTGTTGTACTACACTGTTTACACTATGCAATCTCGACAATACGTTCTTCGGATATGATTGGGAGTGTAGCCCTAATGGGAAATAAGTTACAGATTTCATTTATTACAACCACATAGGGCAGTTGGTCATTTCTAATAACACAACCGGTAGGGCCGCTTTGCATCTAAAGATACGAAGAAAAATATTTCACTGTGACGTAGAGGGCGTTTTCAAGAGAATATCAAAGCATTATCAAGATTTTCCTGTTTTATTTTTTAAGTAACAGCAACAAAAAAAAAAAAAAAAAAAAAAAAAAAAAAAAAAAAAAAAAAAAAAAAAAAAAAAAAAAAAAAAAAAAAAAAAAAAAAAAAAAAAAAAAAAAAAAAAAAAAAAAAAAAAAAAAAAAAAAAAAAAAAAAAAAAAAAAAAAAAAACAAAAAAAAAAAAAAAAAAAAAAAAAAAAAAAAAAAAAAAAAAAAAAAAAAAAAAAAAAAAAAAAAAAAAAAAAAAAAAAAAAAAAAAAAAAAAAAAAAAAAAAAAAAAAAAAAAAAAAAAAAAAAAAAAAAAGAATAAAAAAAAAAAAAAAAAAAAAAAAAAAAAAAAAAAAAAAAAAAAAAAAAAAAAAAAAAAAAAAAAAAAAAAAAAAAAAAAAAAAAAAAAAAAAAAAAAAAAAAAAAAAAAAAAAAAAAAAAAAAAAAAAAAAAAAAAAAAAAAAAAAAAAAAAAAAAAAAAAAAAAAAAAAAAAAAAAAAAAAAAAAAAAAAAAAAAAAAAAAAAAAAAAAAAAAAAAAAAAAAAAAAAAAAAAAAAAAAAAAAAAAAAAAAAAAAAAAAAAAAAAAAAAAAAAAAAAAAAAAAAAAAAAAAAAAAAAAAAAAAAAAAAAAAAAAAAAAAAAAAAAAAAAAAAAAAAAAAAAAAAAAAAAAAAAAAAAAAAAAAAAAAAAAAAAAAAAAAAAAAAAAAAAAAAAAAAAAAAAAAAAAAAAAAAAAAAAAAAAAAAAAAAAAAAAAAAAAAAAAAAAAAAAAAAAAAAAAAAAAAAAAAAAAAAAAAAAAAAAAAAAAAAAAAAAAAAAAAAAAAAAAAAAAAAAAAAAAAAAAAAAAAAAAAAAAAAAAAAAAAAAAAAAAAAAAAAAAAAAAAAAAAAAAAAAAAAAAAAAAAAAAAAAAAAAAAAAAAAAAAAAAAAAAAAAAAAAAAAAAAAAAAAAAAAAAAAAAAAAAAAAAAAAAAAAAAAAAAAAAAAAAAAAAAAAAAAAAAAAAAAAAAAAAAAAAAAAAAAAAAAAAAAAAAAAAAAAAAAAAAAAAAAAAAAAAAAAAAAAAAAAAAAAAAAAAAAAAAAAAAAAAAAAAAAAAAAAAAAAAAAAAAAAAAAAAAAAAAAAAAAAAAAAAAAAAAAAAAAAAAAAAAAAAAAAAAAAAAAAAAAAAAAAAAAAAAAAAAAAAAAAAAAAAAAAAAAAAAAAAAAAAAAAAAAAAAAAAAAAAAAAAAAAAAAAAAAAAAAAAAAAAAAAAAAAAAAAAAAAAAAAAAAAAAAAAAAAAAAAAAAAAAAAAAAAAAAAAAAAAAAAAAAAAAAAAAAAAAAAAAAAAAAAAAAAAAAAAAAAAAAAAAAAAAAAAAAAAAAAAAAAAAAAAAAAAAAAAAAAAAAAAAAAAAAAAAAAAAAAAAAAAAAAAAAAAAAAAAAAAAAAAAAAAAAAAAAAAAAAAAAAAAAAAAAAAAAAAAAAAAAAAAAAAAAAAAAAAAAAAAAAAAAAAAAAAAAAAAAAAAAAAAAAAAAAAAAAAAAAAAAAAAAAAAAAAAAAAAAAAAAAAAAAAAAAAAAAAAAAAAAAAAAAAAAAAAAAAAAAAAAAAAAAAAAAAAAAAAAAAAAAAAAAAAAAAAAAAAAAAAAAAAAAAAAAAAAAAAAAAAAAAAAAAAAAAAAAAAAAAAAAAAAAAAAAAAAAAAAAAAAAAAAAAAAAAAAAAAAAAAAAAAAAAAAAAAAAAAAAAAAAAAAAAAAAAAAAAAAAAAAAAAAAAAAAAAAAAAAAAAAAAAAAAAAAAAAAAAAAAAAAAAAAAAAAAAAAAAAAAAAAAAAAAAAAAAAAAAAAAAAAAAAAAAAAAAAAAAAAAAAAAAAAAAAAAAAAAAAAAAAAAAAAAAAAAAAAAAAAAAAAAAAAAAAAAAAAAAAAAAAAAAAAAAAAAAAAAAAAAAAAAAAAAAAAAAAAAAAAAAAAAAAAAAAAAAAAAAAAAAAAAAAAAAAAAAAAAAAAAAAAAAAAAAAAAAAAAAAAAAAAAAAAAAAAAAAAAAAAAAAAAAAAAAAAAAAAAAAAAAAAAAAAAAAAAAAAAAAAAAAAAAAAAAAAAAAAAAAAAAAAAAAAAAAAAAAAAAAAAAAAAAAAAAAAAAAAAAAAAAAAAAAAAAAAAAAAAAAAAAAAAAAAAAAAAAAAAAAAAAAAAAAAAAAAAAAAAAAAAAAAAAAAAAAAAAAAAAAAAAAAAAAAAAAAAAAAAAAAAAAAAAAAAAAAAAAAAAAAAAAAAAAAAAAAAAAAAAAAAAAAAAAAAAAAAAAAAAAAAAAAAAAAAAAAAAAAAAAAAAAAAAAAAAAAAAAAAAAAAAAAAAAAAAAAAAAAAAAAAAAAAAAAAAAAAAGAAAAAAAACAAAAAATTAAAAAAAAAAAAAAAATAAAAAAAAAAAAAAACAACCAAAAAAAAAAAAACACCCAAAAAAAAAAAAAAAAAAAAAGCAAAAATAAAAAAATGCAAATTATATTTTTGAGAATTTTAAGATTAAACAACTCAAACGTATTTTTTAATAATAAATGTCCATTTATGTTGGGAAGGTTCGTGGATAGGGTCAGAGTTTAATTCACTTCCCTCCCAAATTGTAAAATAGATCGCCGCTGTTGTATACGACACTGTTTAATTGCAAACGCCAAACGTTCTCGAATGATTGGTGTGCCGCATGGGAACATTTACAGATTTATTCTATTACAACCACATAGCAGCTGGTCTTTTAATAACACAACCTGGCGTTTGATCTAAACTTGAAGAAAATATTTAGGACGTATGGGGGTAAGAGAATATCAGATTAAGATTCTGTTTATTTTTTATACGGTATAACAGCAACAGAAAATTGGATGTATATTATAAGCCATGACTTGACAATTGTGATGGATGGCTGAACGAAACACAAAATGTTAAAGATCATTAAAATACTTGAAATCTCACAAATTGTTAATAAAAGACAACTATTGTTGATGTCTCACCTTGATTTTATTCAATTTAATGTGGACAGCCGGAGCGTTAATTATTCACATCAATGAAACCACCTCTACACTAGTGAACAGACCACGCTGAAAGCATGTATTTTCACAAAAAGACCAGTTTGAAGAAATAGGACCATTGCTCAGGGACCAGTGTTCAAACAATCCAGATAGAGTAAGGACCCGGTTCTGACATTGAACCATTTTACAAATCTAATAAGTACAGACCTGAAACTTGTTTTGACAAATTTGAGGACATACAAATTATGATAAACAATCGGTCGAATTTTCATTATTTAGTGAGTGCTCGGGAGACGTTATACCAACATTGTGAAGTTCCCGCCGACGGTGGCGACATATCGTGTTTTCTGACGTATTGGCGATTCGAAATGTGTTAAAATAGTGTAAGGGGACTATCATTTAAATGACATTTGATGACCACCGTTGATTGACAGTTAATGAACAGAAACGAGAGGACGGTCGAATTCCTCAATTAATGATTGGGAGAGGATGATGGAAATTCTCCAACAATTATCGCTTCAACAAAACCTTTGAATTTTGAAATAAATCATCATTAGTCGAGGTACTTAGGTAATTTTTCTGACAATTTTATTGTGCCTATAGCACAAATTAAAAATGCGCAATTGACGACATTTTTGGAATAAGAATTAAAAACTTTCAAACGTTTATTTTAATAAAAATGTTCCATTTATTAGTTAAGGTTACTTGGTGGGGATAGGGTAGGTCATAATAATTCCTACTTTTCCTCTCCCAAATTGAAAATAGATCCCGCCGCTAGTTGTATACCGACATGTTTACACTTGCAAACCGAAATACGTTTTCGGATATGATTGGGAGTGTAGCCCGCTAATGGGAAATAAATTTACAATTTATTCTATTACAACCACATAGGGCAGTGGTCATTTCAATAACACAACCGTAGGGCGCTTTGCATCTAAACGTATACAAGAAAAATATTTCATGGACGTTGGGGCGCTTCAGAGAATATCAAAGATTATCAAGATTTTCCTGTGTTTATTTTTTTAACGGATAACAGCAACAGAAAATTGGGATCAGTATATTATGTCATGACTTGCACCGAATTGTGATGGAGTGTGGCAAAAAAAAATGTCAAATCATTAATATTGAAACCACAAATTGTTAAAATAAAAAACTAGTTATTTATGATTTTTCTCAATATGAGGAGGGCCTTGAATATTCATCTTGAACACTAATTGAAACGACACTAAAGCAGTATTAAAAAACCACTTTAAGAATAGACCATTCAGGACATGTTCAACACACATAGAACTTTCCATAACCATTTTACAATCTAAAATACGCATTGTTTTGGAAAGAGCTCAAAACATGGCTGATTTCATTTTATATGCACTGGCGACTTATAGATAAGTTCGCCGCGTGGAATAAGTCTTTTCACGTATTGAACTGAATGTTTAAAAAAGGTATCATTTAAAAATTTATGCACGATGAGGCGTTAAGAGAAATCAAGCGTGATTCTCCAAATAATGATTGGAGAGGAGGCAATGATGTTCAAAATTACCTCCAACAACGATTAAAGACCAATTGTCGACTGAATTTTCTACCTATTGTGCTAAATAAATGAACAGAATTTTAAATTAAAAATTAAACAACTCATTTATTTAAAAAAATGTTATTATTAGTTAAGGTTACTTGGTGGGTTCGGTATTAATTCACTTCTCCCAAATGAAAATGTCCCTGTATACAATTTTACTCAAATGGGAATCGTTTTGGATGATTGGGGAGTGTATGGGAAAATTTCATTTCATTTATACACATGGGCATGGCATTTTAAAAAAACGTAGGGCCTGATAAATATACAAGAAAAATTTATGAGTAAGGGTCCAAGAATATCCATTATAGATTTGGTTTATTTTAAGGTACACAACAGAAAATTAGTTTTAAACCAGACTCACCAATTGTGAGTGTAAACACAAAATTTCAAAGAATTAAAATGAAATAAATTTTAAATAAAAAAAACATTTTAGTTCTTATTTTATGCTCAATTAAGTGACGTCGGGGGCGTTGAATTATCACTCCTAATGCCCCCCACTATGAAAGACGCTGAAGTGTTTTCCGACGTTTGAAGAATACCACGCCGACGTTTTCAAAACCAATAGAAAGACAGGTTCATAATTAACCACATACTATGACAACCGAAATGTTGACAATTTAGGAATAGATACATGGTAATAATTTCTATATTTTGGTACTGGCACGTTATACCAACGATTGGAAGTTCGCCGACGTGCACTATAGTTTCTGAGATATCAAATTTAAATGTGAAGGATTTTAATAAGACCACCCATTGTTGCGTAACGAAATCCAAGAGTGACAGTCCATAATGATTGGAGAGAATGGAAGCCCAATTATCCTTCAAAAAACTGTTGAAATTACCACTTGTCAGCTGAAACTTTTCTGAATTATTGGTATAACATTAAAATCATAATTGAAATTTTAATTAAAAATAGTATTTATTTTAAAATGTTTATTTATTATTGGAAGGATTTTTGTGGGATGGAGGTAATATATCCTTTTCCTCATTTAAAATGTGCTGTGTAAGACACTTAATGCAATTGGCCACAATGTTTTAAGTTAGACTATGGGAAAATTTCAATTTCTTCATACACCAATGGGAGTGGCATTTATAAAAACGTAGCTTGATTAAATTACAGAAAATATTAGTGAAGGCTTTCAGAATTAGCTATCAAATTTTCTTTTATTTTTAAGTAAAAAATTGGACGTATATTTAACAATTCCATTTATGGGGCGAAAACAAAATCAATCTTAATAAAATCCAAATTGTATAAGCACTGTTACACTGATTATCCAATTTATGACGGGGCCATTATCAATAAACCATCATAGAGCCATTGAACAGATTTGCACAAAAACATGAAGAAAATAGCACTTGTGATAGGTTTCAAAAATCAATAGAAGAAAGACCGTTAACAGAACCATTTTTTAATCTAAAAGTAGAGAAACTTTTTTACAAATTTAGGACAAAAATAACACATGGTAATATTATATTTTGAGCACCGAGTTTCAAATGTGAAGTCCGAGGCGGAATATATCGTTGACTATTGAATCTGAAATGTTTAAAAAGATCATTTAGAATTACACGGATAGTTGAAGTAGAAGAAACCAAGGCGTGGACATTCTCAATATTAAGATTGGGAGGTGGATAAATTTCAAAATTATGTCAACAACCTTTGAATTTTATAATCACTTCAGACTTAGTAAACGACAATTTTGCCAAATTAAAATGAATAATTTGGAATTTTAAGAATTAAAAAAAGATATTTTTAATAAAATTCTATGTGAAGGGTTGTTGGATGGAGAGATATAATTCATTTTCCCATTGTAACAACCTATTATACGACACTTACAATCAAATTTTATTGGTTAGCCCCATGAATAAATTACATTTATTTATAAACACAAAATGGTTTTAATAAAAATATTGATAAAGTACAAAATTTATGAGTATAGCCTTTCAAATTACAAGATTTTCTTTTTTAACGGTTACAGCAACAGAAATGTCGATATTTGTGCAATTGGATGATCAGAAATTTCAAAGATCATTAAATAAAACAGTGTTTACAACTATTGGAGACTTTATTATGATTTGAATCGAGCTATATTTCTATGACCTACAAGGAACAGACACTGGACAGTTTTGCAAACCATTTGGAAAAGACCATTGTCAGATATTAAATACAGAATAAGTTGAAGAACCATTTTAATATCCCTTAGCTAATTTGTTTTTCGGACATTGAAATACAAATTATGAAAACACTCTACGAACTCATAGAGTGACAACTACAACGTTTGAAGTTCGCACGTCCGATAGGTTCAACATAAAGTAAAATGAGGACATCATTTAATCATTTGAGACCACGTTGTTGACAGTAGAAAGAAATCAGATACATGTCTAATTTATATTGAGGCTGCAAAGTTCCAACATTACGTTCCACAACTTGAAATACACTACTTATGATACTAGTAATTTTCGAATATTGTTATGACAATTAAATGGATTACTCTGAGAAAAAAATTAAAATTCAACATTTTTATTAATGTTAATAGTTGGGGTTTTGAATATCATAAATTTTTCTTAAATTAATGAGCGTATTTTAGACATGTTTATATGCAAATGAAATTTCTGTATTTGAGTACGATAAAACTTTAATTATTTATTAAACCATAGATGGTCTACACGTAGGCGCATTAAACGTCAAAACACTTAGATGGGCGCTCAGATATCAATTATAATTTTCTGTATACGTACGAGTGGATAGTTTTATGCATACTTACATTTATGTACAAACAATGTCAGTCATTAAAAATAGACCCATTTAAATAAAGAAATATTATCACCTTGATTTCTCAAAATTACATCCAGCCGTTATTATCAATAACACTATGGAGAACTAAATGATTCACAAAGATAGTTTGAAGAAAAACATGCCAGGGACTGTCAAAAAACACAGTAATAAAGATAGGTTATAAATTTTACAATTAAAGACAGCCGAACTTATTTTAAAATTGAGACAACATATGTAATGCTGAATCATTTGGCCAGGCACGTTTAAGATTGATTCGGACGGTCAATACGTGTTTTGACGATTATTGAATTTTAATATTAGGCTATTTAGTTGAGACATTATTAATGACAGGAAATCCAAATTTTGATTCCTCAAATGTTGAGAGGTGGTGAAATTCCCACATTCCTAAAACCTTTATTTGAAATACGAATCATTATGCGGGTAATTTTTTGACATTATCCTATCACATTAAAAAGGAATAGACATTGGAATTTTACATTAAGATATTTTAATAATGTTCCATATTAGTTGGAAGTTTTTTGATAGGCAATATATCACTTCTAAATTTAAAATATGCCGCCTATAACAATTAATTGCAATCACATACTTTTGGATTATGGTACTCTTAGGAAATAAATTTAATTTCATAACATAGGAGGGTTTTAAGGTGGGCGTTTCATCTAACTTCAAAAATATTTCCGTGAGATGGCGTTAAAGAATATCAGCATTACGTTTTTGTATTGGGATAAAGCCAATGGATAATTTGTTTATTCAAAGGTGCTCAAACAAATGGCTTAAATTAATATTTTAATAAAGAAAACTTTGAGTACGATTTTATCCATTTAATTGGACAGCTTGAATCAGAACACTCAATTGAAAGAAGCTGAAACAATTTTCAAAAAAAATATAAATTACCCTTGTAGGAAGCAAACAATCACGTAAGCCAAGTTATGACTTGACTTAATAACCTAAGAAACCTAATTGTTGACAATGAGACATATTAAAAAAGATACATTTTAGTGTCGGCAGGTTAACATAGAAGTTCGCCAGGTGACATTGCTTTTCTACGTATGGCAACTGAAATTGTTAAATTGAGGACTACATTAAATCATGAACAGATGATTTAATGAGAACGGAGTATTCCTAAAAGGGAATATCAACTCCAACAATTATCTTCAAAAACTAAATACAGAACATATTGTGATTATATTCTGAAATTTATTGGTAAAATAAAACCAATAATATTGAGAATTAAATTCACCAATATTTTTTTTAAAATTCATTTTTTTGAGTTTGTGGGAGGTGTCTGAATTCTTTTAAATTAAAATAGATTATTAACAACTTTTAACTATATTAAATGTCCATATATTGAGTTAGTATAGGAATAATAATCCCGTCTTTCAAAAACAAAGGCGCTGTTGTATACGAATTTTCATAACGTGGCGTCAGAATATAAAGCATTGAATTTTCGTTTTATTTAACATAGCAGTGATCAAATATACGTTGCACCAGTGAAGATTAGAAAAAATGTTCAAGAATTAAATTATCAAATTTTAAAATAAGACAAAATTGGATCATATTTATAATTTAATAATCGGAGGCTGAATACATCAATGAAACACCTAATATGAAACCCACAATAAAAAACTATTAATTCCATCTCGAATTACAGGAAGGACCAAGGTCACTGACTTTACAACCAAGAAGCCTGTTTGTTTGGACATGGAAAAATTAGAACTCGACATGTTTCATATTAGTGAGGACTGCAGAACAACTTTATTCCGTCGACTAATCTGTTTTTGACATTGGAACAAATTGTTAAAATAAGATCTTTATGATGCACCGAGACGTTAAGTTGAAGTCCAGGCGGTAATGTCTTTTAATATTGGGAGATGAATGGAATGTCCACATTATCCAACAACCTTTGAATTGAAATAAGACAAATAGAGTGAATTCTCAATTATGTTAAATTAAAATCCACATTTTTAAAAAAAACAAAAATATATTATAATACAGTATTGGGAATTACTTGTAAGTGATGAACCTATTTTCAAAAAATCCTATTTATACAATGTTCAATTGGGTTCGGTGAGTCTGATGAATACATTTCTTTAATTAACAAGGCTGCATTTTATACACCTGCTTACAAACGGAAATATTACGCATGGCTTTAAGATACAAATTTTTTTAAACCAGATTGATCTAATTAAAATTAGAGTATGGTTTAAAACAATAGATCTTATTAACAAAAGAAAAGACATATTTGCTACTGATATAAGGCACCAATTCAATCATAAAACTCATGTAATAAAAAGTTTCAAACTATTTGGAAGATTTTCACATGAAACACCAATAGGAGACCAGCGAGATTCAACCATGAAAATTGGTTGATAGTCAAAAAATGGAAGACATTATGATGACCTCAATTCAAGTATGTGATCTGCGGCAACTACATGAATGAAAATTTATGTGACCATAGTTATCACGTGCGGTGCAATCGGTGATTGGGATATTATTAAATGGGATATAAATGACAATTGTCTAATGAAGAAATTAAGAATGGAGGCTCAATTATATTGAGAAATAAATGCAATATCTTAATTAATTAAAATCAGTATATTTAATTTTCCATTTATTGTGAGTTAAGTGCAATTATTCATTTTTAATTAAAATACGTATTATAAATGTTTATTTAAATTTGGATGGTAGTCGATATAATCCTATTCTTCAAATATACGTATTATACAGCTCATCAAATACCGAATTTCGATTGAGGGCCCTCAAGAAATACATTACAATTCTGTTTATTCTATTAAAAACGAAGATCAATAAAATATTCGAATATGAGGGCTCCAGAAAACAAGCAATCAAATCTGTTATTTAAAAAAAAAAAATGATCATTGATTACAATTTGTGGAGTGGTAAACATAAGACAACTGAACAGTTAAAGATTGCCAAACCATTTAATGGATGCGGGAAGTTACATCAGAACCACTACATGAACATACTAACTATGACAAACTTTGAATAGACTTGACACAATAGAATTAGGTCACATTACACTATGCGATGAATTGTTCGACATGATCAAATGTAAATGACTATTTAGACTATTACCACTTTGTAGTAGACGGAATGGTCGAGTTCATATTAATTAGTAGCGGATTTAAAATTAACATGAATTGAATAAAATAGCGAAGTAGGTCATTTATATTGGAGACATAACACAATGTCAGAATTAAATAAACACTATATATAAAATTCATTATTGTACATTAGTAATTACACTTTAATTAAATACCATTTAATGTTTATTGATACTGGGATAGTGGTTATTCCCTCATTGAACAAAGATCCATACGCCTGTTAACTAACGTGCGATAGTTGAGATTCTGCTAGCTTAGATCACATTACAATGTTTTTATAACACGAATGTCATATATAAGAATCATTGGTGAGGGTCAGAACAAAATTTCAAGTATTATACAAACACAAAGTAAATATTGACATTGATGTCATAAAAGTCAGCCATTAATCCAAAAACTTAATAGACAAAGTGGTATTTGAATGTGAAATGGACCGTAACATTAACAATCAATAGAAAACTAAGTTATAACCATTGAAAACAAGCCGACGTTTAAAACAATTATAACTGGTCATATTATTTTATACCCTGCAGACTTAATTTGATCGGACCGGATACGTTTACATGTATAATGTATGTAGGACTCGTGCCGTCGGCTTTCGACGTGGCGAATTCAATTAATGAGAGATTGAAATGTCCCGATTACGTCAAAAAATGAAACGACATCTTATATTATATTGATATGGATTCAAAATAAAACTATTTGAATAAATTACATAAGTATTTTAAAATTTCTTTTAGAAGGTTTATTGGTAAATTACACTTCCTCATTAAAATATCTATTTTGAAGTATTGTGGAGTCTGGTAATTATTTTATGAAAATTTCGTATTACACAGGCACTTATTATACAACAGTCTTTGATTAGTAGAAGAAAAATATTTATGATATCTAAAGCAGTTCTTTTATAAGTCTAAAATAAAAAATACTTGACGTGAGGTAAGAAAACAAAGTTAAGATTTTTTATTTAGTTAAAAAGAAATATTTATCATGATTGCAATTAATGAGCCAGTAATATTAACTAAAACTCTAATGTGAAAGACACTAATGTTCACCGTTTAGAATTAGACCGTTGATTCAACAATAAATCCAATAACATGACTTATCAAAACATGAAATTGACATTTGACATTTCAACAATAAGATTATATAGCATCAACCAAGTAACCACGTCCAATATTTTGAGATATACTGAAAATTATAGTGAGGACTCAAGTATCCACATGAGTTCGATGCGGAAATCGTTCGATCTAAAATGAGATGAATGCCATAATATGTACAACCTTTGATTATTAATACAACGAACGTCATTCTCAATATTAGTGGAATAAATCCACATTTATTTAAAATAATTAAATATTATAGTCATATTTTGAGTTTTATTGGATAGGATAATTATCTTTCTAATTAAATCATTACGAATTTTAAATCATATTTGTATTGGGGTAGCATGGATATTCTTCCTATTGCAGATATTAACACGTTTATCACTACAAATTTCATAGATTGAGGCGCTTGAAAATAATTTCATTTTATATGGCTCAACAATGAGTTATTTAACAGAAAGAATGTAGGAGGGCTCCAGAAATCAAAGATATAAATTAAAAAAAAAAAAAAAAAAAAAAAAAAAAAAAAAAAAAAAAAAAAAAAAAAAAAAAAAAAAAAAAAAAAAAAAAAAAAAAAAAAAAAAAAAAAAAAAAAAAAAAAAAAAAAAAAAAAAAAAAAAAAAAAAAAAAAAAAAAAAAAAAAAAAAAAAAAAAAAAAAAAAAAAAAAAAAAAAAAAAAAAAAAAAAAAAAAAAAAAAAAAAAAAAAAAAAAATAAAAAAAAATAAGAAAAAAAAAAAAAAAACAAAAAAATAAAAAAAGAAAAAAACATAAAAAAAAAAAAAAAAAAAAAAAAAAAAAAACAATAAAAAAAAAAAAAAAAAAAAAAGAAAAAAAAAAAAAATTTTTTTAAAGACCATTTGTGGGGACAGTTTTTCCAAAAACAATCACAGATAGAAGAAAGGACCAAGGTTCGACATTGAACCATTTTACAAATCCCAATAAGACAGCCCCGAAATTTTGTTTTCAAAAATTTGAGGACAAAAATTAGATAAAACATGGGGTTACGAATTTTCATTTTTTAGTATATCGAGAGTTATCCCAACTTGTAATTTCCCGCCGACGGTGGCGGACAAAACGTGCTTTTTTGACGTATTATTCGAAAATGGAAAAAAATGTGGGGGACACTTTAAAAATGACATTTAACCCCCCGGTTTGATTGAAAGAAAAAGGGAAATCGAGGGGACTTTGGACATGTCCTCCAATATTAATATTGGAGGAGTTTAAGGGTTTTCCCAAAAATTATCGCCCAAAAAACCTTTTAAATTTTTGAAAAAACTTTAAATGGGGTATTAAAATTTTTCAAATTTTATTGGTATAGAAAAAATTTTAAAAAAGGGAAAACAGGTACTTTTTTTTGGAGAATTTTAAAGAATTAAAAATTTTAAAGTATTTATTTTTAATAAAAAATGTTATTTATTAGTTAAGGTTGTTATTTGGGTGATAGGGTAGGCCGTAAACCCTACTTTTCCCTCCAAATTGTAAAAAGATCGCCGCGCAGTTGTATCCCGAATTTAATTATAACCTCGAAAATGTTCTTGGGTTTGATTGATAGTCTTAATAAAAAAATTTTTTACAGATTTCTTCTATTAAAAACCAAAGGCAGTGGTCATTTCTAATAACAAAACCGGGGGGCCTTTTCCTTTAAACGTATAGAAAAAAAAATATTTAATGGACGGGGGGCGCTTCAAGAGAATATCAAAGCATTATCAAGTTTTTTCTGTGTTTATTTTTTACGGAAACAGCAACAGAAAATTGGGACAGATTATAAGCCAACTTGCACCAAATTTTAGATGGACAAAACAAAAAATGTTCAAAGTTTTAAAAAAACTTAGAAACCAAAATTAAAAATAAAAAAAACTTTTTTGGAGTCCACCTTGATTTATGCTAAATTTTAAGGACAGCCCGGGGGCGTTGAATTATTAAAACCCAATGGAAAACACCTACATTGTGAACACGACCACGCTGAAAGATTTTTTTGCACGACCTTTTTTTAAAAAATTAGACCATTTTTTTTGGGGACTAGTGTTTAAAAATCAAGATAGAAGTAAACCAAAGGGTTTCATGAATTGAACCTTTTTTCAAATCCCAAAAGAAGCCCTGAAATCTTTTTTTTTTTGGGAAAAATTTGAGGAATACAAATTAGAAAAACACATCGGTACGAATTTATTATTTAGGAGGTGCACCGGCAGACGTTATACCAACGTATTGTGAATTTCCCGCGACGGGGACATATATGTGTTTTTTCGGGTTTTGGCTTTTCAAAAAAGAAAATAGTGGGGACTATTTTTTAAATGAATTTGATGACCCCGATTGACGTTGTCTTTGAACGGGAAACCAGGGGAGGTTTTAAATGTCCTCCAATATTAATGATTGGGAGGGGGATGGAATAAATGTCCCCCAACAAATCGCTTCTCAACAAAACCTAAATTTTTGAAATTGACACCCCACAATGAGGACGGGAATTTTTCTGAAAATTTTATTTTAAAAAATTAAAAAAAAGCAAAACGTACTTTTTTTAAATTTTTAAAAAAATTAAACAATTTCAAACGTATTTATTTTTAATAAAAATGCCCCATTTATTATTTGGGGAAGGGGGTTATTGGGGGGGGTAGGTAATACCCTTTTTTCCCCCAAATTTTAACAAGACCCCCCCCGTTGGAAAATTATCCCTTAAAAACCCCAATGAGGAAAATTTCATAAAAAAAAGGGGGTTTTTGGGCCCGAATTTATCAAAAAGTGTACCCCCTAAAATTTTTTCTGAAAACAAGATTTGAGGCCTTTCATTTGATGGATTTTTAAAAAGGGGGCCCCCCATCAAACCTGGGGCCTTTAAACTGTGAGTATTTTAACCCCGCCAAAATTCCACGTTTTCGAATTTTTTCCAAAGGGTGCTTTTCAGGGACTTTTTCATTTGTAGGGGGTTTTTTGGGGATGAGAATAACTCCTGGAACCGACTTAGAAGAAAAGAAAGAAAAAAAATAATTCGATTAATATTTTTTTTTGGTTTTAAAAACTGGGGATTTTCTAAGTTTTTTTTATGATTTTGAATATTTGTATTTAGCACTGTTACTATGGGAGTTTATTTGAGTCGGTGCACCCTATAGACTCAAAATGCTCGTCCAGGGTTTGTTTTGATGGTGGGATTTAAACGTGTGCTTTTGTTTACAGTATCAGTAAGATTGATAATAAATGAAAAATCTCTCATTAATTTTCCCATTCAATATCCTTGTATTTCAGGTCTTTATTGGATGAATACAGTACTTTACAACAAAAGGTATGTGGAATTGTGAAATTAATACGTCCATAGTCTGCATGTGCTCTTTTCGGCTAATAAATTGTCATATCATTAAGTTGGTGTTATTTGTTGTCTTTAATTAGTGTTACATTTTGTTGCATTAGTAAAATTCAAAACTATTACAAGTAGTTGTTTCTAAAAAAGTACTGGTTCAGGAACGATGCATTAAAATGAAGGTTTAAATTTGACAACTGATTGTACCCTTCCTCCCCCTCCATCACCATCAACTCTCTTTGCAAGGACCTGTATATACATGGGGGATGTGCAGGGTTGGGATGTTTCTTTCTCTTTGTGGTCTGTTTACCATGAAACAATTTTCATTTACTTTCTTTTCAGCACATCATTTAAGAAAGGCTCGTGATTTTCCCTCAGCGTATGATTCATTGTGTAGAGGCCCCATTTTCTGTCAACCGGATCCGCCCCCAATAGGTTAATTTTGTAAACTTTCTGAAATTGCCTTTAGAAAATATCTCAGATATTGTTTAAATATTCAAGGAGGAAACTAATTGTTATTTAAAAATTTTTTTAAGAAAACATTGCACCCAAGAAATACAATAATGCATACACAATGCATGGTTATCCATTGCAAACTGCACAGAAACATCATAGACGAACCGAGTATGTTTAAAGCTGTCATTTTGCAGTGGAGTAATATTTTTCAATTTTTTTTCAGAAACATGACATCTGCAATATACTGGATGTCCTTAGTGTGTTCCCAAGTCAAATTGAAAAAAATCATCTCTTTAAATAGTCAAAATGGCAGCGTCCATGACAGAGGGATGTTTTTTGTTTACAACTTCAGTAAGCCTGATGATGAATGCAAAATATATAAACAGAAAATTTACTCATTGAATACCCTTCTATTTCAGTTCTTTATTGGATGAAACACAGGACATTTACAGGACAATTACAATAAAAAGGTATGTAATAAGTTACAAAATGGCGGCATTAATACCCTAGTTGCCATGCGCTCCTTTTGGGATAATGTTTTTATGTCATTTTTTTTTGCATTTACAAAAGTTGCTTTTATCTTCATTTACCTATTTCCAATATTGTTTTGAAACTTTTAAATTTTTTAAACAAGCTCTTTCCCCTTAAATTACGAATTTTATTATAATCTGATGACTAGGGTACATAGGGAACTGAGGTAAAACTTATAACCAATTGGTTTATTATGTGATTGTCAATTGTCATTAGGTTTTGTGTGCCAAAATAAATGCATCACTCATGAAGAAAACCTGCTTGATTAATAAATTCAGTTTTAGAGTGCAGGTAAAGTAATCTCCTCCATGGCATATTGTCCGATTTGTGTGTCCACCAGAGTAACGTTAGTTTGAGACACTCTCGTCTTCTTTTGTTGACGTTTTCAACTTTCTTCAAAGCATCACCGGGCAGCCCCAGCCGGTAGGAAACTTGTGCATTACCCTAACCCTGCCCCGAACCCCAAACCCCAAACCTAAACCTAAACCTAAACATAAACATAAACCTCAACCCAAACCCTAACTCAAACCCTTTACCCTAACCCTAACCCTATACCCTCTTCATTGGGGGCAGATTTCATATGGGGATGCAGGGTTGTAGTCTATTTATGCCATAGGACAAGTCCCTTTTTCAGTTTTTCCAAAGAGAATAATGTTACATTATGAGGAGGAAAGTTGGATATATGTTTCATTGTGTATATGAATATAGGCCCCTTTTCTGTCAATCTGGATCCGCCCCTAACAGGGGTAACTTTGTAAAACTCTCATATTGTCATAATAAGGAATAAAAAGTATTGTTGAAATGTTCATGGAGCAAAACTAATTCTTGTTTTAGAATCATTGGAAGGAAAACACTGAATCACGGAATAAGTGATACGTACATGCATGATGCATGGTTATATAAAGTGCATGTAACATATATGATAGATGCACAAAGTATGTTTAAAGCTGTCAGTTTTCAGTGGAGCAATATTTTTCAATTTTTTTTCAGAAATGTTATCTCGGCAACATACTGGATGTACTCAGTGTGGTTCCAAGTCAAATTAGAAAAAATCATCTCTCTATATAGTCAAAATGGCAGCGTCCATGACAGAGGGATGTTTTTTGTTTACAACTTCAGTAAGCCTGATGATAAATGGAAAATTTATAAACAGAAAATTTACT
>CM055816.1:61960729-62027093 GCA_029582265.1 Zoroaster sp. YZ-2022
AAGTCTGGCACAGGTCATGTCCTGAAAGCTCGCGTGGCTGTACATATTCATTTCGATATGACTTTGTTTGAGTGTACATAAAGAATAAAAAAATAGATAAATAAATAAATAATTGATTTACAGATAGGGTTACAAATGTAAAAGGTTCTATGAAATGAAATTGTTAGGCCTAGGTTTAATAATAGATACACATTTTCAGATAGCCAACGCATATGGACAGTTAAATAAACCGTGAATGCTGTTTTTGACATACAGAGACGATACATATTTTTTTAACAAAATAATATAAATAATTCATGCTGAACTGAGGGCGCTGTTTTATTAGATCATAATGGGACACGTTATCCTAGAGACACTAAAGAGTAAAGGTCTGCAAAAACAAGAAGGAAGATTACTGAGATTCAATCAGTAGTGTGATTGGAAAACCGGCCGTTCTTATTATCATAGAGAAAGGACACATGTTATTATCAAACTCGGAACGGTGCAAATAGTACTGTAACTATAGTGTTCCAAAGATGCCCTTTGTTTCAAAAGCAGATTATCAACGAAATGTTCACAAAAACCTAGCAAACTAATTGAGCATTGTATATGGCAAAAAAACTATTCTGGATAATGCTGTATTACTAACCACCATAGGGCCAACAGAAAAAGTGCACCTGATGGTGTTTTCCAATTACGTAGTAGGATGTAAGTTTTCCGGAATTTCCCAGAATTACATTTTTACATTTTCCCGGATTGTTTTTTTTTATTTTGCCCGCAACAGTATAACCAACCTCATTCCCACGGTCTATCTCTGAAGTCAGAGAACAGTTTGGTCGAACTGTGGAATTCGGGTTGCATTACAATGCCTTTTTTGTACTGATTGCCTATATACATCCCTGGCGCCAGCATCCCCACTTAGAGACTCACGCCTAATTGAACCAAAACATAATGAAAGATCTAAAACCAACCTATGTGAAAGCATGTTCCCTTTTTTATGCAATCATACATTGTGTCAACTTTTGAAGCAAAAATGTCATGGGTGCAATTATGTGCGTAAACATTTTTATTTAGAAATATCAACACTCGGATATGTTCATGTCATGTAAAAAAAAACACACTCAAGGTACCTTCCCATCATATTTAAAGGGGCAATATCTTCACGATCAACAGGGCATGGAATCGTAGTGCTAGTTTTAGATTAACTCAGTGACTGAAAGTAATACCCCACATGAGAAGGTAATATTACTGTTGCTGTTGCATAAATAAGCCAGTAATCAGTCAGTGTGTTCATCTTAAACTAGGACACCGATTCCATGCCCTGTGGAAAGTCTGCTCTGATCGTCACGATACTGTCTCTTTAATTTGTGAATCATCACGATCAACAGGGCATGAATCGGAGTGCAATTTTTGGATTAACTCAGTGACTGAAAATAATACCCACAATCATGATAAGGTCATATTAGTGTTGCTGATGCATACATCAGCCAGTAATCAGTCATTGTGTGTATCTAATAAACTAGGACACCGATTCCATGCCCTGTTAAAAGTCTGCTTTCAATAGTATCGTGACAATACTGTCTCTTTAATTTGTGAATCATCATGATCAACAGGGCATGGAATCGGAGTGCTAGTTTTAGATTACCTCAATGACTGAAAATAATACACCACATAATAAGGTCATGTTAAAATTGCTGCTACATATGAGCCAGTAATTTCCAGTCACTGCGGTCATCTTAAACTATAGGACACCGATTCCATGCCCTGTTGAGTGTTAAATCGTCATATGGATAGCGATTGTAATGAGGGTGATATGTTATTTAAATACCTCAGTATGGAAACATAAATATTCTTCCACCATAATATTATTAAACTTCCCTTATGCAAAGCTTCCAATTTTTCAAGTGAATGACAGTAAGTCAACATTAGTATAGACTCAAGACATTGTGCAAGTGACGTTATCAGGCCACGTGCGATCGTTTGGGGAGCAAAATAATTGGACCGGCACGTATACGTCGGTCGAGCGCCCGCTGATACCACAGAATAATAAATAATAAAAATATATCTAGGCTATCGCAGATACATTTATTAATGCTAACAAATGACGAAATGTTTACTCTTAATATGCACATTTTAACAATATACGGTCAATAAATAAATATTTAGTATTTTCTTTCTAAACGAGAAGTTTTAGTTTAAATATTCTTGGTTGGTGTATTTCTTGTGAGTGACTTGGCCCAGACGCATTGCGCGTGAGGGCAGGTGGACCGAAAAAGCACCGATTTTGAAGCCGACATAATGGGTGCACCCCACTAAATAAACTCCCATAGAAAACAGTGTTAAACACACAATATTCAAAAATCGTAAAAAAATACTTAGAAGTCCCACAGTTTTTAAAACTAAAAGTTATTCTCATCCCAATGGAAAACACCCTCTACAGTAGTGGAAACGACCACACTGAAAAGCAGCCATTTTGGAAAAAGGCCTTACGCTTGAAATCAAATTAGGACCACTTTTTCAGGGCCTCGTATATCCAAAATACTCACAGTTGGAAGTCAAGGATCCCATGTTATGATAGTGGGCCATTTTTACACAATCCATCAAATGAATGGGCCTCAAATCTTTGTTTTTCAGAAAATTTTGAGGACATACACTTTATGATAAACAGATCGGCGCATGAATTCCTCACTATTTAGTGGGGTACACTTAAAGAGATGATTTTTTAATTTGACTTGGCACCACACTGAGGACATCAAGTATGTTGCCGAGATAACATTTCTGAAAAAAAAAAAAAAAAATATCGCTCCACTGAAAAATGACAGCTTTAAACATACTTTGTACATCTATCATGTTATGTGCAGTTTCAATAGATAACCATGCATCATGCATATATCACTTTTCCTGGGATTCAGTGATTTCCTTTCAATGATTCTAAAACAAGAATTAGTTTTGCTCCATGAGCATTTCAACAATACTTTTTATTCCTTATTATGACAATATGAGAGTTTTACAACGTTACCCCTGTTAGGGGCGGATCCAGATTGACAGAAAAAAGGGGCCTATATTCATATACACAATGAAACATATGCTAAGTGGGCAAATAACCAACTTTCCTCCTCATAATGTGAACATTATTTTCTTGGTAAAACCTATGGTAAAACTTTACAATGTGACTTGTCATAATATGGCGTAAATAGATAACCCTGCATCCCCCATATACAAATACCGGCCCCTCCAAAAGAAGAGGGTCATTCAAAAATAATGAAACAATCAGATGTCTTTAAGAGTTACGTCATTTACTGTAATTTTCACAGTAGACATGGCAAAGAAATTTTTACACAATCCATCAAATGAATGGGCTTCAAATCTTTGTTTTTTCAGAATTTTTTTAGGACATACACTTTATGATAAACAGCTCGGCGCATGAATTCCTCACTATTTAGTGGAGTGCACCCAGAAACCTGAGACCTGATGCGCGCGCATGTTTTAGTTTAGGTGTGACGTCACAGGTGACATTGTCTATAGATTAATATTGTATTTCTTTGTGGATAGCAACGAGAGGTAAGCAAAATCTTGATTGCTAACGAAATTGTTCACGTTAAAAGTAACCAGGGGTTGTGAGCCCTATAATAATGTCGTAAAACTGCGTGTCAACATTTATTGCATTATATAGAAATAACTGCTGGTATATACGTAGCCGTAGCAATAGCAAACTTAATTGTAAAGGATTAAAATTTGAAATTTGAAATTTGAGAAATTTGTTTGTGAAATTGTTGACGTTGGGCCTACATGGAAAGGCTTTTCTAATAAAATTAAGAATTTGTTAAACAAAAATCACATGGTATGATTGTGCCTTATTATTAGTGTAATAAGACCGACTGGCCGACAGACCAACTGGCTGAAGTACAGACCGACTGAACGACAGTACAAACCGACTGACCGACCGACTACTGACGACCTCTGTGTGTACACTGTAAAAACGTTGGGCAACATGGTGTTGGTAAAACTTGTAGCTTTGCATGGTGAGGAGGATAAGTAAGACTAATTGCGGTGACACTATGTGAAATTCTCAATTGAGTAGTAATTAGTTATGAAAAGAACTGGAGGTACAACTCGACGTTTCGATCAGTGTGCTCAGATCTGATCGTCTCCTGAGGACGTCAGAGCACTTGTGTGTCTTATTGGAGAGAAAACATTAGTCTTAATAAGATAATTAAATATGTTACCTCTCCTGACTACTGAGAATTAGGCTACCGTGCCTAGAATCAAAACAATTCGGGACCCTTAAGCGGGCCAGAACACCGCAGTGGATAGCACCATCCAGCATTTGGCCCCCAGGAATTGTTTGGTTGTAGATATCCACCCTTGGTGGCTGATGGATAGATGAACTTGAAGGCCCGCAACACAAAAATATTTTAGACCGAACTTAGATTCATCTATTTAATTATTGAATTGTTTATAATACTGAGGCTTTTAATAGTTGGGGTGTACACCTTGAGTAGTTGCCCGGTTACAGAATTATTATCTTCAAACTTACTTCTTGTGTACGCTATATGGAAATGGTACCAAAAATCATCGGAAATGTTATTCCGTCTGTGGTGCGCTTATGTGATGAGACAGTAAGGTCAGCCTATGGATTCGAGTCGGGGTAGAGGTTGTCCCAAACTGCGCTGGGTAGACAATGCGACGAAGTGGAGTGGATGAGCTGGGAAAAAAGCGGCGATTGAAAGAGAGCAGGTGGTGGCGGCGTCTCCAGTAATGTCTCCCACCCCCACCCCCATTACGATCTGAGGATGAGGCGGCCACGGACACAAGTCTATGCTGAACATTGATGATAATATGCTGCCATTTTGAGAAATGTGTGTAGGTCACGGCCATTAGAATGAAAGCAAAACAATCTCAATGTATTTTCGCTATTTCGCTATGACACAATGAAATGAGGTTATTTTTTTATAATAATTAATAATAATTAATAATAATAATTTAATAATAATTTATTCATTTATATTGCGCAAATATCAATTATAAAATTTTCAAATGCGCATTACAATAGATAACTACTACAACTATAATAATGATAATAAAAACGAAACTATGTACAACTATCAATTAAATCTATTATAAAAAATATATATTAAAAAACTAAATGAGAAAACTAGTAATCGTCTTAATAATTTAATTAATAAATAATATAACAATATTAGTTGAGAGGTTTCACGAGTTTGTTGTGTCTATAATGCATTCAATAGTTTCACTAGAAAAATGGTCTGTATGAAATTCAAAATATCCCTTCACAAATTAATACAAATAGCTGTAGAATATAGAAGCCTATGGCAGAAAACGTTCGTCGTCTTGCACAGTCTAATATCACAACGTACTCCCGACTTGCTCCAAATCAGTGTCGAGTGTTTATTGCAAGTTGAATTCCAACAGGCTGTCCGAGTAATGCAGGCAAATGGCCTCTGATGGGCCTAGGTGCAGAGGTTAGAGGACCACCACAGCAAATGTTCTGGTGTTGTGACTTCAACCAGGATCCGACACCGACGGGTGTGCTGCAGCCACTGACGGAAGAACAGCACCCACTTCCACCGGGAACTCCACCAAACGTAAGTCCCAGCCAGTTGTTAGAAGCATTGCCATCGATGTCGTACTTCACGTACCAGTTGCAAGCTGGTACCTTCTTGATTTTTTTTTTAAAGTAGAGATGAATAGCCTAAACTTTAATTTTGTTTACAATATGAGACAAACTAAAGTGTTGAATCAACCTTATAGGAGTTCGGTCTGTGACAATACTTTATAAAAAAAATTCAGTTAAGTCAAAGATAGTGTTGAATTAACAGGTAGTAAAGTTAAGGCTCAGTTTTCCTGCACCTTTTACCATTCACGTTTAATCCCTCCTTTGTCTGGCCCCAGAGCCAGTCCCTGACTCTGCTCCTTGTACCCTCATCTTTTGTGTTCCTTTCTCACCTGACTAACTTCCGTTTACTCTTGTGTTTGTACGTTTGTTTCGTCCATTTTGCTTTTGAGAAAGAACACGCTAAGTAAGGCCACTAACTACTATTTTGCATTTATACTACAAGTCTTTTAGGTTGGTAAGCAGTCGCAATAGCTAATTCTCTAGTTATTAAATGTTAATTGAACACTTAAAACTTAACTCCAACTTTTATATATATACACTTAAAAAGGTGATCCAACTCTTTCATTTTTAGAGTGTATAGACTTTTTGACCAATGATTTACAATTCCGGGTTGGCCACAACTGCAACTCCCTGCCATCACATATGATGCTCAATATGCGACAGAGTGCACCCCCTCCCATTGTGTCTTCATTGTGTTCCAGGAATCTTAGGAATTCTTTAGAGGATTTCGGTGTGTTAGCGTGTTAGTGTATAGGGACATTTGGGGTGGCACTCTGCCGCATATCGAGCATGGTATATGCCATCAGATACATAGCCTTTTGTCAAGACGCATACGGTGACCCAGAACACAACTCCAAAAAAAATGACCACGCCCGTGAATGGCGAAGCCACGTGGGCCTTGCCATGGTAATACCAGTCCGTTCATCAGAGGACGCTACCACTGTTTTTTTTTTGCCATACACACGTCGGTGTAGGGCAAAAATTAAATCAATTGTTTATCACCGATGCAAGAATTTCATAAAACTATAAATATTGCGGCACCCGCTGTTATACAGGATTCTAGCCAGCCAATCGTCATCGGGCAAGCTCAGTGGTCGAGAGGTTAAGACGTCTGCACTAGTAAGCAGGAGGTCGTGGGTTCGAATCCCGCCCGAGTCGCCTGTGAAGGTTTTCCACAGACACTCAGAAAGCACTTAGTATACAGTGCTATACACACGTCGGTGTAGAGCAAAAATTAAATCAATTACTGAATTATTCATAAGCCTTCAGCAAAATGAATAATTGATGTTTCCAATTTATTTCAACCAATCACCGTAAGCAGAAGGTTGGGCTCGCCTATATTTAAATAAGTGATACCATAACAAATCAGTAGAGAAATACACGTATAAAGAAAAATATAAGACCACAGAACAGACTGGTAAAAACCCTCGGGCGTCCTTGTAGTACACTTCGTCAACTATATGCAATTTGTGTACTAAAAATGAATTTTTGACTTTTTTCCTTTAACAAAATCCTCCACAACCTTGAATTACTATTATATAGAAAGGCTTTGCTTCTGAATTAATTTGGTAGTTAAAAATGTATAAAAATGTGTAAACAAAAATATGAAAATGTAGAGAAACGTAGTCTTGAACTCGGTACCTTGTATTTGCAAGTCGAGCCTTATGACCACTAGACCAGCGTTCCACAACCTTTTTGGCCCACGACCCAATCAAAATTCCATGCATTCAGCTGCGACCCATGGCAAAACTTTATCACTACAAATGCCATGGAAATGTAATTGCTATATGACGTTAATTTTAGTACACCATCTTTGTACAGAGTAATTTGAGACTTAAATAATTCAAGATATTAACGTGAATAAAGCAAATCAACGGCAATCATATCGATAACTGTTCTTATTGCTGTTTGCGCCATCGCTCGATACTTTGCACCATCAGCCATCCAGCTTCACATGACCACGTGAATGAGTTTCGTTCTCGGTGGCGTATTAACGATCAAAGACCCAGCCCACTTGCTATAATTATCAGCCAATCGGGCATAAAGTCATTGACTTGAAGCAGCTTTGTGATCGAAGGGAGAGGATGACTCCACCTACTTATTACTCTTCATTATTGGCCTATCAACGATCGTTGGATTGTAACCAGAAATAATTGACACCACCCAGATAAGGTACTTGGAACTTTATTTCTAGGAAACCAGACACTGAACACGGCTCTGATGAAACCGTCATTAGTCACGTGATAACGCGGTAGCTTTGTGAAACAACTTTTACGGTACTGTACTATAAACTTGGTACGAAACAGTTTGCTTTTATGTTCAACACAGTACTACTGGGAATTTTATTTTAAGGGAATTATAAAATGATATCATAGAAGGAACACATCTCTGACGAAACCTATGAAACATCATTATTGTAACAATGTAAAAACAATTTGTAGTGAATTATAAACTTTAAACACGATTACTTTTCTATGTTAAAAAAAAACTAGAGATTGGTGTTTGTATTGACAAACACTAGGTGTTCGGGAAGGGTAAAGGTCAAATTGGGGTAAACTTTGTTGAAATATTTTTGGACAATTAACGATTTGTACAATGGTTCAAAGATAGTGAACTTACCCCTTGTGGTTGTTGAGATATGCTATTTTTTAATATTAAACTATGGCTCAGTTGGTAGAGCGCTCGTACGGTATTTGGGAGGTCGTGGATTCGAGTCCGGCATCAGCCAATTTTTCTTTGCTAGCTATATATATATATATATATATATATATATATATATATATATATATATATATATATATATATATATATATATATATATATATATATATATATATATATATATATATATATATAATAGAAATTTGTTAAAATCTAAAGATAAAAGACAGTAAAAACACAGTATATACACAGCGGCAAAAAAAGAAAGAAAAAGAAAAGGGGAAAAAAGCATACCCCGCCCCCCCCAAATAAAAAGCAATGGCCCCCAATTTAAAAAGAAGATATACAGACATTTATTGATTAAAAAATAACCACATAAATAACAGGTGGGTAAAACAGCTTCGAACAGGGCTCAAGAAAAACATTTAAAATAACCCCCAACACAATGAGCAATTAAAACCACAAAGCACAAACATACATACACATATCCATATAACAAGAAAAATATATAAATATAATAAAAAAATCAATAGACTGGAAAAAATATATATATTTTTTTTTTTAAATAATAACCAAAACACGTCGGCTGTAATCTAAATGAAATGTCAAATATTTTTGGATATTGAAAATTTCCTATTCCATAGCGAGAGGACAGTGGGATCGAGGAATACTATTACTGCTTAAAAGCCCTGGGAAAGACCTTTCCATCAATACAGCATTAATTTGGGATTTCCCGTATTTCACAATTTCGTAGAACTACTTGAATTGAAGGGAAAGTTTGGCACCGACCATAGCCTGAAAACTCGCGTGATTGTACATTATCAAATTGATGTGATGGTGTTACCGAATAGTACAGGCTATCAGGTACACTGACATTGCAATCATAGGGGAATTCCGTTGTCATGGTAAAAGCAAAATGTTGACATTGTCTATGAAGATCAGAGAGGCACAACAAGCTGAGCGAGTGATGTGCATAGTCAGTCAGTCTACATGGATGCCTACGTCTGGTAGTATATCGTACAACATATGAGCATACCACTAGTGTCATGGCGGTACCTTCATCTTTGGGGATCATTTCATCGGCTTTTACAGCCACTACAGGACTAAAACTTAAAGAGCCGGATCCTGTGGCCGGTAAAGATGAAAGTGGGCGGTGTCCACGGTGCGGGGCAAAGAAACGTCCTCCCACTCCAGTACAGTCGTGGTTGTACTGGATCGCTGGTGGTTTCCATGCACCAACTACCCAGACCAGAACACCCGAGGCGAGGTATAGCGAAACCCAGGCCGCAACCGCTCAGACCAAACCGGACGTCATCATGCTCAGCGCCAAAGATCTATTCGGTCTTACTTACATGATGATTCAGCCACCGTCCGGAACGGTCCTCGAAGGTGACATGGCAGCAGTGATTAGCGTACACGTTATCATGCTGAAGAACAATGTGCAGGTGACTGTGCAGGTTAAATCCAGTGCAACAGTCAAGGAATTGAGGGAGGATGCTGCCAAGAAATTAGGCCACCACCCCGTAGAGCTGATGCTCATCTTCGATAACAGCCAACTTGAAGATCACCAGGAGATTAAGTACCTGGGCTTTGCTTCTGACTGTACGATAATTGGGATGAAGTGTACACCTGGCCAAAAGATGGTGATTTTTGAACTGGATCCTTCATCGCTGGCGCCAGAGTACGACTATGATTTTACGGAGAAAGTTGATGATGGCGCGACTTACCATCGAGGTGACTGCACCTACGACCGCCCGTACGGATGGAAAAGGTACGCTGTGAAGGTACTTGGGGAATACGAAAGCGACAAATGGCTTGGAGCTAACGGCATCCGCACACATACCACCGATGGGGAGTGGCCGGTGTCCTACCATGGCACGGAAAAGTGCAATGTCCGAGGAATAGTGGAGGACGGTTACACACTAGGACACAGACAGCGCTTCGGGCCAGGGATATATACCAGCCCATCCTTGAAGAAAGTAGATGAATATAACTATGCGAAAACATTCACATACGAAGGTAAGCGTTACAGATTTGCACTGCAAAATCGCGTCAACCCCGCCAAGAACCACTTGAAGGTCATCAGCCCAGATGAGACTGGTATTCCTGGTTTCCCGCACTGGGTGTCGCCTCTTCAGGATCCTCAAAAGAAGATATTTGACGTTCGCCCCTACGGCATCCTCACACGCGAAGTATAAGTTGATTTGACCAGGGAGAGAGAATTAGCGCAACTTCCCACCTCCCCCTCCCCCTTCTCTTAACAAAATAAAAAGTAAAAGAAGAATACTAATGTACGAAAGCTTGATGATTCAAACATCTTGAGGTGCATGCATTTGAGTACTGTGAAAAATAACACGATTAAATCATATAATTGTTATTTAACATTTTTGACTTTGGGGTTCCACCCCCTCTGAATTCTGGTTCCACCCCTTCTGTATCCAGTTATTACCCAGGAATAACAGATGGGGTAAGAAGAGGGATCTAACCGTGTATAACCGAGTAATCGAACATAAAATATATACTGGGTTCATCGGTTAACCGAACCGAATTTTAAAAACATAAAATTCGAACATGGTATAGAAAAATAAATGTAGGAAATGTAGGGATTAGATGTTAAATTTATGTTATTCAATATAATATATGGTACATTTTGTGGATTGATTGAAGAGATGATGGTGGATTTTGTGTGGGTTTACTTCACAAAAAAGGTAGCATAAACTTGATTAAAAATAGTTTTGGGATAACCGAACCGTAAAAATTAACCGAATAACCGTTTAAACATTCGGTTAAACGAGAAACCGAGTACCGGTAATTGTTGCACTACTACACCATCCCATCTTTTTTTGGTTTAATAATGTAAGATAATACATTTTTAATAATTTTCATACCGATCACGATACCACCAAAAGAAAAAAGGTGTGTTTCTGATGACTCGTTCCAACCATAAATCACACCGAATTTAATGGAAAGAATTGAAGCTGACCTCTGACCTCGGTGAAAGACTGACCTTGTTTTTTTGCAATCATACATTTTGACAACCTTGGAGTCAAAAATGCCATGTGCGAAATCATGTGCGATAAACATGTTTTCTGAAAAATCAACCATCTAAACCTTTTTCCTTTTTTCAGTTTATTTTTTATTTTATTTTATTTTATTTTTGTCTGTTTGTTTGTTTTTGGTTTTAAAAAAAGAAAATTTTGATATTCTAATTGCCATAGTGTACAGAACAAACGGAAAACTTTTACCGATGTAGTGATAGATTAATAGTTGATAGATGGATGAAATTCTTGTGTCGGGTGAGAAACACTTGATTTGAATACCGAAGTATGTATAAAGCGCAAAATGGTGAAAAGGGCAAAATCAAATGAATTGTTCATCACCCAACGCAAGAATTTCATCCACCTATAAATATGGTAGAACCAGCTACTAAATATCGTCATCGGGCAAGCTCGGTGGTCGAGAGGTTAAGATGTCTGCATGATTAAACAGGAGGTCGTGGCTTCGAAGTCTGACCGTGTCACCATTCACAGACACTCGGAAAGCAGTGTTTCATACATAGGCCTACGTCGTTGTAAGGGCAAAATCCAAATCAATCCTTAGTGATGTCAGTTATAATGAGGGCGATAAAAAAAATTGTAATATCTCACGCGTAAGCATCATGCCATGTTACATAATTATGTACACATATCGTCAGGTACTGTATAAAAAAAATATGTTAAAAGCATTTGTTTAAACAAAATAAAAAATCAATGAATAAGATTTGAGATATAATGCCTTAACACAATAACCTTACAGTGCCTTAACATTACCGCGAAAATTAATAAAATTTGTGTGATATAAAATGGTAATATCTCACTCGTATACACGAGCACCGAGGTGATTTCACGGCAGGCGCTGGTGTGTGTGTATTTATATGCAGTTTTGTCACATTTCGTACATATAAAATCAGGTATTGAATAAAACAATTAATAATATAATTATCAATGTTAAAACATTTTTTTTTTTAATTAAAAAAAAAATCAATGAATAAGATTTGAGGTATAATGCCTTACCATAACCTTATAGTGCCTTAATATTACTCAACGAAAATGATAAAAACCTGCTGACATCTAAAAACAAAAAGGCGTTTATAAATGTTATGGAGTATGCCAAATACAGCGTTTGGCTGTCACTTTTGCAGGCTCTTTTGTGTAACATCGTCTGTGTGAAAACGATTACCATAGAAACGTATCTAGTCCACTTCATACTGTATATGATCACCATGGCAACGTGTCTACTGTGTTTTGTATATTCGGTATAAGCGTGCAATGGATGGCATCTGTTTTTTGTGTTTTTCTTGGCATAGGTATATAATGATATGGGCTTATGAGGCTTCGACTGAAGAGGCAGTTTTACCTGTAAAGTCAGCATTCATTAATTTGGCGTTCACATAATTATATACAGTTGAAAATAAATTAAAATATTGAAAATAAATAATTTGGATAAATATTTTATATTGTTATTTCTATAAACTTAAACAATACCTTAATCTTGTATTTCATTGTGCATATCAGTAATCACAGTATTGATTATTATTTGTTTGGTTATTGATTATTATTTTTGGTTATTGATTATTGTTCGTTCGTTTGTTGGTTTGTTCGTCCCTTCGTTCGTCAGTTCGTTCGTTCGTTTGTTTTTTGGTTTTGTTTTTTCGTTTGCACGTTTGTTCGTTCGTGTTGGTGTTAAAGGTAGCCAGGGGGTTGTGAGAAATAATAAGAGTATAGCCTAATATAGTTCGTAAGCTGCTTGACAATATTTATTACAAATAAAACAAGTAGTGCTGTAAGAAAAGGGATCTAACCGTGTATAACCGAGTAATCGAACATAAAATATACTGGTTTAATCGGTTAACCGAACCGAATTTTAAAAACATAAAGTTCGAAGATGGTATAGAAAAATAAACGTAGGAAAAAGGGATTAGATCTTAAAATTTATGTTATTCAATTTAATATATGGTAAATTTGGTCGAATAATTGAAGAGATGATGGTGGATTTTGGATGGGGTTACTGCATAAAAAAGGTAGCATAAACTTCTTTAAAAATAGTTTTCGGATAACCGTAAAAAGTAACTGAATAACCGTATAAACATTCGGTTAAACGAGTAACCGAGTAATCGTTGCACTACTACACCATCCCACCTTTTTTTGTTTAATAATGTAAAATAATACATTGGATATTCTAATTTTCTTACCGATAGTGATACCACCACAAGAAAAAAAAGGGTGTGTTTCCGATGAATCGTAATTCCAACCGTAAATTAATAGACCGAATAGGAAGAAATGAAGTTGACGTCTGACCTCTGTGAAAGACTGAAGTTGTTTTTTGCAGTCATACATTTTGACAACCTTAGAAATAAAAATGACATGGGCGAAATCATGTGTGTTAAACATTTCCTTAAAAAATCAACCATCTGAACCCGATCCAATGTTCTTTAATTTTTTTCCCCTTTTTTCAGTTTATTTTATTTTATTTTTTTTTTTTGGTCTGTTACTTTGTTTTTGGTTTTTAAAAAACAAAATGTTGATATTGTAAGTGACATAGTGTACAGAACAAACGGAAAACGTTTACCGATGTAGTGATAGATTGATTGTGATAGATTGATGAAATTCTTGTGTCGGGTGATAAACAATTAATTTGATTTTGCCCTTACATCTGTTTTTGTGTTTTGTGGGGGGGGGGTTGGGGAGGGGGCTTATGAGGCTTCGACTGGAGAGGCAGTTTTACCTGTAAATTTAGCATTCAGTTTATTGTTGATTCACCATTCGTTGTATTGTATTTCAAATTTATTATAGTGTAGAAAATAAATATTCAAATTGTGAACTATAAAGTTAGCATAGTCGTGATTGCTAATGAGGTATTTTGATGTTAAAGATGATGTATTGGCTGTGAAAAATATGTGCAATGAATATGTTCGTAAAACTGATATCAACTATAATTATAGAAATACAAAATCAGTTTATGTTATCTTGTTTGTATTATCGTTGATAGCAGTAGCAATAGTAAAATTGATTACAAAGGAAGACTTTGCATGGTGAAAAGGATAAGTAAAGACTTTTTAAGGTGAATCCATGTAAAAATTCTCGTTTGAGTAGTAAATAGTTTTGAAAATAACTGATTGGTTACAACTCGACGTTTCACTCAGTATGCTCTGATCGTCTTCAGGAGGATGTCTCCTGAAGACCAACCGGTTCTTTTCAGAACTATTTACTACAGTAACTCAAAAGAGAACTTCTACACGTGTCACCGCAAACAGTCTGTACTTAATTACAAAGGATGTAAATAGCTTTTAAAAATTAAATAATTTAAAATTATAAAGGTTATTTTATTTTAAGAAAAGGTACAGTATTGGTGGTTCATCAAAACTACGACTTGGAAATTGTTAAATTGATTAAAACATGATGAAGAGAATAAGTTAGAGAAACTTAAAGGCTATTGATCACATGATCACATGAGCGAAACAAAGGCAGAGTCATATCCTGTTAGGAATAGTTTGAGTTAATACAGATTTTAAATTGTGGAAAATCATGTGCAATAAAGAAAGAGATGGCAACAAATTATCACAGTGAATGACTTATCTTATACTATACAGTAAAACCATTAAACTTTCTGTAATAAGTACGACAGACTGATGTCTTTACTGCTTAGGCAATTTCAAAATAGTCCCAATCATTATAATCCAATAGATTATCTTAAACTAGGACACCGATTCCATGCCCTGTTGAATGTCTGCTTTCTGATCGTGACGATACTGTCCCTTTAAGGTTTGTGTGGAGATTTTTTTCTTCTGTTTCCAACATGTCGCTGTCTATTTTATTATTCTGTATTTTTATTATTATTATCTGTGTCCACACGTCTGCAGGGCAGCGGCGTAGGACTTTTTCAGTGGGGGCACAAGGGGCGTTGCTTTTCAGTGTGGGCCAGGGGATATGGGTTTTTCCCTTTTTCTTTTCTGTTTTGGGGCACTATCGGGATTTTTTTTGGGAGGCACTGGAAGTTTGTGGGGGCACATGCCCCAGCCCCCCCCCCCCCCCCGGCTACGCCGCTGCTGCAGGGAACGGTTTCGTTCAAGTACTGGTATGTTGCCTGGCATGGTTTGGGGCTTTTGGGGCAGTAACTGTTTTGTATTATGACGAGTCTTATTTTTGGATTGGCAGATTGTGTATTTTGAGCAGCATCTTGCTTAGACTGGTCCCCTGTCTTTATCCTCAAGAATAAAGACTGGCTGCTGGCGCACCATTCAATGGATTTCATTGGATACGTTGTGTTGAAGATTTGACCTCACGCATCGAGGTTTGCGCTAGCTACCAACCAAGGTCAAAGTTGAATCTCCTGAAAAATAACATGGTGGCCGCGCGGCCAGTGCCTGCCGTAATTCACGAGCCTCAAAGCGTGGCATCAGATCTTCAGGCTACAATTTGCTTAGTCCGTGGTTCAAGACTATTACACGATCCATCGCTTACATCTTTAAAGATTTAGACCCGTGTTTTACCAGAAATTTTAGGAATGTTTTGTTTTCACTGGAAATTTGATAATTTTGAAATTATTTGTTTTTCAAACTAGTTCACTTGAAGCTTTATTTAACAGTTTAAAAAATGCCAAAATGAATTTAAGATGGGACTCACCATACATAGACTAATAATAATAATGTGTGGATTTATATAGCGCACGTATCCACCAACTAAGTGGTGCTCAAGGCGCATTATATTATTATCCCTGCTCATAAGGCTCATAAGGCTCATAAATCATTCCTGAAACCATCTCAGCTCCCTGGGGAGTATACAGCTCAATTGCTGCCATTTCTAGCGCATATAGAGCAAACCAACTCTGCCTTCACAGGTACCCATTTAACCCCTGGGTGGAGAGAAGCAATTATGATTAAGTGTCTTGCTCAAGGACACAAGTGTCACGGCCGCGCCGTGATTCGAACCCACATTCTGTAGCTAACACCAGAATTTGAATCCGGTAAGCTAGACTGTCAGCTTCTCGTGATTATTTTGACAAACGTGTCATTTTGAAACATTTTGTTTTCACTTCCTCGAGTAAAATAGCAATGCTCCGATGAAAAAGAACATTTGTGGAAGTTGCAGATAAAATAGCCACAAAACACGAGCGATACATCTTTAATTAAAACTATGATAATTAAACTAACGAGGTGCCTGATTTGTTACGTTCTTTCTGCATTTGTTGATATCTACGACTTGATCTGTTTGTTTTACCGGTACCTTATTAAGAATAATGGCGAATTAGGCCTTGTGAAAACGTGGATCATATGTTATCAGAGGGTCATGCCCCTCTACCATATCAATACAATAAACATCTGGGGTACTTGGACTTTTATGTTCTAACTTGCCATAATTGTCTCGGATTCAAATCAAACTTCGCCTCAGACCCCAGCGTCGACATTTTTAGTTTCCGTTTGTCTGATGTGCGTGGCCTCTCTTAGCCACCATACTTTGTATATGGGAAATTTGGTCTGGTTCCAATAACTCAACTAGGGTCCAATTTTCAGGGGTGCAGAGGATGAACCATTTTTTCTAGGGGCATGTCAATACTTGAACATTTTGTATCCTGCAGCCTCAAATGGGGACCTATTTTTCCGGGGCACCCGGAGGTTCACAGACCTCAGGCGCACGTGCGCCCCACCCCCCAGTTCCCCCATAGTTACGCCACTGCAATAACTGCTTATGCATGTTAACATGTAGGCCTATACTCTACAAAATGAAAGTGTTGAATCATGGAGGTAGAATTCTACCTCCATGGTTGAATCAACATTGATAAAGTTAGACTTAACTTGACTCCGTGTTAATTAAATACTTTCTTTGAGTTGGATTTAACTTAATAAAGTGTTGTCACTCACCAAACTCTTATAAGGTTGATTCAACACTTTACTTTTAAGAGTGTATCACTTAAAACCCTGCGACGTGCCATGGCGCTGTTATTGAGAGTAGATTTGTAAACAAAATTTAATTACTCCGTTCATGCTCACCCCAAATTTCTCAAATTCCGTAAGTTCACTGTTGAGGTATCCCCAAATAGCATGGTTAATTCTCATTAGCCTGCTTTGAACCCTTGACCCAAAATATCCTACTGCAAAAAGCATGGTCCCATAGGACCGTGTACAAATGCTGCATGGTCCCATAGGACCGTGTACAAATCCTGCATGGTCCCATAGGACCGTGTACAAATCATAATGCCATCTGTCAACACACAAGGCCATTGACTTCGGCTCTGAGCGGCTTATCAAAAGCTATCAGTTACCCACTTTGTTGTAGCAGACCATGAATACAGATATGTAGGCACCATCAGCCAAAGGGTGAGAGATGTTTATTCCTATAACTCAGGAACAATATGACACTTTAATCATTGGTGACTCTATGGTTCGTGATATTAATGAACAAGGACTGGAGCCTACCAAAGTGATATGTCTGCGTGGAGGCACTACTGCTGATGTCAGGGATTCACTCGCTGATTTGAATGTAAATAACTTTGAAACGGTAGTAGTGCACGCAGGTACAAATAATTGCACAAATGAGCGAAAGTTTGAAACAGCTGAAGCGGACTTGTGTGGTCTCGTCGATGATGTTCAACGACGGACGCCTAATACTGCAGTTATTTTATCTACGGTATGCCCCAGAGCGGACGCAGATGGTCGCCATCAACGCAAAGTGGATAAGCTAAATTCGAAAATTCGACGGTTAGCGGAATCAAAAGGTTGTCTACTGGTGGATAATGATACGAACTTCAAGATACATTACGTCGCAGACACCTCGCTACTGAACTCTGGAAAGCTTCACCTCAACAAAACGGGTACAAGGTGGCTATTAATGAACATTAATAAAGTGCACGCAATTATCAGGTCATCTACTCGCAGATCTTCATCGACAGCGCAGCAAGATCAACGACAGCGCGGGTATTCGCCGGCGGAAACACGTCCCCGTCATCCCCGGACCACGCCCCGACGACGAAACTTTACATATGATCAATCGCGAGCGGAGCCACGATGTCAGAAATGCGGACTTTCTAACCACACAACTCGGGACTGCTATTGTAAGCTACAATCTTGTAAGACCACACAGTCTTACAGACCACACAGTATTACACCGGAAAACAGGTGTCCTATTATCCAATTAACTTATGTACAGGTCCACCTTCTTATAGTACCCATTAATCTTAATAAATCCTGTCAATGGCCACCCCTATGTCCAGTCCAACAGACTGGCTGTCTGGCCATACTATTGTATGTCTTTTCCCTAGTATTAGATTACACTCACTGATCATGTCAGTGACTAGTTTTGTGTAGATATAAATGCCATGTATCAACCTCTGGGTCAGACTTGCATTCCTCTCTGGTACTCTACGCTACCTCTCTACAAGTGTACCTCTTTGTATAGCCCTACAGTAAGATTAATAAAATCCTGTATTTAGCCCAAAGAGAAGTCTCCACTGAGTATCTTATTTGTCTTCACTAGATCTCTATACTTTCCTAACTACATCGGCCAGCTAGGTAACATCATTTTAGTGTTACATTTGGTAGCAGCAGTTTTTACCCGCCCGAAGCCATCGATTTGCACACTTGGTGTGCCTGCTTTCTTTGTGTGCCGAACATTTCCCCTTGTGGTTTCACCTCCTTGCTCGCCAGAGTTGGACACCGATCGTCGAGGTGAACTAATTTCAGTTTTGCCTGCTATTTCTATGTGTACGGTGGATGTCGCCTATTTTCCCACCGCCTCCTTAGCCAAGGTGAACTTTTCTTCAGCCGCCTTCCTACGAGCTGTAACCAGTGCTCACCAGCCAACCATTTTCAGCCCATGTTTACAACAAGTCAGCTGACGGTTCGCCTGCTTTTGTCATCTTTTCCTGTGATCCTCCCTCCTGACGTCTTCCTGTTCTCTTCTCCAAGCATCAACCTATTTCCCCTCATCTCTACGGATTGATCGATTCTCCACCTTCACGAACAAACTCGCCATTTCTGCCAGTCGTCACTGTATCTTCTTTTCCTGTTTGTTCTTCGCGCCTGTCTTCAGACTTTTTATTCTTCGTTGCCTCCTCCGTATTTTCCGGACTGTTGCTGTATTTTCGGAGCTTCACCAAATCCTTGGATTCCAGGCTGCTTTGCTGTTCATGATCTTTTCTCCGGACATGCCCGCATTTGGTGTGTGTGTGTGCGCTTTCCAGTGTGCTGACCCTAGTTTCTTCTCTCTGCCATTTCTTCGAGTTCTTCAGACTTTTTCTGTGACTACGACACTTTCATCTTGTGTTGCCACCCAGCCCTACTGCCGTCTTTGATCAGCAGCACCAGTCAACGCAACGCAAGTTCAATTATCCCATTTATTACTGTTGTATTTCTATATTTTCATTGTTCTTTTCTATATTTTGTATTTTATTGTGCTTGATTGCGCTTTACTGTTGATCCGCAAGTTTCCCGTTCTTTAACCGGGTGACTACATTTCATGACTTCGCTTTGTATTCTTTGATTTTTTTTTCTTTTTCTTATTGTGCCCATTCACGCGCTTTCACTATTTTTTTCTTCTTGTTCATATTATTTGTCGGTTTATTATTATTTCTCACAATATTTTGGTTGGTTAGTTATGTGCCTGTTCATGTCCCCCCCACCACCAACCACACCCAGTACCTCCACCCCTTCCACTACCATGACTACTCCACAGCTTCCCTACAACAAGCTTGATTTAAAGTTGGATAACCTCCCATCACATGACCATCCCCGCCGCCGCGCATATTCTACCTCTCCTACTCGTGCCCCTGCTCACCGTTCCAATAGCCCCCATCCCCGTTCTCGCCGCGATACATACTACGATTCCCAATCCGATATTGATAATGCGCACTCCCGTGCCCCTGGCAGTCGTGATCGCTATGTCCACAGCCGGGACCGCTACCCTAGCCGTGATTAGTAATTTGGGGTGTACCAGTGTGCGGGTTTATTCATTTTACCATGTCGGTTGTTACTCTGTTTGTATTGGAATGGTGACCTGTTGTTTTTAGTATAATCATGTTATAATGTAACTGCTGTATTGTGTTTTATCTTTTACTACATATTTAGTGCCCTGCGTTCTATTATTCGGTTAAATTTATTACTTTTATTTATATTTGTTGAACAGTTCACTTACCACATTTTGTTTGTTCACTACATTGTTCACATAATTTCATTTTGGTTTGCGTAATGCCTTTCAGGTGATTTAAATGTGTTTTATGAGGTTTCTTTTAATTAATTTTTTTTTTCACTTTCAACCTTGATTTATTCTTAGTCCATGTATCCACATTTTTCTTTTTGCAAGCATGGTTTGAGTTATTTTTATTTAGTTTTCCATTTCCGCTTTCCCATGGATTATTGTATCAGCATAATTCTTAATTCTTGTGTTTTGTTTTAATTCTCATGTTTTGAAAATGAGGACATTTTCTTCCCCCAGATGAAAGTAATGTAAGCTACAATCTTGTAAGACCACACAGTCTTACAGACCACACAGTATTACACCGGAAAACAGGTGTCCTATTATCCAATTAACTTATGTACAGGTCCACCTTCTTATAGTACCCATTAATCTTAATAAATCCTGTCAATGGCCACCCCTATGTCCAGTCCAACAGACTGGCTGTCTGGCCATACTATTGTATGTCTTTTCCCTAGTATTAGATTACACTCACTGATCATGTCAGTGACTAGTTTTGTGTAGATATAAATGCCATGTATCAACCTCTGGGTCAGACTTGCATTCCTCTCTGGTACTCTACGCTACCTCTCTACAAGTGTACCTCTTTGTATAGCCCTACAGTAAGATTAATAAAATCCTGTATTTAGCCCAAAGAGAAGTCTCCACTGAGTATCTTATTTGTCTTCACTAGATCTCTATACTTTCCTAACTACATCGGCCAGCTAGGTAACATCATTTTAGTGTTACACTATCATAGGGGAACTGTCAGATGTAATGACTGCCACGAACTTGGACACAAATCCTACAACGAGTCACGTCCATTCCTATGCCAATTCGCAACTCAAAACTTCAGACAAGAAACTTTTGCGCGGAACATTTATGGTCGGTAGGATTCGGTCAACAGCAATGTAAGTCTTACAAACAAATTTGGTATTTTAAATGATGAAATGGGCAATGACTTCACACAAGCTGATGATAATGTTGCTAATAATAATATATGTTGTGATGAACAAAATATATCTGAAATTGATGTAACTAAAAAGAAATCTAATCGCCACAGACGTGGACAAGGGAAAAGGTCCAAAAGTGCTAAATGCCGTAGGCCGGACAATTGTTTCAATATTGCTTTTAATAATGTGAATAGAATACGGCCAAAATTACATGAGATCTCAAAACTTATTCAAGATCATAACATTCATATTTTAGGTGTGGCCGAAACGTTCCTTAAAGGAGAAGATGTTATTAATGATGTTCATGGTTATCGTTGGCTCGGTAAAAACAGAACAACTAAAGGTGGGGGTGGGATTGGTGCGCTTGTATCGAATGATGTTGATATTTTAGACGATAATGTTTTGAACTCTGTTTCTGATGTGTATGAAAGGTTTTGGTTTAAAACATGTATTAATGATGATAAACCTATGTATATCGCTGTTGCGTATTTCCCTGTGCGACGAATTGTATAACCAACTTCTTTCCGAGGTCATTCGTATTGAGGACGTTCATATTGACGAAGATCCTCAAATTATAATTATATCAGACATGAATGCCAGAATTGGAAAGGAAATACCCAATGGCGATCCGGTTCTTAATTCAAATGGCAAGCGCCTTCTAGACTTTCGTGATGATTCTTTAATTTAAATATTCTTAATTGTCATAGACTATGTGTTGGTAAGTTTACTTGGTTTAGAGGAAGTTCACAAAGTACCATTGATTATATGCTATGTACAAATAATATTACTGATCGTGTCAAAGAATTTATTGTTGATGATGATAGACAAATGGGATTAGGTAGTGACCACAATGTTCTTCTATTAAAGTTATCCTGTAATCGTAAGGCAAAAGGTGAAAAGAATAATTGTATAAAAATGTTTATTTGGGATATAAAAAAGGATCAAGACTTCACACCTTTTCACGATCAATTAAATATTCAATTTAGAGATTGGGACGCCAACTCTTTTGATGATGTCAATTGTTTATGGGATTCGTGGAAAGAAAAATCAATTGCAGCTGCTGTTGAGGGACTAGGTGTTAAAGAGATTAAGGGTAACCAAAAACGTAATCCGTGGTTCGACAATAGCGTGGATACAGCAATTAAAGAAAGAAGGGAAGCTGCTAGAAACCACAGGAAATGGGTCAAAGGAAATAATGTTGATGACAATGGGGAAGATCTTTGGAACTTGTATCAAGAAAAGCGTCGGCACGCTAAGAACCTCATCAGAAGCAAGATTACTGAAATGCGCGTGGATAGGTCTATTGATCTAGCTAAAAAAGGGGGTCGCAACTGTCGCGATTTTTGGAAAACTTTGAAAGGCGATAAACAAAACAAGGTGGATATATATTGTCTTAAAGTCCCGGGTTCTGAAGAGGTTACTTCTGATAGAAAGAAAATGAATCAGACAGTATTACATTACTGGAGTACCTTGGGTAAAATGAACAGAAGTCTAAATGATGAGGACGATAAGCACACTATCAATACTAGGGCTTTCGTTAACCGTATCAGGAATAATAATCATGAAACTCATCATGATGAAGGTGATAATGAAAATATATTGTCTGACATACACATTAATTTAGATATCATTAAAGATGCCATCTCAAGTTCGAAAAATAATAAGTCACCGGGTATCGACATGATTACGAACGAAATTCTGAAAAATGGTGGCGAGTGTCTTGACATGTCTATTTTATCCTTGTTCAATAGAATAATTTGTCTTGAGACGATTCCATCTGAATGGAATAAAGGTATTATCATTCCTATTTTCAAAAAAGGTGACCGTAGAGATCTTAATAACTACAGAGGTATTTCGTTAACATCATGTGTATCCAAAATTTTCAATCGTATTATTGCTAATTCTATTTCGAGCTTCCTTGAACAGGATAACATTCTTTCGGAGGTACAGGGGGGATTTAGGTCATCTCGGCGTTGTGAAGATCACATTTTTACTCTCAAAAGCATAGCTGCTTGTCGCCTTGCAGAAGGGAAGAAGAGCTATTTAGCCTTTCTGGACTTCCGTAAGGCATTTGACACTGTTTGGAGAGATGGGTTGTTAAGGGCGGCATGGGACATCGGTTTACGGGGTAAAATTTGGAGGGTTATTGATAGTTTTTATAATAAAGTTCAGGGACGAGTTAGAATGGGGGAAATTGAAACAGACTTTTTTGATATTGATGAAGGAGTAAAACAAGGATGTGTCTTATCACCTGTGTTATTTTGTATTTTTATGCACGAATTTACTAAACTTCTTAAAAAACATGATTTAGGTGTTCGTATTCATAATGTATGTATGGGTAGTTTATTTTGGGCAGATGACGTGGTTTTAATGGCTAACGATGAAAATGAATTAAATAAATTACTTGACCTGTCTGCTAACTTCGCCAAAATTTGGAAACTCGACTTTAATCACGAAAAAATCTAATGTTCTTATTATTGGCCAGCGTATCAATAAGAACAAAGTTTGGAAATTAGGGGAGCACCATATTTCGGAAGTCGAGTCATATAAATACTTAGGTGTGCATATTAGTCGAAGTCTTTCAGACCACGTCCACATTGAAGAAACTATCAAGAAAGGTAATAGGCTTATTGCGTACATTAAATCTATTATTGACAACTGGGGATATTCTATGGAAAACAATTGCTCTTCCCTCTATTAATTATGCCTGCGCGATTTGGGTTGACTCAAGCAAACAAGACACGAACAAAATTGAAAGTATTCAGTTGCAAATGGCGCGCTACATCCTTAAGGCCCCTAGAAACACACCGAAGGAAGCATTATATGGTGATCTAGGATGGGTACCTATCAAGGTTTCTCAAGATGCACTTAGAGTCAAATATCTTGATCACCTTTTACACATGGATAAGCACCGTTGGTCAAATTTCATGTTAAATACTATTCTTAATCTTTCGGAAGAGAGTAGATTGCGGTATAATGTTCTCAATAACATTCAAAAGATATGCGCTGATTGCAACTTCGATATTATGAATATCCTTGATAACGTTCGCATAGGGGACGTCCCTAAAACAAGTCAATGGGTTACATCTTTTAATTACGTTATTAATGAAAATTATGTTCAGTTTTGGCATGATGAGATTAATAGGAAGTCATCACTTAAGGATTACGCATCTATCAAGTGCTGTCCTGGTCTGGAGAATTACTTGCTTGACGAAACAGATTTCCATGGGGCAAGTCTTAAATTCAGGCTTCGCTCAAATACCTTGCCACTCGATCGTAGAACAAGTAGATGGTCTCCGGACCACGACAGCACTTGCAAAACGTGTAATAATGGTACTGAAAATATTCAACATTTTTTGTTCACTTGCACTGCGCTCAATGATATAAGAACCGATGAATATGTTAAGTTAGAAAGAAAATTAATCTCCGTGAATCGTATTGATGTTTGGGAATTATTTATGTCAAGTAACTTAGATGTTAAATTGAACCTTACATTAGGTAGTGATGTATCAATTAATCCAAACAAATGTGATGTTGACAATATTGCTATTATTGTTGATGATTTTTGTAAATCTTACACCAAGCGTGCATGGAAGCTAAGAGCTGACTTACGTAATTGATATTTATATATGTACTTGTTTACTGCCATTGCTGTTGATTATTTATAGCTATTTATTGTAGTGTTTCATTAATGTTACTATTATTTAATATTCTTATTATTAAATATTGTTATTTTCTAAATATTAATTGTTGTAACTATTGTACTTAGAAATTGTTTTGATGGATGCACCGATATTTACATACATCGTGTGCCACTGTTTCAAAAGTGTAATTCCAAATAAATAAATAAATAAAATAGGGTATATTTTATGTCGATTTGGGGTAGGGGAAAAAGCGTTATCAGAACTAAAATAAACATCAACCTAAAGGGCCCTTAAATTTTTTTGGTGTTTCAAATTGTTGTCTAGGGTCTAGAGGACCTCTAGGCATCTGTTAAAACCATTGGGAGTTGGTAGTGTTCAACGCAACAGAAGTTATAGCGCCCTTTCACACCTACTGAAAAATACAGCGCGATGCAACCGCGGTGTGAGTATAAGTGGTTAATTAATTAATTAATTAAAAACATCACCAAAATAAAAGCGAGTCACCGCACCGCTTTTGAAGCTGACCCGTCATGATGACCAGACACCTGAGACGTCTTTTGGGCCTAAAGAGGGTGAAAATAAGGAATGTATGGTGTTTTATTTACAAGGAATTAGGAGCGATTTGGTCCAATCCCAGCCTATCAACTGCAGAACGAGTTCATCTTAGTAATCGTAGACCTCTCTGATCAGATGATAACCCAATGAACCCAAAACACATCGGCTGCAATCATGCAGTGCACTTTTAAAAAAACTACCGGTAACGTCGTCGCTATGCCGCTGTATATACAGAATTATGAAAATATTTATTTAAAAAAATTATTTTTAAAATAAAATTAAAAAATTAAAAAAAGATCAACAGACATTGATTGATTAAAAAATAAACACATACATAACAGGTGGGTAAAACTACATGGGCTATAACCAAGGTATATGAGTTTTCATAATATATAATTAAAATAATATGTGCTATAATGAATACATTAACTTTCGGTTCAGTCATCCCATATAATTTTTAATTCTTCCAACCGTAAATTCCGGTTCAATCATGTGACGTCATTCATACTTCACAAAATTTTTCCTCATAATATGGATGTCAATTATGCATTATGCCAAATTTGGTAAAATTCTGTCTAATTTTTCTCAAGATAGAAAAAAGTGATTTTTTAAACCTGCCGCTAGAGGGCGCTGTTAAAAGCGATGACGTCACCAAATATATTTTTGAAAAGAGCAGATCCCACTAAACATATAAACCCATAATGCTTTTTCCGAATATCCTTTCAGATTTGCGTCAATTTATAAAGAGCTTTTTAAACTTGAACTTCCAGTTTGGACCGGAAGTAAGGGTCAATAGGGTCATGTATTTGTATCAAATGTCGAGTCCTCCATGTTCTGTATAATTATTAAGGAATCAATAAATTATCTATTGTGGTTCATGAGATATAATTTATATTCTGTTAATTATAATTAATTACGTAATAATTAATTAGATGACCTCACCATGACGTCACAACGTTACCTGGAACTACATGTATATGTTAAGGTCTAACTATGTGTTAAGTTTTAAGGTTCTTTGAACTCCGCAACTATGTTTTGGCTGTACAAATATATTTAGAAGAAGAAGAAGAAGAAGAAGAAGAAGAAGAAGAAGAAGAAGAAGAAGAAGAAGAAGAAGAAGAAGAAGAAGAAGAAGAAGAAGAAGAAGAAGAAGAAGAAGAAGAAGAAGAAGAAGAAGAAGAAGAAGAAGAAGAAGAAGAAGAAGAAGAAGAAGAAGAAGAAGAAGAAGAAGAAGAAGAAGAAGAAGAAGAAGAAGAAGAAGAAGAAGAAGAAGAAGAAGAAGAAGAAGAAGAAGAAGAAGAAGAAGAAGAAGAAGAAGAAGAAGAAGAAGAAGAAGAAGAAGAAGAAGAAGAAGAAGAAGAAGAAGAAGAAGAAGAAGAAGAAGAAGAAGAAGAAGAATAATAATAATAATAATAATAATAATAAAGATTTATAGCGCGCACATATCCACCCTGCTGGGCGCTCAAGGCGCGGAAACAAAGATAAAAACATGAATACAAACAATATACAATGATAACATAGGGAAAAATTATGTACTGAGATACACGTACCTACAATGCAATTACAAATATACATCATCTTTGAAGAATTGTGACATAAGATAAGTTTTAAGCATCGACTTAAATCTAGTTATACTATGACAAGATTTGAGTTTAGTTGGAAGATGATTCCAGAGTCTCGGAGCCGCGACAGAAAAAGACCTATCACCCCAGTTCCGTTTTGATGTTGGTTCCTTTAGGAGTGACATGTTGCTGGAGCGCAAATTGCGTGATGGAGTGTAGACTTTAAGCAGTTCAGAAATATAAATTGGAGCAATGTTATTAAAAGATTTGTGAACAATTAGCATAAGTTCAAATAGATTGACACAAGAATCCAGCTCACCATCTTCAAGGTTTACATTTTCCAGTTGAGATTCAATATCATGACATAAATCTCTAATATTTACATTTTTCCAGTGGCGAGTAGTTACAGAAATGGTAGGTATGGGAGGTTTTTTAAGGTTCATATCTGCCATGATTGCATAATGATCAGATAAGCCGGGATGGATAGTTATATTCGAGATAAGAGGTGAAGTATTTTCACGCGTTATCATGAGGTCAAGACAGTGACCATATCGATGAGTGGGTGCTGTGATATGCTGGACAAGTCCATGAGCAGAGAGCAGATCTTTAAACTGATTCGCATAATTGTTTGAAGAGATGTCCATATGAATGTTAAAATCGCCGGTTAAAATAATGTCAGATGGGTGCAAGAGATAATCCACAATTAATTTCTCAAATTCCTGCAGAAAACTGGAGAAGTTTACATGTTTACCATCAACATCCCTTTCTGGTCGATAAATATTAACAAGGCGAACAGATCTAGAGTTGCACGTTACCTCAGCATGCAGAGATTCAAATGTTAGGTAGTCAATGTTAACACTTTTCATACTGACAGATAAACTGGACCTAAAGAGAAGTGCAACCCCTCCACCGGTCTTTTTTGGTCTGGGGATATGATGGAGAGAGTAGCCAGCAGGAGTACACTCACGGGGTAGCAAGTCATCATCGGGTTTAAACCATGTCTCGGTTATGGCAACAAGATCCAAATTGTTTTGAAGTACAAAGTCAACAAATTCATCCGATTTGTTACATATGGATTGAGTGTTTAGTACACAGAGCTGAAGTTTAGACTCATCATGAACATTTGGAGTTGAAGTTATGCCAATGTCGCTTGTTGATGTGGTTAAGTTCACTGCTGGGGGTTGATAAGGCAGGAGTGCTAGTTGTGTAAGTCTGTCCATTCTACGGCAACCAACTTTTTTACCTCTATGTGTGCGGCGGTATGTTTGGGGTTGATTAGCAAGTATCCCAAGAGAGTTCAATTGACTCAATGCTGAATAAGATAAAGCTGCATCGGTACATGGAGCATTGTGAAGATTGAGTAGTTCATTGCGGCTGTAGGAAATTTTATGGAGCTGAGTGGCGTTTGTGGGTGTGTTGATCAGTGTTTCAGGTCCAGGGTTTGGGTTTATGTCACCAGAAATTAAGAGTTCCAGGTGAAAGGTGGCAGATGAATTATCATAGTATGATATATGACGTCTCAAGAATTTAAGATGGCGGATCTTGGGTGAACAATCTGTAGATTGCATCTTGTAGCCATCTTCTGATGAGTCATTGAGACACAATGGTCTGGATAGCAGGAGTAGAATAAACAGGATGTAGACCTCCATTGTCTGATCACAAAGTTGTTGATCCAAACAAAAGGCTTGTGGTCAAGCTACAGGTTATAATCTCTAGCTACAGGTTATAATCTAAATCAGAGTTGACTGCACAAATAAAATGAAGATCCAAAATGTATATACACTCAACAGTAAAAACTTTCTGGAGAGACAGACAAAAAAAAAACAGTTTTTCACTTATTATAAGAAAACAAATGTACAAATACTCACATAAAACGTCCAGTAGATTCCAGATGTAATAAGAAATCCACTAGTATAAAAATGAAGACAAACTTGTAGCTGCAAAACACTTACTTAACACAAAAACTGGAGAGCTGTTATGAGTGGCTGCTTGCTAGGCGCTCAATCAATCAAGAAGAAGAAGAAGAAGAAGAAGAAGAAGAAGAAGAAGAAGAAGAAGAAGAAGAAGAAGAAGAAGAAGAAGAAGAAGAAGAAGAAGAAGAAGAAGAAGAAGAAGAAGAAGAAGAAGAAGAAGAAGAAGAAGAAGAAGAAGAAGAAGAAGAAGAAGAAGAAGAAGAAGAAGAAGAAGAAGAAGAAGAAGAAGAAGAAGAAGAAGAAGAAGAAGAAGAAGAAGAAGAAGAAGAAGAAGAAGAAGAAGAAGAAGAAGAAGAAGAAGAAGAAGAAGAAGAAGAAGAAGAAGAAGAAGAAGAAGAAGAAGAAGAAGAAGAAGAAGAAGAAGAAGAAGAAGAAGAAGAAGAAGAAGAAGAAGAAGAAGAAGAAGAAGAAGAAGAAGAAGAAGAAGAAGAAGAAGAAGAAGAAGAAGAAGAAGAAGAAGAAGAAGAAGAAGAAGAAGAAGAAGAAGAAGAAGAAGAAGAAGAAGGCTTGACTGTGAGCCCTCAACGGGGGCTCTCAACGAAGTCAATAAAACAATTTTCACTCTCTTACACTAATAAAAGAGGGACGAGGCAAGTGATGGTGTTGGTGATCATCTCATCATGATGATGATGCCAGTGATGTTGGTGACGATGGACGTCATCCACATTATCCTCATCATCTTTGTCATCCCTGTCATTTACGTCATCCTCGTAATCAGCGTCATTCAGCAATGAAAACCACAAAGCACAAACGTACATACACATATAAAAAGAAGAATATATAAATATAATTAAAAAAATAAATAGATTGGAAAAAAATATATATATTTGTAAAAAATAAGTAATATAAATAAATAAATAAATGAAATAAATAAATAAATAAAAATTTGTTAATGTAGAATTGTAAATATATACTTGCAATTCGTTGGATTTTAAAGTTGGAAGGCCTAGTCCCAGCCTCCCTAAAACAGCACACGCTCTTCTTAGTAACCGTTTATAAGACTATAACCAAACACATCGGCTATAATGCATCTAAATGAAATGTCAAAGATTTTTGAATATTGAAAATTTCCTATTCCACAGCGAGAGGGCAGTGGGATCGAGGAATACTGATACTTCTTGAAAGCCCTGGGAAAGAGGTTTCAATAAATACAGCATTAATTTGGGATTTCCCAACTTGAATTGAAGGGAAAGTTTGGCACCAACCATAGCCTGAAAACTTGCGTGATTGTACATTATCAATTTGATGTGATGGTGTTACCGAATAGTACAGGCTATCACGTACACTGACATTGCAATCATAGGGGAATTCCGTTGTCATGGTGAAAGCATGGACTAATATTGATACAGTTAGCTAGTTCAGTTAGTTTAGTTTAGCTAAGTTTGTTCGTTCTAGGCCACCGTATTGATAATCAGCGACAAGAGAACAATGATTATACTCGGCGCGGTTACTCGGTCAACTTGCTCTATGGTCAAAGAGACACTATCGTCACGATTAGAGCATACATTTAACTTGCTCTATGGTCAAAGAGACACTATCGTCACGATTAGAGCATACATTTAACTTGCTCTATGGTCAAAGAGACACTATCGTCACGATTAGAGCATACATTTAACTTGCTCTATGGTCAAAGAGACACTATCGTCACGATTAGAGCATACATTTAACTTGCTCTATGGTCAAAGAGACACTATCGTCACGATTAGAGCATACATTTAACTTGCTCTATGGTCAAAGAGACACTATCGTCACGATTAGAGCATACATTTAACTTGCTCTATGGTCAAAGAGACACTATCGTCACGATTAGAGCATACATTTAACTTGCTCTATGGTCAAAGAGACACTATCGTCACGATTAGAGCATACATTTAACTTGCTCTATGGTCAAAGAGACACTATCGTCACGATTAGAGCATACATTTAACTTGCTCTATGGTCAAAGAGACACTATCGTCACGATTAGAGCATACATTTAACTTGCTCTATGGTCAAAGAGACACTATCGTCACGATTAGAGCATACATTTAACTTGCTCTATGGTCAAAGAGACACTATCGTCACGATTAGAGCATACATTTAACTTGCTCTATGGTCAAAGAGACACTATCGTCACGATTAGAGCATACATTTAACTTGCTCTATGGTCAAAGAGACACTATCGTCACGATTAGAGCATACATTTAACTTGCTCTATGGTCAAAGAGACACTATCGTCACGATTAGAGCATACATTTAACTTCCTCTATGGTCAAAGAGACACTATCGTCACGATTAGAGCATACATTTAACGTGCTCTATGGTCAAAGAGACACTATCGTCACGATTAGAGCATACATTTAACTTGCTCTATGGTCAAAGAGACACTATCGTCACGATTAGAGCATACATTTAACTTCCTCTATGGTCAAAGAGACACTATCGTCACGATTAGAGCATACATTTAACTTGCTCTATGGTCAAAGAGACACTATCGTCACGATTAGAGCATACATTTAACTTCCTCTATGGTCAAAGAGACACTATCGTCACGATTAGAGCATACATTTAACTTGCTCTATGGTCAAAGAGACACTATCGTCACGATTAGAGCATACATTTAACTTGCTCTATGGTCAAAGAGACACTATCGTCACGATTAGAGCATACATTTTACTTCCTCTATGGTCAAAGAGACACTATCGTCACGATTAGAGCATACATTTAACTTCCTCTATGGTCAAAGAGACACTATCGTCACGATTAGAGCATACATTTAACAGGGCATGAAATCGGTGTTCTTGTTTCGTAATAAAGATCAACACAGTGTCTAAAAATTACTGGCTCATTAATGCCGCAGCAACGGTAATAATATTACGACCTCATCATGTAGGGTATTTTTCAGTCACTGAGTTATTCTAAATATAGCACTGCGATTCCATGGCCTGTTGATCGTGACGATATTGTCCATTGAATTGCATTTATTGTGTTTCATTGAATCACAAGAAGATTTATCTTAATATGTATGAAAAGGTCCTGTTGTAATTTAAATGTTCATTTAATTTTTTGGATAGGCCAGGAACACGTGGCGCATGACGGGAGGCGGTACGATGGGTGGGATTGTAATCCACCCCCCCCCCCCACTCCAGTCTGATACCCAAAATAGAGTCAGGGTTACTCTTCTAAAGTAAGCTGGAGGATAATGCCGTGTATTGAATGTAGGTTCTCAGTTCGTATTTCAAATGTATTGTAGTTTATAGAAAATTAATATTCAAATTGCTATTTCTATTAAACCTTACGATATTTTAATCATGTATTTCATTCTGCTTATCAGTAGTTAGCACAGTCTCCAGCTAATGGTGTATTTTGTTTTGAAAAAAAGTTGATGTTTAAGATGATAATTATATGGGAAACTAAATTTTATTGAATTGTTTTATTCCAAATATAGGAGCATACCCCATAACCCCTGGGGAGGGTGACAACAATTATATTATAAAACAACAATGGCGGACGTGTTTCCAAAGAGAAAATACAAAAGTAATATTACATTTATATTGAACTCTACAACTATGTCTCTGGATATGTCTCACTAAAAAGAAGAAGAAGAAGAAGAAGAAGAAGAAGAAGAAGAAGAAGAAGAAGAAGAAGAAGAAGAAGAAGAAGAAGAAGAAGAAGAAGAAGAAGAAGAAGAAGAAGAAGAAGAAGAAGAAGAAGAAGAAGAAGAAGAAGAAGAAGAAGAAGAAGAAGAAGAAGAAGAAGAAGAAGAAGAAGAAGAAGAAGAAGAAGAAGAAGAAGAAGAAGAAGAAGAAGAAGAAGAAGAAGAACAACAACACAAACGTACATACACATATAAAAAGAAGAATATATAAATATAATAACAAAAATAAATAGATTGGAAAAAATATATATATTTGTAAAAAAATAAATAAATAAGTAATATAAATAAATAAATGAAATAAATAAATAAATAAAAATTAGTTAATGTGTGTATGATTCATGTTATGCTGAATGCATAATGCAGAATTGTAAATATATACTTGCAATTCGTTGGATTTTAAAGTTGGAAGGCCTAGTCCCAGCCTCCCTAAAACAGCACACGCTCTTCTTAGTAACCGTTTATAAGACTATAACCAAACAAATCGGCTATAATGCATCTAAATGAAATGTCAAAGATTGTTGAATATTGAAAACTTCCTATTCCATAGCGAGAGGGTAGTGGGATCGAGGAATACTGCTACTTCTTGAAAGCCCTGGGAAAGAGGTTTCAATAAATACAGCATTAATTTGGGATTTCCCGTATTTCACAATTTCGTAGAACTTCTTGAATTGAAGGGAAAGTTTGGCACCGACCATAGCCTGAAAACTCGCGTGATTGTACATTATCAAATTGATGTGATGGTGTTACCGAATAGTACAGGCTATCAGGTACACTGACATTGCAATCATAGGGGAATTCCGTTGTCATGGTGAAAGCAAAATGTTGATGTTATCTATGAAGATCAGAGAGGCACAACAAGCTGAGCGAGTCAGTCAGTCTACATGAATGCCTCCGTCTGGTAGTATATCGTACAGCATATGAGCGTACCACTAGTGTCATGGCGGTACCTTCATCTTTGGGGATCATTTCTTCGGCTTTTACAGCAACTACGGGACTAAAACTTAAAGAGTCGGATCATGCGGCCGGTAAAGGTGAAAGTACGCGGTGTCCACTGTGCGGGGCAGAGAAACGTCCTCAGGCTCCAGAACCGTCGTGGTTTAACTGGATGACTGGTGGTTTGTTTGCACCGAAACCGGACGTCATCATGCTCAGCGCCAAAGATCTATTCGGCCTAACTTACATGATGATGCAGCCACTGTCCGGAACGGTCCTCGAAGGCGACATGACAGCAGTGATCAGCGTACGCGTTATCATGCTGAAAAGGAGTGCGCAGGTGACTGTGCAAGTTAAATCCAGTGCAACAGTCAAGGAATTGAGGGAGGATGCTGCCAAGAAAGTAGGCCTCCTCCCCGTACAGCTGATGCTCATCTTCGATAACAGCCAACTTGAAGATCACCAGGAGATTAAGTACCTGGGCTTTGCTTTTGACTGTATGATAATTGGGATGAAGTGTACACGTGGCCAAAAGATGGGGATTTTTAAACTAGATCCTTCATCGCTGGCGCCAGAGTACGACTATGATTTTACGGGGAAAGTTGATGATGGCGTGACTTACCATCGAGGTGACTACACCTACGACCGCCCGTACGGATGGAAAAGGTACGCTGTGAAGGTACTTGGGGAATACAAAACCGACAAGTGGCTTGGAGCTGACGGCATCCGCACACAGTCCACCGATGGGGAGTGGCCGGTGTCCTACCATGGCACTGGAAAGTGCAATGTCCGAGGAATAGTGGAGGAGGGTTACAAACTAGGACAGAGACAACGCTTCGGACCTGGGATATATACTAGCCCATCTTTGAAGAAAGTAGATGAATATAACTATGCAAAAACATTCACACACGAAGGTAAGCGTTACAGACTTGCACTGCAAAATCGCATCAACCCGGACCACTTGAAGGTCATCAGCCCAAAGAAGACTGGTATTCCTGGTTTCCCGTACTGGGTGTCGCCTCTTCAAGATCATCAGGAAGAGGTATGTGACGTTCGCCCCTACGGCATCCTCACACGCGAAGTATAAGTTGATTTGACGAGGGAGAGAGAATTAGCGCAACTGCCCACCCTCGCCCTCCCCCTTCTCTTAACAAAATAAAAAGTAAAAGAAGAATACTAATGGACGAAAGCTTGATGATTGAAACATCTTGAGGTGCATGCATTTGAGTACTGTGAAAAATAATACGATGAAATCATATAATTGTTATTTAACATTTCTGACTTTGGGTTCCTCCACCTCTGAATTCTGGTTCCACCCCTTCTGTATCCAGTTATTACCCAGGAATAACAGATGGGGTAAGAAGAGGGATCTAACCGTGTATAACCGAGTAATCGAACATAAAATATATACTGGGTTCATCGGTTAACCGAACCGAGTTTTAAAAACATAAAAAATTCCAAGATGGTATAGAAAAATAAATGTAGGAAATGTAGGGATTAAATGTTAAATAATTTAACATTTAATCCCTACATTTCCTACATTTATTTTTCTATACCATCTTCGAATTTTTTATGTTTTTAAAACTCGGTTCGGTTAACCGATGAACCCAGTATATATTTTATGTTCGATTACTCGGTTAAATATGGTAAATTTTGTGGATTGATTGAAGAGATGATGGTGAATTTTGTATGGTTTACTTCACAAAAAAAGTAGCCAAAAAAAATTAAAATTAACCGAATAACCGTATAAACATTCGGTTAAACGAGAAACCGAGTACCGGTAATTGTTGCACTACTACACCATCCCATCTTTTTTTGGTTTAATAATGTAAGATAATACATTAGATATTCTAATTTTCATACCGATCACGATACCACCAAAAGAAAAAAAGGTGTGTTTCTGATGACTCGTTCCAACCGTAAATCACGCCGAATTTAATGGGAAGAATTGAAGCTGACCTCGGTGAAAGACTGACCTTGTTTTTTTGCTTTTTTTTGCAATCATACATTTTGACAACCTTGGAATAAAAAAATGCCATGGGCGAAATCATGTGCGTTAAAATGTTTTCTGAAAAAAAATCAACCATCTAAACCCGATCCAGTGTTTTATTTTTCTTTTTTTCAGTTTATTTTTTATTTTATTTTATTTTATTTTTGTGTTTCTTTGTTTTTGGTTTTAAAAAAAAGAAGAACATTTTGATATTCTAATTGCCATAGTGTACAGAACAAACGGAAAACATTTACCGATGTAGTGATAGAGTAATAGTGATAGATGGATGAAATTCTTGCGTCGGGTGAGAAACACTTGATTTGAATACCGACGTATGTAAGCGTAAAATGGTGAAAAGGGCAAAATCAAATCAATTGTTTATCAGCCAACGCAAGAATTTCATCCACCTATAAATATGGTAGAACAAGCTACTAAATATCACAATCAGGCAAGCTCGGTGGTCGAGAGGTTAAGACGTCTGCATGAATAAACAGGAGGTCGTGGCTTCGAATCCCGACCGTGTCACCATTCACAGACACTCGAAAAACAGTGTTTCGTGCATAGGCCTACGTCGTTGTAAGGGCAAAATCCAATCAATCCTTAGTGATGTCAGTTATAATGAGTTAATTGATTTTATTTTGCCCTACACCGACGTGTGTATAGCACTGTATACTCAGTGTTTTCCGAGTGTCTGTGAAAAAAAAACTACACAGGCAACTCGGTCGGGATTCGAACCCACGACCTCCTGCTTAGCACTGAGTATACAGTGCTATACACACGTCGGTGTAGGGAAAAATTAAATCAATTGTTTATCTCCCGACGCAAGAATTTCACCAACCTAGTTATAATGAGGGTGATAAAAAATTGTAATATCTCATGCGTATAGCAACATACTGTACACATATCGTCAGGTACTGTATAAAAAATATGTTAAAGGCATTTGTTTAAACAAAATAAAAAATCAATGAATAATATTTGAGATATAATGCCTTAACACAATAACCTTACAGTGCCTTAACATTACCGCTAAAATTACTAAAATTTGTGTGATATAAAATGGTAATATCTCACTCGTATACACGAGCACTGAGGTGATTTCACGGCAGGCGCTGGTGCATATGTATTTATATGCAGTTTTGTCACATTTCGTACATATAAAATCAGGTATTGAATAAAAAAATATATATAATTATCAATGTTAAAAACATTTTAAACAAAATTTTAAAAATCAATGAATAAGATTTGAGGTATAATGCCTTACCATAACCTTACAGTGACTTAATATTACTCAACAAAAATGATAAAACCTGCTGACATCATCTAAAAACAAAAAGGAGTTTATAATGTTATGGAGTATGCCAAATACAGCGTTTGGCTGTCACTTTTGCAGGCTCTTTTGTGTAACATCGTCTGTGTGAAAACGATTACCATAGAAACGTATCTAGTCCACTTCATACTGTATATGATCACCATGGCAACGTGTCTACTGTGTTTTGTATATTCGGTATAAGCGTGCAATGGATGGCATCTGTTTTTTGTGTTTTGTGTTGTTGGTTTTTTCTTGTCATAGGTATATAATGATATCGGTTTATGAGGCTTCGACTGAAGAGGCGGTTTTTTCTTTTTATATTCAGCATTCATTAATGCGGAGTTCATATAATTATATACAGTTGTAAATAAATTAAAATATTGAAAATAAATAATTTGGATAAATATTTTATATTGTTATTTCTGTAAACTTAAACAATACGTTAATCTTGTATTCCATTGTGCATATCAGTAATCACAGTATTGATTATTATTTGTTTGGTTATTGATTATTATTTTTTGTTATTGATTATTGTTCGTTCGTTTGTTGGTTTGTTCATCCCTTCGTTCGTCCGTTCGTTCGTTCGTTTGTTTTTAGTTTTTTTGTACGTTTGTACGTTTGTACGTTTGTTCGTTCATGTTTGTGTTAAAGGTAGCCAGGAGGTCGTGAGATATAATATGAGTATAGCCTAATATAGTTCGTAAGCTGCTTGATAATATTTATTACAAATAAAACAAGTAGTGCTGTAAGAAAAGGGATATAACCGTGTATAACCGAGTAATCGAACATAAAATATACTGGTTTAATCGGTTAACCAAACCGAATTTTAAAAACATAAAATTCGAAGATGGTATAGAAAAATAAATGTAGGAAAAAGGCATTAGATGTTAAAATATACGTTATTCAATATAAATTTGGTCGATTAATTGAAGAGATGACGGTGGATTTTGTATGGGGTTGCTGCATAAAAAAGGTAGCATAAACTTGTTTTAAAATAGTTTTCGGATAACCGTAAAAAGTAACTGAATAACCGTATAAACATTCGGTTAAACGAGTAACCGAGTAATCGTTGCACTACTACACCATCCCACCTTTTTTGGTTTAATAATGTAAGATAATACATTGGATATTCTAATTGTCTTACCGATCGTGATACCACCACAAGAAAAAAAGGGTGTGTTTCCAATGAATCGTTCCAACCGTAAATTATTAACGTACCAAATGGGAAGAAATGAAGCTGACGTCTGACCTCTGTGAAAGACTGAAGTTGTTTTTTGCAGTCATAAATTTTGACAACCTTAGAAATAAAAATGACATGGGCGAGATTATGTGTGTTAAACATTATATTTCCTTAAAAAATCAACCATCTGAACCCGATCCAATTTGTTTTTCGTTTTAATAAAAGAAAATGTTGATATTGTAAGTGCCATAGTGTACAGAACAAACGGAAAACGTTTACCGATGTAGTGATAGATTGATTGTGATAGATTGATGAAATTCTTGCCTCGGGTGATAAACAATTAATTTGATTTTGCCCTTACATCTGTTTTTGTGTTTTGTGGGGGGGGGTGGGGAGGGGGGTTATGAGGCTTCGACTGGAGAGGCAGTTTTACCTGTAAATTTAGCATTCAGTTTATTGTAGATTCACCATTCGTTGTACTGTATTTCAAATGTATTATAGTGTAGAAACAAATATGCAAATTGTGAACCATAAAGCATAGCCGTGATTACAAATGAGGTATTTTGATGTTAAATATGATGTATTGGCTGTAAAAAAATATATGCAATGAATATGTTTGTAAAACTGCATGTCAACTATAATTATAGAAATACAAATTCAATTTATGTTATCTTGTTTGTAATTATCGTTGATAGTAGCAGCAATAGCAAAATTGATTACAAAGGAAGACTTTGAATGGTGAAAAGGATAAGTAAAGACATCGTAAGAAATTCTCGTTTGAGTAGTAAATAGATTTAAAAAATAACTGATTGGTTACAACTCGACGTTTCACTCAGTATGCTCTGATCGTCTTCAGGAGAATGTCTCCTGAAGACCAACCGGTTCTTTTCAGAACTATTTACTACTCAAAAGAGAACTTGTACACGTGTCACCGCAAACAGTCTGTACTTAATTACAAAGGATGTAAATAGCTTTTAAAAATTAAGTAATTTAAAATTATAAAAGTTATTTAATTTTAAGAAAAGGTACAATATTGGTGGATCATCAAAACTACGACTTATTATCTAAAACTTAATTGTTGGCGCCTTTCAATTCATTGAAAGGAATCTTTTTAATTGATTAAAACATGATGAAGAGTTTAAGTTAGAGAAACTTAAAGGCTATTGATCACATGATCACATGAGCAAAACGAAGGCAGAGTCATATCCTGTTTAGGAATAGTTTGAGTTAATAATACAGATTATAAAGTGTGGAAAATCATGTACAATAAAGAAAGAGATGGCAAAAACAGTGGCGTAGCTGGCTATGTTCGCCAGGGGGGCGAAACGGATCCCAGGGGGCCCACCAATCAGATTTTACAGATTTTTAGGGCCCCCCTCTTTACCTGGGGCCGTGGGCAACTACCCTTTTGCCCTTATGTAAAAGCGGCCCTGTATACAGGGCCAGATTTATAAGGGGCAAAGGGGGCAATTGCCCCGGGCCCCCCTGCCAGAGGGCCCCCAGACTAAGGACTTCCTTTATAAAAATAAAAAAATGTAATAATTATAAAATTAGTTTTATATTTTTTTCGAAGAAATGCGGTTTATCATTCATTTTAGTTCATTTTTTATTTGTCATGTAATTTAATTTCTATGTCGAGGGGCCCCCGAACCTGAAGTGCCCCGGGCCCCTCAAGGTCTAAATCCGGCCCTGCCTGTATAGTCCTGCCTGCTGGTGGGCCCGTCAATCAGTCCCATAAGCATGTGAAAAAATTTCGCATGTGTTAGGGGGGCCCCACTTATTCTGGAACTGGAGCCAGGGGCGGCCCCCCGGCCCCCCGCTAGCTACGCCACTGGGCAAAAAATGATCACAGTGAATGACTTATCTTACTATAGTAAAAACCATTCATCTTTCTGTAATAAGTACGACAGACTGATGTCTTTACAGTTTCGGCAATTTCAAAATAGTCCCATTCCTCAATATTGTATTAGTATTTTATACACATAGCCTTATTAAGGGACAATATTGTCACGATTAACAGGGCATGGAATCAGAGTACTAGTTTTAGATTAACTCAATGACTGAAAATAATACCCCACATGATAAGGTCATAATATTACCGTTGCTGCTGCATAAATGAGCCAGTAATTTTCAGTCACTGTGTCCATCTTAAACTAGGACACCGATTTCATGCATGGTTTTGGGCTTTTGGGGCAGTAACTGTTTTGTATGATGACGAGTCTTATTTTTGGATCGACAGATTGTGTATTTTGAGCAGCATTTTGCTTATACTGGTCCCCTATCTTTATCCTCAAGAATAAAGACTGGCTGCTGGCACACCATTCAATGGATTTCATTGGATACGTTGTGTTGAAGATCTGACGTCACGCATCGAGGTTCGCGCTAGCTACCAACCAAGGTCAAAGTTGAATCTACGGGAAAATAACACGATGTCCGCGCGGCCAGTGTCTGGCGTAATTCATGTTTTTCAAACTAGTTCACTTGAAGCTTTGTTTAACAGTTTTTTTTTTAAATGCCAAAATAAATTTATGACGGGACTCACCATACATTGACTGTCAGCATCTCATGATTACTTTGACAAACGTGTCATTTTGAAACATTTTGTTTTCACTTTCTCAAGTAAAATAGCAATGCTCCGATGGAAAAGAACATTTGTGGAAGTTGCAGATAAAATAGCCGCAAAACACGAGCGATACATCTTTAATTCAAACTATGATAATTAAACTAACGAGGTGCCTGATTTGTTACGTTCTTTCTGCGTTTGTTGATATCTGTATAACGACTTGATCTGTTTGTTTTACCGGTACCTTATTAAGCATATGGCGAATTAGGCCTTGTGAAAATATGGATCATAATGTTATCATAGGGTCATGCCCCTCTACCATATCAATACACTAAACATCTGGGGTACTCGGACTTTTATGTTCTGACTTGCCGTAATAATCTCGGATTCAAATAAAACGCCTCAGACGCCAGCGTCGACATTTTTAGTTTCCGTTTGTCTGATGTGCGCGGCCTCTCTTAGCCACCATACTTTGTATATGGGAAATTTTGTCTGGTTCCAATAACACAGTGGCGTAACTAGGGTCCAATTTTCAGGGGGGGGGGGGGCAATAGGGGTGCACCACTTTTTCTAGGGGGGCATGTCAATACTTGAACATTTTGTATCCTGCAGCCTTAAATGGGGAACTATTTTTTCAAAATTCTACATGGGGGAACCCGTAGGGTCACAGACCTCGGGGGCACGTCCCCCCGTGCCCCATAGTTACGCCACTGCAATAACTGCATAATATGCATGTTAACATGTACCGGTATACTCTAATAAAATGAAAGTGTTGAATTAACATTGATAAAGTTAGACTTAACTTGACTCCGTGTTAATTCAACACTTTCTTTGAGTTGAATTTAACTTCATAAAGTGTTGTCACTCACCGAACTCTTATAAGGTTGATTCAACACTTTAGTTTTAAGAGTGTATCACTTAAAAACATCACCAAAATAAAAACGCGTCACGGCACCGCTTTTGAAGCTGACCCGTCATGATGACCAGACACCTGAGACGTTTTTTGGCCTAAAGGGGGTGAAAATAAGGAATGTAGAGTGTTGTAGAATTTTTTTACGAGGAATTAGGAGCGATTTGGTCCAATCCCAGCCCATCAACTGCAGCACGAGTTCATCTTATTAACCGTAGACCTCTCTGATCAGATGATAACCCAATGAACCCAAAACACATCGGCTGCAATCATGCAATGCACTTAAAATAACTACAGGTAAATATCCCAAATCTTTGGATAATGCAATCGTCCCATCCCAGGGCGAGAGAGCAGTGGGATCAAGGAATACCAGTACCACTCAAAAGCCCTGTGGAGAGGTTCATATCAATTAGTGTTGGTATGTAACCGGTTAACCGACAGAAACTGCACTAACCGTTTATATATTTGCTAACCGGCTAACCGAAACCAATATTTAAAAAAAAAATACGACCGACAATTTTGGTAGAATTTTGTTGTTATAGACTTTCTTTTTGCCGCATTGGTTATTGAAGAATCATTGTGGGAAGTTTGTTGATGCTTTGTATGACCGAAGATTTATACATATCGTATCATTTGCCGACGATCTAGTTTGTGGTGTGGCCGTCACGAGCCGTCTTTCGGTTAACCGGTTAACCGACCGTGAAAGATTCGGTTAAACGTTTAGCCAACTAACCGGTAACTCTCAGCACTAATATCAATACGGCATTTCGGAATTCCCGTATTTCACAATTTAGTAAGAACTACTAAATTGAAAGCGGAAGTCTGACACCAGCGGCGGCGCTACTGGGGGGGGGGGGGAGGAGGGGGGCCAAATGCTCCCGGTTACTTTCTTTGCCCCGCCACCAATTTCCCCCTCCCCCCAATTTTTCCCCGAATTTTCAGCAGTACAAAATTACATTAAAGATTAATGTTTTCCCCCTTAAATTTAAACTTGCCCCCCTTCCCCAACTCTCCCCCAGTTTAACAGGTCTGGTGGCGCGCTGTCTGACACTGGTCATATCCTTAAAATCTTGCGTGCCTGCACATAATTAATCTCGACGTGATGTTGTTGCCGATCACGTATACTGACATTGCAAAGAAAGGGAATTCCATTGTTATTGTGAAAGCAAAATACTGACGCATAATTATAATATAAGCGGAGCGAGTGAGCTGTGCATAGTTGTCCGGTTAACCGACTGTGAAAGATTCGGTTAAAGGGTTAGCGAACTAACCGTAACTGTCAGCACTAATATCAATACGGCATTTCGAATTCTGTATTTCACAATTTAGTAAGAACTACTAAATTGAAAGCGGAAGTCTGGCACTGGTCATATCCTGAATATCTTGCGTGCCTGCACGTGATTAATTCGATGTGATGTTATTGCCGATCACGTATACTGGCATTGCAAGGAAAGGGGAATTCCATTGTTATTGTGAAAGCAAAATACTGACGTATGAGCTGGAGAGATATAGGCATATAAGCGGAGCGAGTGAGCTGTGCATAGTCAGTCTACGTCTGATCCTAGTGTAGCGTATACACAAGCAAACCAGTGTCATGGCGGCACCTTCACCTGCTTTGGGGATCATTTCTTCGGCCTTCACAGCCGCTACAGGACTTAAGGGTGCACCCCACTAAATAAACTCCCATAGTAAACAGTGCTAAATACAAAATATTCAAAAATAATTTAAAAATACTTAGAAGTCCCACAGTTTTTAAAACCAAAAGAAAAAATATTGATCGATATATAATCTTTTATTTTCTTCTCTATTTACTGTCTAAAGTCCAGGTTTCCAGGGAGTTATTCTCATCCCAATGAAAACCACCCTCTACAGTAGTGAAAACGTCCACACTGAAAAGCAGCCATTTTGGAAAAAGGCCTTACGCTTGAAATCAAATTAGGACCACTTTTTCAGGGCCTAGTGTGTCCAAAATACTCACAGTTGCAAGCCAAGGACCCCCAGGTTATGATAGTGGGCCATTTTTACACAATCCATCAAATGAATGGGCCTCAAATCTTTGTTTTTCAGAAAAATTTGAGGGCATACACTTTATGATAAATAGCTCGGCGCATGAATTCCTCACTATTTAGTGGGGTGCATCCTTTAAAGAGATGATTTTTTTCAATTTGACTTGGGAACACACTAAGGACATCCAGTATATTGCAGAGGTCATGTTTCTGAAAAAAAATTGAAAAATATTACTCCACTGCAAAATGACAGCTTTAAACATACTTGGTTCGTTTATGATGTTTCTGTGCAGTTTGCAATGGATAACCATGCATTGTGTATGCATTATTGTATTTCTTGGGTGCAATGTTTTTCTTTAAACATTTCTTTAAATAACAATTAGTTTCCTCCTTGAATATTTAAACAATATCTGAGATATTATCTAAAGGCAATTTCAGAAAGTTTTACAAAATTAACCTTATTAGGGGCGGATCCAGGTTGACAGAAAATGGGGCCTCATACACAATGAATCATACGCTGAGGGGGCAATCACGAGCCTTTCTTCACATGATGTGCTGAGAAGAAAATGTAAAATGTAAATTGTTTCATGGTAAACAGACCACAAAGAGAAAGAAACATCCCCAACCCTGCATACATCCCCCATGTATATACAGGTCCTTGCAAAGAGAGTTGATAGGTGATGGAGAGGGGGCAGGGAATGGTACAATCAGTTGTACACAATTTCAAAACCTTCATTATTAATGCATGCATTCCTGAACCAGTACTATTTTAGAAACAACTACTTGTAATAGTTTTGTGAATTTTACTAATGCAACACACATGTAGCACTAATTAAAGACAACAACAACAACCAACTTCCAATGATAATGCACAATTTCAATAGCCGAAAAAGAGCACATGCAGACTATGGTATTAATTTCACAATTCCACATACCTTTTTGTTGTAACAGTACTGTATTCATCCAATAAAGACCTGAAATACAAGGATATTGAATGGGAAAATTTAATGTGTAAAGATTTTTCATTTATTATCAGCCTTACTGATACTGTCAACAAAAGCACACGTTTAAATCCCACCATCAAAACAAACCATGGACGCCGCCATTTTGAATCTATAGGGTGCACCCCACTAAATAAACTCCCATAGTAAACAGTGCTAAATACAAAATATTCAAAAATCATTAAAAAATACTTAGAAGTCCCACAGTTTTAAAACCAAAAGAAAAATATTGATCGATATATAACCTTTTATTTTCTTCTCTATTTACTGTCTAAAGTCCAGGTTTCCAGGGAGTTATTCTCATCCCAATGAAAACCACCCTCTACAGTAGTGAAAACGTCCACACTGAAAAGCAGCCATTTTGGAAAAAGGCCTTACCCTTGAAATCAAATTAGGACCACTTTTTCAGGGCCTAGTGTGTCCAAAATAATCACAGTTGCAAGCCAAGGACCCCCAGGTTATGATAGTGGGCCATTTTTACACAATCCGTCAAATGAATGGGCCTCAAATCTTTGTTTTTCAGAAAAATTTGAGGGCATACACTTTATGATAAATAGCTCGGCGCATGAATTCCTCACTATTTAGTGGGGTGCACCCTTAACATCCATCATTCGGATCCTGTGGCCAATGAAGGTGAAAGCGCGCTGAGTTCACTATTGGGGATGGAGAAACTTCCTCCCGTACTGACACCGTCGTTTAAGGGGGTCACCGGTGGTTCTCCGGCACGGACTACCAAGGCAAAGTATGGCGAAACCCAGGCCGCAACCGCTCAGACCAAACCGGACGTCATCATGCTCAGCGCCAAAGATCTATTCGGTCTTACTTACATGATGATACAGCCAGCGTCCGGAACGGTCCTCGAAGGCGACATGGAAGCAGTGAGCGTTCACATGCTGAAGAGCAATGTGCAGGTGACTGTGCAAGTGAGATCCAGTGCAACAGTCAAGGAATTGAGGGAGGATACTGCCAAGAAAGTAGGCCTCCTCCCCGAACAGCTGATGCTCATCTTCAATAACACCAAACTTGAAGATCACCAGGAGATCAAGTACCTGGGCATTACGTCTGACTGTACGATACTTGGGATGAAGTGTCTTCTTGGCGGTGGCGGAGGCGAAACGATTTTTAAACTAGATCCTTCATCGCTGGCGCCAGAGTACGACTATGATTTTACGAGGAAAGCTGATGATGGCGCGACTTACCATCGAGGTAACTACCCCTACTACCGCCCGTACGGATGGAAAAGGTACGCTTTGAATGTACTTGGGGATGCAGATTACAAAGACAACAAATGGCTTGGAGCTAACGGCATCCGCACAGAGGCCACCGATAGGGAGTGGCCGGTAACCTACCATGGCACGGCATTTGGCAATATCTGGGGAATAGTGGAGGATGGTTACAAGAAAGGACCAAGACACGAATACGGGTATGGGGTATAGTAGCCCTCCGTGAAGGTAGTGGTTGAAGATAAGTACTCGAAAATATTCACATACGAAGGTAAGCGTTACAGACTTGCCCTGCAAAATCGCGTCAACCGGGACCCAGAACACCTGGAGATCCACCGTAATGATGGCATGTACTGGTTGTCGCCTTTGCATGATCCTAAGAAGAAAATATTTGACGTTCGCCCATACGGCATCCTCATACGCGAAGTATAAGTTGATTTGGCCAGGCGGGAAATAAATGTTGGTTAAAATCAAATAAATAAAACATTGCTGATCCAGGGAGATATAGAATTAGCGGAATTGCCCACTTAAGTATTAAGAAATAAGACAAGATTGATGATTGAAACATTTTGGGATGCATACAATTATATGAGTACTGTGAAAAAAAAATGATTAAATCGTACTTTTTTTCAAATTTCAGACCTTGAGGTGTCCTCCTCCCCCTTGAATTCTAGATCCGCCTTTTCTGCATGCATTTGTAAACCAGGTATAACAGATGGGGTAAACAAAAATTGGTGAAATTGTTAATAGATATTTTCCCAGATATCCAATGCCTCAAGACAGTTAAACAAACTGTGAATGCTGTTTTCGACACACAGTGAAGATTGGGTGTACTTTTAACAGATAAATCGGCCTAGTTCATGCTGAACTGTCCATTGAGGGCGCTGTTTTATGGTATAACAATAGACCCCAGTATCATAACGTACACTCTTAAAACTGTGTTGAATCAACATTTTAAAGAGTTCGGTCAGTGACAACTCTTTATAAAGTTGGATTTAACTTTTAAAAGTGTTGGATTAATATTGATACAGTTAGCTAGTTCAGTTAGTTTAGTTTAGCTAAGTTTGTTCGTTCTAGGCCACAGTATGAAAATTAAGCGACAAGGGAGCAATGATTACACTTGGTTACTCGGCCAACTTCCTCTATGGTCAAAGAGACACTATCGTCACGATTAGAGCATACATTTAACAGGGCATGAAATCGGTGTTCTTGTTTAGTAATAAAGATCAACACAGTGTCTAAAAATTACTGGCTCATTAATGCCGCAGCAACGGTAATATTACGACCTCATCATGTAGGGTATTTTTCAGTCACTGAGTTATTCTAAATATAGCACTCCGATTCCATGGCCTGTTGATCGTGACGATATTTTCCCTGTAATTGCATTTATTGTGTTTCATTGAATCACAAGAAGATTTATCTTGATGTATGAAAAGGACGTGTTGTAATTTAAATGTTTATTTAATTTTTTGGATAGGCCAGGAACACGTGGCGCATGACGGGAGGCGGTACGATGAGTGGGATTGTAATCCGCCCCCCCCCCCCACTCCAGTCTGATACCCAAAATAGAGTCAGGGTTACTCTTCTAAAGTAAGCTGGAGGATAATGCCGTGTATTGAATGTAGGTTCTCAGTTTGTATTTCAAATGTATTGTAGTTTATAGAAAATTAATATTCAAATTGCTATTTCTATTAAACCTTAACACTATTTTAATCTTGTATTTCATTCTGCTGATCAGTAGTTAGCGCAGTCTCGAGCTTATGGTGTATTTTGTTTTGAAAAAAAAGTTGATGTTTAAGATGATAATTACCGGTATATGGGAAATTAATTTTTTATTGAATTCTTTTATTCCAAATGTAGGAGCATACCCCATAATCCCTGGGGAGGGTGACAACAATTATATTATAAAACAACAATGGCGGACGTGTATCCAAAGAGAAAATACAAAAGTATTATTACATTTATATAATATTCTGCCTCACTTTCAGTTAAGTAAAAAGGGAAACATTTTTTCCAGCACAGGTAATTATACATTAGTCCTGAGATGACATAAGAATTAGAATTTGCTCCTCCTTAGTCCTGGAAGTGAAGTCTGTGTGCATTTTATATACGGTATGTCATTTAACATATTCTTCCTTAGCTCAGTATAAAATGGTCAATGAAATAAAAAAGTTTCATTTTGAATAATCTAGTTCACAATGCGGGCATACTCGTTGTGGTGATGTTAAACTACAACAATAATAAGTTCGTAAAACTGCATGTCAAATATAATAATAGAAATTTAAATTTAATACATGCTTGTTTGTATTATCGTTGATACTAGTAGCAATAGCAAAAGTAAATTAGAAATGTTATTTTATTTTAAGGAAAGGTACAGCATTGGTGGGTCATCAAAACTTAATTGGTTTAAGTTTGTTCTTCTATACGTATTATATGAAGTGATTTCATCTGAGAAAAAAAACATTGTCATAAAAAGTCTGGCAACTTTTTGTTTAGCCTCAAAACTTCAAAAACATGTATTATATTTTCGTTGTTTTCTCTCAAAAACGTGAGTATCGTGGTAAAAATTTGACAGGTTAGTTTGATGATATATTTCTTGAAAACTGGAGTGTTTTAATGAATTTACGTTACTGCAAATACTGATGTATTTTAAGTTGTAATTTTAATGTAATTTTAAGTTTTAAGCGGTAGATGATTTTCAATTCATAAACATGTATTTCCGTTTTACATTTATATCAACAGTGACAATTAATGAGAGTAAAATTGATTAAAAGCTATTATGGTAATTAATTATATGGTACGCAATAGCATGGGTTAATATCATAAAAATTAATCTACTTAAAATAATAAGCGATAATTGCAATAAAGGGAGAGGTGCATGGCCAAAAAAGATGATCCTGAATCACTTGTCTTCAGTGAAAAGAGAAAAATGGAGAAGAGGAAAAGGTACAGATAGTGTTGCCCCCCCCCCCCCCCGTTGGCTGACGTTCAAAAGTCTACTTTTTGGGGGAAGCGAAAATACAACCTCCTCCTACCCCCCCCCCCCCCACATGTAAAATCTCTGACTACGCACTTGCCTGTCTTAGTCAAGCTCTTAATATTTATGTATTAAGCCCGATATACTGACAGACTGACATCTTCACTAGAACAAGCTAAGGCGATTTCAAAATAGCAACATTCCTTCATATTTCATTAGCATTCTGTACACATAACCTAATTAAGGTTTGTAAAAGGGGGCATTTTCAACCTGTTTCAATTTCCAACATGTGAGTGCAGTAAGGTGTACATCGGTGAAACAGGGCTCAACCTCCCCATCAGATTGAAGGAACACTGAGCACACGGCCGCAGAGGAGATTTCGAGAAGTCCGCCATCTTCAAGCACTCACACATCAAGGACCACCAAATCGACTGGCAGGCAGCCCTACTCATCACACCCATCAGAGAGGCCATCGAGATCGTCAAACACGACTGTGCCACAGGACATCGGCTTCTACATCAGCGACATTTGGCGACCACTACTACGGACTGAAGGATCTTCTGTATCCGAAGTCCATAACCCACCCCAGACTGAGGGATCTCCTATATCCTAAGTCAACCACCCTCCATCCCCCTGTGCTTGTCAACAACTGATTCAGTTCAGCGAGCACACACTCCTCTCCCCCAACCCCTAGGATCCTAGTCTCAACAGTTCCCGCCTGCGCGCCTCAACGAACTAATCCTCTAGCATCCATTCAGGGGATGATCCTCCAGCAGTCTACTTAAGCAGCAGCATTTCCAGAGTCCGGCATTCTCCTGAGGACGATTAGAGCATACTGATCGAAACGTCGAGTTGTACCTCCAGTTCTTTTCAGAACTAATTACTACTCAATTGAGATTCCACATGGTGTCACCGCAATTAGTCTTACTTACTTTCCAACATGTTGCTGTAATTCTCCTGAAGACGATCAGAGCATACTGATCCTAACATCCAGTTAGTGTTTATTCAGAACTAATTACTACTCAAGAAGAGATTTTTCACATGGGCAAACAGTCTTTACATAATATTATCCTGTTCACCACGTAAAGCTACAAATCTTACTTGTCCACGCGTCTGCAGGGAACGGTTTCGTTCGATCAAGTATGTTGCGTGGCTTGGTTTTTGGACAGTAAATAAGTTTTGAGCCGCATTTTGCTTAGACTGGTCCCCTGTCTTTATCCTCAGGAATAAAGAATGGCTCTTGGCGCACAATTCAATGGATTTCATTGGATACGTTGTGTTGAAGATCTGACGTCACGCATTGAGACTCGCGCTAGCTACCAACCAAGGTAAAAGTTGAATCTCCTGGAAAATAAAATGGCGGTCGCACGGCGGTATGTGGCGTAATTCACGAGCCTCAAAGCGTGACGTCAGATCTTCAGGCTTCATGTTGCTTAGTCCGTGGGTACACAATCCATCGCAACAAGAGGGCGCTATCTTCAGACGAACCGCAATCACCGCGCTGGTTTGTGCCTGCACAGGTTGGACTCACCTTCGTGTACTACCGTTTCAGTGTAGCCTATACAGAGACGGAACCATTATTATTTGGGCTACGGTTTGCGTGTATCCAAAAACATGGAAACTTAGTCTTGAACCAAGACATATAGGCTAACATCTTGTTATTGGATTGAAAGCGAAACCATTCACTGGTGGTGAACATTGAAGTTCTTTGTCTCATCATAAAATATTTACTGCATCGTTCCTTAACTTCTCCTTAACGATTTCTTGTTAAGGGAAACTGGCTATAGGAACATAGATACATTTTTTGGGAGGTGAACAAAGACATGTATTAGTTTATTGACAAACGGCACCCCAGTATTTTCCAACATATTTTTTTCTTCAAAACCACAATTCCGGTTTGGCTTGTTCCCCCCCCCCCCCACACACACACAGTCAGGCATCGTAATTGTGGGGACATTTACATGTTGTCAGACACAGTTGTGGGGACAAATTACGGCCCAAAATGTTGTGGGGACATGAAAATGTCCCCACAGATACGGCGGTCTTGCCGTCCCTTTTCTTATCTGTCCCCACAACCTTGCCAGTGCTCGCCCACACAAACGCACACACACATTCTCATTTTTGCATCCTTGTGGAGACCTCCATTGTTCTTTCCTTTGTCCCTGTACTTAAACATTTCTCATAGGGTTTGTACACAAAATTCCTTGTGGAGACATGGCTTCTTTAGAAATTCCTTGTGGAGACCAATTGTTCTTGCCTTTCCCTTTTGTTATAGGACTCCACAAGGTAGCGATGGTGAGAGCACCCCATTCCCAGCCTATGGCCTTTGTATGTTCAATTATTATTATTTTTATTTTTATTATTATTTTTTTTTTACAAATTACTACAAATTATGCAATTGTAATTTTTCACTTGCGGCTATTTATGTAACAGGCAGTTTGGTCGATCCGTGGGTCACGATTTCTGATTTTAATTTTTTTAAATATGCAAAATAGTAGTTTAATGCACAGTGGTTTAAAACCCTATGTGACCCAGACATCAGCAAAGTTCATCAAAATAACGGTACAAACCTTAATGAAAACCACTTGGCATTCACTTACAGCTTGACTGGATTATAAAAATCAATAGACTGGAAAAAATATATATATTTAAAAAAAATAATAATAACCAAAACACGTCGGCTGTAATGCATGTAAATGAAATGTCAAAGATTTTTGGATATTGAAAATTTCCTATTCCTTAGCGAGAGGACAGTGGGATCGAGGAATACTGTTACTGCTTGAAAGCCCTGGGAAAGAGGTTTCCATCAATACAGCATTAATTTGGGATTTCCAGTATTTCACAATTTCGTAGAACTTCTTGAATTGAAGGGAAACTTTGGCACCAACCATAGCCTGAAAACTCGCGTGATTGTACATTATCAAATTGATGTGATGGTGTTACCGAATAGTACAGGCTATCAGGTACACTGACATTGCAATCATAGGGGATGTTGATGTTGTCTATGAAGATCAGAGAGGCACAACAAGCTGAGCGAGTGATGTGTATAGTCAGTCAGTCTACATGAATGCCTACGTCTGGTAGTATATCGTACAGTATATGAGCATACCACTAGTATCATGGCGGTACCTTCATCTTTGGGGATCATTTCTTCGGCTTTTACAGCCACTACAGGACTAAAACTTAAAGAGCCGGATCCTGTGGCCGGTAAAGGTGAAAGTGGGCGGTGTCGACTGTGCGGGGCAAAGAAACGTCCTCCCACTCCAGTACATTCAGGCTTAACTGGATCGCCGGTGGTTTCCATGCACCAACGACCCAGACCAGAACACCCGAGGCGAGGTATAGCAAAACCCAGGCCGCAACCGCTCAGACCAAACCGGACGTCATCATGCTCAGCGCCAAAGATCTATTCGGACTAACTTACATGATGATGCAGCCACCGTCCGGAACGGTCCTCGAAGGTGACATGGCAGCAGTGATCAGCGTACACGTTATCATGCTGAAGGACAATGTGCAGGTGACTGTGCAGGTTAAATCCAGTGCAACAGTCAAGGAATTGAGGGAGGATGCTGCCAAGAAAGTAGGCCTCCGCCCCGTACAGCTGATGCTCATCTTCGATAACAGCCAACTTGAAGATCACCAGGAGATCAAGTACCTGGGTTTTGCTTCTGACTGTACGATAATTGGGATGAAGTGTACACCTGGCCAAAAGATGGGGATTTTGAACTGGATCCTTCATCGCTGGCGCCAAGATTCGACCATGATTTTACGAGGAAAACAGATGATGGCGCGACTTACCATCGAGGTGACTTCACCTACGACCGCCCGTATGGATGGAAAAGGTACGCTGTGAAGGTACTTGGGGAATACGAAAGCGACAAATGGCTTGGAGCTGACGGTATCCGCACACAGACCACCGATGGGGAGTGGCCGGTGTCCTACCATGGCACGGAAAGGTGCAATGTCCGAGGAATAGTGGAGGAGGGTTACAAACTAGGACACAGACAGCGCTTCGGGCCAGGAGTATATACTAGCCCATCCTTGAAGAAAGTAGATGAATATAACTATGCGAAAACATTCACGTACGAAGGTAAGCGTTACAGACTTGCACTGCAAAATCGCGTCAACCCCGCCAAGAACCACTTGAAGGTCGTCAGCCCAAAGGAGACTGGTTTTGCTGGTTTCCCGTACTGGGTGTCGCCTCTTCAGGATCCTCGGAAGGGGTATGACGTTCGCCCCTACGGCATCCTCACACGCGAAGTATAAGTTGATTTGACGAGGGAGAGAGAATTAGCGCAACTGCCCACCTCCCCCTCCACCTTCTCTTAACAAAATAAAAAGTAAAAGAAGAATACTAATGGACGAAAGCTTGATGATTGAAACATCTTGAGGTGCATGCATTTGAGTACTGTGAAAAATAACACGATTAAATCATATAATTGTTCTTTAACATGTCTGACTTTGGGTTCCTCCCCCTTTGAATTCTGGTTCCACCCCTTCTGCATCCAGTTATTAACCAGGAATAACAGATGGGGTAAGAAAAGGGATCTAACCGTGTATAACCGAGTAATCGAACATAAAATATATACTGGGTTCATCGGTTAACCGAACCGAATTTAAAAACATAAAATTCGAAGATGGTATAGAAAAATAAATTTAGGAAATGTAGGGATTAGATGTTAAATTTATGTTATTCAATTATGGTAAATTTTGTGGATTCATTGAAGAGATGATGGTGGATTTTTTTGTGGGTTTACTTCACAAAAAAGGTAGCATAAACTTGATTAAAAATAGTTTTCGGATAACCGAACCGTAAAAATTAACCGAATAACCGTTTAAACATTCGGTTAAACGAGAAACCGAATACCGGTAATTGTTGCACTACTACACCATCCCATCTTTTTTTGGTTTAATCATGTAAGATAATACATTGGATATTCTAATTTTCATACCGATCACGATATCATGTGCGTTCAACATGTTTTCTGAAAAAAAATCAACCATCTGAACCCGATCCAGTGTTCTTTTTTTTTTCCTTTTTTCACTTTATTTTTTATTTTATTTTATTTTATTTTTGTCTGTTTGTTTGTTGTTTGTTTTTGGTTAAAACATTTATTTTGATATTCTAATTGCCATAGTGTACAGAACAAACGGAAAACATTTACCGATGTAGTGATAGATGGATGAAATTCTTGCGTCGGGTGAGAAACACTTGATTTGAATACCGACGTATGTAAGCGCAAAATGGTGAAAAGGGCAAAATCAAATGAATTGTTCATCACCCAACGCAAGAATTTCATCCATCTATATAAATATAGTAGAACCAGCTGCTAAATATCGTCATCGGGCAAGCTCGGTGGTCGAGAGGTTAAGACGTCTGCATGATTAAACAGGAGGTCGTGGCTTCGAATCCCGACCGTATCACCATTCACAGACACTCGGAAAGCAGTGTTTCGTACATAGGCCTACGTCGTTGTAAGGGCAAAATCCAAATCAATCCTTAGTGATGTCAGTTATAATGAGGGCGATAAAAAAAATTGTAATATCTCACGCGTAAGCATCATGCCATGTTACATATGTACACATATCGTCAGGTACTGTATAAAAATAAATATGTTAAAAGTATTTGTTTAAACAAAATAAAAAATCAATGAATAAGATTTGAGATATAATGCCTTAACACAATAACCTTACAGTGCCTTAACATTACCGCTAAAATTAATAAAATTTGTGTTATATAAAATGGTAATATCTCACTCGTATACACGAGCACTGCGGTGATTTCACGGCAGGCGTTGGTATGTATGTATTTATATGCAGCTTTGTCAAATTTCGTACATATAAAATCAGGTATTGAATACAACAAATAATATAATTATCAATGTTAAAAACATTTTTAAACAAAATTATAAAACCTGCTGACATCATCTAAAAACAAAAAGGAGTTTATAATGTTATGGAGTATGCCAAATACAGCGTTTGGCTGTCACTTTTGCAGGCTCTTTTGTGTAACATCGTCTGTGTGAAAACGATTACCATAGAAACGTATCTAGTCTACTTCACATAGGCGTACGGGGTCAATATTTCTGGGGGGGGGGGGCAAGATCAATTTTTGCCCGAATATTGTAATTGTAAGTGATTTGCCCGAATTTTCATACTGCCTTAGCAGTCGTTTAATAAGTCGTTTTGATCAAACCATAGTGAGGTTAGTGACTTACCTATCTGTACAGGCTCAGAAAAAATAGGATTCCCGTCCCTTCCTTCGTGCATAATCACACGGCGCTGACCCAGTCAACCTAGGATATGAACTATTGCGGAGCACAAGTTGATCCGCCCAATGCAACCCGGCATACCCAACAACAACAACATACCATTAGTTTGTGGTCAACAAAGAGCTGTATATACAGCCGAACGTATCAGTCGAGAGATAATGAAATTGCGAGTTTACATTGAGACCGTGTGTGAAAGATCGTTCTCGCGCCAGTCGTTAGTCTGCTGAAGCACTGCATGTGTACGTATGGTCACAGTGTAATGAGTGTGTTGGCATTCGAGGGGGTTACCAACTTACTCTACATCCATAAAAAAAAAATCTGCTGACAAGCGTACAGATAACACGGTACGAGCGTAGTCTATAAAAGTAAAACTGGTATCCTGGGATGAGGATAAATGAGGGCACTGGGAAAATTGGCAAGGCCAGTTCTAAACAAGCTAGCTATACCTGTTGTGTGATACATTTTCTATTGTCTATTTCTCAGAAGAGAGATAGACTCAGAGAGTAGTAGTCAGACCAATTGACCGAATATTAATGGCGACATTTATTCATTTTGGCTGTCTCATTTTGCCCGAATGGATCAACTGTTTTTGCCCAAATTGGGAGGGCGAGTGCCCCCCCCCCTGCCCCCCCCCCGCCTCGTACGCCTATGCTACTTCATACTGTATATGATCACCATGACAACGTGTCTACTGTGTTTTGTATATTCGGTATAAGCGTGCAATGGATGGCATCTGTTTTTTGTGTTTTGTGTTGTTGGCTTTTTCTTGGCATAGGTATATAATGATATGGGTTTATGAGGCTTCGACTGAAGAGGCAGTTTTACCTGTAAAGTCAGCATTCATTAATGTGGAGTTCATATAATTATATACAGTTGAAAACAAATTAAAATGTTGAAAATAAATAATTTGGATAAATATTTTATATTGTTATTTCTATAAACTTAAACAATACGTTAATCTTGTATTTCAGTAATCACAGTATTGATTATTATTTGTTTTTGGTTATTGATTATTGTTCGTTCGTTTGTTGGTTTGTTCGTCCCTTCGTTCGTTTGTTCGTTTTTTTTAGTTTTTTTTTTGTTTTTTGTGTTCGTTTGTACGTTTGTTCGTTCATGTTGGTGTTAAAGGTAGCCAGGGGGTTGTGAGATATAACATGAGTATAGCCTAATATAGTTCGTAAGCTGCTTGACAATATGTATTACAAATAAAACAAGTAGTGCTGTAAGAAAAGGGATCTAACCGTCTATAACCGAGTAATCGAACATAAAATATACTGGGTTCATCGGTTAACCGAACCAAATTTTAAAAACATACAATTCGAAGATGGTATAGAAAAATAAATGTAGGAAAAAGGGATTAGATGTTAAATTTATGTTATTCAATATAACATATGGTCAATTTTGTCGATTAATTGAAGAGATGTTGGTGGATTTTGTATGGGGTTACTGCATAAAAAAGGTAGCATAAACCTGTTTAAAAATAGTTTTCGGATAACCGTAAAAAGTAACCGAATAACTGTATAAACATTCGGTTAAACGAGTAACCGAGTAATCGTTGCACTACTACACCATCCCACCTTTTTTGGTTTAATAATGTAAGATAATACATTGGATATTCAAATTTTCTTACCGATCGTGATACCACCACAAGAAAAAAAGGGTGTGTTTCCAATGAATCGTTCCAATCGTAAATTATTAACGTACCAAATGGGAAGAAATGAAGCTGACGTCTGACCTCTGTGAAAGACTGAAGTTCTTTTTTTGCAGTCATACATTTTGCAGTCATATACCTTAGAAATAAAAATGACATGGGCGAGATCATCTGTGTTAAACATTATATTTCTTTAAAAAATCAACCATCTGAACCCAATCCAATGTTCTTTTATTTTTCCCCTTTTTTCAGTTTTTTAAATTATTTTATTTAATTTTTTTGGTCTGTTTCTTTGTTTTTGGTTTAAAAAAAAGAAAATATTGATATTGTAAGTGCCATAGTGTACGGAACAAACGGAAAATGTTTACCGATGTACCGGTAGTGATAGATTGATTGTGATAGACTGATGAAATTCTTGTGTCGGGTGATAAACAATTAATTTGATTTTGCCCTTACATCTGTTTTTGTGTTTTGTGAGGTTTTTTTTCTTGGCATAGACATACAATGATATGGGCTTATGAGGCTTCGACTGGAGAGGCAGTTTTACCTGTAAATTTAGTATTCAGTTTTTTGTAGATTCACCATTCGTTGTATTGTATTTCAAATTTATTATAGTGTAGAAAAAAATATTCAAATTGTGAACTATAAAGTTAGCATAGTCGTGATTGCTAATGAGGTATTTTGATGTTAAAGATGATGTATTGGCTGTGAAAAATATGTGCAATGAATATGTTCGTAAAACTGATATCAACTATAATTATAGAAATACAAAATCAGTTTATGTTATCTTGTTTGTATTATCGTTGATAGCAGTAACAATAGTAAAATTGATTACAAAGGAAGACTTTGCATGGTGAAAAGGATAAGTAAAGTCTTTTTAAGGTGAATCCATGTAAAAATTCTCGTTTGTGTAGTAAATAGTTTTGAAAATAACTGATTGGTTACAACTCGACGTTTCACTCAGTATGCTCTGATCGTCTTCAGGAGGATGTCTCCTGAAGACCAACCGGTTCTTTTCAGAACTATTTACTACAGTAACTCAAAAGAGAACTTCTACACGTGTCACCGCAAACAGTCTGTACTTAATTACAAAGGATGTAAATAGCTTTTAAAAATTAAATAATTTAAAATTATAAAAGTAATTTTATTTTAAGAAAAGGTACAGTATTGGTGGTTCATCAAAACTACGACTTGGAAATTGTTAAATTGATTAAAACATGATGAAGAGAATAAGTTAGAGAAACTTAAAGGCTATTGATCACATGATCACATGAGCGAAACAAAGGCAGAGTCATATCCTGTTAGGAATAGTTTGAGTTAATACAGATTTTAAATTGTGGAAAATCATGTGCAATAAAGAAAGAGATGGCAAAAAATTATCACAGTGAATGAGTTATCTTATACTATATAGTAAAACCATTAAGCTTTCTGTAATAGGTACGACAGACTGATGTCTTTACTGCTTAGGCAATTTCAAAATAGTCCCAATCCTTAATATAATCCAATATATTATCTTAAACTAGGACACCGATTCCATGCCCTGTTGAATGTCTGCTTTCTGATCGTGACGATACTGTCCCTTTAAGGTTTGTGTGGAGATTTTTTTCTTCTGTTTCCAACATGTCGCTGTCTATTTTATTATTCTGTATTTTTATTATTATTCTCGGTGTCCACACGTCTGCAGGGCAGCGGCGTAGGACTTTTTCAGTGGGGGGCACAAGGGGCGTTGCTTTTCAGTGGGGGCCAGGGGATATGGGTTTTTCCCTTTTCTTTTTCTTTTCTGTTTTGGGGCACTATCGGGATTTTTCTTGGGAGGCACTGGAAGTTTGTGGGGCATGCCCCAGCCAACCCCCCCGTGGCTACGCCTGCCGCTGCAGGAACGGTTTCGTTCAAGTACTGGTATGTTGCCTGGCATGGTTTTGGGCTTTTGGGGCAGTAACTGTTTTGTATGATGACGAGTCTTATTTTTGGATTGGCAGATTGTGTGTTTTGGGCAGCATCTTGCTAGACTGGTCCCCTGTCTTTATCCTCAAGAATAAAGACTGGCTCCTGCCGCACCATTCAATGGATTTCATTGGATACGTTGTGTTGAAGATCTTACGTCACGCATTGAGGCTCGCGCTAGCTACCAACCAAGGTCAAAGTTGAATCTCCTGAAAAATAACATGGTGGCCGCGCGGCCAGTGCCTGCCGTAATTCACGAGCCTCAAAGCATGATATCAGATCTTCCAGCTACAATTTGCTTAGTCCGTGGTTCAAGACTATTACACGATCCATCGCTTACATCTTTAAAGATTTAGACCCGTGTTTTACCAGAAATTTTAGGAATGTTTTGTTTTCACTGGAAATTTGATAATTTTGAAATTATATGTTTTTCAAACTAGTTCACTTGAAGCTTTATTTAACAGTTTAAAAATGCCAAAATGAATTTAAGATGGGACTCACCACATAGACTGTCAGCTTCTCGTGATTGTTTTGACAAACGTGTCATTTTGAAACATTTTGTTTTCACTTCCTCGAGTAAAATAGCAATGCTCCGATGAAAAAGAACATTTGTGGAAGTTGCAGATAAAATAGCCACAAAACACGAGCGATACATCTTTAATTCAAACTATGATAATTAAACTAACGAGGTGCCTGATTTGTTACGTTCTTTCTGCGTTTGTTGATATCTACGACTTGATCTGTTTATTTTACCGGTACCTTATTAAGCATAATAGCGAATTAGGCCTTGTGAAAACATGGATCATATGTTATCATAGGGTCATGCCCCTCTACCATATCAATACAATAAACATCTGGGGTACTCGGACTTTCATGTTCTAACTTGCCGTAATAGTCTCGGATTCACATAAAACTTCGCCTCAGACGCCAGCGTCGACATTTTTGGTTTCCGTTTGCCTGATATGCGCGGCCTCTCTTATCCACCATACTTTGTATATGGAAATTTGGTCTGGTTCCAATAACGCCCTGGCGTAACTAGGGTCCAATTTTCAGGCGGGGTTACTAGGGTGCACCATTTTTTCTAGAGGGGCATGTCAATACTTGAACATTTTGTATCCTGTAGCTTCAAATGAGGACCTATTTTCTCAAAATTCTCAATGGAGGAACTCGGAGAGGGAACGTCCCCACCCCCGTGCCCCCATATGTACGCCACTGCAATAACTGCGGATGCATGTTAACATGTGTCACTTAAAACATCACCAAAATAAAAGCGCGTCACTGCACCGCTTTTGAAGTAGACTTGATTTCAAGTCTGAGATCGTGGTTATTTTTGTCTGCATCAGCCACGCAAAACGCCGTTTACCCCTATTGGCTATCACAGCCCTAACTCGCGATCTCAGACTTGACCCTGTTGTGTTTGTGGGATATTCATGTATTCATAGCTAAAATTTACAAAATAATACGGATGCTAAAGAGATGGCCAATCAGGAGGCCACAAAAACCTTGTAGGCCGCGTCTATTACTAACAGGTTACACTCGCTTAAAATTCTTTCTGTAATATTCATTCGATATTAAATTTGTATAGTGCTTGGTACGTAAATAGTATTTGAAATGATAGGTAAATTTAATGAGATCTTAGAGTTGTAAAAAAAAAAAAATAATAATACATAATTTCTTCTCTACAAAAAACGTCTTACCTACAGTTTAAATGGAATCGTTGAGTACATCGCCTCCAACTGCATGTAGAAGGTTTAGTTTGAATATTCATGTTATGGAAGGCTTTCCGACCAATCAGATTGTTCCGTCCACTTTTGGACTAATTCGCAATAGGTTGTGTACAAACCGAGAACAACATTCCCAAGTCTGTGATCGAAGGTTAATGTCGAAGGTTAATACACAAGAGGGCGCTATTTAATGCGATACTGCAGAGCCGTATTAGCTTCAGCCAGACAAAAAAAAACACGATCACAGACTTGGAACCAAGTCTACTTTTGAAGCCGACCCGTCATGATGACCAGACACCTGAGACGTTTTTGGCCTAAAGAGGGTGAAAATAAGGAATGTAGGGTGTTGCAGAATTTTTTTACGAGGAATTAGGAGCGATTTGGTCCAATCCCAGCCCATCAACTGCAGTACGAGTTCATCTTATTAACCGTAGACCTCTCTGATCAGATGATAACCCAATGAACCCAAAACACATCGGCTGCAATCATGCAATGCACTTAAAATAACTACCGGTAAATATCGCAAATCTTCAGATAATGCAATCGTCCCATCCCAGGGCGAGAGAGCAGTGTGATCAAGGAACACCTGTACCACTCAAAAGCCCTGGGGAGAGGTTCATATCAATTAGTGTTGGTATGTAACCGGTTAACCGACAGAAACTGCACTAACCGTTTATAAATTTGCTAACCGGCTAACCGAAACCAATATTTATATAAAAAAAATACGACCTACAATTTTGGTAGAATTTTGTTGTTATAGACTTTCTTTTTGCCGCATTGGTTATTGAAGAATCATTATGGGAAGTTTGTTGATGCTTTGTATGACCGAAGATTTATACATATCGTATCATTTGCCGACGATCTAGTTTGTGGTGTGGCCGTCACGAGCCATCTTTCGGTTAACCGGTTAACCGACCGTGAAAGATTCGGTTAAACGTTTAGCCAACTAACCGGTAACTCTCAGCACTAATACCAATACGGCATTTCGGAATTCCCGTATTTCACAATTTAGTAAGAACTACTAAATTGAACGCGGATGTCTGACACCAGCGGCGGCGCTACTGGGGGGGGGAGGGGGGGGGAATGCCCCCGGTTACTTTCTTTGCCCCCCCCCCCAATTTTCCCCTTCCCCGAAATTTTTTCCCCGATTTTTCAGCAGTACAAAATTACATTAAAAATTAATGTTTTCCCCTTAAATTTAAACTTGCCCCCCCCCCCTCTTGCCCCTCCCCCACCCTAGTTTAACAGGTCTGGTGCCGCTGCTGTCTGGCACTGGTCATATCCTTAAAACCTTGCGTGCCTGCACATAATTAATTCGACGTGATGTTGTTGCCGATCAAGTGTACTGACATTGCAAAGAAAGGGGAATTCCATTGTTATTGTGAAAGCAAAATACTGACGTATGAGCTGGAGAGATAGGTTATAGGCATATAATATAAGCGGAGCGAGTGAGCTGTGCACAATTGGCCGGTTAACCGACCGTGAAAGATTCGGTTAATTTAAACGGTTAGCGAACTAACCGGTAACTCTCAGCACTAATATCAATACGGCATTTCGGAATTCCCGTATTTCACAATTTACTAAGAACTACTAAATTGAAAGCGGAAGTCTGGCACTGTTCATATCCTTAACATCTTGCGTGCCTGCACATGATTAATTCGATGTGATGTTGTTGCTGAAGGGGAATTCCATTGTTATTGTGAAAGCAAAATACTGACGTATGAGCTGGAGAGATATAGGCATATAAGCGGAGCGAGTGAGCTGTGCATAGTCAGTCTACGTCTGATCCTAGTGTAGCGTATACACAAGCAAACCAGTGTCATGGCGGCACCTTCACCTGCTTTGGGGATCATTTCTTCGGCCTTCACAGCCGCTACAGGACTTAACATTCATCATTCGGATCCTGTGGCCAATGAAGGTGAAAGCGCGCTGAGTTCACTATTGGGGATGGAGAAACTTCCTCCCGTACTGACACCGTCGTTTAAGGGGGTCACCGGTGGTTCTCCAGCACGGACTACCCAGGCAAAGTATGGCGAAACCCAGGCCGCAACCGCTCAGACCAAACCGGACGTCATCTTGCTCAGCGCCAAAGATCTATTCGGCCTAACTTACATGATGATGCAGCCACCGTCCGGAACGGTCCTCGAAGGCGGCATGGCAGCAGTGCGCGTTCACATGCTAAAGAGCAATGTGCAGTTGACTGTGCAAGTGAGATCCAGTGCAACTGTCAAGGAATTGAGGGAGGATGCTGCCAAGAAAGTGGGCCTCCTCCCCGTACAGCTGATGCTCATCTTCAATAACACCCGACTTGAAGATTACCAGGAGATCAAGGACCACGGCATTATTTCTAACAGTACGATACTTGGGATGAAGTGTTGCCCGCGGCCGCCTGCTGTTGGCGGTGTTGGCGGTGTTGATGATGCTTTACCCGCGGGGATGAAGCTTTGCCCGCGCCCGCCTGCTAGTGGCGGTGGTGGCGGTGATGGCGCCATTATTTTTAAACTAGATCCTTCATCGCTGGCACCAAGGTACGACTATGATTTTACGGGGAAAGCTGATGATGGCAAGACTTTCCATCGAGGTAACTACCCCTACTACCGCCCGTACGGATGGAAAAGGTACGCTTTGAATGTACTCGGGGATGCAGATTACAAAGACGACAAATGGCTTGGAGCTGACGGCATCCGCACAGAGGCCACCGATGGGGAGTGGCCGGTAACCTACCACGGCACAAGACATGGCAATGTCTGGGGAATAGTGGAGCACGGTTACGATCCCAAAAAAGAAAAAACTATATTTTACGGGTCAGGAATATATAGTAGCCCATTCTTGAAGGTAGTGGTTGAAGATAGATACGCGGGAATATTCAAATACGAAAAAAAAAATTACGCAATTGCCCTGCAAAATCGCGTCAACCCAGACCCGAGACACCTGGATACCCACCATAATAATGGCAAGTACTGGTTGTCGCATTCGCATAAGCCTGAGAATGGGATATTTGACATTCGCCCATACGGCATCGTCATACGCGAACTTTAAGTTTACTTGGCCAGGCGGGAAATAAATGTTGGTTAAAAATAAATAAAACATTGCTGATCCAGGAAGATATAGCATTAGCGGAACTGCCCCACCTAAAAAAATAAAAAGTATTAATTTTAAGGAAAGGTACAGCATTGGTGGGTCACCAAAACTACGAATTATTGTCTAAATCTTAATTGGTTTAAGTTTGTTTTAATTTACTACACGTATTTAATCATCTGAAGTGATTTCATCTGAGAAAAAAAAGCATTGTCATAAAAAGTCTGGTAACTTTTTGTTTAGACTCAAAAGCATGTATTATTTTTTCGTTGTTTTCTCTCAAAAACGTGAGTATCGTGGTGAAAATTTGACAGGTTAGTTTGATGATATATTTCTTGAAAACTGGAGTGTTTTAATGAAATTACGTTACTGCAAATACTGATGTATTTTAATTTTAACAATTATATTTATAAAACAACAATGGCGGACGTGTTTCCAAAGAGAAAATACAAAAGTAATATTACATTTATATAATATTCTGCCTCACTTTCAGTTCAGTAAAAAGGGAAACATATTTTCCAGCACAGGTAATTATACATTAGTCCTGAGATGACATAAGAATTAGAATTTGCTCCTCCTTAGTCCTGGAAGTGAAGTCTGTGTGCATTTTATATACGGTATGTCATGTAACATTTTCTTCCTTAGCTCAGTATAAAATGGAGAATGAAATAAAAAAAAGTTTCATTTTGAATAATCTAGTTCACAATGCGGGCATACTCGCTGTGGTGATGTTAAACTACAACAATAATAAGTTCGTAAACTGCATGTCAAATATAATAATAGAAATTTAAATTTAATACATGCTTGTTTGTATTATAGTTGATACTAGTAGCAATAGCAAAAGTAAATTAGAAATGTTATTTTATTTTAAGGAAAGGTACAGCATTAGTGGGTCATCAAAACTTAATTGGTTTAAGTTTGTTCTTCTACACGTATTATATGAAGTGATTTCATCTGAGAAAAAAAAACATTGTCATTAAAAGTCTGGCAACTTTTTGTTTAGCCTCAAAACTTCAAAAACATGTATTATATTTTCGTTGTTTTCTCTCAAAAACGTGAGTATCGTGGTGAAAATTTGACAGGTTAGTTTGATAATATATTTCTTGAAAACTGGAGTGTTTTAATGAAATTACGTTACTGCAAATACTGATGTATTTTAATTTTAACAATTATATTTATAAAACAACAATGGCGGACGTGTTTCCAAAGAGAAAATACAAAAGTAATATTACATTTATATAATATTCTGCCTCACTTTCAGTTCAGTAAAAAGGGAAACATATTTTCCAGCACAGGTAATTATACATTAGTCCTGAGATGACATTAGAATTAGAATTTGCTCCTCCTTAGTCCTGGAAGTGAAGTCTGTGTGCATTTTATATACGGTATGTCATGTAACATTTTCTTCCTTAGCTCAGTATAAAATGGACAATGAAATAAAAAAAAGTTTCATTTTGAATAATCTAGTTCACAATGCGGGCATACTCGCTGTGGTGATGTTAAACTACAACAATAATAAGTTCGTAAAACTGCATGTCAAATATAATAATAGAAATTTAAATTTAATACATGCTTGTTTGTATTATAGTTGATACTAGTAGCAATAGCAAAAGTAAATTAGAAATGTTATTTTATTTTAAGGAAAGGTACAGCATTAGTGGGTCATCAAAACTTAATTGGTTTAAGTTTGTTCTTCTACACGTATTATATGAAGTGATTTCATCTGAGAAAAAAAAACATTGTCATTAAAAGTCTGGCAACTTTTTGTTTAGCCTCAAAACTTCAAAAACATGTATTATATTTTCGTTGTTTTCTCTCAAAAACGTGAGTATCGTGGTGAAAATTTGACAGGTTAGTTTGATAATATATTTCTTGAAAACTGGAGTGTTTTAATGAAATTACGTTACTGCAAATACTGATGTATTTTAATTTTAACAATTATATTTATAAAACAACAATGGCGGACGTGTTTCCAAAGAGTAAATACAAAAGTAATATTACATTTATATAATATTCTGCCTCACTTTCAGTTCAGTAAAAAGGGAAACATATTTTCCAGCACAGGTAATTATACATTAGTCCTGAGATGACATTAGAATTAGAATTTGCTCCTCCTTAGTCCTGGAAGTGAAGTCTGTGTGCATTTTATATACGGTATGTCATGTAACATTTTCTTCCTTAGCTCAGTATAAAATGGACAATGAAATAAAAAAAAGTTTCATTTTGAATAATCTAGTTCACAATGCGGGCATACTCGCTGTGGTGATGTTAAACTACAACAATAATAAGTTCGTAAAACTGCATGTCAAATATAATAATAGAAATTTAAATTTAATACATGCTTGTTTGTATTATAGTTGATACTAGTAGCAATAGCAAAAGTAAATTAGAAATGTTATTTTATTTTAAGGAAAGGTACAGCATTAGTGGGTCATCAAAACTTAATTGGTTTAAGTTTGTTCTTCTACACGTATTATATGAAGTGATTTCATCTGAGAAAAAAAAACATTGTCATTAAAAGTCTGGCAACTTTTTGTTTAGCCTCAAAACTTCAAAAACATGTATTATATTTTCGTTGTTTTCTCTCAAAAACGTGAGTATCGTGGTAAAAATTTGACAGGTTAGTTTGATGATATATTTCTTGAAAACTGGAGTGTTTTAATGAATTTACGTTACTGCAAATACTGATGTATTTTAAGTTGTAATTTTAATGTAATTTTAAGTTTTAAAGTGGTAGATGATTTTCAATTCATAAACATGTATTTCCGTTTCACATTTATATCAACAGTGACAATTAA
>CM055816.1:62027593-62209899 GCA_029582265.1 Zoroaster sp. YZ-2022
CGTTAGCCGGTTAGCAAATTTATAAACGGTTAGTGCAGTTTCTGTCGGTTAACCGGTTACATACCAACACTAATTGATATGAACCTCCCCAGGGCTTTTGAGTGGTACAGGTGTTCCTTGATCACACTGCTCTCTCGCCCTGGGATGGGACGATTGCATTATCTGAAGATTTGCGATATTTACCGGTAGTTATTTTAAGTGCATTGCATGATTGCAGCCGATGTGTTTTGGGTTCATTGGGTTATCATCTGATCAGAGAGGTCTACGGTTAATAAGATGAACTCGTACTGCAGTTGATGGGCTGGGATTGGACCCGTCGCTCTAATTCCTCGTAAAAAAATTCTGCAACACCCTACATTCCTTATTTTCACCCTCTTTAGGCCAAAAACGTCTCAGGTGTCTGGTCATCATGACGGGTCGGCTTCAAAAGTAGACTTGGTTCCAAGTCTGTGATCGTGTTTTTTTTTTGTCTGGCTGAAGCTAATACGGCTCTGCAGTATCGCATTAAATAGCGCCCTCTTGTGTATTAACCTTCGACATTAACCTTCGATCACAGACTTGGGAATGTTGTTCTCGGTTTGTACACAACCTATTGCGAATTAGTCCAAAAGTGGACGGAACAATCTGATTGGTCGGAAAGCCTTCCATAACATGAATATTCAAACTAAACCTTCTACATGCAGCTGGAGGCGATGTACTTAACGATTCCATTTAAACTGTAGGTAAGACGTTTTTTGTAGAGAAGAAATTATGTTTTTTTTAAAGTTTTTTTTTTACAACTCTAAGATCTCATTAAATTTACCTATCATTTCAAATACTATTTACGTACCAAGCACTATACAAATTTAATATCGAATGAATATTACAGAAAGAATTTTAAGCGAGTGTAACCTGTTAGTAATAGACGCGGCCTACAAGGTTTTTGTGGCCTCCTGATTGGCCATCTCTTTAGCATCCGTATTATTTTGTAAATTTTAGCTATGAATACATGAATATCCCACAAACACAACAGGGTCAAGTCTGAGATCGCGAGTTAGGGCTGTGATAGCCAATAGGGGTAAACGGCGTTTTGCGTGGCTGATGCAGACAAAAATAACCACGATCTCAGACTTGAAATCAAGTCTACTTCAAAAGCGGTGCAGTGACGCGCTTTTATTTTGGTGATGTTTTAAGTGACACATGTTAACATGCATCAGCAGTTATTGCAGTGGCGTACATATGGGGGCACGGGGGTGGGGACGTTCCCTCTCCGAGTTCCCCCATTGAGAATTTTGAGAAAATAGGTCCTCATTTGAAGCTACAGGATACAAAATGTTCAAGTATTGACATGCCCCTCTAGAAAAAGTGGTGCACCCTAGTAACCCCGCCTGAAAATTGGACCCTAGTTACGCCAGGGCGTTATTGGAACCAGACCAAATTTCCATATACAAAGTATGGTGGATAAGAGAGGCCGCGCATATCAGGCAAACGGAAACCAAAAATGTCGACGCTGGCGTCTGAGGCGAAGTTTTATGTGAATCCGAGACTATTACGGCAAGTTAGAACATGAAAGTCCGAGTACCCCAGATGTTTATTGTATTGATATGGTAGAGGGGCATGACCCTATGATAACATATGATCCATGTTTTCACAAGGCCTAATTCGCTATTATGCTTAATAAGGTACCGGTAAAATAAACAGATCAAGTCGTAGATATCAACAAACGCAGAAAGAACGTAACAAATCAGGCACCTCGTTAGTTTAATTATCATAGTTTGAATTAAAGATGTATCGCTCGTGTTTTGTGGCTATTTTATCTGCAACTTCCACAAATGTTCTTTTTCATCGGAGCATTGCTATTTTACTCTAGGAAGTGAAAACAAAATGTTTCAAAATGACACGTTTGTCAAAACAATCACGAGAAGCTGACAGTCTATGTATGGTGAGTCCCATCTTAAATTCATTTTGGCATTTTTTAAACTGTTAAATAAAGCTTCAAGTGAACTAGTTTGAAAAACATATAATTTCAAAATTATCAAATTTCCAGTGAAAACAAAACATTCCTAAAATTTCTGGTAAAACACGGGTCTAAATCTTTAAAGATGTAAGCGATGGATCGTGTAATAGTCTTGAACCACGGACTAAGCAAATTGTAGCTGGAAGATCTGATATCATGCTTTGAGGCTCGTGAATTACGGCAGGCACTGGCCGCGCGGCCACCATGTTATTTTTCAGGAGATTCAACTTTGACCTTGGTTGGTAGCTAGCGCGAGCCTCAATGCGTGACGTAAGATCTTCAACACAACGTATCCAATGAAATCCATTGAATGGTGCGGCAGGAGCCAGTCTTTATTCTTGAGGATAAAGACAGGGGACCAGTCTAGCAAGATGCTGCCCAAAACACACAATCTGCCAATCCAAAAATAAGACTCGTCATCATACAAAACAGTTACTGCCCCAAAAGCCCAAAACCATGCCAGGCAACATACCAGTACTTGAACGAAACCGTTCCCTGCAGCGGCGGCGTAGCCACGGGGGTGGGGGGGGGGGGGGTTGGCTGGGGGCATGTGCCCCACAAACTTCCAGTGCCTCCCAAGAAAAATCCCGATAGTGCCCCAAAACAGAAAAGAAAAAGAAAAGGGAAAAACCCATATCCCCTGGCCCCCACTGAAAAGCAACGCCCCTTGTGCCCCCCACTGAAAAAGTCCTACGCCGCTGCCCTGCAGACGTGTGGACACCGAGAATAATAATAAAAATACAGAATAATAAAATAGACAGCGACATGTTGGAAACCGAAGAAAAAAATCTCCACACAAACCTTAAAGGGACAGTATCGTCACGATCAGAAAGCAGACATTCAACAGGGCATGGAATCGGTGTCCTAGTTTAAGATAATATATTGGATTATATTAAGGATTGGGACTATTTTGAAATTGCCTAAGCAGTAAAGACATCAGTCTGTCGTACCTATTACAGAAAGCTTAATGGTTTTACTATATAGTATAAGATAACTCATTCACTGTGATAATTTTTTGCCATCTCTTTCTTTATTGCACATGATTTTCCACAATTTAAAATCTGTATTAACTCAAACTATTCCTAACAGGATATGACTCTGCCTTTGTTTCGCTCATGTGATCATGTGATCAATAGCCTTTAAGTTTCTCTAACTTATTCTCTTCATCATGTTTTAATCAATTTAACAATTTCCAAGTCGTAGTTTTGATGAACCACCAATACTGTACCTTTTCTTAAAATAAAATTACTTTTATAATTTTAAATTATTTAATTTTTAAAAGCTATTTACATCCTTTGTAATTAAGTACAGACTGTTTGCGGTGACACGTGTGAAGTTCTCTTTTGAGTTACTGTAGTAAATAGTTCTGAAAAGAACCGGTTGGTCTTCAGGAGACATCCTCCTGAAGACGATCAGAGCATACTGAGTGAAACGTCGAGTTGTAACCAATCAGTTATTTTCAAAACTATTTACTACACAAACGAGAATTTTACATGGATTCACCTTAAAAAGACTTTACTTATCCTTTTCACCATGCAAAGTCTTCCTTTGTAATCAATTTTACTATTGTTACTGCTATCAACGATAATACAAACAAGATAACATAAACTGATTTTGTATTTCTATAATTATAGTTGATATCAGTTTTACGAACATATTCATTGCACATATTTTTCACAGCCAATACATCATCTTTAACATCAAAATACCTCATTAGCAATCACGACTATGCTAACTTTATAGTTCACAATTTGAATATTTTGTTCTACACTATAATAAATTTGAAATACAATACAACGAATGGTGAATCTACAAAAAACTGAATACTAAATTTACAGGTAAAACTGCCTCTCCAGTCGAAGCCTCATAAGCCCATATCATTGTATGTCTATGCCAAGAAAAAAAACCTCACAAAACACAAAAACAGATGTAAGGGCAAAATCAAATTAACTGTTTATCACCCGACACAAGAATTTCATCAGTCTATCACAATCAATCTATCACTACATCGGTAAACATTTTCCGTTTGTTCCGTACACTATGGCACTTACAATATCAATATTTTCTTTTTTTTAAACCAAAAACAAAGAAACAGACCAAAAACATTAAATAAAATAATTTAAAAAACTGAAAAAAGGGGAAAAATAAAAGAACATTGGATTGGGTTCAGATGGTTGATTTTTTAAAGAAATATAATGTTTAACACAGATGATCTCGCCCATGTCATTTTTATTTCTAAGGTATATGACTGCAAAATGTATGACTGCAAAAAAAGAACTTCAGTCTTTCACAGAGGTCAGACGTCAGCTTCATTTCTTCCCATTTGGTACGTTAATAATTTACGATTGGAACGATTCATTGGAAACACACCCTTTTTTTCTTGTGGTGGTATCACGATCGGTAAGAAAATTAGAATATCCAATGTATTATCTTACATTATTAAACCAAAAAAGGTGGGATGGTGTAGTAGTGCAACGATTACTCGGTTACTCGTTTAACCGAATGTTTATACAGTTATTCGGTTACTTTTTACGGTTATCCGAAAACTATTTTTAAACAGGTTTATGCTACCTTTTTTATGCAGTAACCCCATACAAAATCCACCAACATCTCTTCAATTAATCGACAAAATTGACCATATGTTATATTGAATAACATAAATTTAACATCTAATCCCTTTTTCCTACATTTATTTTTCTATACCATCTTCGAATTGTATGTTTTTAAAATTTGGTTCGGTTAACCGATGAACCCAGTATATTTTATGTTCGATTACTCGGTTATAGACGGTTAGATCCCTTTTCTTACAGCACTACTTGTTTTATTTGTAATACATATTGTCAAGCAGCTTACGAACTATATTAGGCTATACTCATATTATATCTCACAACCCCCTGGCTACCTTTAACACCAACATGAACGAACAAACGTACAAACGAACACAAAAAACAAAAACAAAACTAAAAAAAACGAACAAACGAACGAAGGGACGAACAAACCAACAAACGAACGAACAATAATCAATAACCAAAAACAAATAATAATCAATACTGTGATTACTGAAATACAAGATTAACGTATTGTTTAAGTTTATAGAAATAACAATATAAAATATTTATCCAAATTATTTATTTTCAATATTTTAATTTGTTTTCAACTGTATATAATTATATGAACTCCACATTAATGAATGCTGACTTTACAGGTAAAACTGCCTCTTCAGTCGAAGCCTCATAAACCCATATCATTATATACCTATGCCAAGAAAAAGCCAACAACACAAAACACAAAAAACAGATGCCATCCATTGCACGCTTATACCGAATATACAAAACACAGTAGACACGTTGTCATGGTGATCATATACAGTATGAAGTAGCATAGGCGTACGAGGCGGGGGGGGGGGGCAGGGGGGGGGGGCACTCGCCCTCCCAATTCGGGCAAAAACAGTTGATCCATTCGGGCAAAATGAGACAGCCAAAATGAATAAATGTCGCCATTAATATTCGGTCAATTGGTCTGACTACTACTCTCTGAGTCTATCTCTCTTCTGAGAAATAGACAATAGAAAATGTATCACACAACAGGTATAGCTAGCTTGTTTAGAACTGGCCTTGCCAATTTTCCCAGTGCCCTCATTTATCCTCATCCCAGGATACCAGTTTTACTTTTATAGACTACGCTCGTACCGTGTTATCTGTACGCTTGTCAGCAGATTATTTTTTTTATGGATGTAGAGTAAGTTGGTAACCCCCTCGAATGCCAACACACTCATTACACTGTGACCATACGTACACATGCAGTGCTTCAGCAGACTAACGACTGGCGCGAGAACGATCTTTCACACACGGTCTCAATGTAAACTCGCAATTTCATTATCTCTCGACTGATACGTTCGGCTGTATATACAGCTCTTTGTTGACCACAAACTAATGGTATGTTGTTGTTGTTGGGTATGCCGGGTTGCATTGGGCGGATCAACTTGTGCTCCGCAATAGTTCATATCCTAGGTTGACTGGGTCAGCGCCGTGTGATTATGCACGAAGGAAGGGACGGGAATCCTATTTTTTCTGAGCCTGTACAGATAGGTAAGTCACTAACCTCACTATGGTTTGATCAAAACGACTTATTAAACGACTGCTAAGGCAGTATGACAATTCGGGCAAATCACTTACAATTACAATATTCGGGCAAAAATTGATCTTGCCCCCCCCCCCCCAGAAATATTGACCCCGTACGCCTATGTGAAGTAGACTAGATACGTTTCTATGGTAATCGTTTTCACACAGACGATGTTACACAAAAGAGCCTGCAAAAGTGACAGCCAAACGCTGTATTTGGCATACTCCATAACATTATAAACTCCTTTTTGTTTTAGATGATGTCAGCAGGTTTTATAATTTTGTTTAAAAATGTTTTTAACATTGATAATTATATTATTTGTTGTATTCAATACCTGATTTTATATGTACGAAATTTGACAAAGCTGCATATAAATACATACATACCAACGCCTGCCGTGAAATCACCGCAGTGCTCGTGTATACGAGTGAGATATTACCATTTTATATCACACAAATTTTATTAATTTTAGCGGTAATGTTAAGGCACTGTAAGGTTATTGTGTTAAGGCATTATATCTCAAATCTTATTCATTGATTTTTTATTTTGTTTAAACAAATACTTTTAACATATTTTTTTTTATACAGTACCTGACGATATGTGTACATATGTAACATGGCATGATGCTTACGCGTGAGATATTACAATTTTTGTTATCGCCCTCATTATAACTGACATCACTAAGGATTGATTTGGATTTTGCCCTTACAACGACGTAGGCCTATGTACGAAACACTGCTTTCCGAGTGTCTGTGAATGGTGATACGGTCGGGATTCGAAGCCACGACCTCCTGTTTAATCATGCAGACGTCTTAACCTCTCGACCACCGAGCTTGCCCGATGACGATATTTAGCAGCTGGTTCTACTATATTTATATAGATGGATGAAATTCTTGCGTTGGGTGATGAACAATTCATTTGATTTTGCCCTTTTCACCATTTTGCGCTTACATACGTCGGTATTCAAATCAAGTGTTTCTCACCCGACGCAAGAATTTCATCCATCTATCACTACATCGGTAAATGTTTTCCGTTTGTTCTGTACACTATGGCAATTAGAATATCAAAATAAATGTTTTAACCAAAAACAAACAACAAACAAACAGACAAAAATAAAATAAAATAAAATAAAAAATAAAGTGAAAAAAGGAAAAAAAAAAGAACACTGGATCGGGTTCAGATGGTTGATTTTTTTTCAGAAAACATGTTGAACGCACATGATATCGTGATCGGTATGAAAATTAGAATATCCAATGTATTATCTTACATGATTAAACCAAAAAAAGATGGGATGGTGTAGTAGTGCAACAATTACCGGTACTCGGTTTCTCGTTTAACCGAATGTTTAAACGGTTATTCGGTTAATTTTTACGGTTCGGTTATCCGAAAACTATTTTTAATCAAGTTTATGCTACCTTTTTTGTGAAGTAAACCCACAAAAAAATCCACCATCATCTCTTCAATGAATCCACAAAATTTACCATAATTGAATAACATAAATTTAACATCTAATCCCTACATTTCCTAAATTTATTTTTCTATACCATCTTCGAATTTTATGTTTTTAAAATTCGGTTCGGTTAACCGATGAACCCAGTATATATTTTATGTTCGATTACTCGGTTATACACGGTTAGATCCCTTTTCTTACCCCATCTGTTATTCCTGGTTAATAACTGGATGCAGAAGGGGTGGAACCAGAATTCAAAGGGGGAGGAACCCAAAGTCAGACATGTTAAAGAACAATTATATGATTTAATCGTGTTATTTTTCACAGTACTCAAATGCATGCACCTCAAGATGTTTCAATCATCAAGCTTTCGTCCATTAGTATTCTTCTTTTACTTTTTATTTTGTTAAGAGAAGGGGGAGGGGGAGGTGGGCAGTTGCGCTAATTCTCTCTCCCTGGTCAAATCAACTTATACTTCGCGTGTGAGGATGCCGTAGGGGCGAACGTCATATATCCCCTTCCGAGGATCCTGAAGAGGCGACACCCAGTACGGGAAACCAGCAAAATCAGTCTCCTTTGGGCTGACGACCTTCAAGTGGTTCTTGGCGGGGTTGACGCGATTTTGCAGTGCAAGTCTGTAACGCTTACCTTCGTACGTGAATGTTTTCGCATAGTTATATTCATCTACTTTCTTCAAGGATGGGCTAGTATATACTCCTGGCCCGAAGCGCTGTCTGTGTCCTAGTTTGTAACCCTCCTCCACTATTCCTCGGACATTGCACCTTTCCGTGCCATGGTAGGACACCGGCCACTCCCCATCGGTGGTCTGTGTGCGGATACCGTCAGCTCCAAGCCATTTGTCGCTTTCGTATTCCCCAAGTACCTTCACAGCGTACCTTTTCCATCCATACGGGCGGTCGTAGGTGAAGTCACCTCGATGGTAAGTCGCGCCATCATCTGTTTTCCTCGTAAAATCATGGTCGAATCTTGGCGCCAGCGATGAAGGATCCAGTTCAAAAATCCCCATCTTTTGGCCAGGTGTACACTTCATCCCAATTATCGTACAGTCAGAAGCAAAACCCAGGTACTTGATCTCCTGGTGATCTTCAAGTTGGCTGTTATCGAAGATGAGCATCAGCTGTACGGGGCGGAGGCCTACTTTCTTGGCAGCATCCTCCCTCAATTCCTTGACTGTTGCACTGGATTTAACCTGCACAGTCACCTGCACATTGTCCTTCAGCATGATAACGTGTACGCTGATCACTGCTGCCATGTCACCTTCGAGGACCGTTCCGGACGGTGGCTGCATCATCATGTAAGTTAGTCCGAATAGATCTTTGGCGCTGAGCATGATGACGTCCGGTTTGGTCTGAGCGGTTGCGGCCTGGGTTTTGCTATACCTCGCCTCGGGTGTTCTGGTCTGGGTCGTTGGTGCATGGAAACCACCGGCGATCCAGTTAAGCCACGAATGTACTGGAGCGGGAGGACGTTTCTCTGCCCCGCACCGTGGACACCGCGCACTTTCACCTTTACCGGCCACAGGATCCGGCTCTTTAAGTTTTAGTCCTGTAGTGGCTGTAAAAGCCGAAGAAATGATCCCCAAAGATGAAGGTACCGCCATGATACTAGTGGTATGCTCATATACTGTACGATATACTACCAGACGTATAGGCATTCATGTAGACTGACTGACTATACACATCACTCGCTCAGCTTGTTGTGCCTCTCTGATCTTCATAGACAACATCAACATCCCCTATGATTGCAATGTCAGTGTACCTGATAGCCTGTACTATTCGGTAACACCATCACATCAATTTGATAATGTACAATCACGCGAGTTTTCAGGCTATGGTTGGTGCCAAAGTTTCCCTTCAATTCAAGAAGTTCTACGAAATTGTGAAATACTGGAAATCCCAAATTAATGCTGTATTGATGGAAACCTCTTTCCCAGGGCTTTCAAGCAGTAACAGTATTCCTCGATCCCACTGTCCTCTCGCTAAGGAATAGGAAATTTTCAATATCCAAAAATCTTTGACATTTCATTTACATGCATTACAGCCGACGTGTTTTGGTTATTATTATTTTTTTAAATATATATATTTTTCCAGTCTATTGATTTTTATAATCCAGTCAAGCTGTAAGTAAATGCCAAGTGGTTTTCATTAAGGTTTGTACCGTTATATTGATGAACTTTGCTGATGTCTGGGTCACATAGGGTTTTAAACCACTGTGCATTAAACTACTATTTTGCATTATTAAAAAAATTAAAATCAGAAATCGTGACCCACGGATCGACCAAACTGCCTGTGACATAAATAGCCGCAAGTGAAACATTACAATTGCATAATTTGTAGTAATTTGAAAATAAAAATAAAAATAAATAATAATAATAATTAAACATACAAAGGCCATAGACTGGGAATGGGGTGCTCTCACCATCGCTACCTTGTGGAGTCCTATAACAAAAGGGAAAGGCAAGAACAATTGGTCTCCACAAGGAATTTCTAAAGCCATGTCTCCACAAGGCATTTTGTGTACAAACCCTATGAGAAATGTTTAAGTACAGGGACAAAGGAAAGAACAATGGAGGTCTCCACAAGGATGCAAAAATGAGAATGTGTGTGTGCGTTTGTGTGGGCGAGCACTGGCAAGGTTGTGGGGACAGATAAGAAAAGGGACGGCAAGACCGCCGTATCTGTGGGGACATTTTCATGTCCCCACAACATTTTGGGCCGTAATTTGTCCCCACAACTGTGTCTGACAACATGTAAATGTCCCCACAATTACGATGCCTGACTGTGTGTGTGTGGGGGGGGGGGGGGGAACAAGCCAAACCGGAATTGTGGTTTTGAAGAAAAAAATATGTTGGAAAATACTGGGGTGCCGTTTGTCAATGAACTAATACATGTCTTTGTTCACCTCCCAAAAAATGTATCTATGTTCCTATAGCCAGTTTCCCTTAACAAGAAATCGTTAAGGAGAAGTTAAGGAACGATGCAGTAAATATTTTATGATGAGACAAAGAACTTCAATGTTCACCACCAGTGAATGGTTTCGCTTTCAATCCAATAACAAGATGTTAGCCTATATGTCTTGGTTCAAGACTAAGTTTCCATGTTTTTGGATACACGCAAACCGTAGCCCAAATAATAATGGTTCCGTCTCTGTATAGGCTACACTGAAACGGTAGTACACGAAGGTGAGTCCAACCTGTGCAGGCACAAACCAGCGCGGTGATTGCGGTTCGTCTGAAGATAGCGCCCTCTTGTTGCGATGGATTGTGTACCCACGGACTAAGCAACATGAAGCCTGAAGATCTGACGTCACGCTTTGAGGCTCGTGAATTACGCCACATACCGGCCGTGCGACTGCCATATTATTTTCCCAGAGATTCAACTTTTACCTTGGTTGGTAGCTAGCGCGAGCCTCAATGCGTGACGTCAGATCTTCAACACAACGTATCCAATGAAATCCATTGAATTGTGCGCCAAGAGCCATTCTTTATTCTTGAGGATAAAGACAGGGGACCACTCTAAGCAAAATGCTGCTCAAAACTTATTTACTGTCCAAAAACCAAGCCACGCAACATACCTGATCGAACGAAACCGTTCCCTGCAGACGCGTGGACAAGTAAGATTTGTAGCTTTACGTGGTGAACAGGATAATATTATGTAAAGACTGTTTGCCCATGTGAAAAATCTCTTCTTGAGTAGTAATTAGTTCTGAATAAACACTAACTGGATGTTAGGATCAGTATGCTCTGATCGTCTTCAGGAGAATTACAGCAACATGTTGGAAAGTAAGTAAGACTAATTGCGGTGACACCATGTGGAATCTCAATTGAGTAGTAATTAGTTCTGAAAAGAACTGGAGGTACAACTCGACGTTTCGATCAGTATGCTCTAATCGTCCTCAGGAGAATGCCGGACTCTGGAAATGCTGCTGCTTAAGTAGACTGCTGGAGGATCATCCCCTGAATGGATGCTAGAGGATTAGTTCGTTGAGGCGCGCAGGCGGGAACTGTTGAGACTAGGATCCTAGGGGTTGGGGGAGAGGAGTGTGTGCTCACTGAACTGAATCAGTTGTTGACAAGCACAGGGGGATGGAGGGTGGTTGACTTAGGATATAGGAGATCCCTCAGTCTGGGGTGGGTTATGGACTTCGGATACAGAAGATCCTTCAGTCCGTAGTAGTGGTCGCCAAATGTCGCTGATGTAGAAGCCGATGTCCTGTGGCACAGTCGTGTTTGACGATCTCGATGGCCTCTCTGATGGGTGTGATGAGTAGGGCTGCCTGCCAGGCGATTTGGTGGTCCTTGATGTGTGAGTGCTTGAAGATGGCGGACTTCTCGAAATCTCCTCTGCGGCCGTGTGCTCAGTGTTCCTTCAATCTGATGGGGAGGTTGAGCCCTGTTTCACCGATGTACACCTTACTGCACTCACATGTTGGAAATTGAAACAGGTTGAAAATGCCCCCTTTTACAAACCTTAATTAGGTTATGTGTACAGAATGCTAATGAAATATGAAGGAATGTTGCTATTTTGAAATCGCCTTAGCTTGTTCTAGTGAAGATGTCAGTCTGTCAGTATATCGGGCTTAATACATAAATATTAAGAGCTTGACTAAGACAGGCAAGTGCGTAGTCAGAGATTTTACATGTGGGTGGGGTAGACTTTTGAACGTCAGTCAACGGGGGGTGGGGGGAGGGGGGCAACACTTTCTGTATCTTTTCCTCTTCTCCATTTTTCTCTTTTCACTGAAGACAAATGATTCAGGATCATCTTTTTTGGCCATGCACCACTACCTTTATTGCAATTATCGCTTATTATTTAATTAAGTAGATTAATTTTTATGATATTAACTCATGCTATTGCGTACCATATAGTTAATTACCATAATCGGTTTTAATCAGTTTTACTCTCATTAATTGTCACTGTTGATATAAATGTAAAACGGAAATACATGTTTATGAATTGAAAATCATCTACCGCTTAAAACTTAAAATTACATTAAAATTACAACTTAAAATACATCAGTATTTGCAGTAACGTAAATTCATTAAAACACTCCAGTTTTCAAGAAATATATCATCAAACTAACCTGTCAAATTTTTACCACGATACTCACGTTTTTGAGAGAAAACAACGAAAATATAATACATGTTTTTGAAGTTTTGAGGCTAAACAAAAAGTTGCCAGACTTTTTATGACAATGTTTTTTTTCTCAGATGAAATCACTTCATATAATACGTGTAGAAGAACAAACTTAAACCAATTAAGTTTTGATGACCCACCAATGCTGTACCTTTCCTTAAAATAAAATAACATTTCTAATTTACTTTTGCTATTGCTACTAGTATCAACGATAATACAAACAAGCATGTATTAAATTTAAATTTCTATTATTATATTTGACATGCAGTTTTACGAACTTATTATTGTTGTAGTTTAACATCACCACAACGAGTATGCCCGCATTGTGAACTAGATTATTCAAAATGAAACTTTTTATTTCATTGTCCATTTTATACTGAGCTAAGGAAGAATATGTTAAATGACATACCGTATATAAAATGCACACAGACTTCACTTCCAGGACTAAGGAGGAGCAAATTCTAATTCTTATGTCATCTCAGGACTAATGTATAATTACCTGTGCTGGAAAAAATGTTTCCCTTTTTACTTAACTGAAAGTGAGGCAGAATATTATATAAATGTAATAATACTTTTGTATTTTCTCTTTGGATACACGTCCGCCATTGTTGTTTTATAATATAATTGTTGTCACCCTCCCCAGGGATTATGGGGTATGCTCCTACATTTGGAATAAAAGAATTCAATAAAAAATTAATTTCCCATATACCGGTAATTATCATCTTAAACATCAACTTTTTTTTCAAAACAAAATACACCATAAGCTCGAGACTGCGCTAACTACTGATAAGCAGAATGAAATACAAGATTAAAATAGTGTTAAGGTTTAATAGAAATAGCAATTTGAATATTAATTTTCTATAAACTACAATACATTTGAAATACAAACTGAGAACCTACATTCAATACACGGCATTATCCTCCAGCTTACTTTAGAAGAGTAACCCTGACTCTATTTTGGGTATCAGACTGGAGTGCGGGGGGGGGGGCGGGGGCGGATTACAATCCCACCCACCGTACCGCCTCCCGTCATGAGCCACGTGTTCCTGGCCTATCCAAAGAATTAAATAAACATTTAAATTACAACAGGACCTTTTCATACATATTAAGATAAATCTTCTTGTGATTCAATGAAACACAATAAATGCAATTACAGGGGAAATATCGTCACGATCAACAGGCCATGGAATCGGAGTGCTATATTTAGAATAACTCAGTGACTGAAAAATACCCTACATGATGAGGTCGTAATATTACCGTTGCTGCGGCATTAATGAGCCAGTAATTTTTAGACACTGTGTTGATCTTTATTACTAAACAAGAACACCGATTTCATGCCCTGTTAAATGTATGCTCTAATCGTGACGATAGTGTCTCTTTGACCATAGAGGAAGTTGGCCGAGTAACCAAGTGTAATCATTGTTCCCTTGTCGCTGATTTTCAATACTGTGGCCTAGAAACAACAAACTTTTTAGCTAAACTAAACTAACTGAACTAGCATAACTGTATCAATATTAATCCAACACTTTTAAAAGTTAAATCCAACTTTATAAAGAGTTGTCACTGACCGAACTCTTTAAAATGTTGATTCAACACTTTAGTTTTAAGAGTGTACGTTATGATACTGGGGTCTATTGTTATACCATAAAACAGCGCCCTCAATGGACAGTTCAGCATGAACTAGGCCGATTTATCTGTTAAAAGTACACCCAATCTTCACTGTATGTCGAAAACAGCATTCACAGTTTGTTTAACTGTCTTGAGGCATTGGATATCTGAGAAAATATCTATTAACAATTTCACCAATTTTTGTTGACCCCATCTGTTATACCTGGTTTACAAATGCATGCAGAAAAGGCGGATCTAGAATTCAAGGGGGAGGGGGACACCTCAAGGTCTGAAATTTGAAAAAAAGTACGATTTAATCTTTTTTTTTTCACAGTACTCATATAATTGTATGCATCCCAAAATGTTTCAATCATCAATCTTGTCTTATTTCTTAATACTTAAGTGGGCAATTCCGCTAATTCTATATCTCCCTGGATCAGCAATGTTTTATTTATTTGATTTTAACCAACATTTATTTCCCGCCTGGCCAAATCAACTTATACTTCGCGTATGAGGATGCCGTATGGGCGAACGTCAAATATTTTCTTCTTAGGATCATGCAAAGGCGACAACCAGTACATGCCATCATTACGGTGGATCTCCAGGTGTTCTGGGTCCGGGTTGACGCGATTTTGCAGGGCAAGTCTGTAACGCTTACCTTCGTATGTGAATATTTTCGAGTACTTATCTTCAACCACTACCTTCACGGAGGGGCTACTATATACCCCATACCCGTATTCGTGTCTTGGTCCTTTCTTGTAACCATCCTCCACTATTCCCCAGATATTGCCAAATGCCGTGCCATGGTAGGTTACCGGCCACTCCCTATCGGTGGCCTCTGTGCGGATGCCGTTAGCTCCAAGCCATTTGTTGTCTTTGTAATCTGCATCCCCAAGTACATTCAAAGCGTACCTTTTCCATCCGTACGGGCGGTAGTAGGGGTAGTTACCTCGATGGTAAGTCGCGCCATCATCAGCTTTCCTCGTAAAATCATAGTCGTACTCTGGCGCCAGCGATGAAGGATCTAGTTTAAAAATCGTTTCGCCTCCGCCACCGCCAAGAAGACACTTCATCCCAAGTATCGTACAGTCAGACGTAATGCCCAGGTACTTGATCTCCTGGTGATCTTCAAGTTTGGTGTTATTGAAGATGAGCATCAGCTGTTCGGGGAGGAGGCCTACTTTCTTGGCAGTATCCTCCCTCAATTCCTTGACTGTTGCACTGGATCTCACTTGCACAGTCACCTGCACATTGCTCTTCAGCATGTGAACGCTCACTGCTTCCATGTCGCCTTCGAGGACCGTTCCGGACGGTGGCTGTATCATCATGTAAGTAAGACCGAATAGATCTTTGGCGCTGAACATGATGACGTCCGGTTTGGTCTGAGCGGTTGCGGCCTGGGTTTCGCCATACTTTGCCTGGGTAGTCCGTGCCGGAGAACCACCGGTGACCCCCTTAAACGACGGTGTCAGTACGGGAGGAAGTTTCTCCATCCCCAATAGTGAACTCAGCGCGCTTTCACCTTCATTGGCCACAGGATCCGAATGATGGATGTTAAGGGTGCACCCCACTAAATAGTGAGGAATTCATGCGCCGAGCTATTTATCATAAAGTGTATGCCCTCAAATTTTTCTGAAAAACAAAGATTTGAGGCCCATTCATTTGATGGATTGTGTAAAAATGGCCCACTATCATAACCTGGGGGTCCTTGGCTTCCAACTGTGAGTATTTTGGACACACTAGGCCCTGAAAAAGTGGTCCTAATTTGATTTCAAGCGTAAGGCCTTTTTTCCAAAATGGCTGCTTTTCAGTGTGGACGTTTTCACTACTGTAGAGGGTGGTTTTCATTGGGATGAGAATAACTCCCTGGAAACCTGGACTTTAGACAGTAAATAGAGAAGAAAATAAAAGGTTATATATCGATCAATATTTTTTCTTTTGGTTTTAAAAACTTGTTATTCTAAGTATTTTTTAATGATTTTTGAATATTTTGTATTTAGCACTGTTTACTATGGGAGTTTATTTAGTGGGGTGCACCCTATAGATTCAAAATGGCGGCGTCCATGGTTTGTTTTGATGGTGGGATTTAAACGTGTGCTTTTGTTTACAGTATCAGTAAGGCTGATAATAAATGAAAAATCTTTACATTAAATTTTCCCATTCAATATCCTTGTATTTCAGGTCTTTATTGGATGAATACAGTACTGTTACAACAAAAAGGTATGTGGAATTGTGAAATTAATACCATAGTCTGCATGTGCTCTTTTTCGGCTATTGAAATTGTGCATTATCATTGGAAGTTGGTTGTTATTTGTTGTCTTTAATTAGTGCTACATGTGTGTTGCATTAGTAAAATTCACAAAACTATTACAAGTAGTTGTTTCTAAAATAGTACTGGTTCAGGAATGCATGCATTAATAATGAAGGTTTTGAAATTGTGTACAACTGATTGTACCATTCCCTGCCCCTCTCCATCACCTATCAACTCTCTTTGCAAGGACCTGTATATACATGGGGATGTATGCAGGGTTGGGGATGTTTCTTTCTCTTTGTGGTCTGTTTACCATGAAACAATTTACATTTTACATTTTCTTCTCAGCACATCATGTGAAGAAAGGCTCGTGATTTGCCCCCTCAGCGTATGATTCATTGTGTATGAGGCCCCATTTTCTGTCAACCTGGATCCGCCCCTAATAAGGTTAATTTTGTAAAACTTTCTGAAATTGCCTTTAGATAATATCTCAGATATTGTTTAAATATTCAAGGAGGAAACTAATTGTTATTTAAAGAAATTTTTAAAGAAAACATTGCACCCAAGAAATACAATAATGCATACACAATGCATGGTTATCCATTGCAAACTGCACAGAAACATCATAAACGAACCAAGTATGTTTAAAGCTGTCATTTTGCAGTGGAGTAATATTTTTCAATTTTTTTTCAGAAACATGACCTCTGCAATATACTGGATGTCCTTAGTGTGTTCCCAAGTCAAATTGAAAAAAATCATCTCTTTAAAGGATGCACCCCACTAAATAGTGAGGAATTCATGCGCCGAGCTATTTATCATAAAGTGTATGCCCTCAAATTTTTCTGAAAAACCAAGATTTGAGGCCCATTCATTTGATGGATTGTGTAAAAATGGCCCACTATCATAACCTGGGGGTCCTTGGCTTGCAACTGTGAGTATTTTGGACACACTAGGCCCTGAAAAAGTGGTCCTAATTTGATTTCAAGCGTAAGGCCTTTTTCCAAAATGGCTGCTTTTCAGTGTGGACGTTTTCACTACTGTAGAGGGTGGTTTTCATTGGGATGAGAATAACTCCCTGGAAACCTGGACTTTAGACAGTAAATAGAGAAGAAAATAAAAGGTTATATATCGATCAATATTTTTTCTTTTGGTTTTAAAAACTTGTTATTCTAAGTATTTTTTAATGATTTTTGAATATTTTGTATTTAGCACTGTTTACTATGGGAGTTTATTTAGTGGGGTGCACCCTATAGATTCAAAATGGCGGCGTCCATGGTTTGTTTTGATGGTGGGATTTAAACGTGTGCTTTTGTTTACAGTATCAGTAAGGCTGATAATAAATGAAAAATCTTTACACATTAAATTTTCCCATTCAATATCCTTGTATTTCAGGTCTTTATTGGATGAATACAGTACTGTTACAACAAAAAGGTATGTGGAATTGTGAAATTAATACCATAGTCTGCATGTGCTCTTTTTCGGCTATTGAAATTGTGCATTATCATTGGAAGTTGGTTGTTATTTGTTGTCTTTAATTAGTGCTACATGTGTGTTGCATTAGTAAAATTCACAAAACTATTACAAGTAGTTGTTTCTAAAATAGTACTGGTTCAGGAATGCATGCATTAATAATGAAGGTTTTGAAATTGTGTACAACTGATTGTACCATTCCCTGCCCCCTCTCCATCACCTATCAACTCTCTTTGCAAGGACCTGTATATACATGGGGGATGTATGCAGGGTTGGGGATGTTTCTTTCTCTTTGTGGTCTGTTTACCATGAAACAATTTACATTTTACATTTTCTTCTCAGCACATCATGTGAAGAAAGGCTCGTGATTTGCCCCCTCAGCGTATGATTCATTGTGTATGAGGCCCCATTTTCTGTCAACCTGGATCCGCCCCTAATAAGGTTAATTTTGTAAAACTTTCTGAAATTGCCTTTAGATAATATCTCAGATATTGTTTAAATATTCAAGGAGGAAACTAATTGTTATTTAAAGAAATTTTTAAAGAAAAACATTGCACCCAAGAAATACAATAATGCATACACAATGCATGGTTATCCATTGCAAACTGCACAGAAACATCATAAACGAACCAAGTATGTTTAAAGCTGTCATTTTGCAGTGGAGTAATATTTTTCAATTTTTTTTCAGAAACATGACCTCTGCAATATACTGGATGTCCTTAGTGTGTTCCCAAGTCAAATTGAAAAAAATCATCTCTTTAAAGGATGCACCCCACTAAATAGTGAGGAATTCATGCGCCGAGCTATTTATCATAAAGTGTATGCCCTCAAATTTTTCTGAAAAACAAAGATTTGAGGCCCATTCATTTGATGGATTGTGTAAAAATGGCCCACTATCATAACCTGGGGGTCCTTGGCTTGCAACTGTGAGTATTTTGGACACACTAGGCCCTGAAAAAGTGGTCCTAATTTGATTTCAAGCGTAAGGCCTTTTTCCAAAATGGCTGCTTTTCAGTGTGGACGTTTTCACTACTGTAGAGGGTGGTTTTCATTGGGATGAGAATAACTCCCTGGAAACCTGGACTTTAGACAGTAAATAGAGAAGAAAATAAAAGATTATATATCGATCAATATTTTTTCTTTTGGTTTTAAAAACTGTGGGACTTCTAAGTATTTTTTAATGATTTTTGAATATTTTGTATTTAGCACTGTTTACTATGGGAGTTTATTTAGTGGGGTGCACCCTTAAGTCCTGTAGCGGCTGTGAAGGCCGAAGAAATGATCCCCAAAGCAGGTGAAGGTGCCGCCATGACACTGGTTTGCTTGTGTATACGCTACACTAGGATCAGACGTAGACTGACTATGCACAGCTCACTCGCTCCGCTTATATGCCTATATCTCTCCAGCTCATACGTCAGTATTTTGCTTTCACAATAACAATGGAATTCCCCTTTCCTTGCAATGCCAGTATACGTGATCGGCAATAACATCACATCGAATTAATCACGTGCAGGCACGCAAGATATTCAGGATATGACCAGTGCCAGACTTCCGCTTTCAATTTAGTAGTTCTTACTAAATTGTGAAATACGGGAATTCCGAAATGCCGTATTGATATTAGTGCTGACAGTTACGGTTAGTTCGCTAACCCTTTAACCGAATCTTTCACAGTCGGTTAACCGGACAACTATGCACAGCTCACTCGCTCCGCTTATATTATAATTATGCGTCAGTATTTTGCTTTCACAATAACAATGGAATTCCCCTTTCTTTGCAATGTCAGTATACGTGATCGGCAACAACATCACGTCGAATTAATTATGTGCAGGCACGCAAGATTTTAAGGATATGACCAGTGTCAGACAGCGGCGGCACCAGACCTGTTAAACTGGGGGGGGGGGGAGAGTTGGGGGAGGGGGGCAAGTTTAAATTTAAGGGGGAAAACATTAATCTTTAATGTAATTTTGTACTGCTGAAAATTCGGGGAAAAATTGGGGGGAGGGGCAAATTGGTGGCGGGGCAAAGAAAGTAACCGGGAGCATTTGTCCCCCCTCCTCCCCCCCCCCCAGTAGCGCCGCCGCTGGTGTCAGACTTCCGCTTTCAATTTAGTAGTTCTTACTAAATTGTGAAATACGGGAATTCCGAAATGCCGTATTGATATTAGTGCTGAGAGTTACCGGTTAGTTGGCTAAACGTTTAACCGAATCTTTCACGGTCGGTTAACCGGTTAACCGAAAGACGGCTCGTGACGGCCACACCACAAACTAGATCGTCGGCAAATGATACGATATGTATAAATCTTCGGTCACTACAAAGCATCAATAAACTTCCCATAATGATTCTTCAATAACTAATGCGGCAAAAAGAAAGTCTATAACAACAAAATTCTACCAAAATTGTCGGTCGTATTTTTTTTTTAAATATTGGTTTCGGTTAGCCGGTTAGCAAATATATAAACGGGTTAGTGCAGTTTCTGTCGGTTAACCGGTTACATACCAACACTAATTGATATGAACCTCTCCACAGGGCTTTTGAGTGGTACTGGTATTCCTTGATCCCACTGCTCTCTCGCCCTGGGATGGGACGATTGCATTATCCAAAGATTTGGGATATTTACCTGTAGTTATTTTAAGTGCATTGCATGATTGCAGCCGATGTGTTTTGGGTTCATTGGGTTATCATCTGATCAGAGAGGTCTACGGTTAATAAGATGAACTCGTGCTGCAGTTGATAGGCTGGGATTGGACCAAATCGCTCCTAATTCCTCGTAAAAAATTCTACAACACCCTACATTCCTTATTTTCACCCTCTTTAGGCCAAAAAACGTCTCAGGTGTCTGGTCATCATGACGGGTCAGCTTCAAAAGCGGTGCGGTGACGCGTTTTTATTTTGGTGATGTTTTTAAGTGATACACTCTTAAAACTAAAGTGTTGAATCAACCTTATAAGAGTTCGGTGAGTGACAACACTTTATGAAGTTAAATTCAACTCAAAGAAAGTGTTGAATTAACACGGAGTCAAGTTAAGTCTAACTTTATCAATGTTGATTCAACACTTTCATTTTATTAGAGTATACCGGTACATGTTAACATGCATATTATGCAGTTATTGCAGTGGCGTAACTATGGGGCACGGGGGGACGTGCCCCCGAGGTCTGTGACCCTACGGGTTCCCCCATGTAGAATTTTGAAAAAATAGTTCCCCATTTAAGGCTGCAGGATACAAAATGTTCAAGTATTGACATGCCGCCCTAGAAAAAGTGGTGCACCCCTATTGCCCCCCCCCCCCCTGAAAATTGGACCCTAGTTACGCCACTGCGTTATTGGAACCAGGCAAAATTTCCCATATACAAAGTTTGGTGGCTAGAGGCTGCGCACATCAGACAAATAAACTAAAAATGTCGACGCTGGCGTCTGAGGCGATTTATTTGAATCCGAGATTATTACGGCAAGTCAGAACATAAAAGTCCGAGTACCCCAGATGTTTAGTGTATTGATATGGTAGAGGGGCATGACCCTATGATAACATATGATCCATATTTTCACAAGGCCTAATTCGCCATATGCTAAATAAGGTACCGGTAAAACAAACAGATCAAATCGTTATATAGGCCTAGATATCAACAAACGCAGAAAGAACGTAACAAATCAGGCACCTCGTTAGTTTAATTATCATAGTTTGAATTAAAGATGTATCGCTCGTGTTTTGTGGCTATTTTATCTAACTTCCACAAATGTTCTTTTTCATCGGAGCATTGCTATTTTACTTGAGAAAGTGAAACAAAATGTTTCAAAATGACACGTTTGTCAAAATAATAATGAGAAGCTGACAGTCAATGTATGGTGAGTCCCGTCATAAATTTATTTTGGCATTTTTTAAAAAACTGTTAAACAAAGCTTCAAGTGAACTAGTTTGAAAAACATATAATTTCAAAATTATCAATTTTCCAGTGAAAATTCTGGTAAAACACGGGTCTAAATCTTTAAAGATGTAAGCGATGGATCGTGTAAAAGTCTTGAACCACGGACTAAGCAAATTGTAGCCTGAAGATCCGATGCCACGCTTTGAGGCTCGTGAATTACGCCAGACACTGGCCGCGCGGCCACCATGTTATTTTTCAGGAGATTCAACTTTGACCTTGGTTGGTAGCTAGCGCGAGCCTCAATGCGTGACGTAAGATCTTCAACACAACGTATCCAATGAAATCCATTGAATGGTGCGGCAGGAGCCAGTCTTTATCCTTGAGGATAAAGACAGGGGACCAGTCTAGCAAGATGGGGCTCAAAATACACAATCTGCCAATCCAAACATAAGACTCGTCATCATACAAAACAGTTACTGCCCCAAGAGCCCAAAACCATGCCAGGTAACATAATAACAACAACAACAACAACAACAACAACAACAACAACAACAACAACAACAACAACAACAACAACAACAACAACAACAACAACAACAACAACAACAACAACAACAACAACAACAACAACAACAACAACAACAACAACAACAACAACAACAACAACAACAACAACAACAACAACAACAACAACAACAACAACAACAACAACAACAACAACAACAACAACAACAACAACAACAACAACAACAACAACAACAACAACAACAACAACAACAACAACAACAACAACAATAATGCATTTATAATGCACCGTCTATCTAGGCATGCCTATTCTGAGGCGCAACAATTAACACAGTATGAACATTATAGAAAGTACATAATAAATTATACACGCACACATACACATATTACATTATAGGCCTACATATGCATACATACATACATGCACATACATATACAATGTATACATTTAATTTATATATACATATCATATATACACATATTAACTAAAGATGTATAATTATGTAAAACAAAAAATCAAGCAAAACATTACATACATGTATACATATCCAAAAATCAAGCACAATAAGCAGTGTTAAATAAACGAGTCTTTAAATTGTTCTTGAAAACATTGTTTGAACTGCAACTGCGAAGTTCTACTGGCAAGTCATTCTAAAGTTTAGGAGCAGCTGCATAAAATGCACGATCACCATATGAAGCTAGATGCAGTACTTGAACGAAACCGTTCCCTGCAGCAGCGGCGTAGCCACGGGGGGGGGGGGGCTGGCTGCTCGTGCCCCCCACAAATTTCCAATGCCCCCCAGGTTTTCCCCACGAAAAATCCTGATAGTGCCCCAAAAACAGAAAAGAAAAAGAAAAGGGAAAAAACCCATACCCCTGGCCCCCACTGAAATGCAATACCCCCTGTGCCCCCCCCCCCCCCCCACTGAAAAAGTCCTGGCTACGCCGCTGCCCTGCAGACGCGTGGACATACAGAATAAATAAAATAGACAGCAATATGTTGGAAACAGCAGAAACAAAATCTCCACACAAACCTTAAAGGGCCAGTATCGTCACGATCAGAAATCAGACATTCAACAGGGCATGGAATCGGTGTCCTAGTTTAAGATGGACACAGTGACTGAACATTACTGGCTCATTTATGCAGCAGCAACGGTAATTATGACCTTATCATGTGGTGTATTATTTTCAGTCATGGAGTTAAAGTTAAACTAGCACTCCGATTCCATGCCCTGTTTATCGTGACGATATTGTGGCTTAATAAGGCTATGTGTATAAAATACTAATAAAATATTAAGGAATGGGACTATTTTGAAATTGCCTAAGCTGTAAAGACATCAGTCTGTCGTACTTATTACAGAAAGATGAATGGTTTTACGATAGTAAGATAAGTCATTCACTGTGATCATTTTTGCCATCTCTTTATTTATTGCACATGATTTTTCCACACTTTAATATCTGTATTATTAACTCAAACTATTCCTAAACAGGATATGACTCTGCCTTCGTTTCGCTCATGTGATCATGTGATCAATAGCCTTTAAGTTTCTCTAACTTATTCTCTTCATCATGTTCTAATCAATTTAACAATTTCCTTTCAATGAATTGAAAGGCGTCAACAATTAAGTTTTAGATAATAAGTCGTAGTTTTGATGATCCACCAATACTGTACCTTTTCTTAAAATAAAATAACTTTTATAATTTTAAATTATTAAATTTTTAAAAGCTATTTACATCCTTTGTAATTACGTACAGACTGTTTGCGGTGACACATGTACAAGTTCTCTTTTGAGTAGTAAATACACAATGTAGTTCTGAAAAGAACTGGTTGGTCTTCAGGAGGCATTCTCCTGAAGACGATCAGAGCATACTGAGTGAAACGTCGAGTTGTAACCAATCAGTTATTTTCAAAACTATTTACTACTAAAACGAGAATTTCTACATGGATTCACCGTAAAACGTCTTTACTTCCCTTTTCACCATGCAAAGCCTTCCTTTGTAATCAATTTTACTATTGTTACTGCTATCAACGATAATACAAACAAGATAACATAAACTGATTTTGTATTTCTATAATTATAGTTGATATCAGTTTTACGAACATATTCATTGCACATATTTTTCACAGCCAATACATCATCTTTAACATCAAAATACCTCATTAGCAATCACGACTATGCTAACTTTATAGTTCACAATTTGAATATTTTTTTCTACACTATAATAAATTTGAAATACAATACAACGAATGGTGAATCTACAAAAAACTGAATACTAAATTTACAGGTAAAACTGCCTCTCCAGTCGAAGCCTCATAAGCCCATATCATTGTATGTCTATGCCAAGAAAAAAAACCTCACAAAACACAAAAACAGATGTAAGGGCAAAATCAAATTAATTGTTTATCACCCGACACAAGAATTTCATCAGTCTATCACAATCAATCTATCACTACATCGGTAAACATTTTCCGTTTGTTCCGTACACTATGGCACTTACAATATCAATATTTTCTTTTTTTAAAACCAAAAACAAAGAAACAGACCAAAAACATTAAATAAAATAATAAAAAAAACTGAAAAAAGGGGAAAAATAAAAGAACATTGGATTGGGTTCAGATGGTTGATTTTTTAAAGAAATATAATGTTTAACACAGATGATCTCGCCCATGTCATTTTTATTTCTAAGGTATATGACTGCAAAATGTATGACTGCAAAAAAAGAACTTCAGTCTTTCACAGAGGTCAGACGTCAGCTTCATTTCTTCCCATTTGGTACGTTAATAATTTACGATTGGAACGATTCATTGGAAACACACCCTTTTTTTCTTGTGGTGGTATCACGATCGGTAAGAAAATTAGAATATCCAATGTATTATCTTACATTATTAAACCAAAAAAGGTGGGATGGTGTAGTAGTGCAACGATTACTCGGTTACTCGTTTAACCGAATGTTTATACAGTTATTCGGTTACTTTTTACGGTTATCCGAAAACTATTTTTAAACAGGTTTATGCTACCTTTTTTATGCAGTAACCCCATACAAAATCCACCAACATCTCTTCAATTAATCGACAAAATTGACCATATGTTACATTGAATAACATAAATTTAACATCTAATCCCTTTTTCCTAGTTTATTTTTCTATACCATCTTCGAATTGTATGTTTTTAAAATTTGGTTCGGTTAACCGATGAACCCAGTATATTTTATGTTCAATTACTCGGTTATATACGGTTAGATCCCTTTTCTTACAGCACTACTTGTTTTATTTGTAATACATATTGTCAAGCAGCTTACGAACTATATTAGGCTATACTCATATTATTTCTCACAACCCCCTGGCTACCTTTAACACCAACATGAACGAACAAACGTACAAACGAACACCAAAAAAAAAAAAAAAAAAAAAAAAAAATGAACAAACGAACGAACGAAGGGACGAACAAACCAACAAACGAACGAACAATAATCAATAACCAAAAACAAATAATAATCAATACTGTGATTACTGAAATACAAGATTAACGTATTGTTTAAGTTTATAGAAATAACAATATAAAATATTTATCCAAATTATTTATTTTCAATATTTTAATTTGTTTTCAACTGAATATAATTATATGAACTCCACATTAATGAATGCTGACTTTACAGGTAAAACTGCCTCTTCAGTCGAAGCCTCATAAGCCCATATCATTATATACCTATGCCAAGAAAAAACCAACAACACAAAACACAAAAAACAGATGCCATCCATTGCACGCTTATACCGAATATACAAAACACAGTAGACACGTTGTCATGGTGATCATATACAGTATGAAGTAGACTAGATACGTTTCTATGGTAATCGTTTTCACACAGACGATGTTACACAAAAGAGCCTGCAAAAGTGACAGCCAAACGCTGTATTTGGCATACTCCATAACATTAAGATGTCAGCAGGTTTTATCATTTTGTTTAAAAATGTTTTTAACATTGATAATTATATTATTTTTTGTATTCAATACCTGATTTTATATGTACGAAATTTGACAAAGCTGCATATAAATACATACATACCAACGCCTGCCGTGAAATCACCGCAGTGCTCGTGTATACGAGTGAGATATTACCATTTTATATCACACAAATTTTATTAAGTTTAGCGGTAATGTTAAGGCACTGTAAGGTTATTGTGTTAAGGCATTATATCTCAAATCTTATTCATTGATTTTTTTTATTTTATTTTGTTTAAACAAATGCTTTTTTATACAGTACCTGACGATATGTGTACATATGTAACATGGTATGATGCTTAAGCGTGAGATATTACAATTTTGTTATCGCCCTCATTATAACTGACATCACTAAGGATTGATTGGATTTTGCCCTTACAACGACGTAGGCCTATGTATGAAACACTGTTTTCCGAGTGTCTGTGAATGGTGACACGGTCGGGATTCGAAGCCACGACCTCCTGTTTAATCATGCAGACGTCTTAACCTCTCGACCACCGAGCTTGCCCGATGACGATATTTAGCAGCTGGTTCTACCATATTTATAGATGGATGAAATTCTTGCGTTGGGTGATGAACAATTCATTTGATTTTGCCCTTTTCACCATTTTGCGCTTACATACGTCGGTATTCAAATCAAGTGTTTCTCACCCGACGCAAGAATTTCATCCATCTATCACTACATCGGTAAATGTTTTCCGTTTGTTCTGTACACTATGGCAATTAGAATATCAAAATAAATGTTTTAACCAAAAACAAACAACAAACAAACAGACAAAAATAAAATAAAAAATAAATTGAAAAAAGGAAAAATAAAAGAACACTGGATCGGGTTCAGATGGTTGAATTTTTTTCTTCAGAAAACATGTTTAACGCACATGATTTCGCCCATGGCATTTTGATTCCAAGGTTGTCAAAATGTATGATTGCAAAAAAACAAGGTCAGTCTTTCACCGAGGTCAGCTTCAATTCTTCTCATTAAATTCGGCGTGATTTATGGTTGAAACGAGTCATCAGAAACACACCTTTTTTCTTGTGGTGGTATCGTGATCGGTATGAAAATTAGAATATCCAATGTATTATCTTACATTATTAAACCAAAAAAGGTGGGATGGTGCAGTAGTGCAACAATTACCGGTACTCGGTTTCTCGTTTAACCGAATGTTTAATAATAATAATAATAATAATGTATAGATTTATATAGCGCACGTATCCACCAACTAAGTGGCGCTCAAGGCGCATTATATTATTATCCCTGCTCATAAGGCTCATAAGGCTCATAAATCATTCCTGAAACCATCTCAGCTCCCTGGGGAGTATACAGCTCAATTGCTGCCATTTCTAGCGCATAGAGAGCAAACCATCTCTGCCTTCACAGGTACCCATTTAACCCCTGGGTGGAGAGAAGCAATTATGGTTAAGTGTCTTGCTCAAGGACACAGGTGTCACGGCTGGGGCTCGAACCCACACTCTGCTGCTGGCAACACCAGAACTTGAGTTCAGTGCGCTAGACCGCTCGGCCACGACAATCCACTTTACGTGCATTATACAACACACGGGACCTACGGCTTTACGTCCCATCCGAAGGACGAAGCAATTATGGTTAAGTACCTTGCTCAAGGATACAAGTGTCATGACCGGGGCTCGAACCCACACCCTGCTGCTGGCAACACCAGAACTTGAGTTCGGTGCGCTAGACCGCTCGGTTAATTTTTACGGTTCGGTTATCCGAAAACTATTTTTAATCAAGTTTATGCTACCTTTTTTGTGAAGTAAACCCACAAAAAATCCACCATCATCTCTTCAATGAATCCACAAAATTTACCATATATTATATTGAATAACATAAATTTAACATCTAATCCCTACATTTCCTAAATTTATTTATCTATACCATCTTCGAATTTTATGTTTTTAAAATTCGGTTCGGTTAACCGATGAGCCCAGTATATATTTTATGTTCGATTACTCGGTTATACACGGTTAGATCCCTTTTCTTATCCCATCTGTTATTCCTGTGTAATAACTGGATACAGAAGGGGTGGAACCAGAATTCAAAGGGGGAGGAACCCCAAAGTCAGAAATGTTAAAGAACAATTATATGATTTAATCGTGTTATTTTTCACAGTACTCAAATGCATGCACCTCAAGATGTTTGAATCATCAAGCTTTCGTCCATTAGTATTCTTCTTTTACTTTTTATTTTGTTAAGAGAAGGGGGAGGGGGAGGTGGGCAGTTGCGCTAATTCGCTCTCCCTGGTCAAATCAACTTATACTTTGCGTGTGAGGACGCCGTAGGGGCGAACGTCAAATATATTCTTTTGAGGATCCTGAAGAGGCGACACCCAGTACGGGAAACCAGGAATACCAGTCTCATCTGGGTTGATGACCTTCAAGTGGTTCTTGGCGGGGTTGACGCGATTTTGCAGTGCAAGTCTGTAACGCTTACCTTCGTGTGTGAATGTTTTCGCATAGTTATATTCATCTACTTTCTTCAAGGATGGGCTAGTATATATCCCTGGCCCGAAGCGCTGTCTGTGTCCTAGTTTGTAACCCTCCTCCACTATTCCTCGGACATTGCACTTTTCCGTGCCATGGTAGGACACCGGCCACTCCCCATCGGTGGTCTGTGTGCGGATACCATCAGCTCCAAGCCATTTGTCGCTTTCGTATTCTTTAAGTACCTTCACAGCGTACCTTTTCCATCCGTACGGGCGGTCGTAGGTGTAGTCACCTCGATGGTAAGTAGCGCCATCATCAACTTTCCCCGTAAAATCATAGTCTGTGTGCGGATACCATCAGCTCCAAGCCATTTGTCGCTTTCGTATTCTTTAAGTACCTTCACAGCGTACCTTTTCCATCCGTACGGGCGGTCGTAGGTGTAGTCACCTCGATGGTAAGTAGCGCCATCATCAACTTTCCCCGTAAAATCATAGTCGTACTCAGGCGCCAGCGATGAAGGATCCAGTTTAAAAATCCCCATCTTTTGGCCAGGTGTACACTTCATCCCAATTATCGTACAGTCAGAAGCAAAGCCCAGGTACTTAATCTCCTGGTGATCTTCAAGTTGGCTGTTATCGAAGATGAGCATCAGCTCTACGGGGCGGTGGCCTAATTTATTGGCAGCATCCTCCCTCAATTCCTTGACTGTTGCACTGGATTTAACCTGCACAGTCACCTGCACATTGCTCTTCAGCATGATAACGTGTACGCTGATCACTGCTGCCATGTCACCTTCGAGGACCGTTCCGGACGGTGGCTGAATCATCATGTAAGTAAGACCGAATAGATCTTTGGCGCTGAGCATGATGACGTCCGGTTTGGTCTGAGCGGTTGCGGCCTGGGTTTCGCTATACCTCGCCTCGGGTGTTCTGGTCTGGGTAGTTGGTGCATGGAAACCACCGGCGATCCAGTTAAACCACGACTGTACTGGAGCGGGAGGACGTTTCTCTGCCCCGCACAGTGAACACCGCCCACTTTCATCTTTACCGGCCACAGGATCCGGCTCTTTAAGTTTTAGTCCTGTAGTGGCTGTAAAAGCCGATGAAATGATCCCCAAAGATGAAGGTACCGCCATGATACTAGTGGTGTGCTCATATGCTGTACGATATACTACCAGACGTAGGCATTCATGTAGACTGACTGACTATGCACATCACTCGCTCAGCTTGTTGTGCCTCTCTGATCTTCATAGACAATGTCAACATTTTGCTTTTACCATGACAACGGAATTCCCCTATGATTGCAATGTCAGTGTACCTGATAGCCTGTACTATTCGGTAACACCATCACATCAATTTGATAATGTACAATCACGCGAGTTTTCAGGCTATGGTCGGTGCCAAACTTCCCTTCAATTCAAGTAGTTCTACGAAATTGTGAAATACGGGAAATCCCAAATTAATGCTGTATTGATGGAAAGGTCTTTCCCAGGGCTTTCAAGCAGTAACAGTATTCCTCGATCCCACTGTCCTCTCGCTATGGAATAGGAAATTTTCAATATCCAAAAATATTTGACATTTCATTTAGATTACAGCCGACGTGTTTTGGTTATTATTATTTTTTTAAATATATATATTTTTTCCATTCTATTGATTTTTTTAAATTATATTTATATATTTTTCTTGTTATATGTGTATGTATGTTTGTGCTTTGTGGTTTTAATTGCTCATTGTGTTGGGCGTTATTTTAAATGTTTTTCTTGAGTCCTGTTCGAAGCTGTTTTACCCACCTGTTATTTATGTGGTTATTTTTTAATCAATAAATGTCTGTATATCTTCTTTTTAAATTGGGGGGGGGGGCATTGCTTTTTAGTTGGGGGGCGGGGTATGCTTTTTTCCCCTTTTCTTTTTCTTTCTTTTTTTGCCGCTGTGTATATACTGTGTTTTTACTGTCTTTTATCTTTAGATTTTAACAAATTTCTATTATATATATATATATATATATATATATATATATATATATATATATAGCTAGCAAAGAAAAATTGGCTGATGCCGGACTCGAATCCACGACCTCCCAAATACCGTACGAGCGCTCTACCAACTGAGCCATAGTTTAATATTAAAAAATATCATATCTCAACAACCACAAGGGGTAAGTTCACTATCTTTGAACCATTGTACAAATCGTTAATTGTCCAAAAATATTTCAACAAAGTTTACCCCAATTTGACCTTTACCCTTCCCGAACACCTAGTGTTTGTCAATACAAACACCAATCTCTAGTTTTTTTTTAACATAGAAAAGTAATCGTGTTTAAAGTTTATAATTCACTACAAATTGTTTTTACATTGTTACAATAATGATGTTTCATAGGTTTCGTCAGAGATGTGTTCCTTCTATGATATCATTTTATAATTCCCTTAAAATAAAATTCCCAGTAGTACTGTGTTGAACATAGAAAAGCAACTGTTTCGTACCAAGCTTTAGTACAGTACCGTAAAAGTTGTTTCACAAAGCTACCGCGTTATCACGTGACTAATGACGGTTTCATCAGAGCCGTGTTCAGTGTCTGGTTTCCTAGAAATAAAGCTCCAAGTACCTTATCTGGGTCGTGCCAATTATTTCTGGTTACAATCCAACGATCGTTGATAGGCCAATAATGAATAGTAATAAGTAGGTGGAGTCATCCTCTCCCTTCGATCACTAAGCTGCTTCAAGTCAATGACTTCATGCCCGATTGGCTGATAATTATAGCAAGTGGGCTGGGTCTTTGATCGTTAATACGCCACCGAGAACGAAACTCATTCACGTGGTCATGTGAAGCTGCATGGCTGATGATGCAAAGTATCGAGCGATTGCGCAAACAGCAATAAGAACAGTTATCGATATGATTGTCGTTGATTTGCTTTATTCACGTTAATATCTTGAATTATTTAAGTCTCAAATTACTATGTACAAAGATGGTGTACTAAAATTTACGTCATATAGCAATTACATTTCCATGGCATTTGTAGTGATAAAGTTTTGCCATGGGTCGCAGCTGAATGCATGGAATTTTGATTGGGTCGTGGGCCAAAAAGGTTGCGGAACGCTGGTCTAGTGGTCATAAGGCTCGACTTGCAAATACAAGGTACCGAGTTCAAGACTACGTTTCTCTACATTTTCATATTTTTGTTTACACATTTTTTATACATTTTTTAACTACCAAATTAATTCAGAAGCAAAGCCTTTCTATATAATAGTAATTCAAGGTTGTGGAGGATTTTTTTTAAAGGAAAAAAAGTCAAAAATTCATTTTTAGTACACAAATTGCATTATAGTTGACGAAGTGTACTACAAGGACGGCCGAGGGTTTTTACCAGTCTGTTCTGTGGTCTTATATTTTTCTTTATACGTGTATTTCTCTACTGATTTGGTAGAGAAATGTGACTACATAATGCATTAGTTAACTAATTTGTTATGATACGGTATCACTTATTTAAATATAGGCGAGCCCAACCTTCTGCTTACGGTGATTGGTTGAAATAAATTGGAAACATCAATTATTCATTTTGCTGAAGGCTTATGAATAATTCAGTAATTGATTTAATTTTTGCCCTACACCGACGTGTGTATAACACTGTATACTCAGTGCTTTCCGAGTGTCTGTGGAAAACCTTCACAGGCGACTCGGGCGAGATTCGAACTCACGACCTCCTGCTTACTAGTGCAGACGTCTTAACCTCTCGACCACTGAGCTTGCCCGATGACGATTGGCTGGCTAGAATCCTGTATAACAGCGGGTGCCGCAATATTTATAGTTTTATGAAATTCTTGCGTCGGTGATAAACAATTGATTAAATTTTTGCCCTACACCGACGTGTGTAGGGCAACAACAATCAGTAGTAGCGTCCTCTGATGAACGAACTGGTATTACCATGGCAAGGCCCTCGTGGCTTCGCCATTCACGGGCGTGGTCATTTTTTTGGAGTTGTGTTCTGGGTCACCGTGTGCGTCTTGACAAAAGGCTATGTATCCGATGGCATATACCATGCTCGATATGCGGCAGAGTGCCATCCCAAATGTCCATATACACTAATAAACACGCTAACACGCCGAAATCCTCTAAAGAATTCCTAAGATTCCTGGAACACAATGAAGACACAATGGGAGGGGGTGCACTCTGCCGCATATTGAGCATCATATGTGATGGCAGGGAGCTGCAGTTGTGGCCAACCCGGAATTGTAAATCATTGGTCAAAATGTCTATACACTCTAAAAATGAAAGAGTTGTATCACCTTTTTAAGTGTATATTACGGAAGCTTGAATTGCCTTCACGTTACTGCAATACTCAGATAATTTATCTCGGAAACAAGTTTTTTTTTTCATGGAAGCACAGAATACAACGAAAAATATCTCAGAAATACATATTTCTTTAATAGAAATGTGGAATTTAATGATAAGGTATAAGTGAAAACCGGAATTCAATGATAAGATATCTGTGAAACCCGGAATTCAATGATGAGATGACATAAAACACAATAAAGGGGCCACTTTCCTACCGTCACGTTAGCAGTTTTTCTAATGGTTGTAATTTTTTTTTTTAGTATCTGAAACCACCCAAAAAGAATTTCAACATTTGAATAGACATGCATGCTTATCTAAAGATAATTTGAGTTGATTATTAATTTGAGTTGACTATTATTTTTTTAATTACCCTTTTTGGTCGGTTTCAGGTACTTAAAAATAAATAACATAACCATTGGAAAAACTGCTAACGTGACGGATGCAAAGTGGCCCCCTTAATTGTGTTTTATGTCAGATATCTGTGAAACCCGGAATTCAATGATAAGATATGTATTTCTGAGATATTTATTTATGTATATGTATTTCTGAGATATTTTATCGTTGTATTCTGTGTTTCCATGAAAAAAAACATTGTTTCCGAGATAAATTATCTCAGTATTGCAGTAACGTGAAGGCAATTCAAGCTTCCGTAGTAAAAGTTGGACTTAAGTTTTAAGTGTTCAATTAACATTTAATAACTAGAGAATTAGCTATTGCGACTGCTTACCAACCTAAAAGACTTGTAGTATAAATGCAAAATAGTAGTTGGTGGCCTTACTTAGCGTGTTCTTTCTCAAAAGCAAAATGGACGAAAGAAACGTACAAACACAAGAGTAAACGGAAGTTAGTCAGGTGTGAAAGGAACACAAAAGATGAGGGTACAAGGAGCAGAGTCAGGGAGTGGCTCTGGGACCAGACAAAGGAGGGATTTTAAACGTGAATGCTAAAAGGTGCAGGAAAACTGAGCCGTAACTTTACTTTAATTCAACACTATCTTTGACTTAACTGAATAGTATTGTCACTGACCGGACTCCTATGAGGTTGATTCAACACTTTAGTTTGTCTCATATTGTAAACAAAATTAAGGTTTAGGCTATTCATCTCTACTTAAAAAAAAAAAAATCAAGAAGGTGAATAAAAAAATAACCTCATTTCATTGTGTCATAGCGAAATAGCGAAAATACATTGAGATTGTTTTACTTTCATTCTAATGGCCGTGACCTACACACATTTCTCAAAATGGCAGCATATTATCATCAATGTTCAGCATAGACTTGTGTCCGTGGCCGCCTCATCCTCAGATTGTAATGGGGGTGGGGGACATTACTGGAGACGCCGCCACCACCTGTTCTCTTTCAATCGCCGCTTTTTTCCCAGCTCATCCACTCCACTTCGTCACATTGTCTCCCCAGCGCAGTTTGGGACAACCTCTGCCCTGACTCGAATTCATAGACAGACCTTACTGTCTCATCACATAAGCGCACTACAGACGGAATAACATTTCCGATGATTTTTGGTACCATTACCAATTAGCCTACACAAGAAGTAAGTTTGAAGATAATAATTCTGTAATCAGGTAACTACTCAAGGTGTACACCCCAACTATTAAAAGCCTCAGTATTATAAACAATTCAATAATTAAATAGATGAATCTAAGTTCGGTCTAAAATATTTTTGTGTTGCGGGCCTTCAAGTTCATCTATCCATCAGCCACCAAGAGTGGATATCTACAACCAAATAATTCCTGGAGGCCAAATGCTGGATGGTGCTATTCACTGCAGTGTTCTGGCCCGCTTAAGGGTCCCGAATTGTTTTGATTCTAGGCACGGTAGCCTACTTCTCAGTAGTCAGGAGAGGTAACATATTTAATTATCTTATTAAGACTAATGTCTTCTCTCCAATAAGACACATAAGTGCTCTGATCGTCCTCAGGAGACGATCAGAGCACACTGATCGAAACGTGGAGTTGTACCTCCAGTTCTTTTCAGAACTAATTACTAGTCAGTTGAGAATTTCACATGGTGTCACCGCAATTAGTCTTACTTATCCTCCTCACCATGCAAAGCTACAAGTTTTACCAACACCATGTTGCCCAACGTTTTTACAGTGTACACACAGAGGTCGTCAGTAGTCGGTCGGTCAGTCGGTTTGTACTGTCGTTCAGTCGGTCTGTACTTTCAGCCAGTCGGTCTTATTACACTAATAATAAGGCACAATCATACCATGTGATTTTGTTTAACAAATTCTTCATTTTATTAGAAAAGCCTTTCCATGTAGGCCCAACGTCAACAATTTCACAAACAAATTTCTAAAATTTCAAATTTTAAACCTTTACAATTAAGTTTGCTATTGCTACGGCTATGTATATACCAGCTGTTATTTCTATATAATGCAATAAATGTTGACATGCAGTTTTACGACATTATAGGGCTCACAACCCCTGGTTACTTTTAACATGAACAATTTCGTTAGCAATCAAGATTGTGCTTGCCTCTCGTTGATATCCACAAAGAAATACAATATTAATCTATAGACAATGTCACCTGTGACGTCATACCTAAACTAAAACATTATGCGCGCGCATCAGGTCTCAGGTTTCTGGGTGCACTCCACTAAATAGTGAGGAATTCATGCGTCGAGCTGTGTATCATAAAGTGTATGTCCTAAAAAAATTCTGAAAAAACAAAGATTTGAAGCCCATTCATTTGATGGATTGTGTAAAAATTTCTTTGCCATGTCTACTGTGAAAATTACAGTAAATGACGTGACTCTTATAGACATCTAATTGTTTCATTATTTGTGATTGACCCTCTTCTTTTGGAGGGGCCGGTATTTGTATATGGGGGATGCAGGGTTATCTATTTACGCCATAGGACAAGTCACATTGTACAGTTTTACCATAGGTTTTACCAAGAAAATAATGTTCACATTATGAGGAGGAAAGTTGGTTATTTGCTCACTTAGCATATGTTTCATTGTGTATATGAATATAGGCCCCTTTTTTCTGGCAATCTGGATCCGCCCCTAACAGGGGTAACTTTGTAAAACTCTCATATTGTCATAATAAGGAATAAAAAGTATTGTTGAAATGTTCATGGAGGAAAACTAATTCTTGTTTTAGAATCATTGAAAGGAAATCACTGAATCCCAGGAAAAGTGATATATGCATGATGCATGGTTATCTATTGAAACTGCACATAACACGAGAGATGTACAAAGTATGTTTAAAGCTGTCATTTTTCAGTGGAGCGATATTTTTCAATTTTTTTTCCCAGAAATGTTATCTCGGCAACATACTTGATGTCCTCAGTGTGGTGCCAAGTCAACTTAAAAAATCATCTCTTTAAAGAAGAGTGTACCCCACTAAATAGTGAGGAATTCATGCGCCGAGCTGTTTATCATCAAGTGTATGTCCTCAAAAGTTTCTGAAAACCAAAGATTTGAGGCCCATTCATTTGATGGATTGTGATAAAAATGGCCCACTATCATAACCTGGGATCCTTGACTTCCAACTGTGAGTATTTTGGATACACTAGGCCCTGAAAAAGTGGTCCTAATTTGATTTCAAGCGTAAGGCCATTTTCCAAAATGGCTGCTTTTCAGTGTGGTCGTTTCCACTACTGTAGAGGGTGTTTTCCATTGGGATGAGAATAACTTTTAGTTTTAAAAACTGTGGGACTTCTAAGTATTTTTTAACAATTTTTGAATATTTTGTGTTTAACACTGTTTTCTATGGGAGTTTATTTAGTGGGGTGCACCCATATGTCGGCTTCAAAATCGGTGCTTTTTCGGTCCACCTGCCCTGACGCGCAATGCGTCTGGGCCAAGTCACTCACAAGAAATACACCAACCAAGAATATTTAAACTAAAACTTCTCGTTTAGAAAGAAAATACTAAATATTTATTTATTGACCGTATATTGTTAAAATGTGCATATTAAAAGTAAACATTTCGTCATTTGTTACCATTAATAAATGTATCTGCGATAGCCTAGATATATTTTATTATTTATTATTCTGTGGTATCAGCGGGCGCTCGACCGACGTATACGTGCCGGTCCAATTATTTTGCTCCCCAAACGATCGCACGTGGCCTGATAACGTCACTTGCACAATGTTTTGAGTCTATACTAATGTTGACTTACTGTCATTCACTTGAAAAATTGGAAGCTTTGCATAAGGGAAGTTTAATAATATCATGGTGGAAGAATATTTATGTTTCCATACTGAGGTATTTAAATAACATATCACCCTCATTACAATCGCTATCCATATGACGATTTAACACTCAACAGGGCATGGAATCGGTGTCCTATAGTTTAAGATGACCGCAGTGACTGGAAATTACTGGCTCATATGTAGCAGCAATAGTAACAAGACCTTATTATGTGGTGTATTATTTTCAGTCACTGAGTTAATCTAAAACTAGCACTCAGATTCCATGCCCTGTTGATCATGATGATTCACAAATTAAAGAAACAGTATTGTCACGATACTACTGAAAGCAGACTTTCAACAGGGCATGGAATCGGTGTCCTAGTTTATTTAGATACACACAATGACTGATTACTGGCTGATTTATGCAGCAGCAACACTAATATGACCTTATCATGATGTGGGTATTATTTTCAGCAACTCAGTTAATCCAAAAATAGTACTCAGATTCCATGCCCTGTTGATCATGATGATTCACAAATTAAAGAAACAGTATTGTCACGATACTACTGAAAGCAGACTTTCAACAGGGCATGGAATCGGTGTCCTAGTTTATTTAGATACACACAATGACTGATTACTGGCTGATTTATGCAGCAGCAACACTAATATGACCTTATCATGATGTGGGTATTATTTTCAGCAACTCAGTTAATCCAAAAATAGCACTCCGATTCCATGCCCTGTTGATCGTGATGATTCACAAATTAAAGAGACAGTATCGTGACGATCAGAGCAGACTTTCCACAGGGCATGGAATCGGTGTCCTAGTTTAAGATGAACACACTGACTGATTACTGGCTTATTTATGCAACAGCAACAGTAATATTACCTTCTCATGTGGGGTATTACTTTCAGTCACTGAGTTAATCTAAAACTAGCACTACGATTCCATGCCCTGTTGATCGTGAAGATATTGCCCCTTTAAATATGATGGGAAGGTATCTTGAGTGAGTGTGCTTTTTCTTTTTTTACATGACATGAACATATCCGAGTGTTGATATTTCTAAATAAACATGTTTACGCACATAATTGCACCCAGTGACATTTTGGCTTCAAAAGTTGACACAATGTATGATTGCATGAAAAAGGGAACATGGGTCAGCTTTCACATAGGTTGGTTTTAGATCTTTCATTATGTTTTGGTTCAGTTAGGCGTGAGTCTCTAAGTGGGGATGCTGGCGCCAGGGATGTATATAGGCATTCAGTACAAAAAAGGCATTGTAATGCAACCCGGATTCCACAGTTCGACCAAACTGTTCTCTGACTTCGGAGATAGACCGTGGGAATGAGGTTGGTTATACTGTTGCGAGCAAAGTAAAAAAAAAAAAATCCGGGAAAATGTAAAAATGTAATTCTGGGAAATTCCGGAAAACTTACATCCTACTACGTAATTGGAAAACACCATCAGGTGCACTTTTTCTGTTGGCCCTATGGTGGTTAGTAATACAGCATTATCCAGAATAGTTTTTTTGCCATATACAATGCTCAATTAGTTTGCTAGGTTTTTGTGAACATTTCGTTGATAATCTGCTTTTGAAACAAAGGGCATCTTTGGAACACTATAGTTACAGTACTATTTGCACCGTTCCGAGTTTGATAATAACATGTGTCCTTTCTCTATGATAATAAGAACGGCCGGTTTTCCAATCACACTACTGATTGAATCTCAGTAATCTTCCTTCTTGTTTTTGCACACCTTTAGTGTCGCTAGGATAACGTGTGCCATTATGATCCAATAAAACAGCGCCCTCAGTTCAGCATGAATTATTTATGTTATTTTGTTAAATAAAATATGTATCGTCTCTGTATGTCAAAACAGCATTCACGGTTTATTTAACTGTCCATATGCATAGGCTATCTGAAAATGTGTATCTATTATTAAACCTAGGCCTAACAATTTCAATTCATAGAATCCTTTACATTTGTAACCCCATCTGTAAATCAATTATTTATTTATTTATCTATTTTTTTATTCTTTATGTAGGCCCTACACTCAAACAAAGTCATATCGAAATGAATATGTACAGCCACGCGAGCTTTCAGGACATGACCTGTGCCAGACTTCCCTTTTCGTTATTCAAGTTGGCCTAGTCATATGAAATTGTGAAACACGGGAATTCCCAATACTGTACAGCCCGAAGATCTGACGTCACGCTTCGACGCTCGATATCACGAGATTGATAATAAACATGTGTCCTTTCTCTATGATAATAAGAACCAGTCTAAATGCTGCTGCTGCATTAATACCAACCTTTACCCCACGGCTTTCGAGTAGTATCGGTATTCTATGGGCGGCTAAAAGGGCCAAAATTAAAAAATATCCAACATATACATTAAGAAGCCTACAAAACCACAATAGAAAGACAAATTAAAATGGCAAGAGGACAAATTTTTAGAAAGACAACATTTCTTCTTCTTCTTCTTCTTCTTCTTCTTCTTCTTCTCCTTCTCCTCCTCCTCCTCCTCCTCCTCCTCCTCCTCCTCCTCCTCCTCCTCCTCCTCCTCCTCCTCCTCCTCCTCCTCCTCCTCTTTTAATACGACGAATACATGGCATTAAGTGACGAATTTCATTGCTCTATCCACTGTCTTTCTCCTAATCGGCCAAGACAGAAGGTGCTGGCGTTCCCTTACAACCAGTTAAGTAAGTGGTCTAGTGGTTATGAAAATTGTTCTGAAATGCAGGAATCGTAGGTTCGAATCCCACCAAAGTAGAATGCTTGTAATTTTTTTTCCAGCAGCACTCGGGAAACAACGAGTACAACAGAGTTTCCAGTGCTTATCACACATTAAGGTAACATCTACAATAATATTTTTTTATTTTGTTTTTATTTCCCCCCCAAATAATTCAACCTTTGGCCGCCATTTCATATTTGGGAAACAAAACCAAACAAAACACCCCCAGGAAAAAATAACAATAACAATAATAACTAGAGGTGAAGTGTTTGATGAAAACGAACACATGGGTTTCGGATATGTTGATAATATTGGGCACTGATGTCGTGAGTTCTTTGTTGAGTATTAAGAAATTACGATATATGCGTACGATATATTGAAATTTACGATATACTGAAATAAACTTAAAACGCAATAACTGTAATCATTGGACACACAAATTGCATTGTATTGTCTCCGAGGGGTTTGACCCAATTTGTATGTGGATAAATGGAAATGATGGTCCAAGTAGTACTAACCCGTCCAAACCTATTTTAGGACCTGAGGACAGGACGGGTGGCAACATGAGACCCTGAGTGGGAGACTTTTGGGATGTTATATAGGTGGAAGCTGACTGACCATGTGTTTTTCGTTGTTCGAAATGTAATGTGCATTATGCTCAGAATTACGTGAACAATGGAAAATATATTTAGCAACTAAGTCTGCTGCCACCTACTGTTGGCACAAGTGACCATTGATATAGATGATCTAGACACTAAGAATATGATAAAAATTTATTGAGATGTGTGACTGTACATGATAAGTTGACATTATTGTTTGCAGTATTATCTGTACAGATATTACTACAATAGTACAACATTGCAACGAAGTGACGAAAACGAACACAGGGGTTTCGGCTACATGTATATTGATAATTATTGGGACACTGAGTTGACCGGGGCCCCCAGCCCCCCGGTCAATGTTGGCTCTCATTGTGCGGTCTGTGCTCCAGCTGGAGATAACAACATTGACGGGGGACCGAGAGCGGGGGACAAGGGAGGGTATGTTTATTTTGGCCGCGGTAGCTGTCCGGCTGTCACGCACGCGCCTTCTTTGTTGGAGGAACAAAGATGGCGGATAACGAGCTTCAGCCAGTCGGTGGGATCTCCTATCTAGTTAGTATAGAGATCAGTGAGTGTGACGCCCAATTGTACATTGGTTTGACAATGGTTTGCTTGTATACACGCTACACTAGGATCAGACGTATACTGAATAATATGCACAGCTTAGCTGACCTCATCTCTCCAGCTCATATGTCAGTATTTTGCTTTCACAATAACAATGGAATTTCCCTTTACTTGCAATGCCAGTACATACGTGATCGGAAATAACATCACATCGAATTAATCATGTACAGCCACGCGAGATATTCAGGATATGACCAGTGCCAGACTTCCGCTTTCAGTTTAGTAGTTCTTACTAAAATTGTGAAATACGGGAATTCCAAAATTCTTTCACGGTCGGTTAACCGGTTAACCGGTTAATCGAAAGACGACACCTGATGACCACACAAACTAGATCGTCGGCAAATGACACGATATGTAAAATTTTTGGTCACTACAAAGCATCAATAAACTTTACCCCAGGGCTTTCAAGTAGTTTCGGTATTCCTTGACCCCACTGCATATTTAGCCCTGTAGCAGGGCGATTTCAATATCTAAAAATCTTGCATATTTAATTTACGTGCCTGGAAAGAATATCTAAACTGGTTTGTGCATATTATTTTGTTGTATAAATTCAATGAGTTTCGCAGGATTCCCCACTACTAACAGTCAGTGAGATCGTGGTAGACCGTCAGGACGAGGTTGTATTGATGTCATAATGATGTGAAGTGCAATTGTATGGAGCGCCAACATTTTTCATTATTGATTGGATTTTGTCAGTCACCGATGTATCTACATGTATATGTACTGTATACTCAGTGTTTTCCTCGTGCTGCTGAAAAATCCACAGGCAACTAAAAGGGGTGGGGAGTACACACAAACCCTCGACCTCCTAAGTATATAGCACCAGGTACCGTAGATTTACATTCAGTTATTATATCCTATTTGGTAATAGTATGAAATAGGCCGCAGACCTATCCTTCCAACAAGACACAATAATGCTATCGGTAGTTGGTCGGTCAGTCGGTCTGTGCTGTAGATCAGTCGGTCTTATTATTTTCACAAATATTATGGCTTCCCTCCTATATGACACAATAATGTCGTCGGCAGTCAGTCGGTCGGTCAGTCGATCTTATTATTTTCAGAAATACTAATGTATTTTCTCCTATAAGACACAATAATGCCGTGGGTCAGTCGGTCGGTCAGTCGTTCTGTACTGTCGGTCCGTAAGACACAATGATGTCGTGAGTAGTTGGTCGGTCAGTCGCTCTGTACTTACTATTTTCATAAAGACGAAAGGCTTCCCTCCTATAAGACACAATAACGCCGTCGGTAGTCGGTCAGTTGGTCTTATTATTTTCACAAAGACTAATGGCTTCTTTCCTATAAGACGCAACAATGCTGTCGGTAGTGCAGTCGTGCAGTGGGTCTGCACTGTCGGCCAGTCGGTCTTATTACAGAAAGACTACGGGTTTCACTAATAAGACACAATCATACCATGTAATTTTGTTTAGCCAATTCTTCATTTTATTCCAAAAAACCTTTCCATGTAGGCCCAACATTAACAATTTCAAAAACAAATTTCAAAAATTTGAAATTTGAAATTTGAAATTTCAAAAGCAATTTCATTCCTTTACAACTATACCATACAACACCTTTTATTTCTATATATACTGTAATGCTGACATTCGCCCCGCCCATGATCGTATGAAGGCGCCATCACGCAATTTGTGATGACTGGACTCGCGAAGAAGAAGATCACGCAATTACAGGGGTTGTCGGGAATTTTGTTTTGTAAGCATTGAACGCCATCCCGCCATTTTTTATGGACGGCCATCAGTGAGCATAAATTTCAAACACGGTTAGCAAGAGATTCTGCTCAAAATTGAACATTTGTCGCCGGATATGTTTAAGAGGAGTTGGTAAAGTATGTTGATTTCATCAGCGTTTTTCACTAATTACAGTCATTAGAACAAACATTGAGGTTTTCTGTTTTCTTTTGCGCTGACGGCTGCCCATAGTTTGACAACCATAACGGAGACCTCCTAAGTATATAGCAACAGGTACAGCAGAAATTAGCATATCCCTGGTTAACCGGTTCGCGTGTACTACTGACTCCATTCTAGTATTAACGGTTACCAGGGAAGAGTTTTCACTTTGAAAATGAAACAAAGAAATAAATAAAATAAAAAATCTCCTTTTTCAGGTAGAAAAAACTCCTCATACTTAATGATAAGTGCAGCAAGTGGTTAAAAACATATGGAAAAGTACTGGGTGAGAGGGTGGAATCCAGCATTAAGAATTTTCGGTTTGCGTATAAAATTACTTTATTTAATCTGTTGTGCCAGGCCAAACAAGTCTCTGGTTTCTGGTTATAGGTCGGCTTCAAAATCGGTGCGATGACACGTTTTTGGGGGTAATTTTATTTTATTTTGTTTAAACATGACTGTATACGCCGTTACTGGAACCAGACCAAATTTGATAAACACCAAGTATGGTGGCTAAGAGAGGCCGCACAATTCGGGCAAACGTTCATACCCCAATTGAAAAAAAGGCGTTTAAAACACAAAATTCTTATCGATCCAGTAACTTTGGCTGCAATTGGACTTCGTTTCATAGCAAATAAATAAATAAATAAATAAATAAATAAATAAATAAAAAATACCGATGATCGAGTCTGAGGCGACGCGCGCGGAGACCATAAACCGGATACTTGTTTTGCCTAAACAGACTGTAAATGGAACCGCGTAAAGCCCAAAGCTCGCAGCTGAAGTGTAGTTATTTCACCTCTAGAGAGCTACGATGTGCACGAGTCGAATGGGGTGCACAACCCTAGTTACTTTTAACCTGAACAATTTCGTTAGCAATCCAGATTGTGCTTGCCTCTGCTACTCGCAATGGAGTACAGGATTAATCTATAGACGATGTGACCTATAAACCAAAATACCGTCAGGCAGAAAACGCAGTCTAGTCGTCGTTGGCCGGGCAGTTCCACCTAGCCATGATTACAGTGTATACTGTTGTACGTGTACATACCGATACTCCAAAATAATATATTGGGATGTTAACATCCTGAAAGGAGGATGTTGTCTTCCCGAGATAATTATACATTCCCATTTTTACGAGAATTAACAAGAAAACCCACCCAATTTGTCCTTTTGTCCATGTCCAAATCCACAAGCCTTGCGACTTAATTCTGAGTATTGATTTTTGATCCAGAAACTTTGCTGTGAGTTTTATTTAATTCCTCATTGTCGGTGAGGAATATTGTTGAATCATCTGCATGCTGTAATCATTTCAAACGATATTCTGTGTCTGGTAATTCTCCGCCTGGCCAAATCAACTTCGGGCTATATTTCTTGTGTGAGGATGCCGTATGGACGAACGTGATATATCCCTCTCTGAGGATCATGCAGAGGCGACAACCAGTACGGGAAACCCATAATGCCAGTCTCATCTGGGCTGACGACCTTCAAGTGGTCTGGGTCCACGCGATTTTGCAGTGCAAGTCTGTAACGTTTACCTTCGTGTGGGAATGATTTCGCGTAGCCATATTCAACCACTTTCTCCAAGGATGGGCTAGTATATATCCCTGGTCCGAAGCGCTTTCTGCCTCCTATTTTATAACCCTCCTCCACTATTCCTCGGACACTGCACTTTCCCGTACCATGGTAGGACACCGGCCATTCCCCATCGGTGGACTCTTTGCGGATGACGTTAGCTCCAAGCCATTTATCGCTTTCGTATTCCCCAAGTACCTTCACAGCCATCCTTTTCCATCCGTACGGGCGGTCGTAGGTGGAATCACCTCGATGGTATGTCGCGCCATCATCAGCTTCCTCCGTAAAATCATAGTCGAACTTTGGCGCCAGCGATGAAGGATCCAGTTCAAAAATCCCCATCTTTTGGCCAGGTGTACACTTCATCCCAAATATCGTACAGCCAGAAGCAAAATCCAGGTACTTGATCTCCTCGTGATCTTCAAGTTGGCTGTTATCGAAGATGAGCATCAGCTGTACGGGGCGGAGGCCCACTTTCTTGGCAGCATCCTCCCTCAATTCCTTGACTGTTGCACTGGATCTCACTTGCACAGTCACCTGCACATTGCTCTTCAGCATGAGAATATTTACACTCACTGCTGCCATAGCATTTTCGGAGAACTTTCCGGACGGTGACTGTATCATCATGTAAGTTAGGCCGAACAGATCTTTGGCGCCGAGCATGGTGACGTCCGGTTTGGTCTGAGCGGTTACGGCCTGGGTTTCGGCATACCTTGCCTCGGGTGTTCTGGTCTCGGTAGTCGCTGCAAACAAACCACCGGTGATCCAGTTAAACAACGACGGTGTTGCGGGAGAACGTTTCCCCCATAGTGAACTCCACACGGTTTCAACTACACCGGTCACAGGATCCGGTTGTTGAACTTTAAGTCCTATAGTGGCTGTGATGGCTGAAGAAATGATCCCCAAACCGGGTGAAGGTACCGCCATGACACTGGTTGGCTTGTATATGCGCTACAGTAGGATCAGACGTAGACTGACTATGCTCAGCTATTATTATCTCCTTATCTCTCCAACTCATACGTTAGTATTTTTCGTTCACAATAACATTGGAATTACCCTTTGGTCGCAACGTCAGTATAGTTGATAGCCTACAGTCGCATCAGATTAACAATGTACAAGCACGCGAGCTTTACATACGGAAGCGTTAAAGGGACACAGTAAAAAAAAATACCCAGCTTAAGTCATAAATATGACTTTAAAAATTTACTAAGCTTAAGTAACAGTTATGACTTATTTAAGTGATAATTATAACTTAATTAAGTCATAATTATGATGCTGAGTAAATTTTTAAAGTCATAATTATGACTTAGTACTAATTAGTCATAATTACGAGATATTAAGTCGTAATTATGACTTATGCCAATTATGACTTAAGCCAAGTCATAATTATGACTTAAGCCAAGTATTGTTGTTTTTTACTCTATCCCTTTAACGCTTCGGTATTTTCAGGTTATGACCTGTGCCAATTTTTCCTTTTCACTATTCAAGTAGTCTTAGTCATACGGAATTCTGCAACACGGGATTTCCCAATGCTGTATAGCCCGAAAATCTGACGTCATGCTGCGAGGGCACCAGGTTATGCTGTATACACACAACCTTGACCTCACTGCTCTGTAGTGGTATGAGGAGCCGCATGTGACTAAATTACCACTTATAAATATATACCGGTATGACTACACTAAATATTTAAGAACAAAACCATATTATTTAATATATATATATATATATATATATATATATATATATATATATATATATATATATATATATATATATATATATATATATATATATATATATATATATATATATATATATATATAATACACTTACGTAGTCAATAGTTTCCTCTCGCAATTAAGAAATTTGTTTCCTTATTATTGGTAAACTTTCTGTAGTAAGCTTTTTTGCTTTATCCATCTTTGCACATAACCCAAGTCAAATGGCTGCACCCTTGCCTATTTCATGCAATTGTTCAAATTTAAAATAATTTGTTCCAAACTTCCAAACATACAATTAAGTAAACTAATTGTATACATGTGTATTTTGTGTATGAGTTATTCCATTTGTGTACTACCATCTAATTAATGTCTCCAGACAGAAACTGAATAATAAGGGACATATGTACAGGGAACACACATACTTATGTACATGTTTATTATTCTGTTTGGCAATCTTTGACTGAAATAAAGAAAGTGGACACTTTTGGTAAAATATCAGTAAATGCATCAAACTAGATAACAACAAAGATATGTACATGTTTATGCAGTTAATAAAACATATTATCACAGGATGTTTGTATTCCTAGCGGCTTAAAACCAAGTTAACGATTAGATAAAATAATTATCACCATTCTCAGTTCGTGAGTAAATACCAATGTGTACACCCCCTTTAAATTAGTCAATTAATTAAATAGTTTATTCAGACTTAAAAGACTTTAAAGATTTCTAATGTGGCTGTACTTTTGTTAATTTGACAATTATATAAATAGGGTACATCAATATCACTTATGTTTTTATAAGGAAAATAAATAAACCATGGATAAATATTAAGTGAAAATTATAAGAATTAAATTGTCAATACAGGTCATATTGTTTTAAAACAAACAAGGTTCAAAACTCTTTTATTTTTAATTTTTTAAATTTATTTATTTATTATTTTATTTATTTATTTATTTATTTAGAACTTATCGTTCAAGTCTGGCTTTAAAAAGCGTGCTTTTCTGCAAATCGCCCTTAATTCGCAACACTCACCCCATTTTCCTATTTCCGCCCCCTTTATCTATTTCTGAAGTTGTATTTAGATCTGAGACTCTTACGGCAAGTTAGAACACAAAACGTCCAAGCACCCCTGATGCTACTGTATGTTAGAGGAGTATAACCCTGTGATAACACATGATAATTCATTTGTGCCCCTATTTTTTTATTCCGTATATTTTTAGGGTCAGCTCAGTGATTTTCGTGAAACTACGTTGCTACGTATGATCAGTTCAACAGGTTTTATCGGATAAGATCATACAAACTTCCATAGGTAACCGCGGAGGGATTCTAATTGTTTGGTAGTTTTTCCTCAATTTTGTTAATTTTATTTTTATTTTCCCCATTATTTCCTTAATTTTCATCTGATGTACATGACATTTAGCACAGATGTTATCTTCAGTACAGGCAATAACGTGACCTCACTTCGATCACTGCTAGAGGGCGCTTTAACTAATATTGTGGGTAATTTTGTACCAAAACATTATTTTTGAAGATTTTGACCAAACAAATATTGTTCTTACCAAAATACATTAAAGGCAGATTATAGCACATCAACAGTATTATTTATGTGGTGAAATATTATATGAAGCAAACAAATTGTAAAAAGATATATAACAGAATCATGAAAATTTTCAACGGAATGTAATGTAATGTAATGGCGGCCATACTGGATTCCTAAAATGCATTGGAAATGGTCACATGACTCAATATTGTCCAGTTCAGTGTTTGAAAGTTGACAACAATCCCTAATACATGTTTTACAGTACAAACAATCTAGTATTTACCACTAAAAAGACGAAATTCAACATTCAAAAATGAACAGTTGACATGGCAATTATGAACACCCAACATCGTTGAATTGGGGTACGAAACAAACAATCAGAAAATTTGAGCGTGATCGATTAAAGCGTTCTAGAAATAACACAATATCAGGGTTAAACAACAAATCATAATATTGAGTTTTCAACATTTTAAGGAAACTAAACACCTTAAAAGGTCACTATCGTCACGATCAGAGCAGATTTCAACAGAGCATTGAATCGGTGTCCTTGTTTAAGATGAAGACAGTGACTGCAATTACTGGCTCATTTATGCAGTAGCAACAGTAATATGACCTAATCATGTGGGGTATTATTTTCAGTCACTGAGTTAATCTAAAACTAGCACTCTGATTCCATGCCCTGTTGATCGTGACGAAACTGTCCCTTTAAGGAAACTAAACAACATAAATTTAACATCTGAGCCCCCTCTAACATAATTATTTGAAAAAGAGTAATTATTTTTTGGTCTAAATCCCATTTGTCTCGAATTCAGAAAAACACGAGGTTCACTGAAGTAAAATGAATGGTCTTTCGTACGTTTACACGAACAACAGCGCCGGATCATTAGAATTCTTGACGAACTCTAGATCTTTACAAGGGGTAAACGTTACAAGGGGTAAACGTTACAAGGGGTAAACTTTACAAGGGGGTAAACTTTACAAGGGGGTAAACTTTACAAGGGGTGACATTTATTTCAATTATGTACGCTGGACCTCATGCTTTTCTCAGTTTAAAGGGACAGTATCATCACGATCTGCATGTGGAGTGTCGTGGCCGAGCGGGCTAGCTTACAGGACTCAAGTTCTGGTGTTAGCAGCATAATGTGGGTTCGAATCCCGGCCATGACACTTGTGTCCTTGAGCAAGACACTTAACCATAATTGCTTCTCTCCACCCAGGGCTTAAATGGGTACCTGTGAGGGCAGAGTTGGTTGATTAGCCCTATATGCGCTGTAATGGCAGCAATTGAGCTGTATACTCCCCAGGGAGCTGAGATGGTTTCAGGAATGATTTATGAGCCTTATGAGCCTCATCAGCAGGGGTAATAATATGCGCCTTGAGCACCACTCAGTTGGTGGATATAATACATTATTATTATGATCAACAGGGCATGGAATCGGAGTGCTAGTTTTAGATTAACTCGGTGACTGAAAATAATACCCCACACGATAAGGTCATAATTATTACCGTTGCTGCTGCATAAATGGGCTAGTAATTTTCAGTCACCATGTTGTTCATTTTATACTAGGACACCGATTCCATGCCATGATGAAAGCCTGCTCTGATCATGACGATATTGTGCCTTTAACGTTGGAAATAGTTTAACACCTCTAAAAAGTGGGAAAGGCTTACAATAATCAATCATCGCGAGAAATTATTCCGTCTAAAAGTGCTTTCATCTGAACTGCTTTTCCGAACAAATGAATTGCTTTGTTGAATTTTCAAAACCGTGTTTTCGTAATTTTCTCAACTAAAAAAAAATAAATAAATAAACAATAAAAAATAAAAAAATTAAGAAATAAAAGAAATAAAGAAATAAACAAATTAAAAAAACGTGAGTACCTTATAGCTGTTGTGATTAAACAGGTCAGTTAATGATAAGTGTAAGCAACTTGTAACTCGTTTATAGTTTGATGAAATTCTTGCGTCGGGTGATAAACAATTGATTTTAATTTTGTACGTTGTTGATTTTAATTTTGTACGTTGTTGTACGTTGGTGGTGGAAAGATAGTATAATTCTTTTTACAAGGGTTTTGTCAAATAAAACCAAAATCGTTGACATAATAGCAGGGAGGGGCTGCCAACCAGAAGGTACTCCTCATAGGTGACCCGGAAAGAAATGACAATAGTTGTTTTCAAGCAAACAATTACACTTTATACAACTTCATCAGAGGCCTAAATGATTTTACATTGTAGCTATAAGGTTGAACATTTGAAACATTAACAATTTAAACATGTACACACCTGCTCTTCCTGTATCACCCTCCTTTGTCTGGTCCTGGGACCAGTATACAGGGCTCTGCTTTTTGTACCTTCTTCATTTGTGTTCCTTTCACACCTCACTAAACTCTGCCCACTTGTATGTTTAGGTATGTGTGCATGCCTGTATATCATCCATTTGCCTTTGAGAAAGAACCTGCTGGGTTCGAAACGTAAGGCCATTAACTACTGTTTTGCATTGATACTGCATGATCTTTAGGTTGGTAAGCAGTTTCCAACAGCTAATACTCTATTTTATGGAGTGCCATGGTCGAGCGGTTTATTGCGTCGGATTTGTGTTCTGATGGCTGAGTCGTCAGAATGTGGGTTCGAATCTCAACCGAGACCGGGGTAGTTGTGTCCTTGAGCAAGACACTTTACCATAATTGCTTCTCTCCACCCAGGGGTAAATGGGTACCTGTGAGGGCAGAGTTGGTTATTGTGTTTGATTAGCGCTATATATGCGCTGTAATGGCAGCAATTGAGCTGTATACTCCCCAGGGAGCTGAGATGGTTCAGGAATGATTTATGAGCCTGATGAGCAGGGGTAATAATGTAATGCACCTTGAGCACCAGTTTGGTGGATACGTGCGCCATATAAGTCCACATTATTATTATTATTATTATTATTTAATTTTAAAAATGTTGCTAGCTGACTTTAAACCACCTTCAAATAAAAATAATAAATATACAAAAACATAGTCAACTTATCAAGGCTGACCTGCACAAAAAACTATGTACAGAGTTATAATACAGGCACAATTACATATTTTTACATAATGATACATATTTATTAATAGTGCTGTAAATAATTAAACATGTATAGGTTTATATAATTGTTGTACACCTCCTTTTACCAATGGAATAGTTTTTTTTATTAAAACCATTTATGATAAATATTATTTGAAACAATTATTAATCCCAACGTTTAGTAATTGGCCAATTAAATACACTCGTTTTTATAGGATACTAATTATTCTCAAAGTTATTCTTATGATGTGGACAACGGTCTACCTAGTCTTGACTCAAGACTGTGTTGTATGTTTTTGATATACACGATCCATTGCCGCACGCCGCACGAACCACTATCATACACAAACCGCTATCACACACAAACCGCTATCACACAAAGTCTTGGGAAATTTGTTGAATCTCCCCCCCCCCCGAAAACGGGGGAAACCACTACGCATGCGTTAATTGATATGCTAGCGAGGCCCACATTTTTAGTGCGCACGCGCATAAACAACATTTTAATTTGTTTCCCAAAAATGTGGGCCGCGCTACTATATCAAATTGACGCATGCGTAGTGGTTTCCCCCGTTTTCGGCGGGGTGGGGGTTCAAGAAGTTTCCCAAAACTGTGTTTGATAGCGTGGATCGTGTATCAAAATCATACAAACACAGTCTTGAACTAAGACTACGGTCTACCTTGCCAAATAGAGTTTCTCCCTTGCCTAGGAAGCGGGAAAGTCGCATGATATACTTTGGATGACTCTTACATAGCTTCATTAAATTGGTTGGTGATTAAATTGGTTGGTAATGCGTACGGCTATACATGCATACACTACGTGCATACATTTACGGCTTATTGCAACCAATGTAATGCATAGCGTGTTGTACCCAGAAGCCAAGGGATCAATTTTATAGAACTGCTTAGCAGATAAAATTGCTTACCAGAAATATTTGCTTAGCAAAATTAACTGCTAAGCAACTCTGTGAAATTGGCCCCGGATGAGCATAACCATTGCATTGTGTTACTATTTCAATTGGCAAGTAAGACTAATTGAGGTGACACCATGTGGAATCTCAATTGGGTAGTAATTGTAGTAATCAGAGCATACTGATCGAAACGTCGAGTTGTACCCCCAGTTCTTTTCAGAACTAATTACTACCCAATTGAGATTCCACATGGTGTCACCGCAATTAGTCTTACTTATCATCCTCACCATGCAAAGCTACAAGTTTTATTTCAATTGGCCCCGGATAAGCATAACCATTGCATTGTGTTACTATTTCAATATGCACTGATGAGTATTCGCCCATTTTCTGTCCAGATTGCATGGACACATTGTGTACTTATCTCAGTATGCACTAATGAACGTTTGCCCATTTTAAGCCCAGAGTTCGTGAAGTCATCGTGCGCCCATTTGGAATGTGCACCTGAGCATTAACCCATTTTGAGTCCAGATCTATGTACCTCACAATTAGCTTTCTCTAAATGGACCTTTCTTTTGTTAGTAAACATTGAACAGTGTGAGGAAAAATTACAAATGTGAATGGCAACAGAATGTGCTCCAAATTAAACTTTTGTACGCCCTTATGTTTTAAGATGGAGCTCCCTTATTTTTCTTTTGCACTGTCTGTTCGATTTGTCTGTTGATTTGTAGTGGTGTTATCGTTGCTTTGTCAATATTTCTTAATATAGGTTTTCCTGTCCAATTTCCGAATTGTTCTGATCATGTTCATTATCAGCCATTCAATTTCACGTGAATTTTACACATCGAATCAAATTAGGGTTTCTTTTTCATTGTTGTGGCATTGAATTTCAATTTGTAGGCACCCAAGATTTTGTTTCTATTATTTGTTTTCGTTTGGGGGCATTCTATTTCGTTTTGATGCATTCAAGGCTTAATTTGTAGCATTCTTACATTAAGTTTTTGACATCTTTTGACGTTTGAAGCATTCAAATTAGCGAACGTTGGTGCGCATAATAACGTACGAACGTATGCTTTTCTTTTCTTATTCGTTTATGGGCAATCATTTTCATCATTTGATCATTCAAATTAATACGATTTTTTAATTGATGTCTTTTCCTCTTTTCTTCTGAGGTCCGTTTTTAAAAATTCTTTGCGTCGTTAAAATTTATAGCAACAAACTAATTGAGCTATGTAACAAAATAATGAAATGAAAAGGGCTAAGGAATTTACCTTTTCACTGTTGATCTTTCCACTTGTTTAAAAGTTTGAACAAAAAAAATAGATAAATCTATGAGGAGCATTTTTATGTGGGTATGTTTATTAATCCTTTAAGTTTTTTTTTTTACTGTTCTGTTTCCTTCTGTTTTTGTAATTTTTTTATTTATCGCCGATTCACCCATCGATCTATTGACGTGCTAGACATCGGGGCATGTACATGTATGTTTGGCATTAGTTATACCATTGGGTATAATAATTACACCAACACTTCTCTTGGGTAATTTCTCCAATGTTTTCTTGGGTCACTTCCATCAGACGATCACATCTCCACTCCCGTAGGTTCATTCCTGCTTCTTGCGCGGCTTCTCTGTCCCCTACTCTTTGCTGCCATTTTGAGAGAGCCAGATCTCTCTTTACTCCAGCTTTGAAGGCAGAGTGAACCATTTCCGTCATGTTTAGGAACGGTGAGTAAGGAGGGAGTTGCTTTAACTGGATCTGGGGATGGGTACCTGGTGGAAGCTGTGCGTTCACATGTGGGCGGGCGATCAGAACGATCGGCTCATCTAGGGGAAATATATTCTCGCACTGAGAAAACACAGACTTTTTATAGGAATACGGACATGCAGGAATATCTGAAAAGATGCTTGAAAAAAATTTGAAATATGTTTTCTCATTAATGGAAATGAATGCCCGATAAACCCTTTACAACTGGTTCAGACGAAATTGAATGAACATTGCGATACTTTTGATTTGAATGCATCTTTTACAGGGACGAGTGAAGCCAAACGACGATAGAATGCTTGGATAGTGAAATTGAATGATTCTAGTTTGAATTAGCCAGGCGTTAAATTGAATGAAAACTTGGTGAAATTGGCCGGGAAACCTTAATTTATTATTCATCGTTTGCACTTATGATGGCCAACCATTGTTTGCCAGTAGTTTGGCAAAAAAACTATCACTGTGACCACTGATTGCTAATATACTGTCTGGGAAAAAAGCCCAATAAATGACATGTTGGTGCTCTCATTAACCATGCATTGCAGTGATAACCACTGACTCCTATTAATACTGATGGGAAAGAAGGTATAATGCGCTTGAGTTGAAGCCACTGGATGCCATATTGGTGCTCGCATAATAAGCACGCATTGCAATGATAACCACTGATTCATATTATACTTTCAAAAACCACAAAATACAATGTGCATTCTTTTGTATATTGTGGAACGCAAAAAGTACCCTGTTGTGGCTAGACCCTACCATTGATGGTACAGCGCCATCAATGTTATCCTCCATATAATGTATCTTCTTCCAGAAACGATGCCTACGTTGTACTACAACACACTGATCAGCAGCACGATTAAGACTGTTAAAATATAGGTGTGTTTACAGACGACGTGCACGGATGGTCCAGCATTCTCCCACACTCTGTATATCCCTATCAAGAGCAAAAGACAAGAGAATTGTAACAACACAGTGAGTTGAACTCATTCTGTTGGAATCGGTGCAGGATTCAAAATGTATAGGAAAGATTATCCACTCTGTGCATATTGAAGCCCTCTTGCGCTGGAAATGCACTAGTTCACAAGTTCAGTACAATTTGCTGTTAAAGCCATTATGCATGACGGTTCGTTATATAGGATGTATACATTAGTTGTCGCAGTTCCGTCGCTTGATTGATTAAATAAAGTCAAATGAAAACATGGTTCCGGTTGCATCTACTCCTCTCACCCAGCTCCCAGCTACTGAGAAGTGTGGGGAAGGGGATATGCAGGCAGTGTCGTATCCAAGATTTGGCAAAAATGCGGGTACATCCTGTGGTCGCACAGCCAATTGTCAGTTGATAAAACATTTCTTGCTTAAAAGCACCGGAAATGTGTTGGTTCCAGGCGCTCTCTTTTATGCAATATGAAAAAACTAGTACATTTTGAACTATATATTTGTTGTGTTTCATCACTTGTTTTTACTGGATGGAGATCAACAAATTGTTTTTTGTTTCACATTTAAAATATCCCATACATTGTACAGTATGGACTCTTTACCACAGTGTGTGTATATTTTCATGAGTAAAAGTACGAGTACATGGCAAACGAACGATGTGAGTATGAGTACGAGTACGAGCGCAGACAAACAGGTACTCTATCTTGCAACCCCAAATTCAACCATGCCTCGCCAAAAGACAAAGGACAATAAAATCGAAATAACGTACGAAGTTTTATCCAAATAATTTATGGAATTCAGGTTTGTATTGTAACTCTGTCATTATTAACCAATAATTGTAATGATTTTTTCATGAGTGTTTGCACATTTGAAATCATTAATAATAACAAAACAAACATTTTATTTAAATCCTCGATATCAACATGTTCTTTTTGCACAGAAAATAGACTTGTTTTACGTAAAATGTTTAACAATTTAAAAGAAAACTTACGATTTGGCCCAACTGTCTGTCTTGTAACAGTAGAAGGTGTTGTGTCCCAATAATTAACTGTTGAAAGTACCAGGATAAAGAATATGTAATATAACTACTACCAAAAACAAATTAACTCACAAAAATGGGATCGCTTTTAAAAGAAAATCATACATGATGAACAACATTAAAATAAAATAAATAAATAAAAATTGATCACTTTTGAAACAACTGCTGAAAGACTACCATATAACAGTTCGCAAAAAACAAAAAACAAAAACAACAACAACACTTGACTGCAGTAATAAGCCTACGGCTGGCTATTATGACATGCATTTTTTCTACAAGTATCGTCACGATCACTAAAACAGATTTTCAACAAGGCAGGGAATCGGTTTCCTAGTTTAAGATGAACACAGTGGTTGAAAATTACTGGCTTATTTAAGCAGCAGCAACGATAATACGACCTTATCATGTAGGGTATTATGACAGTCACTCAGTTAAAGAGGGGCTCTAAGGTCAAATTTAGTTTTGTGAATTTCCAGTAACTAGAGTCCTTATTAAAGTGTGAAAAAATTTCACAAAAATTAGTCTCTAACCTCACGTTAAAGTGATGTAAAATGTCATTTTATTTGATAACCTTCCTGTATGAAATTTGTTAACATCCAAAGACAACAGTGACGTCGCATTTCAAATAAATGGATCTCTACATTTTTGTACGGTGAATTTGCAGTTCATTCATGAATCTCCACAATATTTGATCAAATCGGCGTTGAAATTGACTTTTTGACAAACAAAAAATTCCTGTATGGAATGTTACATACTCATTTACCGTAAGAAAATAGTGACGTCATGTTTCAAATATCGCTCTGAAAGGGTATCAAATAAAATGATATGTTACACCACTTTAAAGTGAAGTTAGAGACTTGTAATTTTTGTCACACTTTAATAAGGACTCTATCTATTGGAAAATGGGTGCATCACAAAACTGAATTTGACCTTAGAGTGCCTCTTTAATCCAAAAATAGCACTCCGATTCCATGTCCTGTTGATTGTGACGATACTCGCCTTATAACGATTTCCATAATTGTGCAACCAACAGAAAAGCAGGCACACTGTTGCACCAAGACGTTTTTTCAATCCTAAATACTCCTTGCGTCCATTCGAAGCATGCAAATAGTGTTAAGGGGAAGGCACAATATTGATAACGTGGACAAACCAGCCTCGATGTGTATGCTTGCTTTCTTCAAGATAGACACGAAATAACCTGTGAGAATTTCATCTGTTTACGTTGTTTCGTAAACGAGAATTCAGATTGATTGAATTCATTTAAATTAATGTGGAATTTAGGAAAGAGTAAACATTACAGTATCGCAAACAAAAGATTGATACCATCAGCTGCTTCACACGTCAACTCAATCTACATTAATGTTTGTGTTTAATTGCAAAGTAAGGCAAAGTAAGGCAAATTTAATGGTTTTATGTGATGAATGAATTAAATAGAATGGAATTGATTTCAACCAAGTAAATGGTGTCCTCATTGTACGCTGAAATTAACGCAAATGATGAGCAGACGTACTGTCAGACATTTTGTTTTGATTTGTTGTAATCTTTCAAACGCTGAACTGGACAAAACTTTTGTCATGTGACAACTTTCAATGTATCCCGGAAATCCAATTTGGCCACCATTACGTTAAAATGCAATATCTGATTTTGGGGGAATTTTTCCATATATTTTTGTTGTTGAGGTTTTTGCTCAATTATGAATTTACGACATAAATAATGCTATGGATGTTATTATTATCTGACTTTATCCGCCTAATTTGGAAGGGGGAATCCTCATAAATCATGTATTTGGTACAAAATTACCACAAACGATAGTCACATCGTCGTCTAGCGATGATATAGGTGACGTGGCATTATTGTTTGTACTGAAGACAACATCTGTGCCAAGTTTGAGGGCCAACGGATGAAAATTAAGTAAAAATAGGGCAAATACGGTTTGTGAGCAACAATTTGAAAAAAAATTGCACAAATGGGTATAGTGCCCACTAATAGTGACCTCATTCGATCTTGTTAAACTGAACATACCTACAAAGTTTCATGAAAATCGGCTGAAAATTAAAAACAAAAATGTGACCCCGAAAGAAAGAAAGAAAAAAAATTGTTTAAAATAAAACATGTCTTGTACGATAACTGTTCATTTACCTTGTGCAGTGCTTGATGGTTTCTCTGCTAAGAGTACATACGTGAATGAGTGCAGCAAGCATAAACATAAAAGAAAATGATGATGAATGAAAGGTTGACAAAGGTGGTGAAAGGTCACCCCATGAGGGCGCTTGTGCAAAAATAAAACAATGTAATGTTGTTAATCAGGTAACGTTTTTATTTACTTTTTGGAATAAAACAAATAACGAAGATAGAAACACAAACTCACCCAATGACGTATAAAACGTAAATGACGTGTTGTCACCTTCGCTGTATTTATTGACGCCTTTTAGCGTGACCTCGTATGTTACATTTGCTCTCAGGTCACGGAGTATGTAACTCTGCCTAGTAGTGCTAGGTAGCGGATCGTGTGGAATAACAACCTCAAGTGGCGAGTCTCGGTTATGCGAGTACACCTTCTCGGTTCCGCCGTCCTCCGTCTCCTTTGCGAGTTAAATTGCATTAATTAAAAAACAATAAAATATTATTGAAATCATCGATATGTATTAGGAGATATTTGGTGGCAGTAGACTTACCGTCTCGACCAGATTTACGCGGCCAATAGGAATGGACCAATAGTAATAAGAGAATTCAACTCATACACTGCAAATGAATGCCGGTTTCGACTGTAAACCCTACTAAAAATCTAGGTAGGTCTACATGGGCGCGCACAGCCAGTGCCTCTCCTTTCATTCGAAATGCCATTTTCCCTGGCCCCGTAAGAAAACAATAACTTTCCAATATGAGGCACAAGTTTGGTGAGGTTTTCTTTAATATCATGAAAAAGGCCTAACCATTCCTTCCCCTGGCGGTTCCCAAATCCTGGTTCCATCACTTCTTTAAAGTATAGCTTAAAGGCATTCAATAAAGAAAATAATATCGTACCTGATACCACCATCCATAATACGATAATATGTACTCATCTATTGGAGTGTATCCCGCCATGCCCTGCTGCAACCGATTACCCATAACCCATTGCAGTTTGTATGAATGGCGCCGCACGCCGATGGGACTGCTGACTATTTTGGGCGGGCGGAGTCGACCTGAAGCAGTAAAAGTAATTATGAAGAAAAAACAGCATAAATAATAATTGTATTTTTCAAAGTTGTCATTATGTGCTATTCATAATTTAAGTCAAGGTACAACATTGGTATGATGACACGTACGTTAACTTCAATCTTCTAGTTTTCAATCAATGTATCATAAATAAACTAACACGTGAAAGTTTTTATCTCAATAGGTGCTCACGTTTTTTAGAAAAAGAGGAAAACCTGTTAAATATTTTAGTTTTGTTAATGTTTAAAAAAAATGTTGCTGGGCGGAAATTCGATAATTCCTATTATCTCTTAGGATTAAAGTAATCTGTCGTGATTATTGCGAGTACTAACTTTACACCGAGTCCATTTCTAGATGCTAATTCGTTAAAATTGATAATCTGATAATTACCAATATTGTAGCTTCCCTTTCATTGAAGCCAAATTTTTAAAATCGTTCAAGACAAACGTTTCTCCATTTTACAAAACAAATGAGAAGTTGCAGTCCTTGGTTTCATGACCATGCAGACACATTATTTTCTTTAAAAAAAAAAAAAAAAAAAAAAAAAAAGCAGACTGATTTTAAGACTAACAAAATTGTGTCATCTACGTACCACTGACTTCAATGACATCCTCTGTTGTGCCAAGTAGGTTGGTGGCTTGACATTTATACAGGCCGTAGTGTTTTTCAGGTTCAACACTCACAATCACCAGCCTGTGATAAGAACAATTGGACCTTTCACTTGTTTTTAGTTAGGTTAAAATATAGATGGAGGCAGCTTTGCATTGCCTTATATATTCTTTGACACACAAACGCTGGGGGTTTTAAGTACGGGTACACGAGCGTCTCTGTGTGCTGTATTCCTCGTGCGTGCGTCAGCCTTTACTTTACTTAAGTTATATGTTGTCATCGTGTGTCCGGAAGAAGGTCGTAAGGCTCTGTGACCTTCTTCCGGGCACACAAAGTACAACTTCTTGTCCCAGCAGAAGGTCGTAACCAATAAAAAATGGCTCCTTTAAAAAAAAAGTAGGGCATAACTGTTGTATATTTGTTGCTAGAATTACTCTCAATACATGTTTTTCCATTCCCATGCGGAATTTAACTTTCCTACAATGACTTATAAATGACACAGAAACGACAAGACTTTCACACTCAGTTTTTCTTGATGCACAATTTTGCACATTAATTGCTTACGACCTTTTGCCGGTCACACTTTCGTTACGTCCTTCTTCCGGGCACACGAAGTTGTACAGTTGATTTAAAGGGACAATATCGTCACGATCAGAGCAGACTTTCAACAGGGCATTGAATCGGTGTCCTAGTTTGAGATGAACACAGTGAATGAAAATTACTGGCTCATTTCAGCAACAACGTTAATATGACCTTATATCATGTGGGCATTATTTTCAGTTACTGTGTTAATCTAAAACGAGCACTCCAATTCCATGCCCTGTTGGTCGCGACGATATTGTCCCTTTAAAAGGGTATGTTTAAATTATGACACCTAACGGTGGTTATTGGAAGAATTCTGCCTCCGCTTATAATGTGTATAATGTTGTCGATCCCATGGGCGGTGTTGTGGGGATGACTGCACACACACTCACACACCCGTTCATAACAGTAGGCACAAAGATATCCTGACAGAAAAATCAATTCCAAATTGGCTGAAACAGACACTCTTTAACCGGTGCTTACTGCCAGCAATGTCATATGAGAGTGAAACCTGGTCCTTTGAGCAAAGCAATGGAAAGGAAACTACACAAAGACACATGGAAAGGATGATGACAGGATGTACCGGAAGAGACCGCAAAACAAACGTGTGGATCAGGGACCAGACAAAAGTAAAATGATGTGATAATGACAGCAAAAATATCGAAATGGAGACGGGTTGGACACCCCACAAGAACAGAGGGTGAAAGGTGAAGCTGACACTTACAACAGAATGGTAACCACTATATGGCACCAGGAGACCTCCAGCAACATGGAGAAACGAGTTGGTTAGGAAACTGGGGACAGTGGCTTGGAAAAGACAGTCAAAAGACAAAGAAAGATGGCGACATATGGGAGAGGTTTTTGCCTAGCAGTGGGACGATACAGGCTAATGATTCTGCTGCTGTTGCTGATGATGATGAAAATAGACGTGCCCCAATAGATTGTATTCAAACCAATATATTCTCGAAAAATATAATGATGACAGATTTACATGAAACTCCGTTGGTATAAATTTGATGATGGTATCAAACATCCATTTATCACTTGACATATTTCTGTCTCAGGTACTATCATTTGAGTAAAATTAGTCAAATTATTTCCAAAATTAATTTCTATCACCCGCTGAAGACAGAAATTCTACCTTAGCATGAATACGAACAATCTGAATGCATGTTTTACTGATTTCTCCATAGCGGTACAATGAAATAAGCTGAAACTTTCATAGGTTGGTGTTAATACATATTTCGGGATTCTTATAATGCATGGATTTGACCGACATTTTACCAAAAGTCTAAATGCATGGCTTTAAAGAGTTACATATAGAAGGGTTGTATTGAAGAGATGACGTTTGTATACACGGAAACTACTAAATTAATGTTATTAAATTTGTTTCACTATTAAATTTGTTACCAAGCATTGCCATACGTTTCAGTACATTAACCCAGTTCAAAAATAAGCTTGGAAGGGACTAGGCTGATCATCCAACTGACTAAATATCATTATAATAGTTATACGTATACATTCAAGAGAGGCAAATAAACATAATCTTTAAGTCATGTATATCCAGATAAATCACTTGATCATGAAGAAGGTAGTTATCGTCACATATGCAACAGACTGATTTAGGTGTGATGTTTATTCTGAATAGAGAACAACGATATAACGGTAGCGTGGATGGTCTGGTACCCAACCGTCGCCATAAAGTGATGATCAGCTGCCCGCATATTATTAAGGATTGTAATGAGTTCAACCTCTAACAATTTAAACAAAAATTATTGAATTAACATAGTGTAGGCTTTGTTGAACATGCAGAATTCTTTTTTTTTGACGTGAGTGATGCTGACGTCACAATGAACAGACCCTTGTTTACTTGTGTGTTCATAAATGATAATAACTGTTTGTTCACTTGCACCACAATTTACATAACAAAGCTATATTTTGAGAAATGTATAAATTTAGCAATGATTGTAAAATTATATTTATACAGGATACTTTGACTAACTCTATACGGGCTTTTATTCATCACAGTCCTGTACTTAAATATTTAATAAGGAAACCAAATAACGCCACTAAAAGCTAGCGTTTGTGGTATTGCAGACCTACTGAACGCACAAAATTACTTAATTTGCTCATAATAATAATAATGTAATAATGTGTGGACTTATAATAATGTGTGTACAATATTGATCCGGTATCATCATTGTGAATCTTTATATGAGGAATACATGATGATGATAATTATAAGGAAATGTCCAGTAAGAAAATAATATCCACGGTGTTAAAACCACAAACCATTTTAATACTATGAACGAATGGACGTTCCAACATTCATCGTTGTCGTGGTTATTTTCGCAGTCAGCATTCCCTTCCATAAATCCCATGTATCTACATAATAATAATAATAACAATGCGTGGACTTATATAGCGCACGTATCCACCAACTGAGTGGTGCTCAAGGCGCATTATATTATTACCCCTGCTCATAAGGCTCATAAATCATTCCTGAAACCATCTCAGCTCCCTGGGGAGTATACAGCTCAATTACTGCCATTACAGCGCATATAGGGCTAATCAACCAACTCTGCCCTCACAGGTACCCATTTAACCCCTGGGTGGAGAGAAGCAATTATGATTAAGTGTCTTGCTCAAGGACACAAGTGTCACGGCCGGGATTCGAACCCATATTCTGCTGCTAACACCAGAACTTGAGTCCGGTAAGCTAGACCGCTCGGCCACGACACTCCATACCCCCGTATTGGAGCCGGTTTGGCCCCTTGATGTGTTTTATTTCATAGACTAGCTGTTCAATACATTACAGTTAAAGTGAAAACAGATGTAACTTAATGCATTTATAGACAGCACAGGGTTAGGCGGCACAGGGTGAGGAAATGAATGTAGCGTGAGGAACTTGTGGGCTATCGATTGAGCATAATGGAACTGACCATCAACACTGGGTGAGGCAACACGGAAGCCGCAAATAATATCACTATCAGATCGATCTCGCACAAGTACATGAGTAAGCAATCGGAATGAATGCAAAATACCGAGGGGTAGGTAACATTGTAAATCGGGAAATTAACAGTGCAATTAAGAACACAAAACAGCAACGGCGAAAAGGTACAAACAGGGTACAAACACCGTACTTTGGTTCGGTTGCTTTGTTTTGTTTTTGAGAAAAGTTTGTTTATCTGAACTGCATCCCGTGTAATTTTTGTTTGACTTTTCTCATAAGACCTATAAAAATGAAAAAACAACAACAAAAAACAACAACGTATGAAGCTCTTACTGGGGCGGGCACAAATGAATGAAAGAATTAATGCACAAAGACTTTCTAGTACAAAGGTTCAAAGAGTACCGACGTGTCACGTCACGTTGCCATTTTTCTATGAGGCAACATTACATGTCAATCGGAGTAAGTTTTACAAAATGGCTGGTTGAGTTTGATATCATGACGTCAATGTTTTCTTTATCATGAGAGGCATGAATACGGGCATGAACAAAAAAGAAAAAAAATCACTGCAAACAGATTTGGTGCATGGAGGAAAAAGGAAAGGGCCAGGTTGGGCTCGGGAGAAACTACCACAGACAACACTTGCCTAGTCCTGTTCCCTGGGCAATCTACTGGTACCCTGTGGGTAAGTATATAATGAGAAAACAAAAAAATGGACAGTGGTTATCCAGCAGCAAAAGTTCGTAACCAGACATTGTAATTAAAGGCAAGCTAATTTGCATATCACCCTCTGTAACTTAGTTAACCTTTTTCCTCAGTATGTACACTTGTACTCTTTTGGCAACATTGTTCAGTTGTTGATCACTTGAACGTTACTCCAATTGTATAAGTTACCGGTAAATTATCTATGTTTCCATTGTGGTTACCATAAAGTCAATTAAACAAAATTTTCAAGTGGAACCTATTATCAGCAGTCAGCTATAATCCTTCCAGGCTCCTGCATGCACCATAATAATAATATGCACCATAGGTATAAATCCCCGTACCACGCGTGTCCACGCAAGCAATGATATTGTATGATGAGAGACAATAAAATATCTGATGAAAATCTGATGTCACGTTTCGTGAACGACGCCAGATATAAACGGCCACTCAGTTTCATGGAGGTCCGACTTTGACCTTGAATGGCAGCTAGCACGCTAGCCTAGAAGCGTGACGTCAGATCTTAGGTACAACATATCCAATGAAATCTGTTGAATGGTACAGCCGGAGGCGTATTTTTTGTTTACACCGCAGCGACGGGTTTTGTACGCATTTCGCCCTTGTGTCAAGACTATGAACCCATTCAGCACGCATGCGCGCGAAGGGAATTTCGACACGCAAAAAAAACCTACCATCAACGGAGAGGGAATGGCTCCATGAGTTCCACTGCAGAGCGCCATGGTCGACTGCAGCTTGGAGTTTTCTATCGTCGCGCGCCTAGGGTTTCGTAGTCTCTCTCTCAAGACCGGAATTGGCACTTTTACTGCACAAAACCCGTCGCTGCGGTGTAAAAAAAAAATACGCCAGCCGGAGCCTGTCTCTATCCTTGGTAGTCTTGAGAGATACTTTTCATCTAGCTTCATTGCTCAGGTTCCCAAATTCCTCCGCGTAATATTATAAGCAAATCAGATCTTCATTATTCTGATACAGTAAAAAGACTACCCGAAATGATTGCCGCAAGAATACAGTCTTGGCCAGATTAAAAAGCCTGTTTCATACTTAACGCGAACGCAATTGCGAAATGTGACGTGTGAGATTCGCGCGCGATTAACAGATTTTACGGAACACATTAAATTGATGTCAACTGAGCAGCGAATCGCAGCGAATTTCTGATGTCAAATTTCGCTTCACTTTAAGTTGGCTTCCCACTTTTCTATTCAGTGTTGGATTTATTTCTTGGCTGAAACATTTCGCGCGAGTGGTAAAAGTCTGAGTTTTAAAACCGAGTTCTCACAGACTGGTTGAATTTAGTTGAGGTGAATATTACCAACGGTTTTAAATGCTTGGTAGTTGTTGATGTAGGAGGAGCTTATAATAATAATAATAATAATAATAATAATGATAATAATAATAATAATAATAATAATAATAATAATAATAATAATAATAATAATAATAATAATAATAATAATAATAATAATAATAATAATAATAATAATAATAATAATAATAATAATGTGGACTGATATAGCGCACGTATCCACCAAACCGGTGCTCAAGGCGCATGACATTATTACCCCTGCTCATCAGGCTCATAAATCATTCCTGAAACCATCTTAGCTCCCTGGGGAGTATACAGCTCAATTGCTGCCATTTCAGCGCATATGGGCTAGTCAAACACAACAACCAACTCTGCCCTCACAGGTACCCATTTACCCCTGGGTGAAGAGAATCAATTATGATAAAGAGTCTTGATCAAGGACACAAGCACCATGGTCACGGTTGGGATTCGAACCCACATTCTGACGACTCAGCCATCAGAACACAAATCCGACGCACTAAACCGCTCGACCATGGCACCTCATCACAGTTTTACAGCAGGCGGGTCCAGTGTCTTGAAAAAAGAGTGGGGGTATAGAAAAAAGGGGAACACTGCCGAAGGGGCAGGGGGCATGACCCCTTTGCACCCCTGGATTCGCTAATGACAGTAATATATTGATTGTCCATGAGAAGAACAAATGTTCAGACATGGCTATACATTCTGTAAAATATTCATTGGGTTCGCTTTCCTTGTTTTGATAAAAAAAGGAACAAACAAAACTGTTGTGCTTTTTACCATTTCAATGAGAAGGATGCTCACAGCACACGTTGTGGCAACCTTTGGCTTCCTGTTTCAGCCCTTGTTCTTGGGAGACACACAGCATATGGTTCGCGCTCCATTGCACTAATATCAGAACACAGTGGCTTCACGTACAGAGCACAACTCGCAAACCACTCTCTCTATTTACTCCGTGGGCACTTGGGGTGCTCACTCTAGTGCTATTTAGCGAAGACTCTTCCCTGATAACCGTCGACACCCAAATGTAAACTGAGTTCACGCTAACTAGGGAATCCACCTATTTTGGCTGTGTTTAAGTGTATAGTGGAGGCGACTCTTCTCAATTCCATTATTAGCAATTTTCTAAAGGCATTATAATTATAAATCACTGTGGATTGGAACAGCAGGTACAGAATTTTTTTTCGTTCTCAGACCTGGGGGAGGGGGATCATTGGCCCCTCCGTATTTTCTGTATTCTTCAGCCGATATTCATGAAACCTCGTAGGCATGTTCAGTCGAATCTGTCGAATGAGGCCATGAAAACTTTCATAGGGCACCGCTATATAGGGGCACTATACTCATTTTTGTAATTTTCCCTCATTTTTGGTAAAAATAGCATTTTCTCCATAACTTCCTTAATTTTTATCCGTTGGCCATGACATTTGGCACAAATGTTGTCTTCAGAACATGCAACAATGTAATGTCACTTAGATCACCACTAGAGGGCGTTATAAGAAACATTTTGGGCCATTTTGTTCCAAAATTGGGAAACCTTTAAAAAATCAAAACGTAATGGCTGCCATATTGGATTCCCAGAATGCATTGGAAGTGGTCACATGGCTCAATATTGTCAGATTCAGAGTTTGAAAGTTGACAACAAACCCCAAAACACATAACTATTAAATGTCTTTATAGAATAAAAAATCTATTATTTTTAACAAAAAAAGTAGACCTGTTCAATTGGACCTGTTCAAAATAACCATAAACGCCATTTAAGATATCGTTGATTTTTGCATGAGGGGATTCCAAATAACAGTTAGGAAAACTCAGAATGTTTCAACGTGATCGGACAAAGTGTTCTGGATATATTATTTTTAAAAAAGAGAAAAAAGGGGAACAAATACAAATTGTGCCCATACACCCAGGCCTGATAGGGTTATTAGGCCTATGTGTGTGTGGACAAATCAACACGACCATTGCGAATAACAGGGAAATAGTAAAGTCCAGCTAAGTGAATATCACAGTAGCGCATGCAAATTCACAGGCCTGTCTCCTAACCACAAACAAGAAAGAAAGAAAGACATTGAATAAATGATCATGGTGGGATATAGAATAGGGGCCGACTGTAAATACAGAAAATCGGAGATTTGGGCCATTTCTGGTGGGTGGAGGCCCCCCCATCCCCTGAAATTGTGGATCCGTCTCTGTTTCAATAAAGAAAACAATAAAATAAGCCATGCATTCATTTCACATACGCTGACAATGATCGTTTGGCTATTCCGATTCCTTTCACAATGTAACCATCCTTTAACCATGTGTATGTCGCTTGGGGGCGGGCGTCCACGGTACACTGGAGCCGTCGGTAATCACCTACACCGCATCGTATGTCTCTGTTGACAGCTAATACTTTTGGTTTATCTGGAGAGGAAATTATACAAACAACATTAAACGTAGTTCACTTTGGAAATATTTCAATATAGTGCTTAATATCAGTATAATATTGAACTATCGCGTTATATGCATGGCATCAAAACAATTGCCTACTTGAACATGCAACGCGCGAAAATCTAAGACATTTAAAAACTACTGCACAAACGGCGACTGAGCCCTATTAACCCTCATACTATAGCTGCACTTTAGTGGCAAGTAGCTACAGAGGTCAAAATCGGTCAACTACCCGTTTTGACTGTTGACCCAAATGTGCACACAGGGGCATTTTTGACTGGTTCTGACTGTCATTTTGACCACCCTGAACAATATCAGACAATGCTTTTTCCAGTCAAAAACAGTTGACTCATTTTGACCTAACACGTAAGGTTTGACAGTGTTTGACTTTGGCAAGTATATCAATATTTTGACTGATTTTGATCCTTATAGTAGGAGGAGGGTTAAATGTTCTGATCATATGGCATGATCTAAGGTTACAAGGATACATGCCATGCATTGGGTTGAGCGGATTCTGACTTGCGTACTCAAATTGCAGCGCTAACATTTCAGCGCTGGTTTTTACGTCTCTGAGAAATCAGCCGGTACAAAAAAAGTACGTAATCCACCATACATTTACGCAATAATTTATATTGAACACTTAGGCTAAAATATGTTAAACAGGAACATTTAAAAGAACGCACCAAACAGAGGTGTCAGCGCCCTCTTGTGGTCGCTGACTGTCATTGTGAACCGCCTGACGAGTATTAAATTCCCCTTAATGCTGTTATGTGGATCTTCATACAAATTATATCAGCTTTAAATATATTTAAAACCTGTATATACTTTTAGTAAAATGAATGTACATGCATCAATACTTTATAAGAATCCATGTGTGTATATAATTATATACTACTCAAAACAATTTAGGGAACACCGCAATAATCTCAGTTAAAGCAAGATCATTTATTTTAGATAAACACAATGTTTCACAGAATTGATGAGAAACAACTGCACAATGAAACATATGCATGTAGTGATTACACATTTCATGACATGACTACTGAAAGAGAGAGGGGGTTGCAAATGAAAATCCCGGTTAATGGAACATTTCAAACCTTTTTGATGTTAAAAATCCGGTGTTCCCTAAATTGTTTTGAGTAGTGTATATATATATATATATATATATATATATATATATATATGTGTATATATATATATATATATATATATATATATATATATATATATATATATACATATATATATATATATATATATATATATACACTACTCATAACAATTTAGGGAACACCGGATTTTTAACATCAAAAAGCAAAGAAAAATTGGCTGATGCCGGACTCGACCCCGCGACCTCTCGATTACCGTACGAGCGCTCTACCAACTGAGCTAACCAGCCCCTATGTTGGTGGGCGGTCCACTTATGCCAATTATCTATTGCTCTATGGGGCCAGGTCAGAGGCCAAACCATATCTGCCGAGTAGCCAGGGATCAAGCCCCGGTCAGATGCAAACAACGTGGGTAACAGCAGTAGCGGGGATCATGCACACAACGGGATACAAGCCTTTTATGTGGTTGTACACAGAATAAATATATATAGGAAGAAACTGACCTGAAATATATTATATAATAAGGGAATACAACAAACAAGCTGTGAAAGTTTCAGTTTGTTGCATTGTGTCGTTAACGGGAAAACAGTAAAAAAGCCTTCAAGTTTGTTTTCATATTCATCAACGTGGAATTTCAGTCAATTTAAACTACAGATTAATTTTTGAATTTATTTCACTATATTTACAGAGAACGATAGCACATAAGACATACACATTTCTAGTGAAGTTTGATACCATCATCAACTTTTCACCAATTAATTTTTATCTATAACTATGAACATTTGTAATTTTCGAAACAGTCAATAAATTAGGTAAAACTTGTAGCTTTGCATGGTGAGGATGATAAGTAAGAATAATTGCGGTGACACCATGTGGAATCTCAATTGAGTAGTAATTAGTTCTGAAAAAAACTGGAGGTACAACTCCTCCAGTTCTTTTCAGAACTAATTACTACTCAATTGAGATTCCACATGGTGTCACCGCAATTATTCTTACTAGTCAATAAATTACTGTGTAGGGACATTTAAGCACAGGTTTTCCTTTCTAAAAGGATATCATTAATGTTCTGATGAAATCACAATTTGTTCAAATGTTGCCGTACAAATAACAAAAACACGGGCGAAACATCTTTACATACATCTTTACAGTTGCGAGTCAATTTCATAGAGCTTTTTATAAACAGGAAATATTGCTTAGCACATTTATTTGCTATGAAGCAAAATTAGGCTGTGAACCAGTTAGAAGCAATAAACATGACAATTTGGCTGGTAACCTATTTAGCTATTAAGCACATAGTTATATTCTATGCTCAGCAAATTCGTGTGCTTAGCAGCCCTATGAAATAGACCTTATGCATATGATGTTACAAACTGAAGGGCGCCCTCATTCAGAGGGAAAAGAATGTCACTCATTGTATGCGCGCTGTTCGTATGTGTGCCGCAAGCGTATTTTTTTCCCAGGACGAACGTGGGCAATTTAAAAAAACTTGTCTTTTTAAAAATAGTGTTGTTAAAAGACAACAAGTTTTTAAAAATGGGAATTTCATAGAAATTGCCCCCCTTCATCCTGGAAAAAAATTACGCGTGTCGCGCCATTGAGTGCGAGACACCCAGCACGCATACGTAAACCAATGAATGACTGTCGTCTGCCTCTTAAAGTTTGCGACGTCAATGCATACGGTTTGCCCCTGATGCTTAACCTACATTGTACGATAATTTCAAGCCACTTCTCCACTGCCGTCTCCGCGTAGCCGTTTTCCGCAACACACTTGAACAGGCCTCCCTGGTCCCGCCGAATATTGGCAATCTCCAGGTTCGAGTTGTTGGACACCACTTGGTTCGCCGTGAGGGAGTACCAGGATACTCTTTCAGGATAACAGATAAAATTAAATATTTATTTTTTACGTTTATAAAGGAAGCCCATACTCTCTTTGGATCAATTATTTAAATGATAAATAAGAGTCAAACATGTACAATTTGTGTGCCGTTGATGCTTAAATAGAGTAAAATTGCTTTAGACAGTTAATCCTGTTTATGCTTAAAGGGAAACTCCACCCACTGTCGGGAATAAAATATTTTGAAAGAGTGTGAAATGACATGTTGATTACCAGTTTTGGCAATTTGGGCAATTTAGCGGAAAATAAATAAATATCACGCGAATAATAACTAATTCACTATTCGTAAACAATTTTCGCGTGCATGAACGAGAGACGAAACAGTCGGGTACCTCTAGAGATACCATTGAAATTGAAGAGCGCGTCTAGGTGCCGCTCCAATGCACTCAATGAACAGTGTATAGGTGCAGACAATACGTCATAAATCCCCAGATGTGGCGGGATATTTAAACATCAAGGATGCGTCCGTTGTCCTACATAACGTGGATAAATGGTGAGTACAATTGACGTTCAATTCATTTTGGTTAACAAAGAAGCCTTACCTCCAAGCCGATTCTGTACATTACTGAATGCTCTTTCAGGTCACATTGATTCATTTATTGGCTGGAATTTTCCTTTAATGTATAACTTAATTTTATGCATACAAAGTTGACAATTTCAAAATGATATTGTGATATTATGCATGGAAAGAATGACATTGAAAAATACATAGTGTGAATTCTTACAAGGGTTGAGGCGAACCATCCGTTTCACACGAAAGAATGACGTCGTCAGACTCGTTGAACGATAAACGGGATTGATCGATAGAGGGCGTACTTCCCAGTTGTTGTACAATGCCAGTTATTGTCGGTGCAACTGTTAAACAAAAAATGAGCAGTGGGTGTTAATATCAAATTGGAAATAGTTTTAACTGCAACAGGTTTTCCAATTCCAATCTTGTGGTTCGGTTGGGGCAACATCTATAAATGGTTCCTTTAATAAGCACATTGCAAACTCATATCTTCAAATAGATTTTGATTAAGCTTGGAAAAAAGGCCTGGTGCTGACCTTATAAATATGACGTCACAAACTGAAGGGCGCCCTCGTTCAGAGGCAAACGAAGGTCACTCATTCGTCCATGTATGCGCGCATGCTGCGTGTATATGTGCTGCGCCTTTGAGGCGTGTTCCCGCAGTACGCATCATGAACCAATGAGTGACTAGACTGATCCCTTGCCTTTATCCTCAAGAATAAAGAAAGACAGGCTCCTGGCGTACCATTCAAGGGATTTCATTGGATATGTTGTGCTGAAGATCTGACGTCACCCTTCGAGGCTCGCGCAAGCTACACTGTAAAATATTACCCATAAAATTTACGGTCGAAAGTCGTGCAGCGAGTTGCCACCTTTCTACCGTATATTTTACGTGTGGACCGTATTGTATTTTACGTCAAACCATTATTTTTACGGTGAAAAGTCTGTTAATACTACGGGTAACGTATTTTGGTAACCGTAATTTTTAATGCTTTTTACCGTTTTTATACAGTTACTACACTGTAAAAAATTTCCTGGCACCCTAGCTGCCAGGTAAAGCACCGTAAATTTTACGGCGGAAGTTTTACAAATTATGCCGCACATTTAACGGGATTTTTGTATGGATGGAACGCTGCATCTGCTATGGGATGGATCTGCAGATGCTGGAACTAATCAATGCAACTGTTTATTGTACACAATGTCTTTCACTTACCTACACGTACACGTAGTCTGGTTCTTTTTTCAACCACTCCTGATCCTCTCCAGTTACTAATGTACAGAACATGTATCCTTTATATATAGTGTCTTTTCGAAACTCTTTTTAGTCATGGTGGCATGCAATTATAATCTATATTTCAATATTTTAAATTTTGAATGTACTTTTTTACATAAACATAGAAAAGAACATCAAAATCTTACCTTTTTAATCATAAAATTAACAATAAATTATTTGAAAATGGCCTTAAATCACCAATTTTTACATATTTAAACATTGGAAATGATTCGAGCGCAAAGCTATGTCAAAGTATAAGGTCAGATCATTTACATATTGGATATATCCCAGAGTGCAATGGGAGCGGCCATAATACGGGTTTCGGCCGTAAAACAATGAGAAAGGGATGCTAACGCTAATTCACCGTATAATTTACAAACTTTTCGGCGTAAAATTACGGAATTTTTTTACAGTGTACCAACCAAGGTCAAAGTTGAATCTCTGGGAAACAAACATGACGGGCGCACGGCTGGTATCTGGCGTAATTTACGAGCTTCAAAGCGTGACGTCAGATCTTCAGGCTCATGAGTGATAATCTTTTGCCTCTAAACGAGGGCGCCCTTCAGTCTGTGACGTCATATGCATAAGGTCTATTCTCTTACCGACAACTTGTATGGTGATGTTGATGGCATATGGCGTGGGCAAGGTATTGACTTGGCACGAGTATACCCCTTCGTCCTCCCGTGTAATCCTGTTGATCCTCATATTGTACGTCGTATTCAAATCTGTGTCAATCTTGTACCGGAAGTCCATGTGGACACGCAGGTCGTTGGTAAACAAATCTGACATGATAGAAAAATAAACAAGCACGCGTGCGTGAGGTTATCTAGCCTCTTTCACCAGTTGTCATGGTCCTAATAAGGACTACACGCAGTGCGTGTTTGTCATGGTACCTGCTGCATGTTGTAGCGTTGATTGGACGAGTTCACCACACTATAACTGTCATGTAAACCAAACGTAACTTACACTTAGTCACGAATTGTGACGTCACGTGTGACATCTGACAATAGGGCTTGGTTGTTTTGTATTTTGTTTGTTTGACGTAGATAATAATAATAATAATAATGTATAGATTTATATAGCGCACGTATCCACCAACTAAGTGGCGCTCAAGGCGCATTATATTATTATCCCTGCTCATAAGGCTCATAAGGCTCATAAATCATTCCTGAAACCATCTCAGCTCCCTGGGGAGTATACAGCTCAATTGCTGCCATTTCTAGCGCATATAGAGCAAACCATCTCTGCCTTCACAGGTACCCATTTAACCCCTGGGTGGAGAGAAGCAATTATGGTTAAGTGTCTTGCTCAAGGACACAGGTGTCACGGCCGGGGCTCGAACCCACACTCTGCTGCTGGCAACACCAGAACTTGAGTTCAGTGCGCTAGACCGCACGACAATCCACTTTACGTGCATTATACAACACACGGGACCTACGGCTTTACGTCCCATCCGAAGGACGAAGCAATTATGGTTAAGTACCTTGCTCAAGGACACAAGTGTCACGACCGGGGCTCGAACCCACACCCTGCTGCTGGCAACACCAGAACTTGAGTTCGGTGCGCTAGACCGCTCGGCCACGACACTCCATGTGGTCTACACTTGGGTAATTCCAATGGAGGGACGTGTTTACACACTTTTCTCCTGAGGACGATCAGAGCATACTGATCGAAACGTCGAGTTTTAACCTCCAGTTCTTTGCAGAACTAATTACTACTCAATTGAGAATTTCAAATGGTGTCACCGCAGTTAATCTTAGTTATCCTCTTCACCATGCAAAGCTACAAGTTTTACTTACACACTTTTGATTGTAAAATTAACAATTTACTTACTTAAAATTGTGGGCCGTACACGCAGCCAGCTGGGAATTGTAGTCTCCCCTCGGTTGTTGATAGTGCACGGCAGAAGAACATCATCATTCTCGTGTTTAGATATTAATTGTGGTCCGGACGTCTCGACCGTAGGTGACCCGGGCACTAAGGGATAGAATAGATCACGGTGTAGCCACCTTTCTTTCTTCCCAACAATTCCAAATTACCAAATTGAGGCTGGATGGGGAAATTAGTCTGGCCCCTTCCATGCACTGAGAGTCAGCACTACAATCGTACATGCGCACGTGGGAATCTGACAAACGTGGTCGCAAAGTGATAAAGATACTGTTAAGTACATTTAATATTAGGCCTAACTGTATCTTTTATGAGTTGATCGCGAAAAAAAGAGAATATTGTGCATTGTGATACGTCATGAGAAAGAGTTTTAAGGTGAATATTTAAAGTTAGTAGAATGTTTAGGAGAGTTAGTGAGAGGTGCACTGCACGTGTTAGCATGCTGTTAATAAGTGGCATTGCGTAGAACATACCATTTAATACACAACATACGACCACATCCGAAGACCATTCAGAAAACACACTGTCTTGTTTAACAATACAAATTATATCAGAACACTTTTATGGCATAACACATTAGGCATGTACATCATTTAAAAGAAATGAACGCAGTTTTAGCTAAAGAGGTTGCAAGGTTTCTTTTTGATGATTCTTCCTGCATGATTCACCACAGGAGGCACATTGTTGAGGTACGAATGACAAAAGGATGTAATAGTCCTGGACACTTTTGTGTGGAAAATATCAAACAGGAATTAATGTTTGTATTCTACTAAAAGTTTTCCGCCTAAAGAGGTTATAAGACCACCAACCGATGTCGCCTCCTGTATGATTCACCGTATAAGGCACATAATGAGGTTCAAATGGCAAAGGGAGGTTTATGTACAAAAGACGACAGTTTTTGGAGGAAATATACAGGCAACCAAATATTCTTCTACGAGTTTAGAGTGCGGAAAAATAAATAGAAAGAAGAAATTTGCGTACGTTTCTACAAATGTTGTGCACCTAAAGAGGTTGTAAGGCACAACCATACTTGGACTAAGGACTATACTATTTAAATGTGGAAACAATAAAGATGTATTCTTCAACGATATTTTTTTTTAAAACCTTAACCGATTCAAGAGATTACAAAGAAGGGGCTCGTGGGGCTTCCCCATTATGCCACTATAATACGCAGTGTCTTCATCGGTATCCTGTTTAAGAGGATACGTAATACGCGCGCGCATTGGTAGTAGTAGTATGTGCAGTCTTTTCGCTACTTCCAGTTTCAAAGCTGAAATACCGTTGTGTAATTTAAGTCCTTCTGATGATCGTTGGAGCCAGCAAGTGCGAAAAGCGTTGTTTATGTTGAAATTAAGTCACAACAGGATAAACGTGAGATCATTCCATCAACAACCGTATCCATAAGGGGATGGTGGTACTTTCACGAGCTATTTTCATTTTCATTAGTTATTGGAACTAACCCAAATAACTGAGTGGGAAAATTTCAAATTTCATACGTTTGTATGTTAAAATATAGTTTCAGTGAAAACTATCACTGTTTTCGTAATACATCATCACAAGAAACGACAGTCCTGCTTTGTCCATGGCGTACTCTGTTAAACCATACATACACGTATAACTATTTAGTTCACTTCAGGGGAATGGGTAGCTCAATGTATTTCATACGTCAACGTCATTACATTTCCAAACTGAAAATAGTGTTGTTCATTCACTGGCGGATCCAGTGGTGAGGGCGGGACTATATGTTCCTCTTTTTTTATCGCCATGCATGTAAATGTTTCATAGTTATTGTGCGCGAACCCCTTTTTAAAAGTTTGCCCATTTGCCATGATTGTACATGGTCACAAGGATTATGCGATCTGGCTGTTAAATTTATAGATGTCATTATTTTTCAAAGGCTCTCAATTAAATCCTTCCCAGTAAACTGTTCACCTTTCGCCTCTGGGAACCCGGCTGCGATATGCTTTCTCACCAGGCGCCGCCACATTGTCTCTCAGCGGTGTCATGGCATATAGTTAGTAAGCGATCAAAATGAATAAGGATGAAGTTTGTAGGCAAGTGATAGCTGGAATTACCCCGTAATTGGCTATTAAATACGATATCGGTGGGACAACTTTCATGGCCGTGGGTTATCGCCGAAGAAGAGGTCATCAATAATTAAAGCCGGGAATTCACGATATGCTTGCTCTCTAAAGCGAGGTTATTTTTCGCGGGAGGATTAAATGTCGATCTGCGGTCCTGAATAATTTTTTGAAAAGGTGTTTTTTTCTTCCTGTTTTGGGGTTCATCAGGGCGGTCTTCTGATAGTATGGAATTGTAAGTACCAATAATCGGTACCTGAAATAGAAATTATTCATAAATTCAGCTATGGATTAAATATACCGGGACGGTTTGCAACGCGAGATGTGTGATGCTGGATTATTCAGTGAGGTAATAAGTTGCGGAGCAATGACATAATAATAATAATAATAATAATGTGTGGATTTATATAGCGCAAGTATCCACCAACTAAGTGGTGCTCAAGGCGCATTATATTATTATCCCTGCTCATAAGGCTCATAAGGCTCATAAATCATTCCTGAAACCACCTCAGCTCCCTGGGGAGTATACAGCTCAATTGCTGCCATTTCTAGCGCATATAGAGCAAACCAACTCTGCCTTCACAGGTACCCATTTAACCCCTGCGTGGAGAGAAGCAATTATGATTAAGTGTCTTGCTCAAGGACACAAGTGTCATGGCCGTGATTCGAACCCACATTCTGTTGCTAACACCAGAACTTGAATCCGGTAAGCTAGACCGCTCGGCCACGACACCCCATTACATGTCCAAAATGTGTGGTTCAAAAGTTAAGACAAAGTCTGTGAAATTTGTTGTTATTTTCTGGAAACTAGAAATGTTCACCCAGTTTGGTTGGCATTGATAGGCCTATGTTTTATTCATCGCTAGTGGACCAAGCACAGATCATTAAGGGACTCAACACACCTTTTCGTTTTTTTTTATCCAAGCCACCTGTCGTTCTCGCTTCCCCTCTGCATTGGCATTAATGATATGATGTATATTCCGTGTGAATATTTTTTTATTTTGGTTTAACTCTCCACATTTTTCGTGTAAAAATAAAATATAGTTGTTTAAGGGAAAATTGTACATTTATTGTGAATTTCACCATAAAGTCTATGTGGACAAACACAAACACTGTGGCAATTACGCCGACTAGCAATGTACAACCCTTTTCTGTACACTATTACTAATTAAACACGATGAACAATGCAAAACAAATCCACAGTTATAAGTAGGGGAAGTCAAATGCAATAAAAGCAATGCCAACAGGAATACAAGATAATTGGAGAAGAGCAGGTGGCTAGTTACCCGCCTGACAATAATGACGGCTCGTTAGCAGCATGCGGGCAAACGACCATTTTACATCAATATTACAAGTGGGTAATGGAGTGTAGTCCATTTCTCTCGAATTAACCAACGACAAATGGTCGTCCTTTTAATAGCAGACCAAGCGATTAGGAGAATCGAGAAATGTTTGTGGGTGAGCGAAATTCGAGGAATGTCCGCACTTAACAGTGAACTTTAATATTTGGATAAAATGCCAAGTATAACCAAAAAATATAAGTATTGGGTGACGAAAGCAAATTAGACACGGCTTGCTCATTTCTATTTTTATAAAATGGTCAGAAGATGAAATGGATGTTTGTTAAAAGGTTGCTATCACACAAACAAGTACTACGGTCTTTCTTGAGTTCTACTCTATTTGTAAGAAATTGTGAATTACCTGTTAGGTCGGTTAAAAAATCGGTGCGGTGACGCGCTTGTTTGTTTGTTTGTTTGTTTTTTGGTAATTTTTTAATTTTTTTTTTTTTTTGTCAACCAGTGAAATGCATGATACATGTATACGCGAACCAGACCAAATTTCCCATACACAAAGTATGTGGGTAAGAGAGGCCTCACAAATCGGGCAAACGTTCATACCTCTATGTGAAAAGGTCGTTTAAAACGCAGCGCGGCAGAATTCCAATCGATCCAGCACATTGTGGCTGCAATTGGGCATTTCAAAAACGCGGGAAACAGTGATTCGTAAACTTGCACTTGATTTCTAAATATTTATTTACCCAAATTTTTTTGGAAGTGATAACATCTAAATAAACCTCAAAATAAAAACATTTAACTGAATTGCATGGCTATGAAGTACATGTCGTTCCCCTCCTCTCATGTAAACTCAACTAGACATTCAATTTGGTTTCATTCAACCCTCTGAATGAGCTAAACGGTAACTATCTATACTGTTGCTTGCCAGATAAGATATTTTTAAATAGCAGTAGTGTAGTCTCATATTATGGCATGACAGTTTATCAGAAGTCAAAATTGTATACCCGTGCGAAGCACGTTTTCTCCATTTCGAGTGAGGTGCGGCCATTGGCACCTCTCGGCCAGCGACTGGCTGCAGCGCCGTCATAAAAATGGCGGGAAAAGTCGTGACAAAACTGGAAATAAGACCTCGTGAGTATGTACTTTCTGTTTTTGTATGGGTTTCATAATGATAAAGCGTCTTTATCCAGTCCCGGACCAGTTACCTTTGTCTGGAAGTAATTATTTTGAAATTTATTTCATAGTCGTTTCGTAATAGTTCAATTTAATTAATTCCGTGCAATTTAACAACTGCCCTGAGTTGTATCATTTCAGTCCATATATTATATCAAGTGGTTTGGTATAAAAAAGGGGAAAACCGATAATTCCTTCGGACTTGAGAACAAGAAAGGACGTGGGGGAGGTTGGGGCTACTAAAGAAATGATTTAGACACATATGTGATGTGATCTGGGAAAACCCTTCACATGGTGAAATTTGTAAAGTTTGTGTTTTAAGACATCAAATTAATGAGGACACTGTGCTTATTTCAAAACTGTTTTATTCAGGATTCTAGGTTGTCTATAACTTGAGTTACACTCTCAGGGAGTTAAAAAACTGACCTCGTTTTGAGAAATCAAGCTTTTAAGTTCTGAGTAACATTTCACCATGTGAAGGGTTTTTCCAGATCACATCACATATTATTAGAAATATAATGATTTCTCATTAATATAGAGCTGAGTTTCAGATAATGACATTTAATAAAGAAATCTTGTAGTTGAGTGGTTGCGAAAACCCCAAAGCAGTGAAGTCTTCCATGTGAGTTCTTGTTTATATGAGGTCAAATAAAAAGTCTCCGGTTTTCGGTCTCCGCGCGCTATCGCCTCAGACCTGCACGTCGGCATTTTTATTTTAATTTTAATTAATTAATTTATTTTTCCTATGAAACGATGTCCAATTGCAGTCCAATATTGCTGGATCGATTAGAATTCTGCCGCGCTGTGTTTTAAACGACTATTCACATAGGGGGTATGAACGTTTACCCGATATGTGCAGCCTCTCTTACCCACCATACCTTGTGTATGGGAAATTTGGTTTGGTGCCAGTATAAGGTATTTCAGTGGTTGGCAAAAAAACCCCAAAACAAACAAACAAACAAACAATCAAAATAACAAAACAAACAAAAATATCCACGATTTTTTAAAATTTTATGTGGATAAAACGTAAAGGCCATTAGTCGATATCACATGCAGAGCAAATTTTTCATTACGCAGTGTATTTATGTTTAAAACTCATAACGGCAAGAAAACAACGTAAAGCTAGAAAAGCAATTTGCGGTTCAAGTGAAGACAATGATGTCATCTGGTCATTTGGTCCATCGCCCGTCACCACGACCCCGAGGTCTTTATCTGGCGGAAAAGACCAAGCGTCAAACTTTTATTCCTATTCATAAATGTCCACCGTGAGTTCGTTTTCAAAATTCCAATACACGGTGGCATTTGTATTGAAAAAGAGCTAGACGGAATCCAACAAATGCACAGTGTGAGAACGGATGATTATTTCAACGTGTTACAAACTTCTACACTCTCGTTGGTTCATTCCCGCGTGTCGTGTACTTGCATACTTAGCGCATGATCACATATTTCCTGACTGGTAGGTATATAATTATGTGATGTATACACATGTACGTTAATACATCACCACGTGATCACGTTTCGTCCAACCAGATTGTCTGAACTGTCTGGGCATTTATGAACCTCTCATAATAGAATACCAATGTGATTCATAATGTAACCATCATGTAACCTGGCCCATAATGTTACCCGTCTCATAATGAAAAGCCAGCAGTGTTTAATAACGTATCCAGGCCAGCAATACTCATAGCATGTGACCGAATGTTTTGTAGGGGTTGCGTTTTGTCGTCACCATGGTAGAATCAGTGTAGTCACAAATTGACCTTTAGCATAAGAATCCCCATCCGATTCGGGCGACGAACTGGAATGAAATACGTGTTCTGGGTCAATATAACTCGTATCGGATTAACATAAAAATCAAATCTTGGCTGATTAATTAGCCAAAAATTAGTTCCGACAAAACAACTGAATACAGAAATAGAAGATTAAATTTAATAATGTATGTATCTATATTTATAGAATAAACAGAGAATTAGCTGTTGCAAACTGTTTACCAACCTAAAGGACCTGTGGTATAAATGCAAAATAGTAGTTATTGACCTTACGTTTCGAACCTAGCAGATTCTTTCCCAAAAGCAAACATCTCAAAAAAATCTCAAAAGAACACAACTACCTTTAAAAAGAACCTAGGTTTGAAACGTAAGGCAAAAACTACTATTTTATATTTATAGAACTAACTTTTTTCGATTTTATTTTGGAAACTGGAAATAAGTAAAAGGTTTGTTTACCTTTTTCGTTTTTTGTGCAACAGAGGTAACAATTAGGTAAACGGGGTGTTTTTTTTTAAATAGTAAAACAGAAAGGGATAAACAAGCATGTATTTACTGCTTAGATTTCTCAAAATGAACAAACGATATGCACTGGGATTATCTTGAACACTTTATTCAAACAAACAAGTATTGAAAACTAGTAAAATACTTACCTTCCCGATCTGCAAAGCTTAAAATCAAAACAATGCAACATGTATTAGAAAATGGTTAAAAATAGTAAAATAATGAAATTCTTAACCTTTTAAACATGACGACAAGCACATTATTAATCTTTTTTGTTAGTTAGTGCGATAAGAGTGCAGGTTAGTACAGCCGACTGCATATGACTACGTTGCATATTAGCATTCTATGTTAGTTATATTTTAAGTGTTATAGAGGTCTTACAGGAACAGGCTCATAAATTACCAACAGGATTTTTGTTATTAGTTCAGTACCGTGTTCTATCACTGGGAATATTGTGCTTCTTTGTGTTATAACGTTGTATCAGTGCAAAGTTGTATCAGTGCAAACCGTATGGTACCGGAAGGTATTGTAGCTCATGTCATATTTATCTCCCAGAGGCGTTCGACGTTAATGTGGTTTCAACACCTTTACCCAAGTGTGTTGTTGAGTGTGTTCGCTCATACTGTGTCCCATTTAGGCTTCCTAACTAGATTTGAGTCACACTGAATGATAAGGGAATATATCTATTTATATCGACAAGGCCTATTAAAAAAAAACTTTAAAAAAACACTTCCCAATAAGAGGTAAACTATTTCAATTATTTCATCACTTTCCCATTTCAACGAAATGAAAAGGAATAAGTCTTTGCAAGAGTTTTGTTGGTCAGACTGACTAACGGAAACTGGATAATCAAACATAACCGAAAACTCGGTCAGAAAGAATCAAAATGAACCGGAACCTTGATCAATGAAAATTAACCTGAACCGGAAATTGGGTCAGAAAGAATCAACCTGAACAAAAAACTGGGTCAGAAAGAATCAGTTTAAGAAATTTTTCTTATCTTGACCCAAATATGCTTAATGGAAGATTGGTCGACAACAACCACATCGAAAGTTATCCTAAATTTTAACCCTGCATAACTCCCAATCCAAATACATACTTACCATTCTGTGTTATGTTAAAGGATTTGTTAAAGTGCTAATTGTTCGTTTTAAACTGTTAAATTAGTGCAAAGCTGTCTAGTTAGTGAAAACAAATTATTGTTTAGTCTGTTAAAGTGCTAAATGTGTTAAGTTAGTGCGTTTCAAACTGTTAAATTAGTGCAAAGCTGTCTGGTTAGTGAAAACAAATTATTGTTTAGTCTTTAGCATTGCAGGCTTAGTGTTAGTGTGGTAGTCGATGCATCCAATATGTTATATATTTTATCCCAATGGCAGATTCAGGATGTCTTAACAGCATGACTTAATTGTAATATAAACTGAGAATCTTATATTGCTGCATGAAAGGCGACTTAAGGTTAAGTTGGCTCACAAGGTATCTTCCAAAGCCCACCCAGCAAAAAAACAAGGGTGTTAAAATAACACCAGTGGTTTAAACTTTACTCTGATGATGTTCATATCTGGCGAGCTGCCCTACAGGTCCATCCATATGGTGTTAAACTAGGGTGTTAAAATAAAACAAGTGGTGTACGTTTTCCATGCTGTTCATATCAGGCGAGCTGTCCTACAGGACAACCAGTGTTAAACTAGGGTGTTACAATAACACCAGAGGTGTAAAATCGTTGCAGTTTTCACAAAGTGACGGATTGCTAAAAAATCGTATTTTTTTAAAAACGAGTTTTTAGTGAATATTTGTACTACCGTTATCTTTCCTTTCACCCAGTTTTAATCTTCAAAACTCTCTTGTTTTCTAATCAAAGTAATTAAGGTTTTGTGAAATTGAAGTCAACTGTGGTTTAAAGTTTTCACGAAGTGTCCGATTGCAGCCTTGTGCATGTATTACTGCATGTGTATTTTATGCGAACGGCATGTTTTAAATATTCATGAAGTGACGCGAACGGTCACGCCACACGTGTGTTCCACGAAGTTGACGCATGTCCATGTAGTAATGCAAGGGAAACGTCACTTCGTGAAAACTTGATACGGCGTGTACAGAAGTGACGGTTTGGTTTATAAGTATGTTACTCGTTTATAGTCATTTTCCTCTGCAAAAAAACATACAGTTACGTGACATTCTAGAGTTCAGCTTCCTAACAAAGTAAACATTAATTACCTTCGAAATTAAAATGACATTGAAACCGCGATTTTAACAACTTCAATCGCTTATATCTCGCAACGCGATTTTACCGCTACGTGGACGAATATGTCACTTCGTGAAAACTGCGACGAAATGTTTGCATGGTGTTCATAATTGAGCAATTTGCCCTATAATGATGACCACCACATGGCAGAATTTTTAACACCCCATTTTCCAGCGTAGCGACAAATTTGAGTGACATTCCTAGGGTTTGTGGACTTTTATTCATTCAAGAATGATTCGTTTCTCGAGTTATTTTCCTTTGCATTTATCTCCCAGACTAGTAACAGGTCAATGGTGTTTAAACTACACCAGTGATGTTTTTCGGGCAATTTACCCAATACAAACACCCAAATAAGGTCGAAACCATTGCTGTTATATAAACAACCCGGTTATCGCAGTGTAAAAATACGGCTTGTAATTTCCACGTAGGATTGGCAATGAAAGATCAGGATCGATAATGTTATTGATTAAAAACGATAAATTTGTCTAAATGGGAAAGTAATCATATTGAGAAATTCATGGCAACTCGATCCGATTACCATCCCACAAAACAGGACCCAGCCAGCTCTCATCCAACCCTGTGTCTGCCATTGACATTTGACCCTACCTACAGACGTCGTGGTCGTCTTCCGGCATTCAAGCACGTACCAGCCGGGCATATGGGTATTTGTTTTTCCCAGCCTTGACATGCACTTCTGTGTGAGCGTGTCGTCTGGGACCGAGACCGTTCCAACGACTACTGACTCCGGTGAGACTGTCAATAAATCATCGAACCGGTTAATATACCGGACGCAGTGTTTAAAGTAAGAATATGTCAATGAGACGGGGCACCTAAAACCATACACTTCATCCCCTACACACACACTTCAATCCCAAACACGGATATGATCTCATCATTCAAGCAATATTATGTCCAGTCTAAATTACAGAAGCTAGCTATAAGTTTGATGTTATATTTTCAGTCTGATTCCCATTATTTGATGGAGTGCCATGGTTGAGCGGTTTAGTGCATCGGATTTGTGTTCTGATGGCTGAGTCGTCAGAATGTGGGTTCGAATCCCGACCGCGACTGGGGTACTTGTGTCCTTGAACAAGATACTTTACCATAATTGCTTCTCTCCACCCAGGGGGTAAATGGGTACCTGTGAGGGCAGAGTTGGTTGTTGTTTGATTAGGCCTATGCGCCGAAATGGCAGCAATTGAGCTGTATAATCCCCAGGGAGCTGAGATGGTTTCAGGAATGATTTATGAGCAGGGGGTAATAATGTGATGCGCCTTGAGCACCAGTTTGGTGGATACGTGCGCTATATAAGTCCACATTATTATTATTATTATATTATTATTATTATTTCAATATTTACTTTTCAAATGTTTTATTTACGAATCATTATACACAACGTTTAAAAACGTTTAAAAACGCAGCTAGTCCCTTTTCCAACATATACCGTTTCCACGATACAGCATGCCCCTGATGAATAAAAGCTATTTTGACTGGCGACCTTGTTAAACAACAATCGTTTTTAACTGTAAATAAAAGTCAGAAAAGCACCTGACGTCAGGATCTTTCTTTGAAGCACCAATTTCCCAGTTGATAAACATTAATTGATTTCGAAATGCAGGTTTAAGTTATGTCCAAAACCACTTCTCGCGTCGTGGTCGTTTGCGCATTCGCCGTTCCGATAGCGACCTCTATAACACCTCTTTACAGCAGCAAGCCACATAACACGTACACGAAGCGGTGAAAACCAACCAGCCACAAGGCCGGGAGAGAAATAGACACGGAGAGTTGACGGGTAGTAATGACTCCCTACCGTACCTAGGATCGTGGTACTTGCGGACATGCACTTATTCATGAATTTGCCGGGTTTGGCTTCCGAATTAGTCAGCCTCTTCACGCATTTCTCGCTTAGTTTCCCCATCGGGAACGACGTGGTCCCAATGACGATCACCTCCCTTTCCGCTGCTGGGAATTGGCAAATCAAATGATAAAGGAAATGTTATTGTATCAGCAGTTTAGTTGGCAGTGAGTTTCCTCAACTTAATTGCTGAAACCATGTCTTTTCAGTGCGCTTGCTATGAAGCAATAATCCAGACTATGGGGTTGTTTGCCATAGTCGGATTCTGCTTTGAAATACCAAGACCAAGTCTTACTAGACGTCTTTATAAATCCAAGACAAAAATGGGGGTGTGGCTTGTTTCAACGCACATACTCATCCCATTATATCTCATTTTAACGTAGCCGCAGCAACTTCGCATCAGTCTCATTCTGGTTTGATTAAGCCTCACTATCTCAGTCTGGTCCATAGCCTCACTATCAGGGCATTATCGAAACCTGAATAGTTAGCCCAGTCACCTTCACTCTTGTGATGATTTGGCCTCGCTGTCGGCCAGATCCAGTCTCATTCTGAGCATTTGACCTAACTCTCGTTTTGATCAACTTCGCCCTCAGTAGTATATCACTCCTCTATAGTGGAACTTGATATAGCCTGACCTAATTCTCGTCTTAATAATAAGTACGATTTGTAGATATGTATGGTAAACTAGGATAAGTAAAGACTGTTTGCGGTGACACCATGTGAAAAACTATCTTTGAGTAGTAATTAGTTCTGAAAAAAACTGGTGGATACTAAAAAAAAGCTACTGGTGGTTACAACCATCGGTTTCTTTCAGAACTAATTACTACTTAAAGAGATTTTTCACATGGTGTCACCGCAAACAGTCTTTACAAGTCTAAACAGATTTTATAAATGTAAAATACCATTCAAAAATAAAAGAATCCTCCCCCTGTTCAGTAATTAATTTGGGGAGTTTGAAAACATTGGCTATATAACTAATACAGCCGTTTTTAGTAAAATATTGGATTTTTTGGGTACAAATATTGACATATTTTGGACCAATTTTTGGGAAATGTTTTAAATTTCATTACTCTTTTCCTGTACATTTTTTTAAACCAAATAGTTATATTGGTAATGTAGCGAATACATTAATTTCTGCCGCAACGGCATACATTCATTATGGTTCAAATAGTGACACAAATTATTGACAGTTGGTGCGATCAATTATTGTGAGATATCTCTTTTAAAAGCGATTTTAACAAGAATAATTGCAGTGTACTAAACATTAAAAAACGAAATAGCCAAATGAAATAATATATCAAAACAGACGAACGATGCGTCTGTAGTACCTTATAATAGCGAATAGGCAGTATCTAAGTAGGTGTGTAGTTAATAAAATAACACTGCCCGTCCCTATTCTGCGGGCTATTCTACGCACCGTGGATGAAATACTATCTCCGTCCGTTCTTTTATGACGCCGTTTTATGGCGGCGATGCGCGGGTATGTTCTACGCGGATATGGCACCTGACGAATGGGACAGGATTTCCAGTAGGTGTCGGAGTGACGCCTTCCACGCTGTTATATTGCCGGAGAGGAAAAGGGGCATAATTATTTGTTAACTTGCTTTGTCATCGTAAATCCGTCAAAAAGACAGAGATTAAAACCTGATAAATGTATTGTGTCTTAAGGGTATTTAGATCTCTCCGGTGCATCTGATGTTGGTAAATTTGTTCGCATGGTAAGCCAGACTTGTTACATCACGTTTTCTAAATCAGGAGATATAGACAAATCCCAAGATGAGGAAATTAACGTTGATCTGTGCACTTCTGGGTTTGGTAACGAGGCTCTCAGTGTTGACGCACGCGCTTTATGGTGGGAGCATGAGTCGTTCTATTGTCTACCTCGCATCGGTGTTGTGACTTGACACAAAAAGCCTCAGTTTCAATGTGGAAGTGCGCAGACTGGGTTAATTTGAAATTCGTCTATACTTTTAAAAGCATTATAGGCCTTAAGACGATTATTACGCTGCGGCCATCTTTGTCAGATATCCTGTATGCTAGTACGACCATACTGCCTTTAATCAATAACACGCAAAAGGTACCACACTATTTTCCTCGCCAGGCTATGTTTTGGTCACGTGTATTTGTATAGGAGCAAAAACAATATGGCTGCACCGTGATGCAAGATATAATTGTCAATAATTCGGTTCAAGTACTAAGCCGTACGTGCAGTCAAGTTAGAGCTGCTAAGCAGAGAATTTTGCTAAGCAAATATTTCTACTAAGCAATATATAAAACAGACTACCAGCCAAAAAGGCATACATTTTGTATGAAAGCTGGTAACGAAAGAAATCCGCTCTATGAAATTGACCCCAAAATGGTGATGATGGAAAAACAAAGCTAAGAAAATGTTGATACATAATAGTGTCGGATGTTAACAAGTACTGCATTTTTCTAGAAGAAGGGTTCACAATGAAATGGCAAAAGTATGATTTTATTCACCCCGAAGTGGATACCACATGAGGGGAGAAGCTACAAAAACAATTGGCGTACAGAATGGCGGATAACATCAACAACAGTCTGGTAAAGTGTAACATAATTGGTCATCCTGTGCTGTTTGAATTTTGAGCAACCAGGAGTGATACCAAATCGATGCTCTATAAAGGATAATCTGACTAAGTCTAATCATAGAGGTCAAACCTGCCACAGTCGGCCCCATGCCAAAATCGAACCTGTGCACAAAAAGGACAGCTTTTGTTTGTCACAGGAATGTCTTTTTAGAAAGACACACATTTATCAACCAACCTGTGAAAGTTTCAGCTCAATGTTTAGTCAAACGTTGTAAGCCATTCACAATCAAATTAAAACACTTTTGGTGACGTTTGGGATAATGTGCATATTTTAAGGGTGTTTTCTCTACAACAAGAGCACTTGAAACCCTTTGGTACGATTGGCACCTTTACAAACTTCACACCAAGTTAGCTTTCAGATATTAATTCGATAAATTTGTAATTTGGCAACATTTGCATTTCCCGCTGGGCAAAAGTGATTTGTATGCAGTGTGGGTTCATTTTGTACTTCTCATGACATCAGAAAATAATGTTTTAATTTTCAGATGAATAAATGATGAATTTCAGATGTAATGTTAGTGCCTTCTTAAAAAATACATCAAATTACAACAATTTCTAGACCTAGATAAATTATATAGACCTGTATAAATTTTGAGCCAGGTGCCATTTATGAACCTATGTGGCTCTTTTGTAAATATGCGATGTCATTGGTCATATTGTCTATAAAGGAACCTTTTAAAAGAGAGTTAGCGTTTTTCGTAGAAGCATTAATTTTTTGTTCGCCATTATTACCAATGCTGTGTAGGCATTTCCTTACTAAACAATCTGAAGTTTGCATTCAATGAAAAGGTGTGAGATGCTGTACGTCCGCTGGGATGGTACTCCAATATTGTTAACCGTTGGGATCGCTCCGTGGTGTTAACAACTACGAACCTTGAATGTTGCAAAGGTCAGTAATCAGCCATGAGTTCATTAGAAAATAGTTCAAAAGATTCGCACGAAGATCAGCATACACTGTCTTATGCAATGTTAATTATTCCATTACCGCATAATTATGTGCAAGTTAAACATACCATGCCGTATTTAAATGGTTTAGGTTAGCATTGGTGGTTTAGCATTGGTGGTTTAGCATTGGTGGTTTAGCATTGGTGGTTTAGCATTGGTGGTTTAGCATTGGTGGTTTAGCATTGGTGGTTTAGCATTGGTGGTTTAGCATTGGTGGTTTAGCATTGGTGGTTTAGCATTGGTGGTTTAGCATTGGTGGTTTAGCATTGGTGGTTTAGCATTGGTGGTTTAGCATTGGTGGTTTAGCATTGGTGGTTTAGCATTGGTGGTTTAGCATTGGTGGTTTAGCATTGGTGGTTTGGCATTGGTGGTTTGGCATTGGTGGTTTGGCATTGGTGGTTTGGCATTGGTGGTTTGGCATTGGTGGTTTGGCATTGGTGGTTTAGCATTGGTGGTTTAGCATTGGTGGTTTAGCATTGGTGGTTTAGCATTGGTGGTTTAGCATTGGTGGTTTAGCATTGGTGGTTTAGCATTGGTGGTTTAGCATTGGTGGTTTAGCATTGGTGGTTTAGCATTGGTGGTTTAGCATTGGTGGTTTAGCATTGGTGGTTTAGCATTGGTGGTTTAGCATTGGTGGTTTAGCATTGGTGGTTTAGCATTGGTGGTTTAGCATTGGTGGTTTAGCATTGGTGGTTTAGCATTGGTGGTTTAGCATTGGTGGTTTAGCATTGGTGGTTTAGCATTGGTGGTTTAGCATTGGTGGTTTAGCATTGGTGGTTTAGCATTGGTGGTTTAGCATTGGTGGTTTAGCATTGGTGGTTTAGCATTGGTGGTTTAGCATTGGTGGTTTAGCATTGGTGGTTTAGCATTGGTGGTTTAGCATTGGTGGTTTAGCATTGGTGATTACTCTCCTTGCAGCCAACCTATGAAAGTTTCAGATTTTTTGCGTTGTGTTACGTTACGTTGAGAAAATTGTATTCATACGAAACGTTGAGAGAGATTACAGACCAGAATTTATTTATTTTTACGTGCGCAGCCACATTGAAACTTTTGGCGCCGATATATATATATATATATATATATATATATATATATATATATATATATATATATATATATCCCAAAACTCTATTTACACAAAAGTATATGTTGTATTTCTGATATCCATAAAATGTGTAGAAGTTATGTCTGAAAGTTAGACTCCAAGACGAAGGAAAACAGTGTCTGGAGACTGGTTAACGTTCATACATGATTGAGCCTTTGTACTCAAAGAAGTATTAATATTTCGTTCTCTCGAAATTTGTGTATATTATTCTCGATATATTGTTTTGTGTAAAACTGTGATCATGTATGCTTTGTTTTATGATTAACAAAAGTGTACAGTGACTTTAATGTTGAATCTTTTCCAAATAAAGTTACGACATCTCCAACTATAGTTTAAAACAATCAATCATGTCCAGAAAACAAAATGAAACGATGTTTTCGAAATGAAGGATGCCTCCTTATAAACAGCTGAAAGCATCCTTCTTAATTTAAACCTGAACGCCCACCGGAATACCAACTGTATCAACCCCATCATCACACTCTTCAATGCATATCATATGCGTCGACGCAGTAAATTACCGGCTTGTCCGTGCCCGGGGGATCCTCGCCTCAATGGCTCGCGGTACCCAGGGGAGAAGTGAGTAATTAGACGCTCAGAAAAAACACATCGGGTACAATAAAGCGCTGAAGTGTGATGCAATTCAACGTTTGTCTCATGATCGATCATTAAGATTTCCCAAGTAAAGAGTATTCAATGTAGAGTGTTATCAAGAACGCCCTCGGCGGCCTCTTTATGCAGGCACATTAACCAACCATTTAGAATTTGATTTATTTATTAATCGCTCAGTTTATTGTTCTAAATATTACATAGGCCTACAGTATATCTTGGTACTTTATCAAACTCATAGATTCCTTCGCAGATGATTATGCACGCGGGCTGCATCTCGTTCTAGCTGAAGATTGCCGTTTACATTTCTGCGTACGTTAGTTTAACATCGAACAATCTACGTAGTTGCGTCATATTAAACTGAATTGTATTCTATTTTAATGAAAACGATGAAGAAAAGCATGACTTACTGTTATTTATTGCGGTTGTAACATTGATTGACAACATCTGGGGGAAGTAAGATCAGTTTCGCATTATTTTGTATTATAGGGTAGATCAGCATGCATTACCACTATCCAGTATTTTAACCGATTTGCTAAATCGGTTGAAATACTGGATAGTGGTTCAGTTGGGTACATTTATACTCTAGTATATACCGGTACTGGATAATCGTTCGGCTTCGTACATTTAAGCTACTTGGCCGCTATCTTACTTATCTCTTAAATTGAAACCTTGCAAAGCTAATAATGGATGATATTGGCCTTCCCATTGTATGTGCACAAATCGGGGTGTTAAAATAATACCAGTCGACTTTACTTTATTCTTCCCTGGTACGCATATTGGTTGACTTGCCCAATATCAACACTACTACTTTAGGCCAAACAAGTCTCCAGTTTTTGGTCTCCGCGCTCGTCGCCTCAGACCCACGCGTCGGCATTTTTATTTTTATTTATTTATTTATTTTGTTTTATTATTATTTTTTTGCTATGAAATTGCTGGATCGATTGGAATTCTGTGTTTTAAACGACTTTTTCACATAGGAGTATGAACGTTTGCCCTAGTTGTGGGGCCTCCCTTAGCCATCATACTTTGTATATGGGAAATTTGGTCCCGAGTATACATGTATTACGTATTCCCCTGTTGGAAAAAAAAAAAAAAAAAAAAAAAAAAACATTTTGAAGTCGACCGATGACCAGAAACTGGAAACTTTTTTGGCCTTAGATAGTTTCACACACAGTTTTGGCTGCGTTGGGACTTTATTAATTTGTTACAGACGCAAATTCCCAGGACGGTAGCCAAGGGAGGGGGTGGAGGGGTGTGACACCCACAATGTCGATTTCCAGATGCAAATTCCCAGGACGGTAGCCCAGGGAGGGGGGTGGAGGGGTGTGACACCCACAATGTCGATTTCCAGACGCAAATTCCCAGGACGGTAGCCAAGGGAGGGGGGTGGAGGGGTGTGACACCCACAATGTCGATTTCCAGATGCAAATTCCCAGGACGGTAGCCAAGGGAGGGGGGTGGAGGGGTGTGACACCCACAATGTCGATTTCCAGTCGGCAAATCGAGTCTCAGTTGGCAAATAAACCACCAAACATTTTTTAACGCCTACCCCCTACGGCCAGCGATTTTATAGGTGTTAATTTGTTTTTACCACCGCTGAAGTCAGTCGGAAAATTGGTTTCTACACCTGATGATTATGTCTTCGCTACGATCCAGCCTATACCAATTATTTACCGAAAGTTTTAGGGTGCTTAAAGGAAAGATATGACATAGGTCTGTGTTGTTAAAGCTGCTTTTAAGAGTATGCTTTACATTCGTTGTATCAAGATATACATTAAAAAAACATTCGACCATTTAGTTATTTCTGAATTATAACACTGTCATTTATATTGATAACACATTCTGAGTTTATCATGTGCGGTTCTAAACACCAATCAGCCAAGGTCAAGATCCCCAGCATCCGGATTGGGAATACAGACATCCAACCTTTCTGTAAGTGACGAAATCTTCCTTTTCAACTTCCCCAACACCAATCCTTGTAATCATCCCTCAAAACCCATTATGTTCTGTCATCGTTTCTCTGTTTTAATTTATATTGTTCTTATGCGTCATGAGCGTCATGCATGCATGGCGGATTATTATTATTGTCCTAAAGGTTTCCGAAAACATCGGCGCAAGCCCTTTCTCTCACATGATAAGCGAGTTGTTTTTGTTTTACCAATCCGGTAACTTTAAATCACGCATAAAGATATGTGTTTAGCTCCAGAGACCAACAATTTAATAGAACTTAAAAAACAACCAATATAATTTAAAATGCGAACGAAATTTCAAAGATAATATCGATATTAAACGATCATTTTTTAATGAAATTTAGATGTCGGAAACTGTATAAAAGCGATATTTAAATAAGGCACGCTGGCCAATAGGAAGACTGCTCTTGTGAAAGCTGAGGATTAAAATGATGACCCATCATTTTATTAAATTGAATTTTTAATTAACTGTCACTAATTGTGGACAATTTTTTTTCGTTAAATGCTTCATACCTGAAATGAAAGCTTGTAACTTCATTAACCCCAGAAAAATAACAATTCAACATCTAATCTATTTTGTACCGTCAAATCGGCCCAAACACGAGCGAGATATCTTTAGCCTTCTACTTAAGGCACGACTGAAAATCCATAAATGAACAGATGGTTTCATATTTGATCGAATGAATCCATTTTGCATATCAGGCACGTATATATGTATCTATATATAGGAGTGGGAATCATAATAATAATAATAGAGTACCGGTACCGGCATTATAGGGTTTTTAGTTCCCCGTCATTAATTTCTGCCCATCCCGAGGTAAAACATCACTCACTCCAGTCGACGCCAAACTTGTACGTGAGGGAAACCCAATAGTTGCCATTTCGCGACAATGGATACTGATAGCTGAGGGGGCGGGATAACGATTGCCCCGCAACAACAACCCCGTGCAAAACCACACAATTTAATATTTCATGCTTATTTGTTTATAAGTAATATCAGGTCTGATTGGGCATTGTTTTTAGTGAATCCTAAGGCGAAGCGAATTGTTACGTCACCAACTAAAATTCTTAAAAAATAACAAGACCTCCGAAAACAAATTATAGGGAAGAATCATATACTCTCATCAACTTTACACCAGGTAAGTTTACATCACAAATTCGACCATTTGGGTATTTTTTGAGTTGCCAATTCTGTGCATTGTCTTCAATAAACGTACCGCACTGTGTGCGGTTTCAATGAATGAGTTTTATTATTATGGTTTATTATTATTATTATTTCTTATTGTACATAGCAGCCATAAAGCTGAATTGAGACACATATCACAATAAAACATGTACAGTTAAAATACATACAAATTCAAACGTATCAATACAGGTTGAAAATTAGAAAACACAATTCTGAAACACACAATTACTAAAAAGCTTACTTGAACAGTGTATTGCACTTAAATCATGGTATTAATATAAACTTTTAAATTGAAAACAGCAATCACGCAGGTGACAGCTGAGAAGGGTTGTGATTGAGGTGGAGGGGGTACTTAGAGATAGGGGTGGGTGGAATGTCAATGAGGGGTGTTGAGAAAGGTTGGGGTTGACGTGGAGGGGGTAGGTAGAGATGTGGATTGTCAAGGAGGGGTGTTGAGAAGTTTTGGGGATGAGGAGGAGGGGGTAGGTAAGATGGGGTGGGTGGGATGTCAATGAAGGGTGTTGAGAATCGTTGGGATTGAGGAGGGGGAGGTAGAGATGTAGGATGCCAAGGGTGTTGAGAAGGATTGGGGTTGAGGAGGAGGAGGGGTAGGTAGAGATAGGGGAGGGTGGGATGTCAAGGAGGGGTGTTGAGAATCGTTGGGATTGAGGAGGAGGGGGTAGGTAGAGATTGGGGAGGATAGGTAAAACGGCAAGGGAAAGGTAGGATAGCATTACTCAAAACAAAAATAAGTTCAAAAATACATTTTTGTTATTAAATTAAACATTAAGAGCATAATGCATCTAAACCCTGTGGATTTTATTTGACACAAACAATTAATTAATTTTGTTTTTTTGCACCATATTGCTTTGTGTGGATTTCATTAGTTCGAAATGTGTTTAACCGATCAGTCAAATAACAACACAACAACGTGCAGTGATATCTGTGCAGGCGTCGGTGCGCATGGGTTGCCAAATTATCCACGAAACGTATTGAAACCTTGCTTTAACGTGTCTGAGGGTAGATCAACCTTGCATCGTGCGCTTGGAATGTGTGTGCAATTATGCAAATAAAGGATTCAGTCCAGCATGTACAAAATATTGTGATTGAAAGTAATTTATCTCCATGTATGTGTACTGTGTATTGCACGTGTTTGGTCTTTGTCTATTTCTTTGATTTTAATTGTGATTTGTGATTTGAAAAAAATAAATTGTACCCTAGTCTGTTCAGGTTTTATTCTGCCGATTAAGTTAGATGTTTTTAGACCGAATAAGTTAATAATTAATTATTTATGTAATTAATCAATCAATCAATTATACGCATCTGATAATGATAAGAAAATGATTTTTAAGTGTCCCTCCTTTTTTGAATCAAGATATACATTACACAACCATCCTGTGACATTTTCAGCTTATTACGTTATATCGTTAACAGGGAAATAATGAAAATGCATAAGATTTGTTGTCCCTGTAGGCCAAATAATTTTACCTAAATAATAGCACCTCAGACACAACGATTTCAAAGGATGTTTGATACCATCATCAACTTATTTTTAATTTTTTTTTCCACATGTAAATCTGTAAACATGTATGTTTTTCGAGATTAACAGTTATAGGGGCTTTACAAAACAAAAGTCAGGTTTTGGAAGGAAACAAAGTCAACACTCACATTTGGGTCATGGTGATACGTAATCAGTTCAAATATGGGAGGGAGCTATATTCGTACCGTGCATGAGCTGTTGAGGGCACATGGTGTTAGATCACTGTGGGCGAAAGGGCAACGATAGTGCGCCGCGTTTGGCGTATTTTGCAGTTGATGTGTGTACGCGCGGAATATCTCCAGCGACCATTGGCTGGTAGAAGTACACGCGTGCTTAGTACCATAACATACACACATAACATACATACATACATACGCACAACGCTTACACGACGCAAAAGTGGCTATCATCAAGACACTGAGTGCAAATTCACCGCTAGATGGCTACGATGTGTACTGAGCGGATACTTATTATTGGACCATCTACACTGCAAAGAAATGTGGTGTAAAAAACTACACTAACATCACGATAGACTAAAGTTGACCTAGTTTTTAAAGGGACAATAACCGTCACGATCAGAGCAGACTTTCGACAGAGGATGGAATTGGTTTCCTAGTTTTAGATGAACTCAGAGACTGAAATTAACACCTCACGAGCGCGTGCTGGCCTAGATATCATCAGGGCGGGATAAGATCACATTACTGTGGCTACTGCATGAATAATGAGACAATGGCTGCATAATAATAAAATTCCATGCCTTGTCGGAAGTCTGCTCTGATCATGACGACATTGTCTCTTTAACCAGTTATTGAAGAAGAAAAAAATCTGATGGGGTTATTATCAAATATGTCAGGCAAAAACAATGGCCAATAATCAGTGTTATTATTTCCCTTTTTATTGCAAATATTTTTGGTTTCGTGATTATGCTCTACGGAAGCGCATTGCTGCCAATTGAATGGTAATTTTTTTTAAAAGTCGTTCGAACGAGATACTAATACTATTACTAAGTCGTTCGAACGACATAGTAAGTCGTTCGAACGAGATACTAAGTCGTTCGAACGAGATACTAAGTCGTTCGAACGAGATACTAAGTCGTTCGAACGAGATACTAAGTCGTTCGAACGAGATACTAAGTCGTTCGAACGAGATACTAAGTCGTTCGAACGAGATAATAAGTCGTTCGAACGAGATAACTTCGTACAACTCGATACATGCTTTCAATTCATATTGTACTCATCGAGTTTAGTTATGGGGCAATTGGTGACACTTGTGAAATTCTACTTTCGATTGGGTTTAAGTCATCGTGAAATACTACACTGCTTGCCTCAACTAAATGGAATAGTAATAAGTCTCCGGAGTTTGAGACGGATTCTGACGAGAGCGCAATTATTTCGGAGGAAGAATCAGTCGGATGTTTTGGACGTGGCGCTTTTCTTGATGGCAGAGATGGATACGTATGGACAGCTTCATGGATATAAAATGATGCACTTAAAATGTACCCAAAATGGACTGGTTGTTAGCCAAAACACCGTGAGGTTATTGCTTCATATTATTGATCCTGAAGGACTCGTGTTAAGAAAACGTAATCGATTAAGGAGGAGGACATACCGGAATTCTGGACCTGATTACATGTGGCATGTAGACTCATACGATAAACTAAAACCGTATGGGATCTGTATAAACGGTGCTGTGGATGGATTTTCCAGGCAAATAATCTGGATGGAGGCGTACACTACTAACAGTGATCCAAAAATTGTGGCCAACTATTACATTAACGCTGTTAACATGAGGAAGGGTTGCCCGAAAATCATGCGAGCAGACCGAGGGACAGAAAATGCATAATATCGAACAAATGCATACGTTCTTGAGATATGATCACCCCGACGAATTGGCTCACTGCAGTTTTCGGAACGGATCGAGCAACCATACTCAGAGAATTGAGTGGTGGTGTTTTTTTTTACGCAAACAGTGTGGCCAATTCTGGATGAATCTCTTCCAAACCCTCAAAGACGATGGTAGCTTCACAGGTGACTTCCTTGACAAGAATCTGATACAGTTCTGCTTTCTACAGATGATACAGGTGAGGAATATACCTTACATGTGAACTTAGTTTATAATCCCGACTTCACTCTCCCCCAGCGAATGGCAGTATCATTATTAAAACATTCATCTTGATTTCATGCAAAAATCACCGTGGTGCACCCATACCATCGGGGGCCTCCATTCCTTTTATGGAATTAATCTCGTAAAATGTGGGCCCACGATGAAAAGGGGAACACACTGCCAAAAAAGGGAGGAAGACAAAACGTTATTGGAAATTTGTACAAATTGCGAGAAAAACATGGAACGTGCTACCCTTTTCCCCTCCCACGATTGACCCGTGTGTATACAAGCAAAAGTGTACATGATGCAGGACAAGACATCCCAACCAGGGGATACAGCTATAAAATAATCGTTTTCCCAAGCTATGGGAACCATTTCACATGATATTACTTGAACTTAGATGAAAACATTGAAGACGGTCATAACAAGGTGAGTCGTCTCTCGACGATTCTCCCTCTCTCACAAATGTGGTCGCTGATCTGCCCTTTTTCGTTTTGCATAATGTTGGTTAATGCATTATCATAAAAAAACGTCAAATGCGTTGGGTTTTTCAAAACGTATGTAAAGAAAGGTCTTAATTAAAAATTCTAGCCGACGAACTCCCAGTAAAAGTAAGGGTTGGTCGCGCCTGAAATTGTTACATTGTGCCCCATACACAAACTTAAAATGCATGTGTTCAAAGAGCGTTAAATTAAAAGCATGATTTTAACATTGTCTTTGCATAACACTCTTTCTCATCAGGATAACCTTGACGTAGTCGTTCTGTTATGAAATACTCATCGTATTCGTCCCTATCGGAATCGGATGAATCCAAGTGGTAGACCTACGCTCATCTATAAATCCTCCCACACCTCCATGGAGCACAGAACCACTTGTGCAGAATCACCGACGGTGAGATTCGTCTGTGTCGAGATGAATGTACCTCCAAAAGCTGCTACCCATGCGATAAAACTGTGTTTAATTTGTGTTGTCTTCTGATGGAAGAGTCTGGCTGGAACAAGCCGTCTTATCCAGATGAGGCAGCTGAGCTCTACAACTTCCTCCGAAACGCCATCATAATGAATTTGTGATATCCCAATGTTAGTTTGGACTGACTGGAATTAATATAAACCACAAGGCCTATTTTTTCCCAGTGGAAATGTTTCATAATAAATTGTAAGGGCCCACTGGTGAAATATAGTACTTAGAAATATTAAAGGGGCGAAAGTTTTAGATTTTTGAAAAAGTGTCCCCCACTAAGTTCTTGATCCACTGCTGTGGGATATCTATAAGTTGTACAAACTGCAGACAACAAAAACAAACAAACAAACGAAAACAAACAAACAAACAATTATTTTAACAAGAACATTTTTTTAATGGTTCAAATATAAAGGAACCGAACACAAATAAGCGAACAAGGAACGTGAATTTTCTGTAATAAATGTTTCTGTAATAAATTTAATAAATAGTGATAAAATTAAAAAAATCACCCGTGTCTTTCATTTTAACCTTGGTTGTTGAATACCTTCAAAATATTTATCATCCAATACATATCGGGGGAAAATACGTTCAATGGTACGTTGCAGCTTGATTTTTACATAAAATACTGGGATCTCATTCGATATTCTTTCAGGCATTACCCTCCGATTCGCAACTGTAAAAAGGGTATGGGGTATTCAAATTCCTTGGCCAATTACTAGACACATTAAGCCATCAAGTGCGATTTCGTTCACACAGCTTATAATATGACTTACTTATCTCGTTCGAACGACTTATTATCTCGTTCGAACGACTTAATTATCTCGTTCGAACGACTTACTATGTCGTTTGAACGACTTATTGTCTCGTTCGAACGACTTAGTATCTCGTTCGAACGACTTACTATGTCGTTCGAACGACTTACTATGTCGTTCGAACGACTTAATTATCTCGTTCAAACGACTTACTATGTCGTTTGAACGACTTATTATCTCGTTCGAACGACTTAGTATCTCGTTCGAACGACTTAGTATGTTGTTCGAACGACTTACTATGTCGTTCGAACGACTTACTATGCCATTCGAACGACTTACTATGTCATTCGAACGACTTACTATGTCGTTCGAACGACTTAAAAAAATGTTACCCTTCAATTTGGCAGCAATGCGCTTCCGTAATGCTCTCTATACAAGTAATAAATAATAAACTGGAAACATTTTTTACAATTTTGTCACAGGTGCTTAGCAATCATCGAGCTCAAACTTACAGCAGTGTGGTTTACATGCATTATCCCGAGTGTCATGAAATATGCATGCACGCATGGCATTATGTATACGCGATACCAGCTGTCAAGGGAACACAAAAAGATCGGGCACAATTTGAAACAACGGAACTCACTGTAATGATATTGGTTTATAAGGCAGTGGCTTTATACAGTTTTAATGTTTTAGTTTTTATTCCCACAACGAGTACACATTTAGGAAAAGTAGACAATTACAGTTATGAAAGTTATTACAAAATACGAAACAGAAGTACAATTTGGTTTTAAATGAAAGTATTATAGCCACCTCATATATTTTTGTCTGAAGATGTCGATACATTTCCATATGTTCCTCAGAAACGTCCGGCATAATATTGGGTCTAAACCTTTAAAATAGTTTCTAAAGAGTTCATTGTTATTCTGGGGAATTCAAAACTGATGAAAACATCATAATTTATGTTGGTAATCGAGGTGTTTCCACGAACGCTTCTTGCGCAATCTACAACCCCCACACACTCGGAAAACACATCAACAGCACGTTTCTATTTCACTGGCAAAATCACGATTTCTGCCAAATAAAGGTGCTGGGCTGGCCAAAATATAACAATATTTCTTTATATCTGGCGTGGCATCCTTTCTGATCCATAAATGAAAGCATTCATGAGAGAAAGCTAAACCTCCCAAGTTAAACATCTAGCCCAGTGGATCATGTGTTTACACTAGTTCCCACAAATATGATCATGGTCTGGCAATTGAAATCGAGCTAGCTTGCGCTCCATGATCTTCCGTTCATCCTTCCTGAGAGATAAGGACGTGTGAACACAATGATAGCGCGTGCAGGTCTTGTGACTACATGTTCGCGTTTCAGCCTGGGTACCAAACGCTGATTAGTCTAGCCACAGCCCCTCTGTTGTTGACGTACGTCCACTAATCTCTATTTTACTGACTGGATAGAGGGTTATGACTGGATGCCACGTTGTCACTCTCATTAACCACGCATTGCAATGCTAGAGAGAGATAATCAGCCTCCCCATTGAATGTGCATTCCTTGTGCATTACTTTTGTGGTCTGAAAGTATAATCATGGAGGTCTCCTCCATGGTATAATGGAGTGGTAACAAGGTCCCACGGTGGCTCCAGTAATGTATTAGTGAACAAAACGAAATAGAACTAACTAAACGCAGTTGTGAATGACAAGGACGAATGAATGATTGCTTAGAAATTAATTTGAATGCAACAATATAGAAAAAGAAAACGGCTTGAATTTGAATGTTCTTTAACGAAAATGAACAAAATGTTTTGAAACTGGACGGGAAACTATACTATAGCTGAGCTCAGTATGAAAACCATATTATATAAAAAAATAAACTAGAGGTATTGAGTTTGTAGAAAACAAACTCAGGGTGTTCGAGTGTGCATCATATGTGATGACGTCATCACCTAAAGCTGTTAAAAGACAAGAGTTACTTCAGGAGATGAGTTTCATAATATATAATTAAAATAACATATAATGTGCTATACTGAATACATTAACTTCCGGTTCAGTCATCCCATATAATTTAAAATTCTTCCAACCGTAAGTTCCGGTTCAGTCATGTGACGTCATTCATACTTCATAAAATATTTCCTCATAATATAGTTTCAATTGTGCCAAATTGGTAAAATTCTGTCTAATGTTTTCTTGAGATAGCAATAAGTGACTTTTTTAAACCTGCCGTTAGAGGGTGCTGTTAAGAGCGATGACGTCACCAAATATATTTTTGAAAAGAGCAGATCCCACTTAACATATAAACCAATAATGTTTTTTCGAATACCCTTTCAGATTTGCGTCAATTTGTAAAGAGCTGTTTAAACTTGAACTTCCAGTTTCGACCGGAAGTAAGGGTCAATAGGGTCATGTCTGTGTATCAAATGTCGAGTCCTCCATGTTCTGTATGATTATTAAGGAACCAAGAAATTATCTATTGTGGTTCACGAGATATAAATTATATTCTTTTAATTATAATTAGTTACGTAATATTTCATTAGATGACCTCACCATGACGTCACAGCGTTACCTTGAACTATATGTTAAGGTCTAACTATGTGTTAAGTTTTAAGCTTCCTTAAACTCCGCAACTATGTTTTGGCTATACAAATACATTTACAGAATAGTGATTCAGAATATTTCTTCACTTAAACTTCCGGTTTCGACCGGAAGATATGGGAGAAGCTCCCATATCTCTCGTTTTCTCGCGAACTCTCGGTAGTTATTGAGGTCAACTTTGAAAGTTCTGTTAATACGTTTTCGGGCGGTATGTATTTGATTCTTGGTATCGTCACGATAAATTAATTCCCGGCCGACCGAGTTTAGCTGACCGCTTTTATTTATTGATAGGCTCCCATAGAGCATGCGGATTAGTTTGTTCGCGAACCGTGACTGTCTGGACCGGGTGATGATGGTACAGGAAATCAAAAACAAGCGAACATTATTTCATAGGCAAGCGATACACAAACATATTTTTGCGGCAGCGATTTCTTGGTACGATTAGAGTAGGGGGAGGGGACTGTAGGGAGCAGTACCCATAACCTACCATAGCCAAACCCCTCAACTCTAACTGACCAACCCTCCCTAAACTTACCCCCTCCATCCGAACCGATACATCCCTACATTGCTTTCAATTTTTAAGACTGAATTTTGTATTTATTAATTTTAAGTTTTATTAAGTGTATATGAGCATGAGAAGAAAAATACTGTCCAAATAGGTAATTGGTGGTGTCTGTAATAGGAAATACAAGAACAAAATTAATAATCTGCGTGCTCTGGATAACTTTTCTGTTTTTGTTTTTGTTTTTGTTTTGTTTAAGAAGGGACAATTAAAACTGGGGTGAGGTGAACTTTGCCAAAACCGTAGCTCACTTATTAAAAATATTATTTATTTATTATTACAATTGTTATTATTTAGTTTGTATTTGTGTACTTGCACTGCAAACCGACCGAGGACTTATAACAAAGAGGACAATAGGTCATCGGTTGCCGGTTCTTTGTTTTCATAGGTCCTCGGAATTTCACAACCAATGGAGATTGCTTCAAACAGGTCGTCCAAACACAATGGGAACAGCAGAAGGGAACAATAGAGGTCCTCGGTCATCTTGGAAAGCCCGACGTGTTTGTGTTTGTTTTTTATTTATTCATTTTATTTGGCGCGGGGGGGGGGGGGGTACATGTCCCCCGTCCAGCGGGATCGTCGCCCATGATCATTTGATTTGTATACATAATGTTTACATTTGACCGGGCCTGTTTATAACTACAGTTTAACTAAGCTTAGAGTAAAAATAAAATGTATCTGTTACCAAAACACCATGGCATAGGCCTAATATGATTTTGTATGAATTTTGAAAAGACCGTGAGGGTGTCCACATTTAGCACATTATAAATATGTGTTTGGATTTTAATTAATATTTCTATATTTAGTTTTTGGTACATTTTCATTGGAAGACTGAACTTTTTGGTTATAGGAATTGAAAACGTCCTCCCTCAGTCTTGCCATCTCCACATTTATTAATTTTTAATGAGTTTTAAATTTTGATGTATTTTCTGCGCGCTTTTAGATTTGCTGTGGAGAGAAATAATAAAACATAAATAGCTACCGTGGACGTCAAATGCTGTACACATTAAGCAGGTGCGCTCATCAAACATTCGTTATAAACCCTCTTGAGGTGTCCACATTTAGCAGGTACCCGCGTGTGTACATTCGTAAATAACATGTATGCAATCCGCATTTAGCATGTACCCACATGAACATTAGCTACAACCGCCGTATGTTGTCCCTCTTTTAGCAGTTGCCCGCTTGTAACATTGGTCAGGCCTACTGCGTCATCATTTAGCAGGTGCCCACATGAAATATTCGTATGGAACGTAAGGGACTGTCATGCACATTTCATGTAGCTAGCATGTAAGCCGCACCATCAAATGCCACTACATAGTCTGAAACATATTCTTAACACTCTTCCGCTGGCAGATTTCTTCCCGTAAGACAGCAATGAAATGGTTAAATTTCTCATATATATAGCCCGTGTTTGGGCCGATTTGACGGCAAAACAAATAGATTTAAATGTTGAATTACTATTTTTCTGGGGTTAAGGAAGTTATAAGCTTTCGTTTGAGACACTGAACGAAAAAATCCGTCAAGGATTAACACCAGTAAATTAAAAACTCAAATTAATAAAATGATGCGTTGCTGTTTTGATCCTCAGCTTACACGAGGGCGTGTACAGTCTTCCGATTGGCCAGCGCGGCTGTCAATTAGAACCAAGCGCGTTTTAAATATTTCCGACATCCGAATTTCATAATTTTTTTGTTCGTTTAATAACAATATTATCTTTCAAAATCCGTTCACTTTTTAAATCGTGTGTTATGGGTCTCTTGAGCCAAACACGGGTTATATATCTTTAAATTAAAAAAAAAATACTAATATAGGCCTACTTTACTTTTAAATGCATTTGTTTCCTTGAGTAAACTATTAATGTTCAGATTTAAACTTAAAGGTTAGTGAAGACTGCCATTAATGATTTCATCCGTGTTCAAGAGCTAAACTTTCTCAGCTATAACACTAGGCCTAATCTGCAAATGATCGTAAATGATTGCTAATGGAAGCAAGCACAGTTGGGGGAGATCGTGCCTTTTCCATCGCTGCACCCATGATCTGGAACAGTCTTCCTCGCAACATCAGACAATCTCATTCAATATCCATGTTCAAACCTTCACTCAAAACCCACCTTTTTCAAGAGCGTACTGTACGGCCATGAGCAATGACAGTTAGAATGGCGCTTTATAAATATATTAAACGATTGATTGATTAATTGATTACTCAACAGAAGTAAATGGCTGTATAGTCTTTTGATTCTCCACAGAAACAATTTTGTCTAAGGTGTTGTCATTTTAAAGAAAAGATTACAAGAAAAAAAGTGAACAAACCCAGATCGAAACTTTCCAAAGTCGGTATTAGAATGTCTGAATGCATTTTCACGTTTTTGTTCTTTCGTGAATTAAACAACGTATTGAGCTGACACTTTCACATGCTGTTTCTTAAATATATACATTGTAATTCAACGAGAGTAAACATAATTATTCGTAGAAACAGTTTTGCCAACATTACCAGTGCTGTACCTTTCTTTTTAATACAGATTATACGACATTAAACAGCAGTCTAGTTTAAACCAAAAAGGAAACTTACCGAAGCTGGCTGTCCACAGGACTGTTCCGGCGAGTAACACTAGTGCTAGGACCTTCTCCATTTTCAAGCATAAGATGTGGCTTTAAACTCGGGCTTTTAACTCTTTCTGTCAACTATATAATCAACTATATAATCTGCAGTTGTAAATGATTGATTTGTGTATTTCTAAAATATCAGTTTGGGTAAAGGTTATTTTTTAGGCTTTCCCAAAATTGAATTTTTTAAAAACAACAAATGTTAACAAAAGAAATCAGCACGGCTGCATATTATGAGTTCCATCTGCGCGTGTATTTTTATAAGTTATTGGGTACATTTTTAGTCGCAGCTTTTAGTTTTAGATGGAATAACTTAACCGATCATAGCGAAAGCTACTCAAAATATTGTGATAAATAAACACAACCAGTTGATAATTTCGAATAATAGAAATCTATCTCCTCGGTTGGGTGTCAGTCCATCTGGTGTCGGCGTAATAACGTCTAAATGTAAATGTGTAGAAAGTTCAGACGTCCATCCATAATCGAGCTTCGAGCGGATAGACTCCAGTGCTAGAAGAATTAAAACAAAACACTGTGTAACATCGCTTAAGAAGTACTGGTACGCTTCGGTGTACCCAGAGTGTCACTGGCCAGGCAACCAAGTGTTATATGGTGATCAAGACGGGGCAGTAATGGGCAGGTCGGCAGACGAGAGTCGCTCTTCCCGTCAGGGTTTAGCAGATCTTAATATGCAGTGGCTCGCCCACAAGATCAACTGCCTATTTAAAAGACTCCACGCTCCATTAATTCACACTAAATAATGCAAGAAGTCGGCGTATTTTCTCTCCCCAGTATTTTTTATGACCATGAGTAGTCATACATATGCTGTTATACAAAGGCGATATTTCTGTTGTCAGATCCCCACTGTCAAACAATGGAATCGTCCGATCACTTCTGCCTTTAAGAGGGGAGATTAATTTCCAAGTGTAACTGTCTTTATTCACGCCTCATGGAATTATAATTATAAAGAAGTAATTTCAACATTAATTAATATTCCTCACAAAGTTCGTGTTGTATAGACCATGTCACATTTTTACACCGGGATTGTCCTTGGTGTACATTTAAAAAAAATGTTTACTGTGACTTTCACTTTACATTGAAACCTACGGATGAACAAGATCTGAAATGTAGTGTCAAAGATACAAGAATATGTATTAACTGTTGCCTGCCTCCTTTTGACCTCGAGAGTCATGATGTCACAGTCATGATGTCATGGTTGACATGGTCTATTGGGTTTGGTGTTGGACATTAATTCAATCTCGACCACCTCCTTGAAGGATAAGTATGTCTAAATAAACGCAAGTTCACTGCTCCAATGGATTGTCCATTCCAATGAATCATTTCGTTCCATTGTTTTAGGTTCATATTCTGTACTCCTTACCTAGCTAAGTGGTCCCCACCGTATTGTGCTTTCTTAATAAACACCCCAACAAACAAACAAATACCCAACAAATACCCCAACAAACACCCCAACAAACACCCCAACAAACAAACAAACAAACAAATACCCAACAAACACCCCAACAAACAAACAAACAAATTCCCAACAAACACCTCAACAAACAAACAAACAAATACCCAACAAACACCCAAACAAACAACCAAATACCCAACAAACACCCAAACAAACAAACAAACAAACAAATACCCAACAAACACCCAAACAAACACCCCAACAAACAAACACCTAACAAACAAACACCCCCATCAAGGAATAATATATCAGCAGTAATATATCATTATCTTGATATAAAAATAAAGAAATTGAAATCCTGAAAAAAATAAAGGGGATTTTTAATATTAAAAGAGAATATAAACAGAGATACCATTAAATACGTGGCTACGGGGTCCTAACACGCTGCTCCTCTCAACTGATAGGCGATCATCTTCGTGACCTCATCATCATGACTACGACAAAAATAATATTTTGCCCTTGTTACAAATTCAAGTCTCGCTATCGCATAAGACGACTAAGTGTAAGACGAGAACGAGGCTCGAGGGAATAACCATTGACGAATGCCATCTTGTGAATAAATATATCAAATCAGTGTACATAGGTATTTCGCGTTATACCGATCATTCAATAATTTATTGGAAGCAAGTGCATATCTAGGACGAAAACAGTTACGTGGTGAAAAAGGATAAGGTGGACAAGAAGAAGTAAAAACTTGTTTGCGGTGTGTTTGTTGTGTTAATACAACATTTCCAAATGCCCATTCCCTATTGCGAAAAAAAGAGTTAACAATCGTTTACAATTTCTTGATTTTCTTAAAGGGAAGGAAAAGCATTGGTAATTACCCAATTACTAAATTTAAAAAAATGATTGTCCAAAAACTGACTGAGAAATTATTTTGTTTGAAGAGCTTTCATATTTGAGAAAAGTAGATTGTTATGTTGAATATTTACAAACAATCAGACAGTAACTTTTTGTAAAACATAACAAATTTACAAAAAACATATATTATTATTTTTTTTCCTCAAAAACTTGAGCACCGGAAACGTCCACAGGTTAATCTTTTGATATATATCTTGAAAACATAAGGGTTGATTTGCATGTGCATTATTAACAAATACCAACGTTGTACCTTCACTTTTAAGTCAGTGTACACTTTTGGTAAAAATGCATCTATAAAATGCATTCAAGAATCAAGATATAATGATGTGTAAAAACCAAAATAAAAGTTTCAAGAGATGTATAAATACTTTACACTAAATAAATTTGATGTTAAACTGTGATCAAGTAAAGTAAACTCGGATAATAACCTATCTTGAAGGCTTCGTATAACATATAACATGTTAATTTTCGAAGCTAGTAATCGGTATAACTAATATGAAATGTAACACTTTTACATATTAAAGCAACATTTACTACATTGAAATTTATTAAAAGATCATTATATCAATTCCATTATATCAATTCCTATAATATACCAATATATGCATGTAAAAAACATATGGCAGAATCAGCTCCTAGTTCGCATATGTAAGAACTTAAGAAAAAAGAAAAACATAATTGCACTTCGTCAGTTGGACGATAGATGGCAGTATTCTTTCAACGCAGTGATCTATTACTACGACTGGATAGAGGATTGCCTATTGGTGCCTAACAAATAAAGGCATCGACCGCGGGGCAATGTTGATCCTTTGCTATACAAAGGAACACAAAAAGGAATTCACAAAGGAATGCACATACAAAGACATACACACGCGCACACAGATGGAGGAATGCTTATTGTTAAACGCGGTTTGTGTGAGTATCCACCTGGCATCAAGTGGCTTTGAATGGAAGTGCATAATCTCTTCTATCCAGTCAATAGATTGAGGGTTGTGGGTCGGGAAATATCACTTAAAAGCGCCGTGTAGGCCTATACACGATTGCTAATTTCGATCAAAACATCAATGATCGCATTTTCGCATGAAACTAAACGATAGTGTCAAACATTCCTTGAAATCTTTCTGTCTGAGGAGCTATCATTTTAGTTCAATTAATATAATTGAATTTTGTCCCTCTGGGGGGAAATATTCATAAGAATGAACATGGGCAATCTTTAATTATTAAAACAATTTTTTTCTCGATAACGGCACAATTTAATAAGCCGATGTCTTGTTTTGAAGAAAGAAAACTTTAAGAAGCACTTCCCCATTTTCGTGTATCGTGCATATTATGGCTTAAACGCGCGAGTTACACACGGAGTAGGCAGAATTTCGAGTACACAGTTCGCCTTCGCCGTCGCTGATTAGTCATGGGCTGCGGAGAACCGAGGTGCCTCTGGTTGTCTTCATGAATCCACAAAACCAACCGTCAGAACCCTTCCGACAGGGCGGAGTCCTGCGCCGCACCTACATTTCACAGATCATAAACGACCTTAACACCATCGGCCTTAAACATGATCAGGCTGTTCGTGCTGGGTGGCATAAACAAATTCAAGCATTGGACCTTTGGTCATAACATATCGAGTCGCAGGAGAGTACGGCTCGAGTAGCGTCAACTGGTAGTATCTTTCACGCAGTATCACAATCCTTCAGAAATGGATAGATGAACTGGTACATAATACAAAATAATAATTATAATGCCAAAAAATAAATAAATAAATAAAATATTATTTATAGGCATAATTCTTTCTCTCTTTCTTTCTCTGTAACGTTCAAGATTTTGATAATTATATTAATTTTTTTATCTACTTATTAAAGGGTGCTATTGTTTGATTAACTGAGTGACTGCCATAATACTCCACATGATAAGGTCATATTACTGTTGCTGCTGCATAAATGATCCAGTAATTTTCAGTCACTGTTTCACTCTCATATGACATTGCTGGCAGTAAGCACCGGTTAAAGAGTGTCTGTTTCAGCCAATTTGGAATTGATTTTTCTGTCAGGATATCTTTGTGCCTACTGTTATGAACGGGTGTGTGAGTGTGTGTGCAGTCATCCCCACAACACCGCCCATGGGATCGACAACATTATACACATTTAAGCGGAGGCAGAATTCTTCCAATAACCACCGTTAGGTGTCTTAATTTAAACATACCCTTTTAAAGGGACAATATCGTCACGACCAACAGGGCATGGAATTGGAGTGCTCGTTTTAGATTACACAGTGACTGAAAATAATGCCCACATGATATAAGGTCATATTAACGTTGTTGCTGAAATGAGCCAGTAATTTCCATTCACTGTGTTCATCTTAAACTAGGACACAGATTCCATGCCCTGTTGAAAGTATGCTCTGATCGTGACGATACTGCCCCTTAAATGGAAATGAGACAACACTATTGACAAAGTAATGTCTGATATTTTATTGACCACCATTACCAAATAAGGTATTAAACAAAAATGTGTTTTAAGAGAAGGTACAGCAGTGGTTATGTTGGGGAAAATTGCGCATTAGACTTAAATTGAGCGCCCAGCAGGGTGGATATGTGCCCGCTAAAAATCTTTATTATTGTTGTTGTTGTTGTTGATGATTGTTGCCGCCAGAATATCCTTTTAGTTTGATAAATATTTTCCGCGAGTGCAGCGACTCGCCTTTTTTCTTGATCAATTGAGGGCGCACTTCAGTCAGTTACCTTTTTACAACAAGTTAGTTTGACAAACCACGTTGCTAAATTTAGAAGATAAAATCGCTCAAAATAGAACAATTTAATTTCGACAACCCAAGTCAGCTCAGCAAAGTGAGTGATAATTTGTTAAGGTTTATTTTAATGGCAGTTTCTAGAAGATTTGTAGTGGTTTATTGCCTATATTTGGGTTTTTTGATGAGTGAAAGTTTAACGTTGTGTAGGCCACCTGATACATTTGTTATGCCACATGATGTTGTAATTACATAGATCCACGCTGCTAGGTGTCAGTGCTCAAGCCCTTTCTATTACAAACTTTAGATTATTATTTTATTTAGATTAGGGATATAGGCCATGTAGGTACTTCAATATATTTAGCATTCTTTATTTTCCTTTCTTATTTTCTAGTCGAACCACCAGTATCACCAGTATCCACCAATATCACCCAATAGTCATCCAGTATTTATAGTCATCTGTTTTCATTTTCGTCACTTATCGTCAACTAATATTTACTTCGTCACCTCGTCAACAAAACCAATTTACCGTCAACTTCCGTCAATACATATTTGTGTTTGGACAGTACTGCATTTAATTTTGCTTGAAGAAGTAGAACATTAAATAAAAGTTTAAAATCATTGAATGGTGCGTCTCATTGCTGAGCCTCGACAAAGAAAATATAACCCTGACGATCTGTAGCATTACAGGCTACATTAGTTCGATTTGAGCTTGAGGACACTTTCCAAATTCATTGATGACATCATCCTTCGTCAATTACTATGAGTACAGACGGTAAACCTCCAACTACCCCTGAACTGGGCCAGATGGAGACGACAATAGAATACATGGATTCGATTAGCCAAGTTGGAAGCAGAAATGGAGGTGCATCTAGCATTTCATCAGGTGCATCATCAGTATCAAGTGCTAGGCTCCGAGCTGCTGCAGAGAGAGCTGCACTGGAAGTAGAATTTGCCGCAGAAAAGAAAATACAGGCATTAGAGGAAGAAGAGCTGAAACTTCAGCAGCGAAAGAGGCAAATAGAGTTTGAGACTAAATTAGCAAGAGTGGCTGCAATAGAGAAAACATACACCGAGGCTGAGAATGGAGTAACATTTTCAACACCATTGGTGCATTCAGTAGACACCCCCCTCATTGCACCTAGCCAAGATGTTACGGTAAACAAGGGCTGTCATTCCCCAAGTCCTACTCATTCATCCATCATGGCGCCATGCTACCCCCCTGATGGAGACACATCTAACGTCTTGACCAACATCGTGAAGACGATGCAAGTACAACAGCAGTCCCTTGTAGACGCCCTTCAGTTGCCAAAGACCGAGCTGATGACATTCGATGGCGATCCAGTGAAATACTGGATATTCGTCCGTGCCTTTGAGAATGCCGTTGAAAAGAATACAGTCAGCGATGCTGCAAAGTTGGCTCGTCTTCAACAATATTGTACCGGTGCTGCTAAGAAACTGATACAGTGCTGTGCAGTCAAAACACCACATGAGGGATATGCACTTGCAAGAAAACTTCTGAAGGACAGGTTCGGAAATGAGTATGACATAGCTGAAGCATGGATCAACAAGATTGTCAACCGCCCTGACATTCGGGACAACAAGGCACTTTTAGATTTCTCCGATGACTTGAGAAATTGCAGAGAGACACTAGACGCTATGGGCAAGCTGAGTGAATTGAGCAGTAGTAAGAGCTTGTCTCAGATAGTGGAGAGGTTGCCGTGGGATCTTCGCAAAACATGGCTGAAGAGAGTTTATCACATTAAAACTGTTGAATACAGGTCTCCCACTATCGATGACATCGTGAAATTTGTAACAATTTCAGCAGAACAAGCAAATGACCCTGTCTTCAGCAAGCTTGTGAGTAGAGAACGTACCGACAAATTCCCCAGAGATGTCAAGCGCAATGACACCCAAAGGTCAAAGCAGCGCTCAAATTTTGTGACACAAGTAGATGCAACTGCCTCTCCTCAACCTACTGTAGGGACACACCAGAATGCAGTTAAGCCAGCAACAGTATCAAGTGGAGCAAGTTCCAGATACGACAAGCCTCCACGTCCGTGCGAGTATTGCAGACAAGGACATAACCTCTTTGGCTGCAACAGCTGGAAAGCGTTGAAAGTTACTGATAGGCTGAAATTTGTGCAAAGCAAACGACTGTGTGTCAATTGTCTTCGGCCAGGACATCAAGCCAAAGACTGCACCAGGAACACAGCGTGCACTGTTCCTGTATGTGGGTTAAAACACACCAAGTTCTTGCATCTAACCCGCAGTGGTAACCCTTCAACACCAATGGGTGTTACCCATGCATCGCAATCAGATCAGATGACGAACAACTGTGCCCCCGTCATAGTCAACCCCCTTGCGCCAACGACGGGCGCCATAGCCAGTGCATCCTGCAACACCACTGGGGCCGGAGTTGGAAAGGTAGCCCTACCCATCATTCCAGTGAAAGTTAGAGGGCACGGAAGTGCTTCCCCCTTCCTGACAACATATGCTCTTCTTGACAGTGGTACTACGCAGACTTTCTGCTCTGAAGATTTGATGAACATGCTCGGATTGCATGGAAAATCTGACACCATGAGGCTGACAACACTAGATAGTCACGATATTCTTACTGACACTCGTATTGTAGATCTCGAAGTTACCGACATGTACGATGAAAACCTGCTCATCATGAAGCACGTTCTGACGAGGCCTAAGCTTCAGATGGGAGCTAAAATTTTGGTAGAAAAGGAGGAGATTGACAAATGGCCCCATTTAAGCGACATCATCTTGCAGGATGTAGATGTTAAAGATGTGCAACTTCTCATCGGCCAGGATAACCCCTCCGCCATGATTCCGAAGGAAGTCCGAGATGGGGGCACAGGAGCACCCTACGCCATACGAACCATTTTGGGATGGACCCTAAATGGACCGGTTGAAACAGGGCCCTTAAGCCGCTCAGCTTCTTTCTTCATTGACACCGACACTAGTCTACAGCAACAGGTGGAAAGGTTCTGGAAACTGGACGACATTGCAGGTGATGAGATAAGTATGTCAGTAAGCGACAAGAAAGTGATCTCTTCCTGGGAGCAGTCGCTGCAACGAGATGGAGCACACTACAGCATGGACATTCCCTTTAAGATTCGACCACCCCACTTACCTGACAACAAAGCAATTGCCGAGCACAGGCTGCGTCTGCTGGGAAGGCGACTAGCCCGAAACTCCGACATGAAGGAAAAGTATACAGCAGGCATCTTAGACTTGATGACAAAAGGATATGCTGAAGAAGTGCCCCAACATCAGCTGAATAGAGCAGATGGAGCAGTGTGGTATTTGCCACACCATCCAGTGGTTCATCCACATAAGCCAGGAAAGGTGCGCATAGTTTTTGATTGCGCTTCACGTTTCCAGGGTGTATCACTCAACGACAAAGTACATCAAGGCCCCGACTTAACCAATAAGCTAGTTGGAGTTTTGATTCGCTTCCGACAAGAGACCATTGCTCTTATGGCGGATATAGAAGGAATGTTCCACCAGGTCTATGTAAACGAGCCCGATCGCGACGTCCTGCGTTTCCTGTGGTGGGATGACAACGACATAACTGGAGTTCCGAAAGAGTTCCGAATGACATCACACTTGTTTGGAGGTGTTTGGTCACCAAGCTGTGCAAACTTTGCCCTAAAGCACACAGCGCAAGATAATATGGAGAGTTTTGATGCCGAGACCATCGAGACCATTGACAAAAACTTCTATGTTGATGATTGTCTGAAGTCGGTGGCTACTGAGCAAGAAGCCATCAAACTTGTCAGACAGCTTCGTGAGGTGTTAGCATCTGGTGGCTTTCGTCTTACGAAGTGGATCAGTAACTCGCGTGAAGTTCTACGGTCAGTTCCTGAAGCCGAACGAGCAAAGGGAGTACCATCTTTAGATCTGGACGTGACACTTCCTGTTGAACGTGCCTTGGGGGTGCTGTGGGACATCGAGTCGGACGCCTTTACTTTCAATGTAAACGTGACAGAGAAGCCATTGACACGCGTGGACTGCTGAGCACTGTGAGTTCCGTGTACGACCCCCTAGGATTCGCCAGTCCATTTGTGCTCACTGCAAAGATACTTTTCCAGCAACTGTGCAGGATGAAGATTGGTTGGGATGATCTAATTCCCAACTGCATCAAAGAGCAGTGGATCCGTTGGATAGGTGATCTGCCTCTCTTTCAGAAGATGTCAATACCCCGTTGCGTCAAACCACCAAGTTATGACACCATCGCCTTCGCACAGTTACACAATTTTTCTGATGCTTCTGAGAGGGGATATGGAGCAGTTACCTACCTGCGACTTCAAGATCGTAGTGGTCTGGTGTATTGTCTGTTACTGATGGCCAAAGCAAAGCTTGCTCCCCTGAAGACAACCACCATTCCCCGTCTGGAGCTTTCCGCTGCAGTTATCTCAGTTAAGCTTGATAAAATGATGCGTCGTCATCTGACACTACCATTGCAGGAGACAGTGTACTGGACCGACAGCATGATTGTTCTGCAGTATCTGAGAAATGAGGACAAGAGATTCCAAACGTTTGTTGCCAACCGTATCACAAAGATACTCGACCATTCTACACCACAGCAGTGGAGACATGTTGACACAAGCTCTAATCCAGCAGATGACGCCTCTCGAGGACTTTCAGCACAGCAGCTCATTGAAAATGACCGCTGGCTTCATGGACCACAGTTTCTTCAGCAAAAGGAAGATGCTTGGTCTCCTCAGCCTGAATTTGACAAGATGACCCAGCCTAGGGACATGGAGCTCAAGACAGTTGCACAGGTCTACAAAGTTGAGACTACCAAGGATGATCCTGATGTTGTGGACATCCTAGTGCAGAAATTCTCTTCTTGGTACTGTCTGAAAAGAGCAGTAGCATGGATTCTCCGAACTAAAGCCATCCTGCTTGCCAGAGTTAAGAAAACCGACATAGACTTTGAGCCATCTCAGCTGCTCACTGTCAAGGAGATACAAGCTGCTGAGAAAGAGATTACCAGACACGTTCAGAAGACTAACTTTGGCGACTCTCTGAAGTCCGGTGGCTATCGCAAGCTCGCCCCTATTAAGTCGCCTGATGGCATCATTCAGGTTGGTGGACGTCTTGCCAATGCTTCCCTTGCAAACAACATCAAACACCCCTGGATATTGCCGACAAGACATCCAGTGACAACCCTGATAATAAGGCACTACCACGTAACCACATGTCACTCTGGAAGTGAGCGCACTCTTGCCGAAATCCGCCAGAAATTCTGGATCATTAAAGGACGGACAGCTGTGAAGAGTGTCATCCACTCATGCATCCAATGTCGTAAGCAGAGGGCACCTATGATGACTCAACGAATGGCAGACCTGCCAAGCGATCGTGTGACTCCCAACCTGCCACCCTTCAGCATGGTGGGCACTGATTTCTTTGGACCCTTTATGATCAAGCGAGCAAGAAGTATGCAGAAGCGATACGGATGTATCTTTACTTGCCTTGCCACCAGAGCAATACACTTGGAAGTCTGTCACAGCTTGGACACCGACTCTTTCATCAATGCATTACAGCGTTTCATCAGTCGCCGGGGAAAGCCCAAAGAGATTCGATCAGACAACGGCACAATCTTTGTTGGAGGGATGCGTGAACTACGCCAGGCTGTCCAGGAGTGGAATCGAGATAAGATTGACAAATTTTTGTGCCAGAAGGAGATTCAATGGATCTTCAATCCGCCTGCAGCAAGCCACTTTGGAAGAGTGTGGGAGCGACAAATAAGAACTGTACGGGCAGTTCTCAGCAGTTTGCTTAGTCAGCAGACACTTGATGATGAAGGGCTCCTGACACTCATGTGCATTGTAGAGGGCATAGTAAACAGTCGACCCATCACCAAGCTGTCAGATGACCCACGTGATCCTATGCCACTTACCCCAAATCACTTGCTACTTCTTCGTACGGGTCCTCAGCTACCCCCAGGGAACTTTGTGAAGCAAGACATCTACAGGAGACGGTGGCGCCAGATTCAATACATGTCTGACTTATTTTGGCAGCGATGGCTCAAGGAGTACCTCCCGCTGCTTCAGCAGAGACAGAAGTGGCACAACCCTCAACGCAACGCTCGCGCCGGAGATCTTGTGCTTGTAATGCATGAGAACACCCATCGATACCAATGGCCGCTGGGACTGGTGACAGAGACCTACCAAGGCAAGGATGGCAAGGTCAGATCCGTACAGGTGAAAACGCAAGCAGGAGTGTACAACCGACCAATTGACAAGCTGTGCCTCCTTGAGGGACAGGAGATGCAGACTGCATAGACAGCAGTATTCGGACTGATTCACAGAGAACATTTGGACATTGCTTACCCAATTGATATTCTGTCTTCATTTATTTGAGTAATGCTGCCTACCAGGACAGTCATTAGGGGCTGGAATGTTGCCGCCAGAATATCCTTTTTGTTTGATAAATATTTTCCGCGAGTGCAGCGACTCGCCTTTTTTCTTGATCAATTGAGGGCGCACTTCAGTCAGTTACCTTTTTACAACAAGTTAGTTTGACAAACCACGTTGCTAAATTTAGAAGATAAAATCGCTCAAAATAGAACAATTTAATTTCGACAACCCAAGTCAGCTCAGCAAAGTGAGTGATAATTTGTTAAGGTTTATTTTAATGGCAGTTTCTAGAAGATTTGTAGTGGTTTATTGCCTATATTTGGGTTTTTTGATGAGTGAAAGTTTAACGTTGTGTAGGCCACCTGATACATTTGTTATGCCACATGATGTTGTAATTACATAGATCCACGCTGCTAGGTGTCAGTGCTCAAGCCCTTTCTAGTACAAACTTTAGATTATTATTTTATTTAGATTAGGGATATAGGCCATGTAGGTACTTCAATATATTTAGCATTCTTTATTTTCCTTTCTTATTTTCTAGTCGAACCACCAGTATCACCAGTATCCACCAATATCACCCAATAGTCATCCAGTATTTATAGTCATCTGTTTTCATTTTCGTCACTTATCGTCAACTAATATTTACTTCGTCACCTCGTCAACAAAACCAATTTACCGTCAACTTCCGTCAATACAAATTTGTGTTTGGACAGTACTGCATTTAATTTTGCTTGAAGAAGTAGAACATTAAATAAAAGTTTAAAATCATTGAATGGTGCGTCTCATTGCTGAGCCTTGACGAAGAAAATATAACCCTGACGATCTGTAGCATTACAGGCTACAATGATGATGATGGTGATGATGATGATGATGATGATGATGATTACGGTAACATTTAACACTCAATAGGCCTATAGTTATACACTATCATTAAGCAACACTATCCTGTGAAAGTTTCAGCTTTTTACAGTGTGTCGTTAACAAGAAAATAACGAAAACACATTCAATTTTGTCGTATTTATTCTGATGTGGAAATTATGCTTTATCCAATAAACGTGTTAGCAATGACGTCACATTATGCTTTATCCAATAAACGTGTTAGCAATGACGTCACATTATGCTTTATCCAATAAACGTGTTAGCAATGATGTCACATTATGCTTTATCCAATAAACGTGTTAGCAATGATGTCACATTTCTTTAAAAAAATACAGCACTGTTTATATGGAAAGACTGATACCAAGATGTGTTTTACATATAAAAGTAAGTTTGAAAATAATTTTTAAAAATATGAAATTCAGGTGTCGGAAACTGTAAATACAATAACTTGTGTGGTGACGTGCAACCTGAGGATTAACTCGCAGGTGTCAGAATTAGGCCCATGCTAATGAGTATGATGTTTAGTTTACAGGGGCAGATATACTAATGAATATGCATTTTCCCCCTAAAGGTTGTGAACTTTTCTTCTGATGCTTATTTTGTAACTTTGTTTATGAATGGAGGTGCAGGAGCCACCACCCTCACTTTCTTTTGTATTTGTGTGCTCACAGAAGTTGTGTGTGAATATGTATACATGTAGTATGCAAAGAGAGTTGTGTTAATTTGCATGGAATTTGAGGAATGTTAAGATTTTAGGGAGTGTCAGCAGACTCAACTAGATTCTTGAGAGAGGAACATGTATGTTTGAGAGAGATTCAAATGTGAAGTGAAGTGCCTATATCTCACCAGTGCCGCGCCAAAGTTAAAAACCCCGTGAGGTTGCTGTGCTGCAATTTTATTGCCAAACCAGAGGCAGATTTTTTCAGGCTGTCCTTTGAGCAATTGGATGGAAGCAGGAGTCTGAAGCGGCAGAGATCGGCAATTTAAGTTTGGAAACGGGAGGAAAATCGTAAGTTGAATTTACTTGTATTTTAAAGAAACATTGATCCTAATTATAAGCAGAATTCCTAAAAACCTAAATTGTTCATTGTAAGTGTACATTGTAGTTTGTAATGTTGAAGCATTGTTTTCTAAAAGCCTTGTAGTTTGAACGCTTTGACTTTGCATTTCACAGTTTTGGAATAATAGTTCAGATAAAGAAATGATTTGAAAAGAAATATGTCTAACAAGTTTAATGAGAGCATCATGCATTATTGTATTGATTTTGATAACTATTTTTTAGATGGCCATGATGCGGGTATTTATCCCCCTCCTAGACGGAGATGTTAACTCTCCTAGTGAATGACAACTAGAGACAGTGTGTCATCAGTGTGTCCTCTTGATGTTTGGAGATGGAGAAGGAAGGCAGGAGAGCCTGGGCATAGACTGCACCAGTGTGGACTGGGTTGTAGAACTATTGCGGTGAAGCGCAGTGGAAAAGCTACGATAAGCAACAAAACTGGGGTAGTCCCGACAAGTTGCACCTGAGGACAGATTTAACCTTTGGACAATTTCACGGTGGGCCAGCTTTATTTGTTTAATAATTTAGACATTTCTTTTCGAATTGGAGTTGAGAGTTGGATCGGAGGCTAGGTGCCATGCCGCTGAACAACGGTTGATTTAACTACACTTGTAATTTTGATTAACCGACTTAAAGCCATTTCCATGGGTTCCTAGTAATTGGTGTGTATATATATAATATATATAATATATAATATATAATATATAATATATAATATATAATATATATATATATATAGATATAGATAGATATAGATAGATAGATAGATAGATAGATAGATAGATAGAACGCAAGAAGTTAAGCATTTAAATAGTAGTCAGAGCAGAACTGTGGTGATCCGAAATATTAAGTTATAATCCCGAGAGGATTAACTTTGGGATTGATTATATTGGGGGTTGTGACGTCACAAGGATCAAGGTACACTTAATCGAACTTATTGGAATTTCTGCGCACGCATCTGGGTTGACTTTAATTATTGCATTTAAGGGATTGAAGTAAATTGATCTGGTATTAGTTGTTTTGAATTCAATATTTAATTTTATTGGAATTTGATATCAATTGAGTGTACATAAGCCAGAAATGGGGCAGTGACCCTAGAAGTTGTAAATAAATGTAAAGAAATTGTAAATACAATACTTTTGTCGAGGAGACTATCATTCATTATTAGTTTAACGACGTCTTTCACTGCACAGTTGTCCCGGGTGACTGTGACAGCAGGGTCCTGCCTTTTATGAAGTGTTTTTATTGAGTTTTTAATTTACTGGTACTAATAATCCTTGACGTATTTTTTGTTCAATGTCTCAAATGAAAGCTTATAACTTCATTACCCCCGCCCCCGCCCCAAATAGCAGTTCCACATTTTATTAAATATATTTTTAAAAGTCGAATTGAGCTAAGCACGGGCGACACATCTTAATAATCAAGGTCTTCAGCTTGCCGATCACAGTGCCTTATATCATGACCACCCAAATCTAATGTACTTTTTCACCTAACCTGCCAAAAATGGGGTGTTAAAAATACACCATTGATATTCACATTCGGTAGCCCAATATAAAACACAATAGAATAATAAAGTTGACATGAATGGTGTTATTTTAACAACTCAGCATGTAACTATTGGGGACCAAAAGTGGACAACTCAATTTTCTGTCATTTTGTGACAGTGTAAAAGCAGAATGAACGTTTTCGTAAAATGCATATTTCTATTTTCTACATTTCTGGTAGCAGAAAATGAGATTTTAATTACGTTTTGATAAAACGCATTTTTCCAAATTCCCATTTTTCACCTATCCAAAATTTAGATTTTACATTTTCTCAAAAGTGGACATGTGTTATTCTGATTTTCTTCTAGCCAAAAAGCAGATTGAACGTTTTGGACAAAACCCATTTTCTGATTTTCTACTAGCTGAAAAGCAGATTGAACCTTGGTGAAATTTTATGCCCCATTCCATTCACCCACCATAAATGGAAGCTTCCACCCAACCCGGCATCTTTTTGATCCAGGACATTAATTGACCGTGTTTGAAGTTCCGTCGTTAGTGACTTGTTTATTGTATGTATGTTATCAATAACGTGCTATTACTTTGATCACGTTACCTGTCTGGAGTTGCCAGACCAGAGAGTTTGTTGTCTCACGCACGTACGTATCCGGCCACTACATTAAGAAAATTTGCGCAGTTTAATCCGTTCAAACTATTCTTAATGATCAAGGTCTTCAGTTTTCCGATCACAGCGCCTTATTATATCATGACCACCCAAATCTAACGTACTTTTTCACCTAAACTGCCAAAATGGGGTGTTAAAAATACACTATTGATATTCACATTGGACGACTCAGTAGCCAAATATAAACACGTACGTATCCGGCAACTACATTTAGAAAGTTTGCGCGGTATAATCCGTTCAAACTATTCAATATTAAACCAATATATTACATTATTGGTGTATTCTTTCACGTCGCAAATAGGCCTAAACTACATCTCAGAAGTCTTGGTTCGCTGGAGACGTTACTTTCGAATATTCATGCTTGATTCAGTCGACAGAGGACGTACGAGTGCAATGTTGTGAATTATTAATGAGATAATATTAATTGATATTTATTAATGCCTGTCCCAATCCTTTGAGGTCCCATTATTCTGGCCGCTGAAGCTCTGGTATAATAATAATAATAATAATAATAATAATAATAATAATAATAATAATAATAATAATAATAATAATAATAATAATAATAATAATAATAATAATAATAATAATAATAATAATAATAATAATAATAATAATAATAATAATAATAATAATAATAATAATAATAATAATAATAATAATAATAATAATAATAATAATAATAATAATAATAATAATAATAATAATAATAATAATAATAATAATAATAATAATAATAATAATAATAATAATAATAATAATAATAATAATAATAATAATAATAATAATAATAATAATAATAATAATAATAATAATAATAATAATAATAATAATAATAATAATAATAATAATAATAATAATAATAATAATAATAATAATAATAATAATAATAATAATAATAATAATAATAATAATAATAATAATAATAATAATAATAATAATAATAATAATAATAATAATAATAATAATAATAATAATAATAATAATAATAATAATAATAATAATAATAATAATAATAATAATAATAATAATAATAATAATAATAATAATAATAATAATAATAATAATAATAATAATAATAATAATAATAATAATAATAATAATAATAATAATAATAATAATAATAATAATAATAATAATAATAATAATAATAATAATAATAATAATAATAATAATAATAATAATAATAATAATAATAATAATAATAATAATAATAATAATAATAATAATAATAATAATAATAATAATAATATGCGATCCGGTTGCAAGACACGTCATCGGATTAGCTCCCAGAAAATCGCCCTTTTCACCGTTTCTGAAGAGAATTTTACAACTTTTGGAATTAAGGTACTGTTTTAGATTGTTTATAGATCACAGTGGTTCTTGCTTTTTGACTGAAAAAATCTGAAATAGTTTCCATCACATTGGTTTTGGTTTTGCACGGGCTAGGCTAGGCGAAGAACGCCGACGCCATTTTGCCCATAAACCATGGCGTACACCTTACATAGAAAGTCTTTGAAAAGACCAAACACAATAAAGTTCCGCCCAGAATTCAAAATTGAGCCTGAAGAAGTGTATTACGCAACACACAAAGAACTGGAAGAACGTGATGCAATCAAGTGTATTGCAGAGCTCAACACAGGCTGGTACAACGTATCCCTTAACAATGAGGCTAACTGCGAAAGAATCGCACTGCATGGAATAACAATCAACGGAATTCTTATCAATTGTGAGAGGGCCAACGTGCAGAATTCAGTAGTGGTGTATGTAAAAGCACCATACGAGATGGCTGACCAAACTGTCACTTCAGCTCTGTCTGCATATGGGACAGTTACAAATATCAGACGCCAAACTTATGATTTCGATGACAGTGTGGAAACTGGAGTTCGAAGCCTTCTCGTGAAAAGTATTAAGAAACCGATTCCAAGTTTCTTAAAGATTGGGGACTTTAATCTACCAGTTAGACATCGTGGTCAGATTAAAACCTGCCGTTTATGTAAACAACCAGGCCATATTGCACGGAACTGCAACTTACAAGGAAGATGCTTTGTTTGCGGAGAAGAGGGACACCAGGCGGATCACCACGAAATACAAAAACAAGGCACAGGTGATGAAGATTCCGATGTAGACAGTGCAGAAGAAATCGAGGTTGATTCAGATGGGGAAAATGACGGGAAAAAGGACGACAAATCTTCAGATAAATTTGAAGATGCTGAAGATGATCTGCAAGAGGTTACAGCTCGTGTCCTTTCAAAAGAGAAGGAGACGAATGATGATGAAGGGAAAGGAGAAAATGAAGACAGAAGAGAGGAAGAACAAGATAAAGGTCCACAAAAGTCAACATAATCTAAAGAAGTCAACAACTCACATCAGCGGAAAGGAGAGAAAGATAGAGGCACACCGGTGAGAAAAAAAGTCATCTCGACACTAGTGATAGAGCAGGCCCGTCCTCGAGATCAGATGAGCCCCAACCCGAGACAACCACCAAAAACTGGGCAAATGCAGTTAAAGGTGGGAAAAAGAAGCCGCCAAGGAAAACGACAAGCAAAACTGATAACGGAGAAGTAGCAAGTACAGACGAAGACATTATGGACTCACAAGATTCCTTTGAACTTGAACCATATACACGTCAAGGGATACAGCACTTCAGGAAGAAAAGGGGGTCCGGCCTTCAGAATATAACAAGCAGACGGGTGGTACCATACATCAGTCACAAAGGAAGAGGAGGTGGCAGAGGAAAGAAAAATATGACGAGAGAACAAGAATAAGTGAGATTTTCTTTCCTTACTATGATTGCCTTTCTTTTAATTTTGTTTTGTATGATGCTTAGAATAACTACTCTAAACGTCAATGGGCTCCGTAACAATCAGAAAAGAGAATTTCTTTTTAATCTTTTAAATCGGGAAAAACATGATATCATTTGTTTACAAGAAACTCGTAGTACTCTAGAAGATGAAGATTATTGGAAACAACAGTGGGGAGGGGAGATTTTTTTCAGCCATGGTGAAAATTTCTCGAGAGGAGTAGCTATTCTAGCATCAAATAAAAGCGGAATTAAACTCACTAACAAAGATAATGACAAAGAGGGGCGTTTAGTTAAAGCGGATTTTCTTTGGAAAGGGATAAATATCGGTGTTGTGTCTATATATGCTCCTAATATTATGTATCCTAGGAAAAAGTTTTTTAAATTTTTGGCCAACTTTTTATATGAAGATCATAACTGGATAGTTAATGGTGACTTTAATTGTCAACTTGACATTGATGGTAATGATAATAGTATTCCTGAATTAAATAACCTTATTTTAGAAAAAGATATGTATGATGTTTGGAGAACTTGGTATCCAGATGAGCAGGGTTATACTTTTTATCATAAGGGTCTCAAAAGAAGCAGTAGGATTGATTATTCCTTTGTCACAAGCAACTTGCTATTTATCATACCTGAAGCTAGTGTCAGTTCAGTAGGTTTATCTGATCACTGTGCTCTTAGTTTTAGACTTCAAAAACAAGAAGTCACACGGGGACCAGGCAGATGGTTTTGTAATAATAATATTTTGAAAGATGATCAATGCAAAGACCGTATTAAATTCTTCTGGGATTATTGGAAATAAAAAAAAAGTACCTTTGACAGCATTCTCAGTTGGTGGGATGTGGGTAAAATGAATTTAAAAGAGATTATTAAAGATTACGATTCGGAAGTGTATTACAAAGAAAAAAAGCATAAATGTCATCTTCAGAAAACTCTTAGAAATCTTATGAATAAACCTACTCCCGACCCCAACGCTATCTTTGAAGTTGAGAACAAAATTAAAAATTATGTGATGAAAGATTTTGACGAATCTAGAAATAGAATGCACATAATTAAAATGGCAGAAGAAAAACCAAGTAAACTCTTCCTTGGAATGGAAAAGCAGAGATCTAACGATAATATTATTCATAATTTAAAAGATGAGAATGGTACAATTTACACTGACGCCATTTCCATGTGTAAATATGTTAATTTGTTTTACCAAAATTTGTATTCAGCTGAGAATATTGACAGTGAAGCTGCTGAAGATATATTGAACACCATTAAACAAGTAAATTTTCCTGATGATGAAATTGAAGACTTAGAAAGTTTCATTACAGAAAACGAAGTTTTTCAAGCCATCAATCTAATGAATACTTGTAAATCACCAGGTTTAGATGGTTTAACTACTGAGTTTTATACCTTTTTTGGCCGCTCATAAAAGACGATTTTTTAGAAGTTATCAATGAATGTAATAAGACCTTTTCTCTCCCAACTACTATGAATACCGCCTTGATTCGTCTTATTTTTAAGAATAGAGGGGAAAGAAGTGATCTTAAAAATTGGAGGCCCATTAGCCTTCTTAATGTAGATTATAAAATTATCTCCAAAGTTATTACCAATCGTTTAAAGAGAATTATGCCGTTTATTATAGGAAATGATCAATCCTGTGGTGTGAAAGACAGAAATATTCATGATAATTTAATGTTACTCAGAGATGTTAATAATGAAGAAGAACAAGCTGCTCTTATCAGTATTGACCAGGAAAAGGCCTTTGATAGAATTGAATGGAAATATATGTTTGACATAATGGGGGCTATGGGAATTCCTAAAGTTTTGATTAATTGGGTTAAAATTCTCTACAGTAATCCGAACAGTACAGTTCTAGTTAATAATTTCATTACTGAACCTTTTCAAGTGACTCGAGGTATTAGGCAAGGATGCCCCCTGTCACCACTTTTATATGCTATTTGTGCAGAAGGATTAGGAAATCTTATAAGAAATAATATGAAAGGCATTTCCCTTCCTAATACTGATTGCTCCTTGAAACTGATTCAACACGCCGATGACGCTACTATTTTTATTTCTGATAATAACGATTTTAGTATTCTTGAATTTTCTTTTACAAATTTATAGCAAAGGATCCGGTTCTAGAATTAATATACACAAATCGCAGGGGCTTTGGATTGGTAAGTGGAAGGATAGACAAGATAAACCGGGGGAGTTTTCATGGACTAACGATCACTTACAAATTCTGGGTATCTTCTTTGGGAATCACGACAACACAAAAAGAAATTGGGAACCGAGAATAAGCAAAATGAAAGCTGTTCTTGAGAAACGGAAGGGGAGGAATTTAACTATGAAAGGAAAAGCTGTTATTTTCAACAGTTTCATTGGTGCAAGTTTATCTTACCACGGTTCTATCATTCACTGCCCCAATAATTATGTTAATGAAATGGAGAGTATCAAGTGGTCTTTCTTCTGGGATGGTAAACCAGATAAAATAAAAAGAAAGACGATTACTGGGCCCATAGACAGGGGAGGTATTAGAATTGTTGATATTCCGCTTAAATTACAGACTTTAAAACTAAATGTGTTGAAGAAATACCATACTACATCCAGGAAATGGAGACACCTTTTTGATTACTGTTTATGTATCGCTAGTGGAAAGAATGAACTTGGTTGGTACATATTAGATAATCCTAATGCTATTAGTCCAAATACCCAAGTTTTTTATAAGGAATTAATTCTAGCCTTCAAGAAATCTGGAATTAATTACAATAAAGTTTTTTCTTGTGTTAATGAAACCCACGAGCTTCCCCTTTGGAAAAATGGTACTGTTACCAAGGACAATGGAAAAGAATTAGACAGCAAAATTTTAAGGCCCATGGGCTTTAAAAAGTTGAAGCATGTTCTTAAACATGGTAAAATTTTATCTCATCAGACACTAGCAAATGGATGTAACATTTTACCTTTAAATGCAGGAAGGATAGTCGCCAGTTTGGAAAGAAACATTAACAATGATTACATTACTGAAAACCGAGAGGGCCCAGCAAACCATTTTCTGAACAATCTCACTTTCAAAGATGAGAAAGGAGACATCAATAAGAGATTTCTGGATATGAATGTAAAAACTATCTACAGTTATTTGATTACTAACCAATTTAAGCCTCCTGCTGTAGTCCAATATTGGATTAATTATTTTCACATAACTGACCCTGATATCAATATTTGGAAAAATGGACGTTGTCCTCTTATGGAAGCTGAAGAGAGGAATTTGTGGTTTAAAGTTAAGCATAAAATTCTTCCCACCAAAAACAAACTTTATAGATTAGGAATTACCAGTAATAATTTTTGCCTACTCTGCAACAGGTCTACTGAAACCATCGAACATCTTTTTATCGAATGCGAGGAATGTTATGACGCCTGGCTCTTTGTAGAAAACATTGTTAAAAAATACTTAAGGAACACCCATTTTTATTTATTCGACAGTAATAGAATCTTCGGCATTAACATTACGAACAATATGGTATTACTTTTAATTGGTAAATTACATAAAATTATCTGGAATGTTCGTTGTGAAGTGGCAAAACAAGATTGCAATGCTCATATTGATATACTTAAAGTGTATAAAAGAAACCTGAAGAAATTCATTCTTATGGAAAATAACAGATTGGGTATAGATGCTTTTAACCTGATTTATGCCAAAAATTGTGCTCTGTGCTATTATGACAAAGACAAACTTAAATTCACCTTTTGATTATAAGTTGTTAGTTTTTTGTCTTGCTTATTTTAGTTTTTGTGTGACCTTTTTAACTGTTTATATTTAACTTACAAATTGTCTCCCTTGTATAATATTTCACGTATGTACTTGTTATTGTTTTAACTCACCTATTGTTATAAACTGTGTTTTGTTTTGATTGTAATAAATGGAGTTGTATGACTACCAAGGAATGGAAAAAAAAAAAAAATTATAATAATAATCGTCGTCGTCGTCGTCGTCGTCGTCGTCGTCGTCGTCGTCGTCGTCGTCGTCGTCGTCGTCGTCGTCGTCGTCGTCGTCGTCGTCGTCGTCGTCGTCGTCGTCGTCGTCGTCGTCGTCGTCGTCGTCGTCGTCGTCGTCGTCGTCGTCGTCGTCGTCGTCGTCGTCGTCGTCGTCGTCGTCGTCGTCGTCGTCGTCACTGGCAACCTTTAGCCTACATTATGCATCTACTATAGTACGACTGTACTAAATGAAAATTACAATTTGCTTGCTTTGAGTCATCCAAGTACTGAAACGGGACTCGTTTGATCTGTATATGCCAATGTTTTCTGAATAACGTACAGGTGCTACCGAGTAGACTCTACAGGGTAAGTTTCAACATCGGCCATTAAAGATCTTGTGGCTTTTTACTGTAAAAACCTTTTGGATTTCTCCGATTTCGGAAGACTCTTTACAACGTACGTTACTCAGTGTATATAGTTAGCAGTGTATATAGTTAGCAGTGTTGTATAATGCACGAAAAGTGGATTGTCGTGGCCGAGTGGTCTAGCGCACTGAACTCAAGTTCTGGTGTTGCCAGCAGCAGAGTGTGGGTTCGAGCCCCGGCCGTGACACCTGTGTCCTTGAGCAAGACACTTAACCATAATTGCTTCTCTCCACCCAGGGGTTAAATGGGTACCTGTGAAGGCAGAGATGGTTTGCTCTCTATGCGCTAGAAATGGCAGCAATTGAGCTGTATACTCCCCAGGGAGCTGAGATGGTTTCAGGAATGATTTATGAGCCTTATGAGCCTTATGAGCAGGGATAATAATATAATGCGCCTTGAGCGCCACTTAGTTGGTGGATACGTGCGCTATATAAATCTATACATTACATTATTATTATTATTATTATTTGCGTCCTTTAGAACATCTTGATAGCAACTAACGCTGAGTGAACTACTGCAGGGTGAAATACACATCGCTTTTGCATGTAATTTCCCCTGAAACAATACAACTTTTCTCACAATTTTGTGATGATAATGAATGCTATGCAGCATCAACTCAACGGTGAATCAGCGACGAACTCTCAAAGAGGAAGTCCATCGCCCGTTCTGGTCGGTATGCTTGAGCAGGTACCGCCAGATCGTATACACACTGCTCAGAACAATAACATAATTCGTGCTGTAAACAGGAGAAAGTGGAGTAAGGACGATAACAGAATTGCAATGGAATGTTTTATAAGGAGCAAGCCAGAGAACAGAGGGTACAGAAGGAGAATGATTAGCATATGGCAGGATAAAGGCATGTTTGAAATAAGCGAACAGCGGCTTGCCGACCAGGTAAAACAAATCAAACATAATCAGTGGCTAACGAAAGTTGAGGTGGAAGAGATGAGGAGAATAATATCACGGACAGAGGCTAGGGATGATGCTGAAGAAGTGCAGGAGGAGGAACTGGACAACGTGGTCGGTGGTGAGCTGGCAAGTTCCCAGAGTTCGGATGAGGTCAGTGGAGGAGTAGAAGAGGGAACAGAAGACTTGACTGAGGAAGAGCTACAGATTAGGAAAAGGATTGAAGAGAGGATTGAAGAGGTAATGGTATCGGTAAAAGGGACAGGTAAGTGGAGTATTCCTGCATTGCGCCAGGTCCCAAGGAAAAAGCTGACAAGTGTGTCAGCTATGGTAAGTAGAATCCTTGGGACGGTAAGTACTACTAATCTTTCTGAAATTAACGATCTTGTCTTTGCAGTTGCAGTTGTAGTAGCGGAGAGATCAGGGGTAAAATCTTCACATTCACAATCACGACATAAAGATAATAAACCTTGGTGGAAACGCAGACTTGAGGGCCAAATTAACGATTTACGCAAAGATCTCAGTAGAATAGAGCAAATGGATAGAGGTGCAATGAAAGATTCAGATATGAGGAACAGATTAATGAAGAAGTATCAAGTAAAAGGAAAGGGGATGAGTGTAGTTAAGGAGGAAATAAAGCAAAGGGTTAAGGCGAAGGCTGCGAAAGTAAAGAGGTACGATGACAGAGTCAGGCAGTTTCATCAAAATCGCCTATTCAGTACAAATCAACGTCAATTATTCAAAGAAATGGACGGGAAATGTGACAACTCACAAGTGGGCCCAGAGCCAGCAGACGCAAGGAATATTTGGAATGGCCTTTGGGATCAACCTGGTGATCATAACAGACAAGCAGAATGGTTAGCCGACGTGAAAGACGAGTTAAAGAATGTACAACAACAAGAGGGATTTCAGATTGATGTGAGCAAGGTGAAGAAACAGTTGAGGAAAGTGCCGAATTGGAAAGCCCCGGGACCAGACCAAGTGCACGGATACTGGCTAAAGAACTTCAGTAGTCTTCACGAAAGAATAGCCCAACAGCTGCAACAATGCTTAGTACGTGGCAACGTTCCGACGTGGATGACTGAAGCAAGAACGGTTCTCATCATGAAGGCGTCGAGACAAGAAACACTGCGACAGATCGGCTCTCGATTCAAGCGAAAATATTTATTGTTTCCCGTCGTATAATCATTACCAAAAGTGTACTCCTTGTAGGTGCTACCAAGTAGACTCTACAGGGTAAGTTTCAACATCGGCCATTAAAGATCTTGTGGCTTTTTACTGTAAAAACCTTTTGGATTTCTCCGATTTCGGAAGACTCTTTACAACGTACGTTACTCAGTGTATAAAGTCAGCAGTGAGACGCGCGTTCCATTTGCGTCCCTTAGAACATCTTGATATCAACTAACGCTGAGTGAACTACTGCAGGGTGAAATACACATCGCTTTTGCATGTAATTTCCCCTGAAACAATACAACTTTTCTCACAATTTTGTGATGATAATAATGAATGCTATGCAGCATCAACTCAACGGTGAATCAGCGACGAACTCTCAAAGAGGAAGTCCATCGCCCGTTCTGGTCGGTATGCTTGAGCAGGTACCGCCAGATCGTATACACACTGCTCAGAACAATAACAGAATTCGTGCTGTACACAGGAGAAAGTGGAGTAAGGACGATAACAGAATTGCAATGGAATGTTTTATAAGGAGCAAGCCAGAGAACAGAGGGTACAGAAGGAGAATGATTAACATATGGCAGGATAAAGGCATGTTTGAAATAAGCGAACAGCGGCTTGCCGACCAGGTAAAACAAATCAAACATAATCAGTGGCTAACGAAAGTTGAGGTGGAAGAAATGAGTAGAATAATATCACGGACAGAGGCTGGGGATGAAGAAGTGCAGGAGGAGGAACTGGACAACGTGGTCGCTGGTGAGCTGGCAAGTTCCCAGAGTGCAGATGAGGTCAGTGGAGGAGTAGAGGAGGGAACAGAAGACTTGACGGAGGAAGAGCTAGAGATTAGGAAGAGGATTGAAGAGGTAAAGGTATCGGTAAAAGGGACAGGTAAGTGGAGTATTCCTGCATTGCGTCAGGTCCCAAGGAAAAAGCTGACAAATGTGTCAGCTATGGTAAGTAGAATCCTTGGGACGGTAAGTACTACTAATCTTTCTGAAATTAACGATCTTGTCTTCGCAGGTGCAGTTGTAGTAGCGGAGAGATCAGGGGTAAAATCTTCACATTCACAATCACAACATAAAGATAATAAACCTTGGTGGAAACGCAGACTCGAGGGCCAAATTAACGAGTTACGCAAAGATCTCAGTAGAATAGAGCAAATGGATAAAGGTGCAATGAAAGATTCAGATATGAGGAACAGATTAATAAAGAAGTATCAAGTAAAAGGAAAGGGGATGAGTGTAGTTAAGGAGGAAATAAAGCTGAAGGGTTAAGGCGAAGGCTGCGAAAGTAAAGAGGTACGATGACAGAGTCAGGCAGTTTCATCAAAATCGCCTATTCAGTACAAATCAACGTCAATTATTCAAAGAAATGGACGGGAAATGTGACAACTCACAAGTGGGCCCAGAGCCAGCAGAGGCAAGGAATTTCTGGGGTGGCCTTTGGGATCAGCCTGGTGATCATAACAGACAAGCAGAATGGTTAGCCGACGTGAAAGACGAGTTAAAGAATATACAACAACAAGAGGGATTTCAGATTGATGTGAGCAAGGTGAAGAAACAGTTGAGGAAAGTGCCGAATTGGAAAGCCCCGGGACCAGACCAAGTGCACGGATACTGGCTAAAGAACTTCAGTAGTCTTCACGAAAGAATAGCCCAGCAGCTGCAACAATGCTTAGTGCGTGGCAACGTTCCGACGTGGATGACTGAAGCAAGAACGGTTCTCATCATGAAGGACATTAAGAAGGGTAACGTTGCAAGTAACTATCGACCTATTACATGTCTACCCATGATGTATAAACTTCTGACCGGTATCATTGCAGAAGATCTGTATAGCCACATAGAAGATCAGCAGTTATTTCCAGATGAGCAGAAAGGTTGCAAGAAGCGGTCAAGAGGAACGAAAGACCAACTCATCATTGATAAGACGGTGCTAAAGGACTGTAGGAACAGGAAAACTAATCTGGCCATGGCATGGATAGATTACAAGAAGGCATACGACATGGTATCACACTCGTGGATTATGGAATGTTTGGATATGATAGGGGCAGCTGATGCGGTGAAATGTCTTCTAGGTGAGAGCATGGAGAACAAATCTGACGGCTAGTGATGAATGTCTTGGTAAGGTAAACATCAGACGAGGTATTTTCCAGGGTGATTCTCTGTCTCCACTGTTGTTTGTTTTGGCGCTGTTCCCTTTGACGATGATTTTGCGGAAGGTTAGTGCGGGATACGAGATGACGAAGGATGGATGCAAGATTAATCATCTTCTCTTCATGGACGACCTGAAGTTGTTTGCGAAGAACGAGAAAGAGATTGATTCCTTGGTGCAGACTGTACGGATCTTCAGCGATGACATCGGCATGAAGTTTGGTCTGGAGAAATGTGCTGCGATGACCATGAAGAGGGGTAAAAGGGTACATTCGGATGGAATTGCTTACCAGATGGCACACAATTGAGGGCGTTGGGTGAAGAAGAAAGTTATAAGTATCTTGGAGTGCTTGAAGCCGATCATGTACTGCACGAAGAATCGAAAGAGAGACTTAAGAAAGAGTATATAAGACGAGTGAAGAAGTGTTTGAAGTCCAAGCTGAATGGAGGGAATATGATAAAGGCGATCAACACTTGGGCTGTGTCACTAATGAGATACAGTGCGGGAATTGTCGAGTGGACTAAGGCAGATCTAGATGTTGCTGACAGGAAAACGAGGAAAGTGATGACGATATACGGTATGTTACATCCACGGTCGAATGTCAGCAGACTCTATCTACCGAGGTCAGAGGGCGGAAGAGGGTTACTTAGTGTATCAGACAGTGTTAACATCGAGAGAAGGAGCTTGCAGTGTCATGTAAGAAGTACTCGGGAAAAGTTGTTGAAGGTTGCGCAGAAATACATGAAGGCAGACGAATTAGGTCCAAAGGAGTATAAGAATCAAAGAAGAGAAGAAAGAACACGAGATTGGCAGGAAAAAACACTTCACGGCCGATTCCTGAGATGTACTGAAGAAGTGGCAAGTAGCAAGACTTGGGAATGGTTGAGGAGAGGAGAGCTAAAGAAAGAAACTGAGGGTCTGATTACTGCAGCGCAAGACCAGTCTCTGCCGACGAATGTGATGAAGGCAAGGATCGAGAAGTCAGATGTCTCTTCTATGTGCAGAATGTGCAATGCGGCGGAGGAGACTGTATTTCACATTGTCAGCGAATGCAGAGTGCATGCTCAGACAGAGTACAAAGGCAGACACGACAAGTTGGCCAAGGTGATCCATTGGGATCTGTGTAAGAAGTACGGAGTCAAGGTGCAATCGAAGTGGTACGACCATGTGCCGGAAAAGGTTGAAGAAACGGATCATGTCAAGATTCTCTGGGACTTCAACATCCAGACAGATCATGCTATACAACATAGACGGCCGGATGTTGTTGTCTTGGATAAGCATGCAAAGATGTGTCATCTTATTGATATAGCTGTGCCGGGTGATAGTAGAGTAGCTTCGAAGGAGAAGGAGAAGGTACAGAAATACCAGGATTTAGCGAGAGAACTCCGCAAGCTGTGGCAAGTCAAGGTCAAGGTTATTCCTGTGGTAGTGGGAGCACTGGGTACAATCCCGAAGGCGTTGGAGAAACATCTCAAGGAGATAGGAACATCTGTTAGAGTAGAATTACTACAGAAGGCGGCACTCTTAGGGACAGCAAGGATTCTGCGAAAGACACTCGAGACCTAAGGCTACGGGACGTAGCTTGACTCGAGGTGTAACCGGCAGAAAGGAAAACAAGATCTTTCTTTTCACGCTGTGCTAACGCGAAATAATAATAATAATAATAATAATAATAATAATAATAATAATAATAATAATAATAATAATAATAATAATAATAATAATAATAATAATAATAATAATAATAATAATAATAATAATAATAATAATAATAATAATAATAATAATAATAATAATAATAATAATAATAATAATAATAATAATAATAATAATAATAATAATAATAATAATAATAATAATAATAATAATAATAATAATAATAATAATAATAATAATAATAATAATAATAATAATAATAATAATAATAATAATAATAATAATAATAATAATAATAATAATAATAATAATAATAATAATAATAATAATAATAATAATAATAATAATAATAATAATAATAATAATAATAATAATAATAATAATAATAATAATAATAATAATAATAATAATAATAATAATAATAATAATAATAATAATAATAATAATAATAATAATAATAATAATAATAATAATAATAATAATAATAATAATAATGTGGACTTATATAGCGCATGTATCCACCAAACAGGTGCTGAAGGCGCATTATGTTATTACCCCTGCTCATCAGGCTCATAAATCATTCCTGAAACCATCTCAGCTCCCAGGGGAGTATACAACTCAATTGCTGCCATTACAGCGCATATAGGGCTAATCAAACACAACAACCAACTCTGCCCTCATAGGTACCCATTTACTCCTGGGTGGAAAGAAGCAATTATGGTAAAGTGTCTTGCTCAAAGACACAAGTACCACGCAGGGCCGGATTTAGGACTGGGCAAGCTGGGCAGTTGCCCAGGGGCCTCCACATATTATTTCATGAAAAAAAATTGTAAGGAAAAATGTAGGCTGACCTGAACACGACACGCAAGTATCAATCAAAACCATATTGCGCGCGTTTTACGTGACATTCTCAGAGAGATTGACTTCGACAAATTGATCCAAGACTTTGCAAGGGTCAAGTCTCGTAAAGTGTGTGGTCTGTAAATATATGTACTGTACTATATTCTTGTTATAATTGATGATTGACCTGCTTGCTTATACAGATTCTTTCTACTTGAAAAAAAAAAAACCTTTATGAATGACTATGTAACTATGTCTTGTGACTCTTGTCACCTTTTTAATTTTTTTTATATAGTATTCTAAGGTAGGGTGGGCCTCCACTACTGAAGGCTGCCCAGGGGCCTCCACATGTCTAAATCCGGCCCTGGTACCACGGTCGCAGTCGGGCTTTGAACCCACATTCTGACGACAAATCCTGAACACAAATCCGATGCACTAAACCGCTCGACCATGGGACTCCATTACATCAGTGATGTAATGGGGGAATGAACTCGGGGGGGGGGGGGCGGGGGACAAAGAAGGGAATTTCTCTCCCTGTATGGGACGTAACAGCCCCACCTCACCCCATTCCCTGTTGGATAATCGCAATCAAAGGATAGCTGTTGTCAGTACAAACAAAGGAAACAAAATGGAACTTGTGACGTTGTTGAGCTGACATTTAAATTTCGATTCATATATGGGCATTGTTGAGCCGACTTTTTAATATTGGTTTCCGGGAGCGGCGTTACCAAGTGAGGTTTTGCTTTGAAGAATCACGGATTCTAGAAGCGTCCATTATTGCGGGTGAATGGAATGGGGTGGAAAATTTCACCAAAATGTTCAATTTGCTTTTCAGCTAGCAGAAAATGAGAAAGTGGATTGGTCCAAAACGTTCAATCTGCTTTTCAGCTAGTAGAAAATGAGAGAACGGGTTTTGTCCAAATCGTTCACGGCTGTTTCAACGATAAAAATGTGCGCCCTCTGTTGGTGAATCTAGTTTAGTATGGTGTTCTAAAAAGGACACATGCACATAATTATTGCAAGAAGAGTGTTGTCGCGTCGCACTAGAAGTGTGTCGCGTCGCATTAGAAGTGTTGTCGCGTCGCACTAGAAGTGTGTCGCGTCGCACTAGAAGTGTTGTCGCGTCGCACTAGAAGTGTGTCGCGTCGCATTAGAAGTGTTGTCGCGCCGCACTAGAAGTGTAGTCGCGTCGTACTAGAAGTGTAGTCGCGTCGCATTAGAAGTGTGTCGCGTCGCACTATAAGTGTTGTCGCGTCGCACTAGAAGTGTTCACCATTGCAGTTTATTTCTCGTATGAAGAGCCGTATGTGACTAAATTTCGACTAATTAAATATATACGATTAAAATAAATAAATGTAAATCCATAAAATAAATGTAAATCCATATATTTACAAGAAAAACCAATTATACAAAAGCGGCAACCAGACTGGTTGGCAGCTAGCATGCATACGGTATTAAACATGAATTTTGGGATTTATATTCCTTTAAAAAAGTCCTCCACAGCCCATACATTATTGTTTTAAAGAAAGGTTTTGTTTCTGAATTAGTGTTGTAGTTAACAAAAATGTTGCTAATCCTGTTACAAATATTTACAACCTAAACCTAGTCTCGATCCCATCAACTACCTACATGGAAGGTGAGCATTCTAAACCACAAGACTACCATGCCACTCGAATTTGGCGGTGAATTAAGTACAGAAGAACCTTTGTAAAATTGTTTTTATAAAATAATATAAATTGTTCAGAAAAATATTGTGCAGGCCTACAGGGTTCACTCGTCCCCACCGCCCAGGGCCGTAGCGAGCGGGGTCAGGGGTATGGGGTGTGACACCCCAATAATTGTTCTTAGTCCGCAAATCAAAGGTACAAGGGCAAAAGTTTGTCCAAAATTTTGTCAGCAACATTTGTATGTTTTATATACTGATGCCTCTTTTCACAACAAACTATTTTAAAGCAGAACCATACCCTAAATTCATGGTCACACAATAATGTAATTATAGGGGGGGGGGGGGCTAGATGACAGATAATTAAAAGCAAAAAGGACACAAACAGATGATTTTATTTTTTATAAAAACTTGTTTTCAATCATCAACCATTATATAGGCCTACTGTTAATTTAAGGAATATTGTGTACATGTACAACACTGTCCCAAATAATTATGTCCCACAAGTTGCATTTTGAGATAATCAAATTACACAACTAACTGTATTAACTATAGGCAGGAACACATTTATATATGTTATGGAATACATCATTCATCAAATGTTTCTTTTGAAGTTTTTTTTGTCTATAATTTCAGTATAACTATTTTTTCAGTTCATGAGACCAACATTTCACATAATAAACAGACTGTTCGGCAGCTAGCATGCATACGGTACTAAAAATGAATTTGGGGATTTATATTCCTTTAAAAAAGTCCTCCACAGCCCATATATTACTATTATATAGAAAGGTTTTGTTTTTGAATTAGTGTTGTAGTTAACAAAAAATGTTTACAACCTAAACCTAGTCTCGATCCCGATACTCCCTACATGGAAGGTGAGCCTTCTAACAAGTACGCTACCATGCCACTCGAATTTCTTGGTGAATTAAGTACAAAGGGACCTTAATAATATTTTATTTAAAAAATAATATAAATTCTTTAATGCAGAAAAATATTGCACAGTCCTGTTGGGTTCACTCGTCCCCACCAACCAGGTCCCCAGCAAGCGGGTGGGCGATTTTTTTCTGCCAACTAAAATTACCATCCCGCGATATATATATATATATATATATATTCGTGGCTTATTCTATCAGTCCCAAAACACTTAAATATCTGGATAGCCCTAACATATTAATGAGCTACCATACCAAACCAAAGTCCCTAGGCAGACCAAAGGTCTCTGCCAGAATGTAAACACACCCACCCAAGGCCATTCTTTGGCTGATGATAAGAAGTGACACTGTACTATGGCATGCATAGACAATACACAATGTTCGTTTGTATCAAAAAATTTGATAGTGAATTTATTAATATAACGACCAGAACTAACACAATTAGTATGGAAACTAAGAAAATTGCAAAACTGGAGGCATAAGTCTAGATGGTCTTCATCTGGAATACCTGCAACCAGTAATACAGTGAATTTTAGGGTTTCTAATTCTCACAGTGACTGAACAATGGTGGGCTATAAATTTACAAATAACTCGGAAACATTAATTTTTTACAAGGTTTACAACAAAATGATAAGTGGAAACGAGATGAATTATAAAACCTGTCATTCAGTAGATTACAATAAAAGTGTAAGCAATTTGATTTAACTGAGGAATCAGCAACAATAAAAAAGTGGAAAATGCAATAAAGTAAAATAATAGGAATTAAAAGTAATAATCAGAAATTAAAATAATCCAGTCACTATTCTAGGTTTGTAACATCAAAAAATCAGACAAACAGAAGGAAAGTAACACTACTGATGAAATATTAATAAATGTCAAAACAATTTTTCATGATTCAGATTGGCAATTCTTTAAGTACAATTGTTACAACTGGTCATCAACTTTGTATTAAGTATGTATTAAACTTTCATAGCAGACACGTATTCCTCAAACCTTGAGTCTGTGTCATTTTATGGTGACACAAGTCAAAGTTACACTGAAAAATTGGAACTTGGTCAGACTTACTGACCTGTGTGAATGTCTACCCACTAAGAAAGTTTTGTTGTAGTAAAATATATTTCTTTTCTGTAAGGATAATGTATTATTTTGTTGATGCATAACTCCAGCCTATATGAAAGCTTCAGCAATAGTGAAAATACATTCAGATTGTTTATTATGTGAAATGTTGGTCTCATGAACTTTAAAAAATCATTTTGAAAAAATAGTTATACTGAAATTATAGACAAAAAAAACTTCAAAAGAAACATTTGATGAATGATGTATTTCATAACATATATAAATGTGTTCCTGCCTATAGTTAATACAGTTAGTTGTGTAATTTGATTATCTCAAAATGCAACTTGTGGGACATAATTATTTGGGACAGTGTTGTACATGTACACAATATTCCTTAAATTAACAGTAGGCCTATATAATGGTTGATGATTGAAAACAAGTTTTTATAAAAAATAAAATCATCTGTTTGTGTCCTTTTTGCTTTTAATTATCTGTCATCTAGCCCCCCCCCCCCCACTATAATTACATTATTGTGTGACCATGAATTTAGGGTATGGTTCTGCTTTAAAATAGTTTGTTGTGAAAAGAGGCATCAGTATATAAAACATACAAATGTTGCTGACAAAATTTTTGACAAACTTTTGCCCTTGTACCTTTGATTTGCGGACTGAGAACAATTATTGGGGTGTCACACCCCATACCCCCTGACCCCGCTCGCTACGGCCCTGGGCGGTGGGGACGAGTGAACCCTGTAGGCCTGCACAATATTTTTCTGAACAATTTATATTATTTTATAAAAACAATTTTACAAAGGTTCTTCTGTACTTAATTCACCGCCAAATTCGAGTGGCATGGTAGTCTTGTGGTTTAGAATGCTCACCTTCCATGTAGGTAGTTGATGGGATCGAGACTAGGTTTAGGTTGTAAATATTTGTAACAGGATTAGCAACATTTTTGTTAACTACAACACTAATTCAGAAACAAAACCTTTCTTTAAAACAATAATGTATGGGCTGTGGAGGACTTTTTTAAAGGAATATAAATCCCAAAATTCATGTTTAATACCGTATGCATGCTAGCTGCTAACCAGTCATGTTGCCGCTTTTGTATAATTGGTTTTTCTTGTAAATATATGGATTTACATTTATTTTAGTCGTATATATTTAATTAGTCGAAATTTAGTCACATACGGCTCTTCATACGAGAAATAAACTGCAATGGTGAACACTTCTAGTGCGACGCGACTACACTTCTAGTGCGACGCGACACACTTCTAGTGCGACGCGACTACACTTCTAGTGCGACGCGACAACACTTCTAATGCGACGCGACACACTTCTAGTGCGACGCGACAACACTTCTAATGCGACGCGACACACTTCTAATGCGACGCGACACACTTCTAGTGCGACGCGACAACACTTCTAGTGCGACGCGACACACTTCTAGTGCGACGCGACAACACTTCTAATGCGACGCGACACACTTCTAGTGCGACGCGACAACACTCTTCTTGCAATGTGCATGTGTCCTTTTTAGAACACCATAGTTTAGTGCTGGTCGTGCTCATTATGTATGCACGTTTAAGGAATGTTTCGGAAATGCAATTGACCCGGCTATCGTGACCCCTGAAAAAATTGTGTTTCTGATCAATTCGTTTCGCATAATGTATTATGTGATTGACTAAAATCCTTTTTAGTTTCTTTTTTATGTCAGCATAATCTATTTATTCTGAAAATAGTCACTTAATAGCTCTTTTCGAGGTCGTTGAATCGATTAATTGCCACATGTTTCAACAGTTGGGTGCATGCAGACCTGCGAAGAAAACCTTCCACAAAAGCGAGTTTTTCACTATTTTCTGAATTTTTCCTATCACCAGTGGATGTTTCATCGTTGAAAACAGACATTATTATGCACACTTAATTGGAGGTAAATCTGGGCAATGACAAATTTCACGAGAATATTTGATTTAAAAATAAGCATTTTAACCGGATTCAGACATGTCAGATGTGTTGTAACGCGTTGGTTGATGCATGGAGGAAGAACACAGATTCTTCCTCCATGGTTGATGCATACAGCATGCATAGTGCAGTCAGTAATGTCTACGGTATGGGCGCCAGTGAATGGGTGCTATTACTTTAAACGTTGGGACTCATTTGGCGGGTACCCGGTTTTATGTAAACAAAGTATGCTTACGTGGTTTTTCTTCCATGACTCTTTTGAAATAGTGGTAAATAGTCTGTAACGTTAGGATAGTGAAGCCTAGGCATGAGTACAATTAGTTGAATTTAAAAAAAAAATATGCTAACGTTAGACGTGTGTAATCAGTGCAATATCTAATGTTAGCTCTGTGAAATTAAATAATTTATTAATTTAAACAAACAAATAGTCTGAACAGTGAACAACAATGTTTAGGGCTGAGAACATTAAAAACATTAGTACAGCTGGACATGTCTACCAATGTCATGCATGTATAATACTTTGTAAATTATGTATGTCGCAATATTCTCTGATAAGTCTGAGTTTATAATTATGCAAAGGTACATTTTAAATAATTTTGGTTGATACTGATAATATTTACAACAACAATGATGACATTTAGGGAAAACTTGTAGCTTTGCATGGTGAAGATGATAAGACTAATTGCGGTGACACCATGTGAAGTACTCTAGCGAGTAGTAATTAGTTCTGAAAAGAACTGGAGGTTACAACTTGACATTTCGATCAGTATGCTCTGATCGTCCTCAGGATTTACTAGTACTACTCAATAGAGAATTTCACATGGTGTCACCGTAATTAGTTTTACTTAATCATGAAATTTAACGAATATCATTTATGATACTTTTCAGAATTTGTGATCACATGAAAATCATGAAATGGTTTTGAATACAACAAAATAAAACATGCTTATTTTGAGTTTAATTTTCTTTTCACAGCTGATCTTCCTAGACGGAACGCCCTCAATTCTGGTGTGGCAATGGTTTGATCACTGTATGGGGAACATTGCAAACAGTAGGATTAGCTGCAAAGGTAAGAGTTATGTCATGTTAGGAAACAATTTGTTAATGGGTTAGAAATGAACAGACTTTACAGATATTTTTATTGTTTTAAGTAGCAAACTCTTTGTATGTGTAAAACTGTACCATGAAATTGCTGTAAAGGGAAGTTACAACAATTATTAAATCTAAAAACCTATAAATCAATCATCCTGAGAAATGATTTGGTTTTCATGTTAGAGAAAAGAGGAATCGTTGTCAAAAACGGAAAAACATGTAACAGTTTTTTAAAATATTTTTTACAAGGATGTGTGTTAGTACCAAATACCAATGTTGTACATTCCTTTATTTTTATATTGCATTTTTAGATACATGGACCCCAAAATGTAAGTAAATAGGCCCTGAACTACTTGACCAATGAAAGATTTTCTAGAGATTTGATGTAACAATGAAAAACCACAAATAATACACGAGGTAGTGCATCCCATGTGTATGTATACATAAATGTATATGTGTAAAACAATGTTTTTTTCTTATTTTTTTGACAGATCTTTATGCATGCCCTTATTCCTGGTATTGTGGTGGTATGATGGCACAGCATGATACTTAACAACTTTTGCAGAGGATCTTTCATTCCGTGAACTCACGTCCTGCCCTGTTGAATTCAGTATGCCAGCTTGCCACCTTACGGCACCTCAAGCAGACCAATTTCTACTTTATACATACATGTAGATGTAGCTTTGGGCTGATGTTGATTCCAGAGAAACTTCAGTAAATTCAGTAAATCAAGAGTACAATGTCTGTGTCAAAACAGCATGGAGTCAAGGAATTGAACAATTGTAATATCTTGATTGTAGGAAAAACTGAACAATATCCATACTATTGTGCAGAATTTCTGTGTAAAAAGAGGATGTGAATGATAAATCTGATGTCACGTACATCTGCAAACATTTGAACTAAATCTGTTCTAAATCAGTGCACTATGACGTTCAAGTTAATCATCATTGCCAAGGCCTGATTTGCATCTAGGGCTCTGTTCTCTTATTTTTCGTCCTTTTGGAGTTAAACACTGTTCATCAGTACATCATTGTTATGATTCAAAATATTCTTGAAAATATTTTTCTGTGTACTCACCTAGGCCCAATATCAGTGCTGCTTAGTTTATAGTTATACACATGAACTTGTTTTGTGTGGGCTGGGTGAAACAACTTTTGTGGTATCAAAAACGTAAGCACTAAATGTGATTAAACTTGCATAGCCAGGTTAATTTATGATATATTATTTGAAAATAAAAGGATTTTATGCACTGTTCAGTACCGGAAAGTTATGTTCACATAAAGACTGCAGACTAGACTGAGGTAAACAAAGACAGATATGACATGTGAATATATAGATTGTACCCATCTCTACCAAACATCTCAAAATTAACATGTGACAATGTTGCCAGAGAAAATATTATAGGGCTGTGATTCCTTTTTAAAAATTACTATTTTTGTGATAGTAAAAACAAAACAACTGAAAGCTAGGAAAAGAAAATTTGAAATAAATGTAAGATGTGAATCCAAAGTACTCCCATGACTTATTTATTGTATGTGTAAAACTGTGCCATGAAATTGCTGTAAAGGGAAGTGACAACAATGGTTAATTTAAAAACCTATAAATCAATCATCCTGAGAAATGATTTGATTTTCATGTTAGAGAAAAGGAATCGTTGTCAAAAACGGAAATAAACATGCAAAAGTTTTTGTTTATTAGTACCAAATACCAATGTTGTACATTCCCTTTATTTTTATATTGCATTTATAGATACATGGACCCCAAAATGTAAGTAAATATGCCCTAAACTACTTGACCAATGAAAGATTTTCTAGAGATTTGATGTAACAATGAAAAACTATTCATTAACGTGAATGTATTGTATGTAAAATACATGTACTCAACGTGTGTGTATTGTACAGTATATAATCTGTACAATACACACACGTTGAGTACATGTATTTTATATACAATACACATAATCTGTACAATACACACACGTTGAGTACATGTATTTTACATACAATACATTCACGTTAATGAATAGTTTTTCATTGTTACATCAAATCTCTAGAAAATCTTTCATTGGTCAAGTAGTTTAGGGCATATTTACTTACATTTTGGGGTCCATGTATCTAAAAATGCAATATAACTGTTTCAGTATTCGCGCGATTTGTATGTATGTGTACATGTACGGTACATACGTACACGCGCGCTATAGTACGACTATGCACACACAATGATGCAGACTAGTCGCGCACTGTGTAGATTCACGTAAGCACACGACCCGTATTTTAGGACTGAAAACGTCGTTTATATTGAAAATTTCCGTCATTGCCCGCGAATCAAACGAGCTAAAAGATATGAAATATGTAGTTTTCTAAATGAATGCGTCTTCATTTTCCATTTAAAAAATTCCGATCAATAAAAAAGTAATCATTTCCCAACGTTATATAATTCAAGTGATAGTACTTTTATTGACCATTTAGCGACGCTTTTCACACACACAAATCTTCTCAAATGTTTAATTGCATTGAAGAAAAAATAAACAACGGCCAAAAAATATATAACTTTTAATGACTCATCGATATTTACATTCAAAAATTATAGTCTTGGCTTGTAAGAGTGGAATTTTGGTCGGAAGTTGAGTTTGTTAACGTTCTTTTTTTCTGAACGTGTATCGCCATGTTAACGAAGCTAGCTAAGTGACGTCACGTTTCATTATTAGAGTGACGAAAAACCAACAACCGCACAGTGGACACTTTATTACGCACGGACTATGGGGCTGAAACAGCCGTGCGTTCAATCTGATTTTCGGCTAGTAGAAAATCAGAGTAACACATGCCCACTTTTGGACCGCCAATGTATGAGAAAATGTAAAATCTAAATTTTGGACAGCTGAAAAATGGGAATTTGGACAAATGGGTTTTACCAAAACGTTAAACCTCATTTTCTGCTACCCGAAAAGTAGAAAACTAGAAAAATGCATATTACAAAACGTTCATTCTTCTTTGCTACTGTCAATTGAAATGACAGAAAACTGAGTTGTCCACTTTTGCTCCCCCATAATGTAACATCAAATATAATACCACAGAATATTGATAACGAGTACTGTACATTTTGTGATATAGTGTCTTACAATAGTTATTACACCACTATAATTATAATGCTAAAATTCCACTAACACTAGGCCTTCTTTGTGTTGCCTTCCATTGTTCCGTATACTGAACGCAGTGCGTTTGCTCTTTCAATTGAGCCCTATTTATAGAGGCGCAATAGAAGAGAACATGCTTTGACACAGCTCAATTTATTCATTAATCGACTGTGCTAACAAGTATATTCATTAATTGAGTGTGTAAACATTAATTTCATTTTAGCTAGATATACAAGTTCAAACAAGACGAGATTGAATGTCAACTGTAGTGGTTAAACAAAAAAAAAGCATCAGTGCTAATTGCTATAATAACTTGGAAACCGCTTGAAATAAATGTGTCATAACCGTTCAATAAACCAAATATGGAAACTCCCACATTGTAAGGCCGGTTAATACTTCACGTGAATGCGAAGCAAACATGTGACGAACAAATTCACTTCGCGTTCGCGTGAAGTATGAACCTGCCATCGGCTTTATTTTATCTCTGTTTCAGCCATTTTGTAAAAATAGGTCCCCATTTGAGGCTGCAGAATACAAAATGTTCAAATATTGACATGCCCCCGTACCGTAGAAAAAGTGGTGCACCCCCTAGTGCCCCCCTGAAAATTGGAGCCTGGTTAAGGCCACTGCTGGGTCGTGGGAAAATAAATTGGGAATGTGCCCTTTTTTTTATCGCCGTGCATGTTAATTTACGGCACTTTTTGTTGTCAGTATATGCACCCCCTTTTTGTCGTATGCCACACCCCCCTTTTCGAGACTCTGCATCCGCCCCTGTTGGGAGACACGTCTGTACTCGCGCCCCTTGAAGTGGATGCAACTATACTGGTAACTAGGCATGTTCAACTGGTTCTTAGGCGTTTTCTTGCGCTCTACTACTAGTACTAGGCAGTTTGCCACGTAACCGACTATACAGATCACGGATCTCCGATCCAAAACTGTCTGGAGAGGACTCGATGTCGTCGATCGACCCCAAAGAGTTTGATTCGGAATGTGGACATCTCGGATCGATAACCTCATATACAATCTCGCAGTCTGCCTCGGTTCCCGCCGCCTGTTGATCCTGCCGATCCTTTGATTTCTGGTGTGTTTCCGAAGATACTGAATGAATCTCTGTTGGCGACTCGTCAGGAACGGAGCAGTACCCGTCTCCGTATTGACCGTCATCGGCTCCGGCCTGTACCGGTACTAGATCATGTTGGATATGTTCGTACATAAGATTCTCATGCTCCGGGCAACAGCATGGTCTGGTGTAACCGTAATTTTCGCACATCTGCTTTCTTGGTGGGATGTTTTCGTACTTGTTTTCGCAATACTCTGGGGTGTAGCACAGACAAGTGTTGCTGCAATACGAATACACCGGCTTATGTCCCGGAGGATGACTCCTTGGTTCAGGTATTGGAGGCCGACATGGATATTTCTTAACATGGTTAACCCCTGGTTTATCTCCAGGGGTTAACGGATTCCTTTCCGGGGCCTGTGATAGAGTGGGGCCCACTGGCATTGAGATATCATCAGCGTTTTCATATAAAGGGGAGGGGTTGGGGTTAGGGGAAGCCAAAACTGACACCGGCGGGTCAGCTTTTTCTGATTTTCTCCTAAATTTGTTTATAAAGCTCCGTCTTCTTTTGGTTTTCCCAAATATCAATGTGGCCGTGTTACCCGCTGGGTCTTCAAACTTTATGGCTCCTTTCCTTGGTACCATATCTGCGAATAAGTAAAGAAATATTAATATATAATAAATTGGTGATGGCCCTTTCCTAAGTTATGTTAAGAGGGAGTTAGAATTTTTCTAAGCACTGCTTCCACTACAATTTCATGTTTTGGGAGAAAAATGTTGGTCGACTTTGCTGTCCATGCGTAATATTTACGCTATTTACGCATGCACTATATTGGAGTCTGGGAACTACTACTTTTGTACGCTGTTGGCTAAATTGACATTAGTTTTAATAGTTAAAAGTATCCAAAAGTACCCATTCGGCCAGCAGGAGGGGGAATGCATCACCCAAACAATATTTTTGTTACTTGGACAACGCCTTCGCTCTTCTAACAACCTGGCCCCACCCATAAAAAAGGCAACACATGCACTATATGGGTCTAGATCTGAAAATATTTCACCGTTTTGCTGTTTTGTTTATAAGACACAGAATGTTGAAAACGGATGTTTTATTTGGTCTTGTGACGCTTTCTTTGAATAAAAATTAATAAAATTAAAAAGAATTGTAGATTTTGGTGTTCGTCCACCCACTTTTGTAACATTGTGGCCCCGCCCATGAAATAGGAGAATACCGTACAAGAAGGGTCTACATCTGAAAAATGTTTAATCTTTATAACATAAAGATGAGTGCAAAATATGCCACCTGTTCACCGAGCAAATGAAAGGTGGCAGGCCCCCTATGAGCCCAGATCCCAACAAAAAGATGTCCTCAAAAATCCTGAATAGACCCCTTGCTGCCCCCATAACACCGATATGGAGATGGTGGTTACCCATACACTAACAGTTGGATAGGGTGTCACCTGCAAGACAGGTAGCAATTAGATGCTATACAAAATTGTTATTTATTAAAAAAAAAAAAAAAATTACTATACTTTTCTTAAATTTAAGTGTTTTTGGCAGAATAAAAAAAAAATTCAATGGGTCTTCTCCTGAAGACGATCAGGGCATACTGATCAAAAAGTCGAGTTGTAACCTCCAGTTCTTTTCAGAAATAATTACTACTCAATTTGAGAATTTCACATGGCGTCACCGTAAACAGTCTTTAATTAATAATTAAAATAGTTTATTCAAATGACATGATTTTTTATTGTAAGCCATTACAAAGTGCATCACAATGTATGGTGTAAATCTGTGACAAATCCACGGGGCTTCATCCCAACCACAAAAATAATTACATATCCAACAACCAAATTACACATGTCCTTTTCTTATTCTGTCGCAGTCATAACATTATAAAAATTAATTACTAGGCTGCAGTATCCACAAAATCATACCATGTCGATATACATGTAAAAAAAACATCCCATTCATGTCATGCATGCTACCTCCATACATGAAGTATGTAAATTAAAATGTATGAAACTCTTGCAGAAAAACAATTTAGAATAAGTCTTTGAGAAATAGACAGTTATATGATTACATGGACAAGGACTGTGCATCTTGTTATTTTATAAAAGCAAATTTCGTCAAAACAAGACATTTATTCAATGGGTAAAATCGTTGAAAATACAGCGTAATTGTTCTCATGTAGTTGATGTCAGCAATTATTTTTATTGTGAAATCGTGATTATAAATCAATTTATATCAGAATTTCCAAATATGATTGAAAGATTGTAAACTTAGCCATACATCAATCATTCAACATGGTCACAGAGCTAGACGTTATATTGGTGAGCGACCGATTTTTATTTTTTACACAGTTACCGTCTCTCGTGTCGAAAAATGCATCGCAGAAACGACCATGCGTCTGTGTAAGTTTTACATTTATTATTCGGTCTCTTCGTGTTCAGGAATGTTGTTTACGCCTTTCATGGTGTAACCCTCTGACCTGTGATATATTTGTGTAAGCCATTTATTCATGTCAGAAGCTATGCTGGCGCTTACATTTCGTTAAAATGCCTTCGTATAGCTGTGTAATTCTGTTGATGATTTGTGCTAACCTGGTTGGTACTGGGGAATATTTCATTACGTGAATTCTCCATTAACTAACCCGATCCTAATACAGTAAACAAACTGCACACAGGGCATCTCCTGTCAATTGTTTAATCTCCTATCGATAATAATAATTCTAATGTTTCGTTCTGATGTAGCACATTCCACATAGACTTATGTGCCAATGAGCTATAATATCATCACCTTGTCATTTGGGCAAATAACATTCATGTAATATTTCGCAGCTCCCTGGGGAGTATAAAACTCATAATTATGCAACTTCTTTTGGTGCTGTAGGGCTAATTAAACACATAAACCATATTTACCCTCGTATGTACGACTTTACACACTTTTACACCCTGGATCCAACCCTGTAGGTAGTACAGCACCTCAGATAACCTTATTTCTCGACGAGATTGATATCATGATAGGCATTACACTAACAGTATTCATTTTACTAAACCAGTATAAATTAAATTAAATTAAAACTTTATGTAAACATTCGACAATTTGGTTATTTATATCCATTCTATACCTTAATTAAACACTGTTTGTTGTGAAACCATGTAGAAATTCTTTTTTGAGTAGTAAATAGTTCTGAATTGAAAAGAACCGGTTGGTTGCAAGTTGACGTTTCGATCAATATGCTCTGATCGTCTTCAGGAGAATGCTTTCAAGTCTACACCTTAACTAAATAGCCTTACCATTTATTTGTAATTGTTTCAGCAATTCCTGCGCCATCACCAAGTTGATGCATGTAACTTTTACCGGAGGCAAAATACAGTACTGACACCATGTGCATGTAGTCCACAAATGAAATTTTTTAATGATGATATTTCCTTGTACCGCCGATGGCGCTGTAAGTCCCGAATAATATGCGGGGGAACTCCCATTCGTAAATATGTTTGAAAATAAATGGGTTTTTCCCAGTGCGGCCCACAATATATTATAAATAGTAAAGAGGTATCAGCTTAACCATTATACTGTTGGTAAAACGGGATAATTTCTCTTTAGTATTTTAAGACACAGAATCTATTAAATATTTGTGAGATTGTGATATAAAATATTGTTTAATATTAGAATCAGAAACAAATAGTTTCTATTTAAATGCTCTTACACAAAACATAATGGTATAACCCAATTTGCCTGGTAAATCCCGATCAACGAAATAATCAAGAAATTGGGTCTGGGTCGTCGTGAATCAGGGTTCGCAGACTATACAGCGCCCGCTAGCGGCATTGGAAGATAATACTTTCAGTACGGAAGTCCCCAGTGGTTGGGGCAGTATCCTGTTGTTAAACGTGACGAAATTCCAACATAAACCACGCCCACTTCGCTCGTGCTGGCTCCAACGATCATCAGCAGCCCATACAATTGGAAATACATTGGCCACCCTTTACTTTAAATATTTACGAAAGAAATTATAAAGCTTGGGACTTGAATTTGTTGTGAAGACTCTTATTAACAAAATAAATTTCTGCCTCAAGAATCGCCTTTGAACGTTAACATAAAGGTGTTGAGGTTACATTACACACAACGGTATGCCATCTTTGGAACTGGAAGTAGCAAAAAAAAATGCGTACTACCAATTTTCGAGCGCATTACGTATCGGCTTACGAATAGGATAGGCCTTATGCAAACTGAAGGGGAACTTCGTTCAGAGGCAAACGAAGGCCACTCATTGGTCCATGTATAAGGAGCTCCTCATAAGTGTGCCGCGCTTTTGAACCAATGAATGACCATATTTTGCCTCAGAACGAGGGCGCTCTTCAGTTCGTGAAATCAATGCATAAGGTATATTAATGTGGTCAGATTACTCACGAGGTGCAGAAAAACCAATATCGAAGATGTGCCTGCCTACAAACGCCAACAAAATTATACATGGATGAGAAATTATTTATTCGTTTGTTGAGGTGGATTTATGTATGGCTCAGTGGTTAACGGTACACATACATTGCCATCAAAACCTTGGAAGATGTTTGCCGGATACACTAACAATTTAGGTTGTCCTTGTTTAGCTGAAATTTATAACTGAGGACAGGGGGGGGGGGGGGTATGTCTTGAGCATTCAGGAAATGTAAACATTTTTGAAATAGCCCACGAGGTTCTCAAGAAATAACAGTTCGAAGAAAAACAATTAAGACAATTTGACCAATATGGAGACGATGGCACTAGGAACAAATTATAATCATAACATTTTTTCAATTATTTGGTTTATTTGATTAATAGTTTATTTCTTTTATATTTGGTACAATGATAATGCTGACATGCATGTTTCGATAGAAACAAAATATACAAAATAAGATGAATTGTTTTGCATAATTAATGAAATTGTCAAGAAGTTGCAATCATTTGTGAGTATCTATACTATTTATACTATATTTGTCAATACACCAGGAATATTTAAACACAGGATGGATTTCCTTACAAAATTAAATGAGATTTTGGCTCAATTCTGCCATAAATCAAAAACGGATTTCTAAAAAGTATCAAAGCCGGGAAGAGTGGGAGTCCGTCAGCAGTAAATTCATTTTTTCGTCATTGAAAATACAGTATTAACTGATAATTCTGTCGATGACGTCACACGAAGAGTTTGTTTGTTTGAGGTTTTATTCTAGTTAATTTTCTAACCAGCTCCAGGTTCCTGACCCGTTCATTTGAAGGCATAGTATGATTTAAATAAATGTAACACTGACAAGCTTACCCACTTTGTAAAGCTACGGGTCTAGGAACTTTCCGTGATATTTTGTCTGTCCTTTTAAAGCAGCAATTTATAGCCGAAGTAGAGTGCATAACTTGGGCATTCAGGAAATGTAAACATTTTGAAATAGTCCACGGGTTCTACAGAAATAGCAGTTTGATTTAAAGAAAATTTTACAAAAGGGACAAATGTTATTTCTGTTTTTCTTTAAACCCTTAACTCATAAAATGACTTTAATTTAAAAATCGTATTCTTGATCTTTATTGCTTGATCACGCGATTACTCAACTTACCACTGCATCACTATAATCCTTAACAATTTAGTTATTCCATTCCAATTACTCCATTAATTATACAAATCACTCATGAAATTGCTTCATACTTCAAACAATTTTAATCTTGATCTAGTTATTCAATCCAATATAATCTAACTCCTGGAATCACCGAACAACTCTATAGATTAATCAATTTCTCAACAACCACCACCTCACATTCTTGCATAAGCGGTTGCATCCCTGAAGCTGCCGTTGTAAAAGTACACCTCCGTCGTTATAAAAATACACCGCTGGGTTATAGACATAAGTACTACGTTGAGCCTGTTGCTTCAAAATGGGATTAGTGATATGCTTTTTTATTTATGTATTTATTAATTTTTAGGGGGTGGGGGGTATTTTAAAATGTTTTTATTTTTTAATTTGTTTTGCCAATCAGTGAAATACGTGATACATGTATACGCAGGGACCAAATTACCCATATACAAAATATGGTGGCTGAGAAAGGCCTTACAAATTGGAGGAAAAAACAAACAAACAAACAAACAAACAAATCGCGGCAGAATTCCAATCGATCCAACAATTTTGGCAGTAAACTGGACATCGTTTCATAGCAAAAAATAAATAAATAAATAAATACAACAACAATACAACAACACACCAACACCAACACCAACACCAACACCAACAATAATAATTGTTTAATTTATATAAGAGCATTGTTGGTCAACTGTATGTTGTATTTGTCAATGCAACAGGAATACCGTATGTAACTATATGCTGGATTTCCTTACAAAATTAATATGAGATTTTGCTCGTGAATTTTGCATAATTCATTAATTAAATGCGTAATTTGTGAATTGAAGGCATTACTTTTAATTTTATGAGACTGTATTTTTGTGAAACGGATAGGTCTTTAAACTGCATATTCTACATGTATCACACATTGAATGTGAATATAGAGTTTTGTTTAATTAAATATCAATTAAACTAGTTGAAAATAAATTGTATAAGAATATTGCAATACATTATTTCAAATAATTTATATCAACAAATACGCATTTACCGCTACTACAACTGTTTTTATGAGAATCTATCCTTTGTCAAGTTACTGTTCAATTCAATTCAATATCACGTTTATTTCCATACTCACATGAGAAAAAATGTTTACACAAAAGGTGGTATACAAACTTAGTGCAAAGAAAGATTAGACAACTGGATATATGAAAGGAGACAATATCAATCTATGTACACGTCATACATGAAAACACAGAGTATGGAGGCGGTTCATGTAGGCCAAGGCTTGTGGGGAACAACCTTAGACGAAGGACATACATCTGGGGACGGACGAGACCAGACAGAACAGAATTACAGAAGACAGGGTACTTTAACTATACAATAATTAATTCACATGGTAAAATAATGATTTATATAATAAAAATATTTATATAAGGTGGAAGCTGATAATAAGAAAAGTTGAGCTGTCAGTGACGAGTCACATGTATTGGGAAGAGAAAGCTAGTTTACATACTGGGAATGAAGTACCGTACATTGTATTGGTACTATTTGCTTTACGAGAGAAGTTATGGCAAGTAGCATAATTTACATGATAATGATTTTCCTGATATTAACCAGTAACATAATTATATATAATTATTCACAAAATAGAGTCAAAAGGATGAATGTTTTTTTGTATTGGACATTTTCATAAGCCCAATTGAAGTTCTTGCAATTATTAATAATAATTAAGCATCTGTTCACTATATAGGCCTATATACAAGTTTGTTTTTACAAAATATCTCTCAATTCCAATTAGTTATAAAAAAGTTATATATATTTGAAAATAGTGTACATATTATTGAGGTATACATGTATATCAAGGGTGGCATATCGAAGTCCCATGAGAACCTGTCCAACCAAGACTAACGCTGCTATTTTTTTGTTCTTTGCGGGGTTTTTTTGGTCGGAAAATACGCCCCAAATTGTAGCGGATCCCACTGGAATGAAAATCTTGACTATTTCGCTGCTGTCCTTTCTTGTTAATATCAGGCCTGGGGGATAATGTGCCCCATGACGTTTTTATAACAATATCTCCAGAACGCTCTGTCCGATCACGCTGAAATTTTCTGACTTTTCCGAACTATTATTTCCTCTCACGCAAAGATCAACCGTAATGGGTGTTCATGGTTACCATGGAAACCGTTCATTTTGTACAGATCCAATTGAATTTCCATATTTTTGTTAAAAATACTGCAGTTTTTATACTGTAAGACATTTAATGTGTTTTTGGGGTTTGATGTCAACTTTCAAACTCTGAACTGGACAATATTGAGTCATGTGACCACTTCCAATGCATTCTGGGATTTTAAAAGGTTTTTAAAGATTTTGTATAATGTCATCAAAAGTACCATAGATGATATTATATCTGTCTTTATTGTACTTTTGGTAAACATCCACATTTGTTGATTGTACTAAAGCCAACATTTGCACTAAATTTCATGGCAAACGGATAACATTTAAGGAAGTTATGGGGGAAAATACTATTTTGACCGAAGAAATATGAGGAAATATTACCAAAATAGTGGAATAGCACCCCTATATTATTTTTGAGCCCTGTGAATAGCCTCATTCGATAGATCGTATCAAACCGAACATGCCTACGAAATTTCATGAAATTCGGCTGAAGAATACAGAAAATACGGAGGGAGCACAGTGATCCCCCCACACCAGGTCTGAGAACGAAAAAAATCCCAGGCTTGATAGGGTTAATGCATGGGGATGATGAGCATCTACGTTGATAACATTGGTGACATATTAAATACTGACAAATATTATCCATTGCTATATTTTACTTTTTACACTGTTGCTACGCATCTGTCACCAATTTAGACAAATAACAAATCATGTGAACTATTAAAATGATGGCTGATGAGACTTTTAACATTACGTTATACAATAGGCCCTCAAAACATTTGAACAAAATCAGTTTTATTAAGCCTATTATTCCTGTATTGTTTTAATTCTCAGACCGGGGGAAATCATTGTGCCCCCTCCAGATTGTGTACATTCTTCAGCCGATTTTCAATGTCATAGGTATATTCAGTTTGACAAGATCTATTTGGCACAACTCGCTGTATCGGATGCTTGTATTACTGGAAGGCACGGCACTGTAGTATCTACGTGGTGCGGTCTTCATTTCTTTCAAGAGTTGTACACAACAGTTGATGTACGTGGTATAATGGAAGCATACTCGCTATCCTCTTGTTCTTGTTTGTCGTCTTTGCCAGACTTGTGTGACCATCTTCTCTGCATCTGACCATAGATTGCCTGCATCTCCGCGCCAAACTTGTCTGTGCTGGAATTACAGCTGTCGTTTGATTGCAAAGAATTGTTTAAGGACGTTGGATCTTCTTCAACATGATAGTAGTCATCAAAACTAAAGTTCTCGCCGCCACGATTCTGGTAGTCCGAGACACCTTGCTCCGGTTCTGGGGACATATGTAATTGTGCGACTGACTCGGAAGATTAATGTATTTTGGGTGCCACTGGCTGCCAGGGAAGTGCAAGATCTTGCAAAGGCGTCGTGTTGTAGTACAGCTCATTGTCCCGTTTTCTATCAATATGCTTCGAGGTTCTCCTTCTCGGAGGGACAACAGGAGAATTTGAAGTATCTTGTTCCCGAGGAGTATCCATGTAACAGGGATCGTCATTCCATCCCTGGTATGTATCTCTATCCGTCGGAAGCTCGTATATTTCACAATCATGTGATGAATCATGTTGCTGCCTCTCATAAGGACCCGTGGGAGAAGGCTCTTGTTTCTTCCCTAAATGCTTTATACGTTGGAACAGTCCTTTTTTGTTGGGGTCATTAATCTTGACCTTAATTGTACAGTTACCCGTCGGGTCTTTAAACTTCATGGTGCCTTTCACTGGTTCAAAACCTGCTGAATAAACAAGAAGCAGAAACGTAAATGAATGCATTTAAATTAAGCATATTGAAGCCACTGATGGTTATTATGTTGTTTTTAAATTAAATGCTCTCAGTTTTACCTACACACAGAGACAAAAAATATACAGGTTGTGTAAAATCTTACCCTCTTTTAGATGTTCCTGGTGAACCTCCTAATAATTAAGTAAAACTTTACCAAACAGATGTTGGGTAAAATGTATTACTGTGATATTTGGGTACATCTAATTTTATTTACCTGATTTGTAGGTAAATGCCAGTTAGGTAAAATATTACATAATTGTGAGGTATATGATTAAATTGTTTACTTCTATTGTAGGTAAATTGTATACAATATTACTTTTTAATGGGTATTTTGTCTTTCCATTATTGTTTGGTAATAAGCCTATGGGAGTTTTGTTTTGTACCTGGCCCAGTTACAGCTGTAAGGATTTCCTGAACTGGTTGAGGTATTTGAAGGATGAACAAATGTTGAGTTTTTAAAATAATTTTATTGTTCTTCTCTTTAGTTCAGGTTAAGCCTTAATTGTTCCACGAGAAGGGCGAAACTTACTTAACTAACAAGAAGAACAATTTAGATTAAATACTCAACAATTGTTTACCTTCAACTGCCTCAATCAGTTGACGAAACACCTACTGCTGTGACATTATTCGTCTTCGTGTTCTCCGTCTTGAATTTGACGTCAAAGCGCCTCGTGGTGGACTTTACATAGTAGAATTCTACTAAACAACTGTAAAACTTCTTTATAACACAAGTAAAACTTACACAACTCGGGTAACGTTTAATTTTTTAGTTATGTATTTTTACATTTATCTAAAAAAGATTTGTATTATTTTTCAATGTTTTTTATTTTATTTAAATTAAGTTTTTGTTTACATAACTTGTTCTACTTAACTTTTGTTTACTGTCTGTTCTCTGAGTGTGAAAAAAATCGTACTATAAGTGTTAAGTGAATGATGACATCATACATCCTGGGACATCATTCTGCCTATGATGTTTTAATTTACGAGAAATAAAATAACGAATAAATTTCGATCTTAAACACTTGTGAAGATCGACACAAAAAACATGTCTGGTTAAAAGACATAATTATAAAAGTATTTGTCCGCATATGGGAAACACTGCCCTTTATTGACAAGTGTTGTGAACAAATTTAATGTTGAAAATACAGTACTTAAATGGTATCCCGTGCTGAACCTTTCAATGATTATTATGTTGTATTTCCTCGATGTATGAATGCATACAATGACCTTTGACCTCTACCCTGCAACAAATGGGTGTTAAAATAACACAGGTGTTGTGAGGTATACCGTATTCTTTCATGGTGTTTCATATTGGTTGATTCTCTCTTGATTCTTAGTCAGCCTAAGTATTAATGCATTTACCAACATTTCTATTTCAGTGCCATATCACGTGATGACATGGTAATCACGTGATGAATAAGAACAATCTGGTTTGTGAAGGTGTAGACGTTAAAGCTATTCCCCTTTATGTATAAGCACGTCCAAAGAACAAGCTATCATTGTATGTAAAAGGAAGGAATTAAATTGGTGGCACGCAACGTTCAATAAATACAATTGTATTGTGGTACATTCAAAGATTTTATGTTAAACGATTTTTTGGTGAAATATGTTTTACACTGGAGTTATATCCAGTGAATTCCGTCGTTTTTTGCTTTCTTTTTAAATGTACATAATTTACGGGGAATGCTGCGGAAAGTCCCTCAAGCATTTTCCTTACAATTGTCATTCCTTTGAAATGGTACAACTTGTGGGTAGGCTACATGTAGTTCTTTTGTCAGGGAAATTATACACAATTCACCGAGAGGTACGTGCAAACCCTGTACCCTATAGTTAAAAATGCTTACAGTCCGCTTAAGGTAACATTGGTAATGTTGGAAACAACTGCTCCTACGATCGGCGACTATCCTTATTAATTCCACACACCAAATGTGAACATCCATTCAGAGTGTGTGTATTAATTCTCATGCAGTGGAATAAACTGTACTTTTAATGACATTAACATTCAACAATTTATTTTGTTAAATAAATCATAATATACATTATTATTAAAATTACAACACTGGCAATTACCAGATTAACAAATTATTGTCAAAAAAGTACTTGGTGTAAAGTTGGTACATGTAATCAAACGATAAATGAATGCGTGCCAAGTGATTTCATCTCGGAGAAAAAAGGAAACAATTGTTTTGTCGAATTTCCAAAATGTTGCCGGGCGGCAGCAGTTAAAAAGGGGTTTTCGTTGTTTTCTCAAACACACAATAACCTATTGGGATTTAAACTAAATGGATGACATGAGTCGAGCGGTTTAGTGCATCGGATTTGTGTTCTAATGGCTGAGTCGTCAGAATGTGGGTTCGAATCCCGACCGCGAACGAGGTGCTTGTGTCCTTGAGCAAGATACTTTACCATAGATGCTTCTCTCCACCCAGGAGTAAATGGGAACCTATGAGGGCAGAGTTGGTTGTTGTGTTTGATTAGCCCATATGCGCCGAAATGGCAGCAATTGAGCTGTATACTCCCCAGGGAGCTGAGATGGTTTCAGGAATGATTTATGCGCCTGATGAGCAGGGGTAAAATGTACAGCGCTGTGATACCTTGTGTAAGAGCGCTTTAAAATGCCGCCATTATTATTCTGATTATTATCAGTGTACGTTACCAAATAGCAATGTTATACATTCCCTTCAAATTGCACAATAGTATAGCCGTTGGATTGCCACACACAGAATTGAGCTCATACTCGGGATCTACTGCCCGAGACTGAGAATGGAATCGATTCACTGAATACAAGTCACTGGTGGATCCTAGGGGGTGGGGGAGGGGTATGTACACTTTTTGTTTCTCCGTGCATGTAATTATACATTACTTTTTGTTGTGTGCCCCTCGTGCTCTCTTGCTTTGTGCCCCCCTTTTTCAGACAATGGGTCCGCCTCTGATAGAGGGTCTTACTATAACATGAAATGACATGCAATTCAATCAGAATAGGCAAAATAGAGATTACTGACTGCATTCTTTAGGTACGGCCAACAAAAAATACAAAAATACCAAAAAATAAATACAAAATATTAGGATTACACTGTAAAAAGTCGTCGTATTTTTACGGAGAAAATTTAACGGAACTTCTCAGTAAACTTCATTTCACGGATAAAAGACCGTTTTCCACAAGGAAAAAGAAGAATACCCGTTATTTTACGGGTAGAAGAAAAATGTCTGTTATTATACGGACCGTTGGGGAAATTTCTGTTATTATACGGACCATTGGGGAAATTTCCGTTATTATACGGGCCATTGGGGAAATTTCCGTTATGTCACGATCACTGGAGATTATTTGCCGTAGTTTTAAGCTGAACGAGGAAGTATCGGAGGTCAACTTATAACTATAAGAAAGAACAAAAATCAGACAGGCAGATACTGCCCACTAACTCCACGACAAGAAGTTACCCTGCACTGCAGAGTGCATTCGTGACACCGGAGCTTTCTTCACAAAATTCCTATTCCGTTCGGTCGAGCCCGAGTTGACTTTTCGGGCGGGTGTGGGGGTGAGAGTTTTACCCCGCCAATTTTGTCTAGCCGCCACCCCAAATAAATAAATAAATAAATAATTGAGTAAATAAAAAGAGAATTATTTTTAGATGCAGTTGGGAAATAGCGGGTCTGCATCTATCACAATAAAAAGTATTAAAAAAAAGAATAAAAATAGATTTTAGCTCTTGTTTCCGTTAGCTCAAAATTCCGAAATTTTTGCCCAATTTCCAAGATTTTAGCAAAAATGTTCGTGTTTTGGTTTTTTTTTGGGGGGGGGGCGGCGGGGGGCGAGGTTGACTTTAATTCCCTGAGGTTGGACCCTTCGTGTGTAGGAATTATCTTTATCACCCCCTATGCTGTATAGTCTAGACGCCATCTTTACGGGCAACTTTACGGTTTGGCTTTGAGCTGTCACGTCAAGCGTACTAATTTTTATACGCAGCAAAGTGGTTCACCAAACAGTCATGCATGGAATTTGATAAACTTTTCCGCGTGCCGGACGCAGTAGTATACTTGTAAAGCATTTATAATTATGTAGTTGTGCGTTCAAAAATGGCTTGCCATTGCCCGTAAAGTTAAAGCTGGCCGACTTTACATTATGTGACGTCATAGAGTTATTTATAAGATCAGGAACAAACTGTCAAAGGTCAAGTACATGTACATACGCGCACGCGCACATCACGAAACCAGCCCAGGAAATTTTTACCTTTGCCTCATGGGAAGGTAAGTCTGGATTCCGCCGCGCTACCTTTTATGCCGTGTTTTCGTTGATACCTTGGGCGCGGTGCTAAGACTAAACTCGCCAGATCACGTCTTCAGATGATAATTATTTTTACATCGCATAAAAACGCGCGAATAGCTTTTGCGCAGCTAGCTGTAGCCTGTACGTATGTACATGTACATGTATGTAGGCTATACTTAACAGTTAAACTAAGCAAAACTAACTTTTGGTGAAAGTTTGGTCGTCGTCTCTGAGATACTCGAGAGGAGGAAGGGTTGTCCATGGTTATACACAGTTGCAAGGTAAGCAAAGTGAAGAATTTTATTTTTAGGTCTGTTTCTTGACCATTGCGTAAGACTAGAGCTGGCAAAGTGGCATAACTGGCAATAATTAAATAGTTAATAATGGGCCTAAGGTTACGTGTAAGTTAGGCAACAATGATGTAGCCTAACTGTGTAACTGGCTAGGCCTTAACACAAAACACATGAAACAGAACATGCCTAACTCAGTTTTCGTAACTCAACTGTTAACTGCATCAGCACTGACAGCAGTGATGATCATGCCCATGGCAAGTTCGCCGTTAGTCCTACCTAACATGATAGACATAGTAACAATAGTATTACTAGTCATGCTAGTAACAATAACATGCCTAACGTCTGCTCACAGACACAGACACAGCACAGCAGTGAATGGATTTGAATTAGGCTGTTCAGGCATTCAGCCGATCAGCTGATTTCCTCTTATTTTTCTTACTAGCCTAGCATGCCTAGCATGCCTAGTACTTAGTAGTAGGCCTACTAGTACTAGGCCTAGTACTAGTAGTAGTAGGCCTAGTAGTACTAGTTAGTAGTACAGTACAGTAGGCCTACTAACAGTTAGCTAGGCCTAACGTTAGTGCCACATAGAAAACTGAAAAACACTGTAAGACAAACCTACAAAGTTTTGTGTGCTTGGCCATTTCCTCTTCTTTGCAATTAAAAAGTTGCATGTCTGCTTATTCTGTAGGTGTTTTTACGATCCGGCAAAACAAGCACTAACGTTAAGTAGGCCTAGGCCTAGGGATTTTTTAAATAGGCCCTGGCATAACGTTAGTCAGATTTTGAAAAAATCGTGTGTAAACAATATGAAAATCCTTGGCTTTGCTTTGGCTTTAACGTTAGGGTGTGCGTTGTGAAGAAAATGATTTTATGAACTGACAAACTTATTTGCATTTAGGCCTAACATTAATTATTCTAAATTTCCGTATGTCGTATGAATTAAACGTAGGCCTACAACAAGATATTTATTTAAAGCAAACCCTATGCAACTCACCTGGCAAATTTCAACCAAAAATGTGAGTGTCAGCCTCTTGAATTTAGGCCTAGGCCTACCACTTGAAAACTTATATCATTACACGCGATTTTCTTAAAATCTAGTTTTCCAAAAAGACTTTTGTAAGAATTGTAAAAACACAACCACCCCCCCCCCCCCCCCCCCCAAAAGAGTTATGACTTATGAGCCAATTTTCATCCCTGTAGTTTTATATTAAGACTTTGTGAGGCTCACTAGGAGCTTAGTATTTTTATGTATCATAATCTGGAAAGTTTTCGTCACTGGTGCCAGTGAACCGTATCCAAAAGCCCATGTGTTTTCTGTCTCAGCCTCTTATCATCACCACCACAGTCCACATAATGTACCCCTGCAGAACTGTGCTTGAATAAAAACAAAAGTATTCTAACAGTCATGACAGTATATGCCTTTTGCCACATCATGAAAATTTGAGGATTTGTACTGTGTAAGTTAATTAATAACAGTTATCACAAACCAAATTATTTTCCCCTGATTATGATAATTCGTTATTAATCATCCAAGCACATTTCTGCAGGGGTTTGTGGATTGGGGTGGTGATGAAGAGGTGGAGTAAAAAAATAGTGGGCTTTTCATAATATAATTAATCCTGCTAATTGCCCATTCTAAACCATTCAAAATTTCCCTTAAAACTACATAGTGTCAAAATGGGAACAACAACATTCCCTGCTGTTGTTAAGCGCCATGCCAGTCTGGTCAGTGGGCATGTACATATGCAGATTGTGTATGTACATACCATCATGTACAAGCACAGGTGAAGAACTCGCCATACCTGACAAAACTGGGCATCACTGCGCCACAATTTGTGCATATATGCATTTTACACAAACTTACCTTGGACTGGAAGGATCAGCACACCAGATAACTCGGACCTAGCACATGTTATACCCCTTGTTTTCAACAGCGTCATCACAATACAATCCCCTTGTCAAGTTAACTTTATCCATGTTGGCAAATACATAATATTATTTATATATCAAAGACTGATTAAAGGTTTTAAGGTCAAAGTCAAATGGGCAGTTATTTACAGGTAGAAAAGGGCTCTGGATAAAAAGTTGCAAAGTCGAGCACATATCTACTTGGCAGAAAAAACTTTATGACGTCACATCCACATAATGAAGATTGGCTGTACACTTACAGGAGAAACATAAGTTAGTCATTTCAAACCATGTCAAAATAACATGCACACATGTACTTGTAACCCTTGAATGTACCTTTAACTTTAAGCTTTGATCGCTATAACCAAGTTTTTTGGTTAAGGTTTAATTTACCTCACTAAAATCTGGCTTTGTTTGCAATTTATTAAAGTGCACAAATTCTTCTTTTTGTTGTTTTCAAGAAAATTTGTGTTCTTGAGGAAACAATGACACATAAAAGGTAAAAACAAATTTTAAAATATTAATTTGACACACTTTCTGAAAGTTTCTGACTGAGTGTCCACATTACTGATTCGGTGTTTTACATAATGTGCATTTCTTAATAATTGCAGATGTACCAATGTCGTGTATGTCAGCAAGTTTCAACATCTGTGAAAGGGTACATAAGACACTATCGTTTTCACGCCAATGTCAGCAATATTACATTTTCGTGTGGGATAACAGGATGCAGCAGGCATTTTAAAACATACAATGCTTTCAATGTACATATGACAAGAGACCACAGACAGAAACGTTTAGAGACAAGACTATCAAGACGGCTTATTGTAAATGAAATGAACTTGGTGTGCCAGCTTCAGAATTGCCAACAAAATTGCACAGACTGCAGTGAAATGTTATCTCACGCAAAATCTCACATTGATGAAGGATATGAAACAACTTGTCCATTTTGGAACTGTAACAAGAAGTACCGAATAAAGTCATCATTCACCTCACACGTTTCAAGGAATCACCAGCCTCCAGTACAACCTGTGGTATCACCAGATAGTTTGACTGAGCCTACCAGTAATGTTACAGAAACAGGAACATATTCACAGAATCTTGAAGACAGTCATGACAATACCAACACAGAGAACATTTCTGGGGAGGAATTAACAGGTAGTGATGATGAACATGAAGATGAAGGTGACCCTAACTTTGAAGAGCTGTACTTAAAAAATATGGCGTTATTCTATTTGAGGTTGCAAACGAAGCATCATGTTCCTGTGTCAACAATCCAAACAATTGTTAATGAACTTGGAAGCATACAAGACATTCAGTCTGTTCATCTTGGTACAATTCTCAAATTGAGATTGATTGCAACTGGTTTAGAAAGTGGCATAATTTCTTCAATATTAGAAGACATAGAATGCCAAAATCTCTTCTCTGCAGCACATAAACCGAGTACTGGTCCACTTCGCTCACACTTCACAAGAAAAGAGTACTATAAACAAAATATGTCCTATGTAGAGCCCATAGAAATTCACCTTGGTAGAGATGACACCAACACCTCCACTATATTCCAATCAAGAAGACAATGGAGGCACTTTTCAAAGATATGTCGGTTCAACAACAGTATCTTGACCCCCTACCAGAGAAAGAGGGCATCTACAGTGATTTTTCTGATGGTACAATGTTCAAAAATATAGACTTTTTCACACATTTGCAAGACTCAATAAAGATCATTTTGTATCAGGACGCATTCGAAATAGTCAACCCATTGGGGTCAGCAAAGAAACTTCACAAAATTGTGGCTGTGTATTACTGTCTTGGTAACTTATACCCTTATAACCGATCAAAGATTGATCCAATACAATTGGTTGCTCTGTGCAAAGACAAGGACCTCAAGTTTTTTGGTCAAGAGCGAATATTCTCCAGAATAATCAAGGACCTGAGAGATTTGAAGAGAATGGCATTGACATAGGTATTGGGCACAGTGTAAGAGGAGGTGTTGTTGGCATATTGGGTGACAACTTGGGAAGCCACTATCTTGGAGGTTTTGTGGAAAATGTTAGCACTGCCCGGTACATGTGCAGGTATTGCAAAATTCAACGTGATTCCATGCAGTCAGGTGATGTTAATTTGCATGTGATGGCAGAACGCCGAACTTCACAAAATTATGATGCAGCTCTTCAACAACTTCAACAGTTGGATGTGGACAGCTTTGAGGGTATTAAACAGAATTCAGTGTTTAACAAACTAAACCATTTTCATGTCTGCAGACCAGGCCTACCTCCATGCATTGGACATGATCTGTTCGAGGGTATAGTCCAATATGATTTGGCATTGTATATTAAGTGTCTAGTCAAGGAAAAGAAATGGTTTACATATGAGCAACTAAATAACAGGTTGAAGCACTTCAAGTTAATTGGAACAGAAAGTTTGGACAAACCAAGCAGTGTTAATCCAAATGGACAAAAATTAGGTGGTCATGCAGTTCAGAACTGGGTTCTACTTCGCATATTCCCCTTGCTGGTAGCCAGTAGAATACAAGATGTGAATGACTCAGTATGGAATTTAATTGTGTTGTTGAGACAAATTGTTGAATTTATTTGTGCACCCCAGATCACAAGTCCACAGATAGCTTATCTCAGTGTTCTTATAGAGGAATACATCGACTCTAGGGTCACACTATTTAGTGAAGTAAGACTGAGACCAAAACATCACTATATGACCCACTACCCGGAGCTGATCTTACAGTTTGGACCGTTGATTAATTTGTGGACTATGCGGATGGAGAGCAAACACACATATTTTAAGTGGTGTGCAAGGACTTCCAAGAACTTCATCAACATAACATCCTCAGTTGCTGAAACACATCAGTTGCTCCAAGCATTTCATAATGCTGGTTCACTATTTCAAAAGGAGGTGCAAGTAGATGACAAAGGAATTCTCTTTTGCAGGGAATTGTATAATGAAAATATACAAGAAGCTGTGTCATCATTTGGAGAGCTCCTTTGTGGGAGTCTTGCAAGTAGCCACATTGTCATATGTGGAACCAAATATTCCAAAGGGATGTATGTAGTGTTGGGGAAAAAAGATGGAGATTTAATACTTGGAGAAATTCAACTTGTGATTGTCAGTGCCTCAGAGCATCCATTCTTCATTGTTGGCCTTTGCAAAGCTGTTCATCTGAGCGATTTGGGGCTGTATGAAGTACTACAGGCCAAAGAAGATAGAAATGTCAAGTGTGTAAAGGTAGAACATTTGTTGGATCACCAGCCCCTGTGCGGTTACAATCTCAGTGGTAATATCTTGATTGCACTGAAACATGCAGTGTTGGATGCTGTTTAGAAATGAGATAAAGTCTGGTTGAAATCCAAAGTTGGACAGGGAGAATTCATGCTGCAATGCATTGTGTAAGTTTGTTAAGTTGTGTTAGGTATTTACAAGGCTTTCTTTTCTCGTTAAAAATGTGGTTTAGGTTTTATATGAGTTCTCTCTCTCTCTCTCTCTCTCTCTCTCTCACACTATCTTACTTTCCTCAAAATCTCTCTCATGGGCTTTCACCTGGATCTCACAAACACCCAAAATTCACAAAAGTTTACTCAAGTGACTATTTACCATAACAAGTGACCCTACTATACCATGACCAAATTTATTTATTGACCTGTGAATTAAGAGTTTAACTTAGTGTTACTATATAACACCATTGGACTGGACAAAGATGGACACGACAAACGAACAGACATAACAGACTCATAACACATTCCTTTGTGTACACGTGAATATACTTAAGTTGCGATCGATTGGTCATAAGAAAATCGATGCGCTATCGATTTGCTAATAGCAGATAACGAAAAGTTTAAAACTACCTACAGATCTATATACAAATGGAAATACTTTGACAATCATACATTGTACAATCTACATGCATTATTCATTTGATTATGGTAATGTACATTACATTTTTGAGGTCAGCCCTTTTTTATTGTAATTTATTTTAATTTTTTTTCTTTGGTTCGTTGGGTTTGATATTTGTGTTTTGCTTGTGTGTGTTTTTTTCTTCTGTTTTTGTTTTTGGTTCTTTGTTGTCAAATTCAAAAGCTTTCCAAACATGATCATGAACATGATCATGTTTGGAAAGCTTTTAACTCATGCATGAGTTATTTGGATCTCTATTATTTTTATCCTTTGTTTTTGAGTTTACCTTTTGGTTAGAGCATTTCACATTACTAGTAGAGTTGAACTCATTTTTTATGGGGGCAAAACAATTATAGGTAAAATTTATGCATTCATACTAGAAACATTGCAGACAATTTCACAAATTGAATCCAAAATGCAAAGCTTGCATTTATTATGTGTACACAATGTGCATATTATACTGAAAGCTATACGTGTTACTATACACAATTTGAAATCAGTGTTTTCTGTAAAATACAGACATTGAAGAAACATTCTACAACACTGTCAATATCGGTTTAAAATGCAGAAATTGGTTGATTGATTGACTGATCTGATTGCCTAATTTAGTTTATTGCTACATGTATTTATATAGATAAACATACAATGTAAATCAATCATGAACAAAACATCAACACCTGCTATTGAAAAGTTGTTCTTTTATTTCATGATGGTATGATGTTCTTGATTTATATCAAAATCTGAGATGATGACCACCCAACCCATTTGTTGAGTTAACATAGAATGACCCCCAAGGCTATAGTATACAAATCAGTTAGCTATGACCTGTGAATTACTATTACAGTAAGAATTGCTAATTGACCATAAATACCTTTTTGCTGTTGTAGGCACAAAATGGACAGTGCTTGGTAGTTACCACTTATTGAAGAAGCTCTCCCAGGAGTGTCGGAGGATCAGCTCCAGGAATTGAAAAGAAAACTAAAAGAACTTGGAGTGGAGTCAGCAGATGACCTTGTATTGATTACTGAAGAGGATCTTGAGGGCCTGCTTCCCCCCATCAAGGCGCGTAAACTTTTAAAGCAGTGGAAGGGCAAAGGTAAGGGAATTAGTTTTTTCCACTTGCAGGCTTTATGATTTTGTTTATAAATGGCTTTTTAAAAGAAAACTTCCACATCTCTGTTTATATTTTTAGTGTCAAAAGTTGTCCAACACCCCTAACCTTTTGATACTTTGTCTGGAAAGTTTCAGTATGTTTTCCTTCACTAACCCCGACCCAAACCCATGAATTGACTGCAACATTAAAGACTCACTTCTGTATTGGAAATACATCTGTAGGGGTACATTATTTTAAGAATTCAATTTTCTAGGGTGTTGCAATAGAGTGCCCTCTTGTGATAGCTGCAGCACAACCTAATTGCATCATATACATGTACAGGCCAAAAGACATTTCTGCCAAATTTTACGAACATTTGCTGAAGGTCAATGCAAGATTGGTTTTGTTCATTCAACAGGACATAAACTTCCCTCTGAGTCCACATCATGTGTGACTGAGATTTTACAACTTCCCGAGACTTCTCAAGGGCTGAGCAACTGGTCTGTAACATACAAAATTCCATGGGATAATCTACCGAAAAAGCTTCTTACATGTGCCAAGAAAGGAGACAGACCTAATCCCAAGGATCGTCGTGAGATGGTTCGCATTATTACAGATGATGTGATGCAGGATTTGAAAAGAAATCCAAAAAGAAAAGAGCTAAGAAATATTGCTCGTAAAATAGTGCAGCAGTATCCAGAATCATTTGCAGATGTTATAAATGGACAAATGATTGGGGATGGATCAGCAAGTCTGTTGCAACAGTTGGAAAGCCGAAAAGAGAACATAACTCGCTCAATAGGATAAAACAAGCCAACAAAGCAGACTTCATCTGAAAATGAGAGTGAAACCTTGCAAAGAAAAAAAAAGAAAAAGGAAGTTGATAGCTTTGGCTGCATCAGTTTTCAGCCAGATCTTCCAGAAGGAGTTACCATAGCAGATCAAGAGGAGAAGAAACTGAGGCTGCAGGAGATGTATCACGAACCAACATGGAACTTCACTGAGATTTATGAGTTGATGGCAGTAACATACCCCATTCAACGCAAGGACTTAATTGAATCTACTAGCATTCAAGCAGTACTCAAGGAATGGCCATTTCTCGTCGAGGAACGGTGGCTATTGGGTCACTTTAACAGTTTGACAGGCATTGACTTGGATGAGAAACTTCATGATGAGTTTGTCAGCAAGGGAACAAGGCTGGTCAAGTTCTTGAAAACAAAGAAGACCCCAGAAAATGTTGTTAAAGCTGTTGGTGAAGTCCAGAGCTCATCAGCTATCTTAAGAAGTCTGCCAAAGCTGCTGGCTGTGTACTTCAAAGAAGACGAGTCTGTCTTGATCCGTTATTATGATGTAAGTGATTTGGATGTTTTATCTCACAGCCTGATAGAAGGGATTCCATTTTCAGGTCAGAGTACAGTACAAAACATATCTTTCTAGACCAGTGCCAACAAACACATTTTCAGTTTAAGTAATGTAATGCACTGTTATAAATTGTAAATGAGAAACCAAAATATATATCCTGGGGAAGAGGTATTTTCCTTATTTTCCACCTACTGGATTTGGTTTGTATTAACTACTTGATTCCCTAGCTTTTCCTGAAAGAATATTATTCAGGGGTTTTGCTCCCACCTCTAAAAATGAACATTCCTTCAGTGTCTTCTTTCTAAAGGTTTCTTTAGGTTTTGCAAGCTACACTGCTATAGCCTTCCTAATCATTCATTAGGTTCATGTAATTCAAGGTTTAAGGCAGTTTACAGTTTACATGTTATTTTCATTTACTTCTTTTACTATGTGCACATAGGATATGGCAACGAAGAAAGACATTGAAACTGATGTCGGCCTACCTGCAACTCCATGCATTGCTGTCCTGGGTGAGATCAATTTTCTTGGAAATTATTTTTGGAAAAAAGCTCAACTAACTTGAATATATGTTGTCAACTTAAATAGTGCTTGTATAACATTTCTTTTTGTAAAATTGCATGAATTTTACTTTGTTTCATGCACCCACAATGAGAGAAGACTCGGCAAAATGGCAAGGCTTCATTTTGGTCATTAAATTAAATTAATTTCCTACATGTAGGTATTTTATTTAAAATTGTATGATGCATGAAAAGTGCTTGTTCCATTGACTGTAACATGGTTAGTTCCACCGGACCTCCTCTCACATCGTCTTACAATTAGGGCTGTGAATTTTTGTTATTCAAATCTTTAAACAGTTACTATTTATCTTACAAAAGTGGCCATAATTGCATGCCCAGATAATGTGTACATATTTAAGCTTTTAGTTGAATTTTGATCAATTAAAGAACTGATTCCACAAAACGCTTCCACAACTATTTTAATACCCTCTGTGGCTGTGGATGCCACACTCTTATTTGGGTGCTTTCTCTGCATTGACCACTTCTGCGTGACAAAAAAGTTGCAATTTTTCAAAATAACATGGCAGTGTCATCCCATGGAGTCATATATAAACCTAAACTATGTTTGGAACATTATGGTTTGAAATTTAATACCTCACAAGGAAAGAAACTGGTCGGTGTTTTGATTAACTGCATACATTAATATCTAACAGAACAAAATGTGCACAAAGTGAAATTGAGGTTCACCTTAAAATATAGGTTTCGTTTAAACATTTAGTAAATCTGTAACAATACTGATTATCAGCTTGACAATCACATGTTTAATTATCACAGCGTGATCACATTACCCCTAAAACTAGAAAAATGTTTTCATTTAAATACCACTTGCATAGTATATATGTACCTGTTCATTGCAGTTGGGATTGTGGGTTTAATCATGTTGACGTGTTACTGTTTGAATTTGTGCTCTTTTTGCTTTGGTAAATGCAAATTGTCCTGTCCCTATTTGCTGATTTGTCATTGCATCATTTCAATAGTCTTTTGTTTATGTTGCTTACATTTTACAGGTGAAGATATCTTCTTATGCATCGATAAGGAAGTTGTGCATAGTCATCTAACTTCAATCGAAAAGGGCATAGCTATGGTGTTTGCATCTTATTATGTCTTCAACATAATTTATCCTTTAGCTGTATCCTCAACCATGGACTTCATACAACGGTATGTCAATCCTGTTGTTAAATGCATCAAAGTGATGGATCATACATATGTCACAGTGAGTGATTTCTAAGGGGGCAGCAACTGCTTGTAATTTTATGCCCCACCAGCGAAGGCCAAAGGGCATACTGTTTCTGCCTTGTCCTTCTGTGGGCTGGTTATCAGTTACAACTGAGGACTTGGAACAAAAGGTTATCTGAGAGAACAATAATCCTGAGGACCAAACAAAGTGAGAGAACAGGGTCCTCATCAGTAGTCTAGTAAAACCAGACTACAGTAGCCCTGAACACTAAATGGTTTTGAGTACTTTCAGGACTTACACTGTAAAAATTATTCTGTAGATACAGCAACACTGCTGTCATCTCTATTTCCAACCATTTGATATAAAAATACAGTTACATTTTTACATAACAATTGCATGCTGTACCTACTTACAAAATTACTAAAAAGCTTAGTATCATAAAAGTGTTTATAGTTATTTTGATAATTGATAGAGCCTGCGTGATCTTTATTTTTACAACAAATGGTTGGAAATAGAGTTGACAGCAATTATGCTGTATACTTATAAGTGCCCTCAACAAGTTGCCAAGAATACATGTAGATGTTTTAATTTGGCTTTTGGCTGTTCAACAATACAGTTCCTACAGCAAACCCATAAAGAATACTGGATAAATTTATACATGTATTATTACATCATGAAGTGAATTACAAATATTTTTTGAATTTGATTTCTTGCAGGGTGTTTGTTGGCATTAATCCACCACAAGGGAGCAAGGCTTTAAAAAGGAAAAAGGTCGTAGGGGAGGTGAGCAACAAGGTTCTCTCTCTGGCTAATGACTTGGCTCTCTTTGAAAGTGATTGGGTGCAGTGTCCTGAATTTTAAAACCATAGCTAGGCCCTTTTTGATATTGCATTCTGGTTACGGATGGCAAATAAATCCGGTATCCGGATACCCGACCGAAACGGTCATTACCCGGTTCCATTTTTCGGTTCCAATTACCCGTTAATGACTTTTTAAAATTTGGACTTAACATTTGAGCAGTGCGAACAGAAATCTGTGACTCTTGAACAATGTAATGTTTACACTTTTACAGACAATTATCTTTAAATTCAAGAGATTACACTCCAATAAAGAAAATATCGATTTAAGCATGGTATCCTCAGTTTTGTTACCATTTACAGTACATGTATTTGTACACCACTGGAGGCATGTATTCAACAAAAATGAAAACGGGTATCCGGGTATCCGAAGTTTCCTCATTTCGGGTATCCGTTTCCAAAAATATCTGAAAACGCACAGCCCTACACATTACTCGTGCACACTGTACTGTATGCACTAATTAAGCGCTGCGGTGGCCACGGCAGTGTGCACGACTATTCAGTCAGCATGAATCAGTGAAGCAAAATGCTAATTTCCTCCTGATTTTGTATCATTTATTTCCTTCTGGTATTGTATCCAGAATTGGTGATGGATTTTTGATTTGAAATTGATAAACATTTTTTAAATTCTAATGAGAATTGAGGAATTATCAGGTAATCTCATTTTTGGATACCAGTTAAAGCTTTGAACTATAACCATGTAGCTGGAAGAGCTAGTGTCATATTTACTTGCCAATCATAATCAAGATCTTATCTTAACAGAGACTCCCACACAACCAATTGAATTCGCGGTTCTTTTGTGATTAGGTCCACATGTGAATGGTTCCAAAGAGATTGCCAGATAATTTCTTAATTTTTAAAACATTCAAAAATGTATTTATAAATCAGTACACATTTACTTCTTGAAATCTGTCCATCAATATGTTAAAGATGCATCGCCCAATCTTTTGCACAAAATATAAAAATACAGAATTTTAAGAGTGAACAAATTTTCGAAGAGTATCAGCCGCTTTAACGAAAAATATTTTTACTTAAACTTTTTATGGTCAGGAACCATAAAAATATAAAAACGTTTCTTATAATAATACATATAGGACCGATCAAGTGACATATTTTCGGGATCCTGACAAAAACTCATTTTGGCATTTTATTTAACTGCTACTAATCATTGGCGTATCTTTCCGTGCGATGACTCAAATGAAAGCTTGTAACTTTCTCGACCCTATCAAAATACCTAGGTAAAACTTGTAGCTTGCATGGTGAGGATGATAAGTAAGACTAATTGTGGTGACACCATGTGGAATCTCAATTGAGTAGTAATTAGTTCTGAAAAGAACTGGTGGTACAACTCGACGTTTCGATCAGTATGCTCTGAGGACGATCAGAGCATACTGATCGAAACGTCGAGTTGTACCACCAGTTCTTTTCAGAACTAATTACTACTCAAGTGAGATTCCACATGGTGTCACCGCAATTAGTCTTACTTATCACAATACCTGTTTGAATTTTAAATCAAATTTTTGTCAAAGATCGGGTGATGCATCTTTAAATACTTTAGACAAGAAAATGGAAAAACAATTGACTGAATCAACTGCCCAATGGTTTTGTGCAATTGCTGATTTTCTGTCATCCGTACCCAGAATGCAATGCAAATATCAAAATGCGTGAATACTGTTACTGTTCATCCATCTTTAATGCGTGGTTGTGATAATTGAATGTTTACCCATTTAAACACTGACAATATCGTTATCCATTTTGAGATTTTATAATTGTTTCAGCAAAACCTAAATTTAAAAATGGGAGCCTCGATTTCCGTGTTTTCGATCCCCATGTTTTCGATCCCTTTATAATTTAATGGATGCAGTTAAAACCCTGCGGTTCATGGTGGTGCTGTTTCATTCATAGAGCGGCAGCCCAGAGCATTTTGGTCAAACGAACAAGGTACCAATATCCGAGTACAGGAACATTTATTGTGTAACCTAACATATTCAGATATGGATGTCTGCCGGGGACCCCCTGCTGCGTGTGGCCCCTGGGGCCCCAAAAAAGGGACCCAATAATGGGCTGGATCAAACATAGGAGGTACCACATGAAACCAAGATAAAATGAACAATTACACTCTACTAAGTATAAAATATCCATAGCAGACAAATTGTCTGCTGCATAAGGCCCGCCACACACCCCCCAAAAGTTTACCATGTGTACACTCTATTGGGCTAGAAGATATATTAAAAGTACCACATGAAAGTAAGTTTAAATGAACATGTACATCTCACAGAGTACAGAATGGCCCCTACCAGACAAATTTTCCTCTGCATAAGGAGTACCAGACAATCTGCATAAGGTCCACCAGACCAGGGCCGGATTAACCCAGGGGCACTTGGGGCTGGCCCGGGCCCCCACATGAAGGGGGCCCCCACCAAATGAACCGTCAAATGTCAATTTAAATTCATGTTCTTATTGTAGATGGTAAAAGCCTACAAAATATTGTCTAATTTGTCAAATTGTCTTCCTATATTTTAGTTACAATAGCAGACATCAGACGATCGGACGATTTCCGACCAAATTAAAGTTTTTCCGACCAAGCGTTCAATTGGTCGGAAATTTCATCGAACAAATTTACTTGTAGACTTGCCACAAGTCGACTTCTTTCTTTTTCATAAAGAGCCCTCTTGCAAAGCGAAAGGTCGAGCGACCGAAGGCCGGCTCAGCAAAATCGAAAAAACAGTGCGATCAGTTTTCTTCAATAAGACTGGGTCTGAGCTCAGCATACCGCAAGAATGCGGGCTCAGGAAACAAGATGGCAGCGTGGCTGTCAAATTTTTGATCTGTCAAAAGGTGAGTCTACGAAATGATCTAGTATACTATTATACTATTACACAAATTAAAAAGCAATGTTAGTGTTTAGCATAAAGAATTATTATACTGCATGGCGGGATTTACCCAACGGAGGGGGTCAAAATGAATCGAAAAAATAAGTCCGATCAAATTTGAAAATGTCCCATCAAATTTAATTTTGGCCGGATATTTTGTCCGGGCCAATTTTTACCATTATTTCAGGCTCTGCAATAGTTAAGTATATCGCACACTCCATTGCAAATTGCAATCCGAAAATTTTGATTCCGTTTCGAATTCATCCTGATCAGGCCCTGGGGCACTCGTCTGGTGGGGGCCCTATATGACCACTTGTTACCTGAACGTCTACATTTGCACGGGTCAGGATGAATTGAACGGATCAAATTTTCAGATTGCAATTTGCAATGGGTGTGCGATACCTAACTATTGCAGAGCCTGAAATAATGGTAAAATTGCCGGGACAAAATATCCGGCCAAAATTAAATTTGATGGGACATTTTCAAATTTGATCGGACTTATTTTTTCGATTCATTTTGACCCCCTCCGTTGGGTAAATCCTGCCATGCAGTATAATAATTCTTTATGCTAAACGCTAACATTGCTTTTTAATTTGTGTAATAGTATAATAGTATATAGTATACTATAGATCATTTCGTAGACTCACCTTTTGACAGATCAAAAATTTGACAGCCACGCTGCCATCTTGTTTCCTGAGCCCGCATTTTTGGCGGTATGCTGAGCTCAGACCCAGTCTCATTGAAGAAAACTGATCACACTGTTTTTCGAATTTAAATAGACATTTGATTTTGCTGAGCGCCGCCTTCGTCGCTTCGACCTTTTCGCTTTGCGAGAGGGTTCTTTATGAAAAGAAAAAGAAGTCGACTTGTGGCAAGTCTACAAGTAAATTTGTCTGGACCAAATTTTGGTCGGAAAAACTGTAATTTGGTCGGAAATCGTCCGATGTCCGACCGTTATTTCAGGCTCTGCTATTGTAACTAAAATATAGGAAGACAATTTGACATATTAGACAATATTTTGTAGGCTTTTACCAGCTACAATAAGAACATGAATTTAAATACCAGCTACAATAACAACATGAATTTAAATTGACATTTGACGTGAAATTCACATAACGGTTCATTTGGTGGGGCCCCCTTCATGGGGGCGGGGCCTGTGCCCCAAGTGCCCCTAGGTTAATCCGGCCCTGGTCTCTTTGTAGGCCTGGTGGACCTTATGCAGATTGTCTGGTACTCATTATGCAGAGGAAAATTTGTAGGGCCATTCTGTACACTACGTGAGATGTACATGTTCATTTAAACTTACTTTCATCATCCTTTCTCTATGCTTTCATGTGGTACCAGTACCTTTAATATATCTTTTAGCCCAATTCTATCATAGTGTACACATGGTAAACTTTGGGGTGTGTGCGGCCTTATGCAGCAGACAATTTGTCTGGCAATGGATATTTTATACTTAGTAGAGTGTAATTGTTCATTTTATCTTGGTTTCATGTGGTACCTCCAATGTTTGATCCAGCCCATACTTGGGGCCCCAGGGCCACACGCAGCAGGGGGTCCCCGGCAGACATCCATATCTGCATATGTTAGGTTACACAATAAATGTTCACTGTACTCAGATATTGGTACCTTGTTCGTTTGACCAAAATGCTCAGGGCTGTTCATCAGTCCGTTTGTAAACAATTGTTGTTTACTATGTCATTGAAAACTCAAATTCAGCCACTTTGCATAAGTTCTCTATTGATACAGTGCCTGATAACATGGTAAAAAAAATTCAACCTGGGGTGAACCATTGACCCGGTATGCAGCTTTCAAAGTAAGGGGGGGGGGGGGGCTTGCCAGCAGACAACCCATTGAAATAATACAGCAGTTATCAATTGACATTACTGCACTAATCCCAGACATTGCCCAGACATTTCGGCAACCTGTTTATTTTGAGGTCTGGTTGTGGGTATTAGAATGGCCAGACAAATAAAATCTCTTGGTTTCTCTGTAGAATGTCAGCAGTGCAAAAAATGTGCAAAAAAATTGGTTTTGGGTAAAACAATTTTTTTGAAGGGATTGTGGGCTGGCACCCATAAAAAACTTTACATTTGGCTTGAAATTGTTTTCTTGGGTCTAGAGGGACTCAATAAGTCTGTTTACACTATTTGAGAAGGGATTGTGTTCACCGATGTGAACGTTTTACACGCTATTCATACGTACTCAGCGGCGTAGCCAGGAATTATTCAGTGGGGGGGGCACAGGGGGGCATTGCTTTTCAGTGGGGGGGCCCAGGGGTATGGGTTTTTTCCCTTTTCTTTTTCTTTTCTGTTTTTTTGGGCACTTTGAGGATTTTTCATGGGGGGGCACTGGAAATTTGTGAGGGCACGTGCCCCCCCAGGCAAACCCCCCCCTCGTGGCTACGCCGCTGCACGTACTAAATTATTTAGTGCCTTCAAGCGCGCGAGGTTGTATATTGGGCATAAGTACTAAATGATTTAGTGCCTTCAAGCGCGCAAGGTTGTATATTGGGCATAAATGTACTAAATGATTTAGTGCCTTCAAGCGCGCAAGGTTGTATATTGGGCATACCTACTAAATGATTTAGTGCCTTCAAGCGCGCAAGGTTGTATATTGGGCATACGATTTAGTGCCTTCAAGCGCGCAAGGTTGTATATTGGGCATACATACTAAATGATTTAGTGCCTTCAAGCGCACAAGGTTGTATATTGGGCATACGTACTAAATGATTTAGTGCCTTCAAGCGCGCAAGGTTGTATATTGGGCATACATACTAAATGACTTAGTGCCTTCAAGCGCGCAAGGTTGTATATTGGGCATATGTACTAAATGATTTAGTGCCTTCAAGCGCGCAAGGTTGTATATTGGGCATACGTACTAAATGATTTAGTGCCTTCAAGCGCGCAAGGTTGTATATTGGGCATACGTACTAAATGATTTAGTGCCTTCAAGCGCGCAAGGTTGTATATTGGGCACCCATATAATTTTTTTTTGCAGGGTTTATGATAACACAAGTTTCCTTTCTCAGGAAATGAGAAAGGAAACTGTCCGATAATATTTCTGTCAATAATTGTTTTTTCACTGACTACTGATTTAATTGACAAGAGCAGTAAAATTTAAAGCAGTTTTTGGATGAAACATCTGTGATTTCCACAGAATAAAAACTGCTTTACTATAAATGCATGTGTACTTTTCAGTAATTTCAAGTTACACCGACAAAATGTTCAAACCTTGGAAGTAAATCTTTGATTTTACCTTTATAGATTCATGACAAACAGGTACATGTACCTCCTTAAAACTGATGGGAAAACAAACGGCTCAGATTGGAAATTTGATAAGCAGAGCGGAGGCTTGATTTGCAATTTAGTATTAGTTTGGGGTTAAATGTAAAGCATAAATTGTCAGAAATAGGGTACAGTCGAGTAAAAGTAATAAGAGGGTTTATTAGGAAAATGTTATGGTTACCACATTTTGCATTTTTATTGGAATGAAATAAATTGAAGTTGTGATACCGAAAAAAGATGGATTGAATAATTGTGCACTTATTTTGTCTCTTAGTTTCTTTTGGAACCTATTTATAGGAACTTATAAGCTGTCTTTGACTTGGATCTATGAATGGAACAATCAAGCTAAAGGTTATTTTTATTTTTTTTTTTTTTTTTGCTTTTTAAATCTCTATCTTGTCTCAACAGTTGACTTCTTAGCTTGGGTAAAAGGTTTGTGCACACGAATAAGTTTGTGTAAACTCTTTTAACGTTCTAGCAGCAAAATTACAAAAAAAATGTTATTGTTATTAGTTCTGTAATCCTGTGGATGTGATTTTCTTACAACTACATGTATTACGAGGAAAAATAACCCCAAAATTTAGCACAATATCAAAGTTTCGTGTGGCAAAATTACTGGAAGTTATCAATTGTCCGTAAATGTGCGAATTTTACACAATTTATAATGGAATTTCTACAGAAAAATTACGGAACCATAAAAAAAATTCCGGCAGCAAAATTACCGGAACTTTTGTTTGCTTTCTGTATTTTTACGGAATAATTTCCGTGATTATGTTTTTCCGTAGAAGTTTTTTTCTGTAATTTGTTTCGCCATAAAATAAAAAGTTCCGTTAAAATTACGGAACCAAAAATTTGTTCCGGTAATTTTGCTGCCGGAACTTTTTCCGTAATATAACGGAAAAACTTTTTACAGTGTAGGATTGATAATTCAAAACTAAAACCCAGTGGTGTAAAGGTTTTGATGGCATCATTCTCCCCAAGAAATTCATATGGAAAAGTTTCATTGCAATAAGTCTCAAAAAATCACTTGTGTGTGTGCGTGACCTTCTGACTACATCACGCGTGCACTGAACGAGGTCAATACACATGAATGTATTATGCTTAACCCCTGTGTAGACTGTGGGCTTGTGGTCAAAACGGACGAGTCCATTTTGGCAGATGGGTAAGTCACAACGTCTAACTCCAATAAACAAAACTACATACAATTTAAGTTGCTTGTGTTTCAAGGCTGGCAAAAGTACAACACATTTTATTAAATACACAACAATGAAAATATATAACTGAGCTACAAAACATAATATCAATTTACTAAAGTATAGTCTTTGGTAAATTCTTTGGCATGTTAACTGAGTGAAACATTTCTGACAATTGTAAAAACCATTATGGCAACTTGTTTGGTAGATACAGAAATACATGTAACTTCATTACAACTTTACATGAGTTCAACAATGGCAAGTAAATTACAGTTAATTTACAAAGAAGCACACTTTAAAAAAAAATGTCAATGTGTATTATGCATCAGTAAACCTTTGAATCATATTAAATTGTGACCCTTTGACCTGAGAATAATTTTTGTTAAAATATTTACACTGTATAAAAGTAATAACTATTAAAGTCCATCCAATAACAATTGCATATGCAAGTGCTTGTGTTTCAAAAGCTGGAAAGTACAAGGCATGTTTATTAAATACACAACAATGAAAATAAATAACTGAGCTACAAAACAAAATATCAATTTACTAAAATATAGAGCATAATGAGTCTTTGGCATGTTAGATGAGTGAAACATTCCTGGCCATTTTGAATAGTATGATGGCAACTTGTTTGGTAGGTACAGAAATAACTTTGGCAAGCTTTAGGAAAAACACAAATGCACATCAACAATGGCAAGTAAAACAAAAAAAAACAGTTCAAGAAGCACACTTTGAAAATGTTTTTTAAATGTCAATGTATATGCATCAGTAAACCTTTAAATCAAATTAAACTGTGACCCTTTGACCTGAGAATAGTTTTGATATTTACACTGTATAAAAAGTTATAACTATTAAAGTAAAACAATTTCAACACCACTTTTTTAACGTGTTAAAAATATGTGCATATTATGTGAAAATTATTCAATGGCCTGAGATGAGATGTTGGAATTACATTTATCATGTAAGCCAAGAAAGAGATTAGTTCAAAATGTAGCTTTCAAAATGAATGTGATCGTCATGCCAATGTAAAATATTGGAAAATTATGACAATTATGGTGAAGCATCTTTAAATCAAAGGCATCGGTAAAAAGGATTTAAAAAAAAAACACGTTACATGGGTGTCATTTAGAATATTTACAAGAATATTTTCCAAAACTTTACAATTATAAAATTGTAACCTCAAGCATGGTTACTAAAACTGCAAACATACATGAAATACAAAAGCGATTAACAGTAAAAGTGAAAGTCGTACACTTAGAAGGAATTTGCTGAAAATCTGTAACTTGTATTTTGGCCTCTAATAGTTGCATGGCTCTTAAAATTCACACTCATGCAAGTGAAAATGACAAAAATCATGTTACCTAGATTTCCAATATAAATCAGGCTTAGGAGGAACCAACTAACTTGCCAATGATAAAGAAATCTATTCCATCAATTAAATTTGCGGTATTCTCTTGGTCTTTACAAGTCCGTTTGTTATGACCAGTTTTGTCACATTTAGAGCAAGTCATTTGAAACTTTGGGGCACGTCTACACTTTCCTTCAAGTTGACGGATCCTATACTGTTTGTGCATGATTTGTGTTAGGGCTGTTTTGCTGTAATTTGTAGAACGAAAATACCATTTGGTGATCATATCATTCAATTTTTCAAGTCCTTGTTGGCAAAAAATCTACAACATTTCCATGCATCCGCATTGCTTGAGGTAAATGGTTGCACAATATGTGCATATATGGAGTGACATCTTTAGCCAGAAACAAATGGCCACCATACAATTCAACCCACTTTCTAGCCTTTTCTCAAACTCACAAATGCCATCACTTGACATGTCTCTGTTAAGACTATCCATAAGTCTATCGAAATCAGTCCACAAGGACTTGATAGCAGCCAATTTCGGATGGTTTGGGATGAGGGTATCAAAAGTCAATTTTAGCCATAATTTCACGATGCTCTGGGCCTGTAAATGAATCATACACAATTTTGCCATCTTTTACATAGAATTTCCAGTCATGAATACCTATGCTTTCGATGAACTTTTGAAACTGTTGTAAGTGTTTGCATTTGGAAAGCTTGTCATCAGTAATTCGACAAAATTGTCCTCATCTTGCAAGTATTTAATGACCTGGTAAATCATCTGATCTGCAATTCTAAGGAATAGATGCAAAGTATCAGGAACAATATTCACTACTGGAATTGATTTGAAAAGTGGCTGTGCAACACATCCAAAGGTCTTCTTTTTGCACATTTGGAAATTTCATCCAGAGTCGTGCACCTTGATCTTTATCAACCATGGACCATTTTGCTTTACATCAAAGCGAGAATCCTTGGGACATTGCACCATAAACATGAGTACATGCTTGCAAACCTCCATGCCTGTAACTTGATTCAAGAATTTTAGATCACCCCCAAGTATTTTTCGACTTTGATGGTTTCCCCAGCAATGATAACCGTTCAAACTGTCAATCTCTCTTCAATTAGACCATTCAAAGCAGCTTTAATACATGTATTAGTTTCAGGACATCGTATAATTGCAAGCAGGTAGTTTCCTTGTTCAGATTTACATGTTTCTTCTATAATTGTGAAAGTGAAAATTGACAAGATGTTTCTTTTCCTGCTCTCGTTCCATCACCACTGATTTTGATCTTTACCGTGCCTTGCTCAATTAAGTGTGATTTATGGGATCAGACAATACACATGTTAAGCAATCTTTCAAAGATACTTTTCTCCGGTTATTCTGTGATCTCCCAAAGTTGTATCAATTTCTTGAACTGAACACTCTGAGTTTATGGTTTCTTTTTTTCATTCATGGCACATAGTCTTGGCAAACTTGGGTAGCGTTAAGCTATTATTTCATGGTACCCCTTTTGTGGGATATTGAAGCTATCTAATATGAACATCATCTAAGTCAATTTCACCCTCAGTCGAAAACTCTTCTTCCCTCTCACCCATTGTAACCTTGATTAATTTGCCCTTCTCGTTCTCTAATTCCAAACATACAGGTTTGAGACCAGTATCTTTTGTCTTTTCCTCTACAATGTTTTGTATGTCATTTTAAGACTTTTGCTCGGTTTTGTATGTTCTACGATTTCTTACAAGGTACTTTACATTTGCCTCGACCTCTCTGACCTCTGTTTTTTCAATCGATCCACCTGACGTTCTAGTTCTTGTCGTTCCGTTTCCTCAAATCTGTTTGTAATTGAGGTCAATTCATGTTCTACCTTGATACGCTTATTTCGCTGATCATTTAACTCATCTTCTAATTTGCGTTTAGTGGGACTGCCTGATTTGTGTGGTAACTTGATTGAATAGTCTGATTCTTTCCATTTGTTCAACTGCACTCCCAAAGATTTGCCTCCAGCACGTACACATGTTTTGGACCTCTGATACATAGCCTTGATTTTTTGCTTAAGGGTTTTGATAACAGGAGGCAAGTCAATTTTCTCACTAGTTATGTGATGTCTATTTAGTATTTTCGTTATAACCGAGAGGACTTCCTCATCATCACTCATACCCGGCTGCTCATACCCTTGATGGCAATATTATATAGTAATAAGTTGTTTACCTCAAGATTTACAACATATGGATATTCTGAACTAGCCTGTGGTAGCCCTTGCACAAGCAAAACACAACACAGGCAAGAGCAGTTACTGTCACAATCCATACAGTGTTCAACTTGGCCATGGTGAAAGTTACACTTACACATCAATAGGAGTTAAGCTTTATTATAGGGTCACTCATTTTGACCATTGATGTTTGAAACAAAGTGTTCGGTCCTTCTTGTTGCCAAGCTGCTGGCGTTGAAATTTCAGGAGAAGTGAAATCCTCGGTGCTTGAAGTGGAGTTCCTTCAACAGAATACTCTACAAGGGGTTTCCGTTCAACAAGACGGAATGACAATGTCCCTTCCTGATGTAGGAAAAGTCGGCCTTATTAAATATCACGGTAGTACCACTGGTACCCTAGAACTTGACTGAAGTCCTGAAAGTTGTTCACAATAACAGTTCCTTTTTCGATGGATGGGGTTGCGCCGAACCGACTTAAGTCCTCGAAAATGTCTTTCCTGACAGCAAGAAGGCAAGTTCCAACGAAACTGTTTACCTTCGTTGACCATGTAGCAACTCCTTAATAACAAATTGGAGATTTTTGTAAAACAGTTTTTGCTGCCTCATCAGAAGAAAGGAACTCCTGCAGGAATGTCTATAACATCAGCAGCATCCCTCCATTCATCGTACTTCTTTTGCCAACCAGTGTAGTGAACAAATACTTTTAAGATGCCGTTTTAATTTGAGTCAAGTACTGTAAGAGGTACAAAATTGAAGATGACCACGCCTCAGGTTTTACACTGTTGTGTCAAGTGATGGCCCACTTGCAAGTTCACGATAATTGATTGAGGCCTTTTTCCTTAAGTTTGCCATTCAGTACATGTCGCTAAGGAGCAACAAGGACTCTCATAGGGACGACATGCCTGTAAAAATTAGAAAACAAATTAGAGTTAGACATTTTTGAGAATGACGGAAAAGATGTTGTATCTGACTGCCACATTATGTTTTCACTGTAATACCTTAAATGTAATCTACCTGCCCCAAAAAGATTACGTTTTCGTTATGAAAAATTGAAATAAGGGTGAAAAGTGGTGACATGGATACATCTTATCATAACCCCCATACGCAAGATCGACATGCTGATCGAATGTCGGTCGTTTAAACCGCAAGTCGCTTTCGCACTCCAAGTCGTTGCACTCCAAGTCAAGCCCACTCCAAGTCATTTCGCACTCCAAGTCGCTTCTTGCACTCCAGGCTTCATATGTGCAAGGGTTCCAAGTCCTTTATATTGGGAAACAACATTGTGACTGTCAATCACTGTTGATGGGTTCACGGAAATGTGTTTGTCGCCAAGTGGTTTGTTTGCTTTCATTTTTTGAGCTTTATTTTAAAAAATTTAA